>CM057076.1:16146908-17346908 GCA_029379335.1 Thymus mandschuricus
TATGTATTGAATAAAAGGGGAATTAGGCTAGACGTCTAAAGTTGTGGTGATCTAGATACTTGTGAGATGTGTGTATCATTGCTTTTCCTCTTGCTTGGGTTGATTTATAAGCCACATAGTTCGTTGATGATGATTGATCGTAACTTGGGATTAAAGTGACCTCGTTTGAGTTTGTCGATTCCGATGATTAAATGCTCTATGATTTGAATTGTTTGGATTGAATCTAAGTTGTATGTTTATATTACTTGAGGACAAGCAAAGTTCTAAGTGCGGGGGATTTTGATTGGTGTTTAGTTGTTAGGTTTTTCGTTGTGTTTTCGTGTTCGTTTTCATTGTGTTTCATGTCTTTTAGTGTGTCTTTTGGCTATGATTCGTTTGTTTGGAGCTTTGGTTATTGTAGGAGCAAAAGTGAGAAATTGGATGAAAACGGGACGAAAAGTGCAAGAAGTGAAGGAAGAATCGTGAGGGATCAGTTTCGGGTTTGGCCGATCGGCCAAGTCCAGCTTAGCATCTGGACGATCGGCCAAGTACATAGGCTCGAGGCTCAGTAGTTCCTGATCTGGCCGATCGGCCAGAATTCCTTCAGCATTTGGACAATCGGCCAGAAGTCCGCGTCCAGCTGTTAGTTTCCTTATATAATTAGGTTTTCCTCCTAATATATATACTAGTACTTTGGGACGAATTTGTATCATCTTTTATCATCTTTTAGCATATTTTAGCTTTAGTTTTCAGTACTTAAACACTTTAGATTAGTTTTACTTTGTTCGGATCCAGATTCTTTGTTCGTGCAATTCAATTCAAGACTTTTCTTTTACTTTGCGTTCTTCGTTCTTCATTTAATTCTCGTAAGTTATTTATTGCTTTCGTTTACTTGCTTTTAATTGCTTGCTTTCGTTTTAGATTCGTTTTCTTAATTGCTTCGTTTAATTTCCTTAGTTAATTTCGTTCTTTCGATTTCTAGTTTAAAGTTTAGATTCGTTTTTCAAGTTTCAATTCTCTCGTTTTTCAAAGCTTTCGTAGTTAGATTTATTTGTCTTTAAATATCCAGATTTTATTCATCATGTCTAAGGTAGTTTATGCTTTCTTTTATGCTTCCTTTATTGCTTTCTTTTCGATTCTTGCCTAGGTAGATTTATTGCTTTTATTACTTGAGTTCTAGATTAGTTATTTACTTGCTTTTATTTATTGCTTCGATTTCTTTTATTTGCCTAGGATTTAAAACAAAAAAAACCCAAAATCTTCTTTACTTGCTTTCTTAGTTTTAGGCTAGATTAGGTTTTACTACATAATTAATTGCCCTGCAAAGTTTTCCTTCGAGATTCGACATTGGGTTTTACTTGCTAGTGCTACGATAGGTTTTCGTTCTATTGCGAACTCTTTTTAGTGAAACAGTTATCCGTGTGGACCCTTCTTCTCTATATAGTCTTGAAGTAGAGCTCTCATGCCGGTCATGTGTCTTGAACAGCCACTGTCCAAGTACCAGATTTGTTGACCCTCACGTGGCATGGGATCCACGGTACTCACCTGCATTTAAACATATTTTGGTACCCAAATCAGTTTGGGTCCTGTAGGTTAGTTCCCTTAGGTACCCACACTTGCTTCACTTTCTTTTGAAAGGTAGCTTGTGTTTTGGGTTTCTCGACCTTTGAAAACTGTGAGTTCTGCCTTGATGCAGCTTCACACGTGCAGCAATGTGTGCAGGAGGGGTAGCGGCTCGCTTGAGGCATACCTATGCTCTTACCCTTTTGCTTGTATCCTGAAGCGACTCGCTTCGGATTAGCTACAGGCTTAGAGACTGACTTAGGATTTACAGTCTGTCGAAGCGGCTCGCTTGGTTTTCTCGAAGCGGTCAAATTAGGGTTTTGACCCCGACTCGCTTGAGTAACCTTGGAAGTTTGAAGCGACCTCTTTGGTGCTTCAAGTTCTTCCCCCTCAACGTTAGTCCGGTTGGACCATCTCCAGTCCGGATAACGTGACACATAGACATTACTCTTTTTCTTGTAAGGGAGATCCTTTGTCTCTGGTGTCTTGGTCTGAGACTTAGAAGCTACAACTGGTTTCCCTTTACCTTTGAATTGGTAAAATTTAGCATTGTGAGTGCTAGGGACAGTTGGTCTTAGCTTACCCTTAGATTCTGCCCTTGAAGATATAGACATCTTCATTGGCTTCTTCTTAGGGTTCTCAGCCATTTGGCCTTTATCCTTGTTGGTGGTTGCTTTGGAGGCAGTGGGCTCATCCAAAGTGACTGATGGTATCGTGTTTGAGGCACCAACAAAGATAGTGGGCTTGGAAGGTCCACCCTCATATCCAAGTCCTCCCTTCCTACCAAAAGGTAGAAGCGAGTTCTCTAGTGCCTGCCTAGCATATGAGGCTTTGTTTAAGTTGGCCACTAGATTGGATTGGGTTTCATACCTTCCTTCCAAGCTTTGATGTCTAGCGAAGAGATCCTCGAACTTACTAGTCATAACCCTTAAGTTAAGTTTGACTTGGTCAAGCTCAGTGGCTAGCTTTCGGTTCTCCTTCTCGCTTTGAGACAAAGTTTGTTTCAACATTTTGTGGTCACTTGACAATTTGAGGTGCTTGTCAAGTAACTCAATCCATGTCGAGGAATTAGCTTCCTCTTGGTGAGTGTGTGCGAGTGTAATTGAACTTGATGAGGGATAGATAAATACCTCTACAGTCTCCTCATCGGTGAGCGCCATGAGTCCAAGATCCTCTCCATCTCTGGAGTTGGGATCTGTTAATGCATCTGAGTCACTTGAGACATCATCAGTTGTAGCGACTGGTTGCTCGCTTGCTACAAGCGCTCGCCTTGGAGCATCCCTCTTTGCCTTTAGTTCCTCTCGCTCCTTTGCACTCAGCTTCGGGCAGTCAGATTTGTAGTGGCCCATCTTGTGGCAGTGGTAGCATTCCACTTCCATCATGTCCCTTGAGATCGGCTTGGTCGTCTCTTCTCTCTTTCCTTTGCTTTCACGAGCATCAGTGCTCCTTCCCTTGTACTGCTTGTAGAATCTTTTGTATTTGCCCACACGCGAGTTCATCTTGTTGAAGTTCTTGGATAAGAACGCAACATGCTCTTCCAGCTCTTCCCTTATCATCTTGGCTAGCGACTGGTCGCTTGGCCCTTCGGCAGCTTTGAAGGCTACACCTTTTGACGTCGTGGGAGCTTCATCATCATCATCGAGGCTCATTCGATTCAGATCGAATTCATGGGCTTTGAGCTCGGAGAACAGAATCTCCGGCGTGAGTTTTGACAGATCCTTGGTAGCTAGGTACAGCTCCTTCATTGTCTGCCAAGAGAGTTTTGATCGATTCAGATTCACTTCCTTGTCTGTGAGTTCCTTCCCAAGAGAGTTGAGAGTAGCAATGATGTTTTTGACTCTCAGCTCGAAGGCGTCTATGGACTCTCCTGGCTTCATTATCAGACTTTCAAACTCCGCATTTGTACGGCGAGCTTGTTTCCTTGATCTTGTCTGTTCCTTGAGAAATGAGGGCTAGAGTTTCCCACATCTCTTTTGCCGTCGCACACTTCCTGATCCTTGGAAGGTAGGCATCCGACACAGTGCTCTGCATCATGTGGCATGCGATCTTGTCAAGGTTGGCGATCTTGAAGTCGTTAGCATTGTATTCGTCTTTGTCTTTCTCGACATACTCTTGGCTAACATGAGCTTCGCGGTCTTCAACGGCTGGAACGTTCACAGATAAGGCTTTCTTAATCTCGATTGGTCCGTCCTCTATCAGTTCCCACATCCGGTCGTGGATGGAGAAGAGGAAGCTCTCGACTCGAAAGCTCCATGCCTCGTATCCTTCGATAGAGAACTGTGGAAGATTCGATGCACTGTATGTAGACATAGCAAACAATCAGCTGTAAATGCAGTATGCGTGGGTGAGGGTTTTATGCACTTAGGAAAAAGGATCCGGTTCAATGATACAACGTGAAGTGAGTGGGGACTCACTTCGGATATGCAAAGTAGAGGCTCGAAAGAACCGATGCTCTGATACCACTTGTTGGTCTCGGTTTGTAAGAGGAAAAACACGTACGGGGGGGGGGGGGGGGGGTGAATACGTGTTTTGAAGTTTTTCAACTTCAAATTCCTCAAACTCAGAGTATAAAGTAAAGTGCTCGTTTGAACAACTAAGACCTAGCTGAGAGCTAGATCTAGAGTTTTCACAGATCTCTTCACCTAAGCTTAGAGCTTGACCAAGAGTGAGACTTTACTCTAGATGTGGAATTTGGTGAGCTAAATCTTTCCTAAGTATTTAAAGTTCCAAGTTGTGTTTGTTTAGATGCAAGTGCAATGAATAATCAAACAAGGAAATAAAGAGTTTTGGGTTTAGAGAGATACGACACAGAGATTTATAGTGGTTCGGAGATGAAACTCCTACGTCCACTTTGTTGCACTAGGCAACTCGTTCTCTTCACTCAAGAACTTGAAGATTACGGGCTCTTCAAAAGCCTGTGACAAGATCGAGCTTCACTCGCTTGGATCTGTCGGACGCTGGGTAATTCCGGGTTCACACCAAAAACCTAGACTGGAATGGAAGCTTCACTCGCTTTAGTCCGACGACAGGGAGATTACGGGTTCTCCTTACAACCTAGCTTCGATCGAGCTTCACTTAATGAAAGTGTAAGCTTGGATCTAGACTCTATGATCGAGGCTTCTACAATCGATGAAAGTAGAGCCTTGGATCGAAACAACCTAACGACGAACACAAAAACCTAACGAACAGAACTTTGGGTTAGGGTTTTTTGTTTACTACGAACACACTTTGAAGAGCTCTTTACAGTAAGTGTAAAGTAGGCTAGAGCTCTTCTTCTAAGCTGAGGTATGGAATGGGCTTAGAATTCTAGGTGTGAAGGTTGCGAAGACGAGTTTCGATGAGACTGGAACTCGGAGAACACTTGTAAACAAAGACTCGAAGATTGCTCAAAGGCTGGGAGTGTTTGTTTGCAGTAGGGGCTTGAATGCTCAAGTAGTGTTCTACTTCTCTTCGTCTTCATCCTTCACTATTTATAGGCGGAGGTTTGGCCGAGATCCGTTGCTTGGTAGGTGGCCTTGTCCCTCTGCCTCTCGACAGTCCTTTCACAGGTGGCTGCTTTTCAGATGCGCAGTTTTGGCTCTTTGCCGAAAGTGGCTAAGTTCCAAACTTAACAGTAACTGGAGCGAGCCAGTACTGTTGCTGCGCCCTTGCCGGCCTGGCAGTCAACTCCTCTGCTCCTCTCCGCATTTGACACGTGGAGATCTCGTAATTAATGCGACGATCTCAAGTTGACTGGAATTCAAAATCGGAGCGGGAATTGTGCTGTCGCTTTCTGGTAGGTAGTGGCTCGCTTCGCTTTGAAGTTGTAGTGTCCGCTTTGAGTTGAGTCACTTTAGGGTCATTCTGTAGTGAGTCGCTTGGGAGGTAAAGTTCCCGAGTGACTGCTTTAGAAAAATGTTGACCCGCGTTGACTCGCTTTGGCTTTTCACTATAGCGCTCGCTTCGCTTTGCTTTGGTGGACTCGCTTCGATTCCACTGTAGCGCTCGCTTCGCTTCACTATTCTTCGGTTCGCTTCACTTCGGCTCGGTAGACTCGCTTCGCTTGAAAACCACACTCAAGTGAGTGGCCTTCACTTGGGATTTCTGCAGTCTAAAAACCTAAGCAAACATTGAGCCATCCTAACACAGTAGGCTTAGAAAAAAAAAATTCTAACCTATTATCTACATCAAAAATGGGTCGCTTGGGAATAGGACACTTGGGGGTTTTGGGATCAAATCAAAACAATAAAAATGTCCCTTATAGGTTCCCCCTTAACAAGTTTGTCCTTAACAATTCTCAACACAAACTGATTTGGGTACCAAAAATTGTTTAAATGCAGGTGAGCGCCATGGAACCCATGCCCAGTGAAGGTCAACCAATATGGTACTTGGACAGTGGATGTTCAAGACATATGACGGGAATGAAAGCTCTACTTCAAGATTATACAGAGAAGAAGGGTCCACAAGTAACCTTTGGTGACAACTCTCGAGGAAGCACCAAGGGATACGGCGCACTGAAGATAGGAAAGCTTAGAATCGAAGAAGTTTCCTATGTGGAAGGACTAAAGCACAACTTGTTATCCATTTCACATTTTTGTGATAAAAGATACAAGGTGGAGTTCATCTCCAACAAGTGCGTGGTGAAGAACATGCTCACTTCCCAGATTGCGCTCATTGGAATAAGACGAAGGAATGTCTACGTTGCGCAATGGGATAGCTGCAAGGAGGAGACGTGCTTGGTCGCTAGAAGTGCTACTGAAATTGGATGGCTATGGCACCGACGCTTGAGTCATCTCAATTTTAAGACGATCAATCGCTTAGTTCGGAAAGGCTTGGTGCAGGGCATACCTAATGAGGTCTTTGTCAAAGATCATACATGCTCACCATGCCAACGAGGGAAGCAGACGAAGAAGCACTTCGCCAGCTTAGAAGAAGCATCTTCCAAGCGAGTGCTCGAGCTACTCCACATGGATCTGTTTGGACCAGTCACTCCAGTAAGCGTCAATGGAAGAAAATACACTCTCGTTGTAGTCGACGAATTCTCTCGCTACACTTGGGTGGTATTTCTCTTTACCAAGAAGGAGACACTATCCAAACTACCACAACTGCTCAAGTGCCTCACTGTGGAGAAGAATCAAGCGATCGCTACCATTCGCTCCAATAAAGGCACAGAGTTTCTAAACTCTACAATCGAAGCTTACTGCACGGAGCATGGGATAGCACACCAAACATCCTCAATACGCACACCCCGGCAGAATGGAGTTGCTGCAAAAAGAAATTGAATCATCAAAGAAGCAGTACGCACAATGATTGCAGACTCGAAGCTTCCGATGAAGTACTGGGCTGAAGCGGACAACACCGCATGCTACACTCAAAATTGGGCGCTTCTCAACAAACGCTTCGATAAGACACCATATGAAATATGGACAGGGAGAATTCCTAACATTTCCTATTTCCATATATTTGGTTGTCGGGTCTTCATTCACAACAATGAGAAGTCACAGTTGAAAGCCTTTAAAAGCAAAGCGGATGAAGGAATATTCTTAGGGTATTCTACATCTAGCAAAGCTTACAGGGTGTTCAATTGTAAAACCCTAATTGTGGAGGAATTACCCCATGTTGTGTTTGATGAATCTTCTTTAAGTCTTCCACAGGAACAGGTTCAAGCGAATGACAAAAATTCAAGCGAGGAACCCATCAATCCATTGACATGGGATATGCTTGAAGATGATGAAGAAGTTAAAGATTCAAGCGATGAAATTGCTCAAGGGAAGGTTGAAGCTGCCCCCAAGACTCAAGAAGCGAATGCAGGCCAAGTACCCATTCCGGTCGCTTCAGATGGAGAAGGAAGCGAGCCACTTGAAGAAGAAGCAGAAGCTGGTGGATCCATGCGTGCATGGCTCAAATATCATTCACCAAGCCAACTCATTGGAGATCTATCCAAAGGCGTGGTGACCAGAAGCCAAGTGATTGGAGTAAGTGTTATGTTCAGTTGCTTTCTATCCAACATCGAGCCAACAAGCGTGGAAGAAGCCCTAGCAGATTCAAATTGGGTGATTGCCATGCAGGAGGAGCTCAATCAATTCACCAGAAACGACGTATGGTATCTAGTGGATCGTCCTAAATTCCAGCATGTGATTGGCACCAAGTGGGTGTTCAAGAATAAGATGGACGAGGACCACAACGTCGTGAGAAACAAAGCTCGACTCGTCGCCAAGGGCTACTGCCAAGAGGAAGGGATCGATTTCGATGAGACCTTCGCTCCAATGGCCAGGCTTGAAGCTATTAGACTATTTCTAGCCTATGCAGCGGCTAAGAAATTCAAGGTCTATCAAATGGACGTCAAGAGCGCGTTTCTCAATGGAGAGCTCAAAGAAGAAGTGTATGTGGAGCAGCCGCCGGGTTTCGAGCAAGGAGATAAGGTGTATCGATTGAAGAAGGCCCTGTATGGATTGAAGCAGGCTCCTAGAGCGTGGTATGATACGCTATCTCAGTTCCTAGTGGATAATGGATTCCACAATGGAAAGATAGATCGGACTCTCTTCACCATCAATCATGAAGAAGATATGCTATGTGATACGATCCTTGACCACCGAATTGAAGACGCACGCGGAAGGAATTAAACTAAGGAAAACGAAAATTGAAAGAACAGGATGGATATTCCAATACACCTAAGATCTAATCTTATAAATGATATAAGTCAGTTCTAGGAACAGCCTATACCCCAAATAGTGATCGTCTTAGTCACACGGGAACGATGAATGACACACAACGAGGGATGATTGACTCGCTGATTTGCCGGATAATGAATTCGTCTTGGAATAATCAAGAGAAATTCGATAAACTCTCAAGAGAGAATAAACTCACAATAATAATAATGAATAATCTGTCTAATTTTCGTCCACAAAGACCCCCTTATATAGAGAGGCAAATAAAACCGTCTAAACCTAATCTAACTAGAAAATAACTGACCCAAAGTCAATGGCATGGCCCAACCCATTAACCAACATGATAAAAACCCAAAAACAAGTCTTTTAAGGCCCAAAAACGTGGCCTGACTCAAAACACACGAAAATAAAAAATAAAGTCTTCATTCTTCAGCTCGAACGCACTCGATAAAATTAATGACTCGCGGGCTGTCCGGTCCGCCTTCTCCAATGGGCTTCTTCATCAATTCTTGAGTCCAAACTTCTTGGATCAATCCTTGCAAGCCTTCCTTGAACTTCTTAGCTCGAGCTCTCGTTACCGGCCCTTCGGGAACACGAACAGGATCTTGATTCGACGAACCTCGGACTCCATCATTCCCCTCCTCTTGAAGAGGATTTGTCCTCAAATCCAAGTCGTCACCTACATCAAAAGGACTCAAATCAGCCACATTGAATGTAGCACTAACATTATAGTCACCAGGTAAGTCCAATTTGTAGGCATTATCATTAATGCGCTCCAACACTTGAAAAGGTCCATCGCCTCGAGGTAGCAACTTCGAACGCCTTTGCAATGGAAATCTCTCCTTGCGCATAGGCAGCCATACCCAATATCCAGGCTCAAACACCACTTGACGCCTCCCCTTGTTGGCTTGCTTGGCGTACTGTTCTGTTCGTCTCTCAATATTCAGTCTTGCCTTCTCATGAATCTGTTTCACAAAATCAGCCTTTTTCTGGCCATTAAGGTTAGTATGCTCATATTCAGGCAATTGAGATAAATCTAAAGGAGTTAAAGGATTAAACCCATAGACAATCTCAAAAGGCGAAAACTTAGTAACAGAATGAACAGAACGATTATATGCAAACTCAACATGTGGCAAACATTCTTCCCAAGACTTAATGTTCTTCTTAATTATAGCCCTAAGCAATGTAGACAAAGTCCTATTGACTACTTCAGTTTGACCATCAGTTTGTGGATGACAAGTAGTAGAAAACAACAGTTTAGTACCTAACTTACCCCACAAAGACTTCCAAAAGTAACTCAAGAACTTCGCATCCCTATCCGAAACAATAGTCCTAGGCATTCCATGCAATCTAACAATCTCTCGAAAGAACAAATCAGCAACATGCGATGCATTATCAGATTTATGACATGGAGTAAAATGCGCCATCTTAGAAAACCTATCAACCACCACAAAAACAGAATCACTACCATGCTTACTCCTAGGCAGCCCTAACACAAAATCCATAGAAATGTCAATCCAAGGAGCAGTAGGAATAGGCAATGGCGTATACAAACCATGGGAACTCACTCTAGACTTAGCTTGTTTACAAGTGACACATCTACCACAAATTCGCTCAACATCTCTCTTCATATGAGGCCAAAAGAAGTGTTCATGCAAAACAGCTAAAGTCTTAGCAACACCAAAATGTCCCATCAAACCCCCACCATGAGATTCAAGCAATAACAATTCACGAAGAGAACACTTAGGAACACACAACCTATTTTTCTTAAACAAATAGTCATCATGCCTAAAGTACTCTTCAAAACCAGATTTCTCACATGCTCGATAAATCTCACCAAAATCAGCATCATTCACATACAAACTCTTCAAACACTCGAAACCAAGCAACTTAGCATCTAAAGTAGAGATCAAGGCATACCTCCGTGAAAGTGCATCAGCCACTACATTCTCTTTACCTTGCTGGAACTTGATGGCGTAAGGAAACGTCTCTATGAACTCCATCCACCTAGCATGCCTCTTGTTCAACTTGTGCTGCCCCTTCAAGTGCTTCAAAGACTCATGATCGGTGTGAATGACGAATTCCTTGGTCCACAAGTAGTGCTGCCACGTTTTCAAGGCTCTCACCAATGCATATAGCTCCTTATCGTACGTTGGATAGCTCAGCCTTGCTCCGTTTAGCTTCTCGCTGAAGTACGCCACCGGCCGGCCTTCTTGCATCAAAACTGCACCAATTCCAACACCAGAAGCATCACATTCAATTCAAAAGATTTAGAAAAGTTAGGAAGAGATAATACCGGGGCATGTGTCAGTTTGTACTTCAAAAGCTGAAATGCCTTCTCTTGATCATCTCCCCAATTAAACTCCACATTCTTCTTGATGATTGTCGTCAATGGTGCTGCAACACTACTGAAATGAGGCACGAATCTCCTATAAAAGCTAGCAAGTCCGTAGAAACTCCTAACTTCTCCAATGCTCTTTGGACTCGGCCACTCTTGAATAGCTCGTATTTTCTCATCGTCAACCTGTACACCCTGTGCACTAACAACAAATCCAAGAAACACAAGCTTGTCCACACATCTAAAACAGACCTCAAATGATCAACATGCTCATCATGACTCTTGCTATACACTAAGATATCATCAAAGTAGACAACTACAAATCTGCCAATAAAGGCTCGTAAAACATGGTTCATAAGACGCATAAATGTACTAGGTGCATTAGTCAAACCGAAAGGCATAACCAGCCACTCATACAAACCAAGTTTAGTTTTAAAAGCAGTTTTCCATTCATCCCCTTCCTTAATCCTAATCTGATGGCATCCACTACGCAAATCAATTTTTGAAAACACACAAGAGCCATGCAGTTCATCAAGCATATCATCTAAACAAGGGATAGGATGTCGATACTTTACCGTGATGTTGTTGATGGCTCGACAATCGCAACACATCCTCATCGTTGAGTCCTTCTTGGGAACTAGTAACACCGGAACTGCACAAGGACTCAAACTCTCCCTCACATGCCCTTTCGCCAACAACTCTCCAATCTGCCTCTCCAACTCCTTCGTCTCCTCCGGATTGGTGCGATAGGCTGGCCTATTTGGAAGTGTTGCTCCAGGCACAAAATCGATTTGATGTTCGATCCCCCTAATTGGTGGTAAGCCAGCTGGTGTATCCTCGGGAAAGACATCATCAAATTCCTGCAAAATAGAAGAGATAAAAGGGGGTAGAGAATCGAGATCGTTAGTAAATAGAAAGTTCCCCTTGTACAGAGGTACGATCAAGGCCCTCTCCTCCTGCACCGCCAACTTCAGATCGCTCGCCTTTGCAAAGCACGATTTGTGTACTACACCCTTCTCCTTATCTCCATTCTCCTTATTCTCCACCTTCTGCTCCTCCAACTTCATCCGCTCAGCCTCCTTTTGCAGCAACACTTGATCCTCATACATTTGTTTGGGAGTAAGAGGAACAAGCGACACCTTCTTCTGCTTGTACTCGAATGAATATTTGTTGGTGAAGCCATCATGCGTCACCCTCCGATCGAACTGCCATGGACGCCCCAACAGTATATGGCTCGCTTGTATCAGCACCACATCACATAATATCTCATCCTCATACCTTCCGATGCTAAATGGAACCTTCACCTGCTTCGTTACTTTGACGACACCAGCTTCGTTGAGCCACTGCAACCGGTATGGTTTGGGATGCTGCATCACAGGTAGCGCTAATTTTCGAACCATGGCCACGCTAGCAACGTTGGTACAGCTCCCTCCGTCAATAATCACGCTGCACAGCTGATCCTTCACCTGACATCTCGTATGAAAGATATTTTCGCGCTGCACCAATTCGTCCACATGATTCTGGACGCTTAATACTCTTCTGGTCACGCAAATGAGTCCTAAAGGCGGCTGAATATCCTCTCCTTCATCCTCAGACTCCTCCAAACCAGGCATCTCCGGATCAACTTCATCATCTGTCACGACTTCTCCATCATCTCTCATGATCATCACTCTCCGATTTGGACAGTCACTCATGATATGTCCGAAGCCTTGACACTTGAAGCACTTACGATCACGATTGCGACCCTCGGGTACTGCCGGTTTGCCTTGGTTGTTAGAGTTCGTCACATCTGACCGCGCCTTCACGAATGGTTTCCTCTCGTCTTTCAGCGACTCCTCCTTCTTCCATTGATTCCCTCTCGAAAAGGAACCACTAGCAGCAGGCTGAGATTGCTTCCAATTGGACTGGTTCTGCTTATTGTAGCCATTGTTGCCCCTCCCCTTGAGCTGGTTCTCTATCTTTACAGCCATGTGCACCATGTCCTCGATCTCGACATAATGCTGCAACTCCACTCCATTCCGAATCTCCCAATTTAGACCAGCCAAGAATCTCGCCATCGTCGCCTCACTGTCCTCCGAAACATTAGCTCGAATCATGGCTACCTCCATCTCCTTGTAGTATTCATCCACGCTCTTAGATCCCTGTCTCAAGCTTTGGAGATTGTTGTGCAGTTCTCTATAGTAGTGAGCTGGTATAAATCGCTTCCTCATGATTCCCTTCATCTCGTTCCAAGTCTGAACTGGAGGCTCCCCATTCCTTCTCCTACCCTTCTCCAATTGATCCCACCAAACTAGAGCGTAATCGGAGAACTCTATCGCTGCCAACTTCACCTTCTTCAATTCGGAGTAATTGTGACAGTCGAACATGAGGTCGAGCTTCCTCTCCCACTCAATATACGCATCTGGATCATTCCTCCCTTTAAATGAAGGAATATTCAGCTTGATGTTGCCCAGATTATTGTCGGGCCTGTTCCTTGGTTCCTCCCATTCCTCTTCCCCTTCGTAATCTAACTCCTCCTCAAACGGCCCATAATCTCGATGGTTTTGACGACCTCGGCCACCTCGCAGTCCCCTTCCATTTCGATGATGCTAAAGCTGTTTGGAAGCTGACTCTACTTTACCAATTCTATCATAAACTCCTTCCAGCTTGGATTCCATAACCTTCCCCAACTCGGACTTCAATGCTTCAAACATGAACTTCATCTTGGGATCCAACGTCTCTTGTTCTTCGGCCATACCTGCAATTTTTTTTTTTTTTTTCAAAAGAGATAAACGAAAGTTAGTAAAAACAGAATCCTCACCACCTCACAATCACTCGTGTATCCCTCAATACGGTTCACACTCAGCACTCGTGTATCGCTCAATAGTAATGGCTTTTACCCTCTAATAATCTCACCTCTCCTGCCTTTTTCCACTCAAATCTCTCTTACGAGGCTCAAATTCCCATAATCTACCACAGAAATCACTATTAACGAACCAAGAGTACTGAAAGTAGGAAGACAAGATGACTGAACTAAGAAACCCTAAATCGGAAGACACGAAAAATTTACCGAAAACTTCGGCGGACGATTTGACCCTTTAAACGGCCTTTTTTTGCAAAAATAATGAACTGATCCTAACAAATTCGGAACCACCTTATAGATCTTTTCGAGAGCTTTCCGAAAAGGTATTATGGAGCAAAATCGGAGTCCGTATGCAAAAGTTATGGCCGTTTTAGTGCTGGCCGACGAAAACTCACAGAAACGAATACACAACTGATATCCCAATGAAGAAACACGCAAGAACCAAACCAGAAAACACAGTGACACACTAGGGCTTCGAATATATCTTTTTTTTTTTTTTTTTTTTTTAATCGAAACTTTTGCCCCTAATATGTCACTACAACGTGTAGAAGATACACCCTAAGACGTGTTATATAAGGTATGGGATATATATATGAATAAGTTTCCTATTCTTATAAGGAAAGAAATCTTCTACTCCTTAATTACCAAGGAAACAAATCTGAATGAGTATCAAAACGAATCTGAATACTTGACACGAAACGAAAAGCTACAAAGGACGACTCTATGACACAGATACGAATATTTTTTTTTTTTTTGACACAGAAACGAATCTGACGAACGATTAGACGAAGACTCGAACGAACGACACGAATAAAACGATACGAAAAATGAAAAGACAAAAGGAAAGATAGAACCTGGATTACGTAAACCTGGCTCTGGTGCCAAATGATACGATCCTTGACGACCGAATTGAAGACGCACGCGGAAGGAATTAAACTAAGGAAAACGAAAATTGAAAGAACAGGATGGATATTCCAATACACCTAAGATCTAATCCTATAAATGATATAAGTCAGTTCTAGGAAAAGCCTATACCCCAAATAGTGATCGTCTTAGTCACACGGGAATGATGAATGACACACATAGAGGGATGATTGACTCGCTGATTCGCCGGATAATGAATTCGTCTTGGAATAATCAAGAGAAATTCGATAAACTCTCAAGAGAGAATAAACTCACAATAATAATAATAATGATAATCTGTCTAATTTTCGTCCACAAAGACCCCCTTATATAGAGAGGCAAATAAAACCATCTAAACCTAATCTAACTAGAAAATAACTGACCCAAAGTCAATGGCATGGCCCAACCCATTAACCAACATGATAAAAACCCAAAAACAAGTCTTTTAAGGCCCAAAAACGTGGCCTGACTCAAAACACACGAAAATAAAAAATAAAGTCTTCATTCTTCAGCCCGAACGCACTCGATAAAATTAATGACTCGCGGGCTGTCCGGTCCGCCTTCTCCAATGGGCTTCTTCATCAATTCTTGAGTCCAAACTTCTTGGATCAATCCTTGCAAGCCTTCCTTGAACTTCTTAGCTCGAGCTCTAGTTACCGGCCCTTCGGGAACACGAACAGGATCTTGATTCGACGAACCTCGGACTCCATCACTATGGGTCCAGATCTACGTTGACGATATTATATTTGGATTACCAAACCAGTCGCTTAGCGAGAAGTTTGGAGAGTTGATGAAGACCAAATATGAAATGTCAATGATAGGCTTGATGAGTTGCTTCATAGGTCTTCAAGTGAAGCAGCAAGATGATGGGATATTCATCAATCAAGCGAAGTATACTCGAGATATGCTTGCCAAGTTTGGTGTACAGCATGCTAAAGCTGTGAAGATTCCAATGAACACCAACTGGAAGATGGAGCCAGACCTAGAAGGGAAGTCTGTGGATGCTACAGACTACCGTGCTTTGATCAGATCCCTTCTCTATCTCACTGCAAGCAGGCCAGATATAGCATTTGCAGTTGGAGTGTGCGCTCGCTTCCAAAGCAATCCCAAACATAGTCACCTTGAAGTTGCAAAGCGAATCCTTCGCTATCTCAAAGGCACCGTCAATATGGGGCTATGGTATCCTGCAGAAGATAATCTAGAGCTCACAGGATGCTCCGATGCTGACTATGGAGGTTGCCGAATTGATAGGAAATCAACTTCGGGCACGTGTCAGTTCTTGGGAAGCAAGCTCATCTCATGGTTCTCGAAGAAGCAGACAAGCGTAGCAACTTCAATGAATGAAGCCGAGTACATGGCTGCTGGAAGCTGCTGTTCTCAAATTCTATGGCTTCGTCAGCAGTTGAAGGACTACAGAGTCGAAGCGAATGAGATTCCAATCTTCTGCGACAACAACAGTGCTATATGTATCTCGCAGAATCCAGTGCTTCACACCAGATGCAAGCACGTGGAAATCCGACATCACTTCATTCGTGATCATGTTGAGAAGAAGGATATCAAGCTCGAGAAAATTCATACCGATCTCCAGCGAGTAGATATCCTCACCAAGCCTCTAGCTGAATCTTGCTTCAACCAGCTATGCATGGAATTAGGGTTATTAGACCCTGGTGAAGAGTGCTAGTTCCAGGATGCTCAAAGGAGTGGATGCTTACCTCCAAGCGTCCCTCGCTTTGGATCTTCACCAATTCAAGTGAGTCACTTCAAAACTCACTTGCTTGAAGAAGGAGAAATAAGGTGGAGAAAAGGTGGAGTGTTGGAAGACGTTCCCTACCAACTAACAGGATTGTTAAGGCTATGGTTAAGGGGGAACTATTGATTGTTCTTGGAGCAGTCTACTTCCAAGGCGAGCAAGGAAAGCTGCTACCTAGCCTAGGATTCCTAGCAAGTGGGTATAAACACTGCAAGTACCTTTTCTAGTAAAGGTTGTGGGGTCTTGTATCGGGCCTTCCCACGTAAAAACGGTGAAAGCTTAGGCAGGGCTGGCACCTAGACCTTGTGTCCTCTTCCCATCTTTCCGCCGAAGAGGAGCATGTCTTCTCTTCTCCTTCGTCGTGGATAATCACTCACTTATTACTCACTCTTCATTGAGTTGAGCTACCGGGTGTTTATTCATTCTTCTCCCACCCTGAATATTGCATCGCTTCCATTTTCCCTACTTTGGGTTAAGCAAGCCGAATGCATATTCATTCTGTAGATCTTAAGTGGAGAGCTTGAAGGGTACCTTTTATTTTAAAAGGTTGCAGGGCTGGTGACATGCTTCTGTGTAAAACCGAGAATGGCTTGTTAGAGCTTCTCATTGTCATCCTGTCCTATTCCGACCTGAGATAAGGACTTGTACTCATCTCCCATTCATCGTGAATAAGTACACAATAGTGAGTCTCCCTTCGGGTTGAAGAAAGCTAGTGTACTGTATTCATTCTCTCCCCCATTCACTTCGATGGAGGACTCTCTAGTTCGTAGAGGAAGATGAAAGAGATGAATGCCAAGAAGATCAAGCTTGAAGAAGATCTACATACGTGGTATCAATATTCTACAATGTGAGATTGACTGGTAAGTGTTTCAATTTTAAGTACACTAAGCAAAGTGAAGCGTGCTAGAAACCTTTACTTGCTATGTGGAAAATATGAAATGAATCTGACACAAATAGAAAGAGGAAAACATTCTTGTTTATCCTCGAAGTATGTAAGTCAGAAACATTTTCAATTATGACAAAGAAATTTCAATTTCTTAAAACCAGTCGCTTCAGATGGTCAAGCGAGTGCTTCGTCACTCAAGCGAGCCATCGCAAGCGGGTGTGGAACAGTCACGCCAAGTGAGTACTTCGCGAGCGAGTAAAAGCCAAGCGGCCACACTCGAAGCGAGCGGGTACAAAGCAAGTCGTATGAGCTGTACACACTCGAGTGCAATTTTACCTTTTTTACTTTGCAATTAAAGCAGATGAGGTACAAGACAAAAATTTTAGGCGCGTGAGACTCACTTCAAATTTGAACCGCCAAAACTGCGCACGATCCAACCGTTGAATCTCAACAGTTTCTAATTCTCAGCCGCTGGATCTACGCCGATTGAACAAGCAAATCGCAGGAGGCCACGTGGAGTGCCAACTCACTTTGATGGCTCACTTTTACTGTGATGACGCCGGACACGTCAGTCACGTCACCGATAGCCGCCGCCCCTACTCAGAACTTTCAGGGAAATTACCGACTCACCCTCGCCACGTCAGCGAAACCCTATATATAAGGGTGTCGACGCAGTCGTGCAGAATTTTCATCACCCCCTAAAACTGCTATTCTTGTGAAAGCTCTGCAACCTCTGCAAATTCACGAGTCTCAAACCCTTTAAATCTTTACCTAATCTCTCTCAAATTTCAACCATGGTGAAGAAATCTGCAACACAGACAATGGAAGAATTCCTAGCCACCGTCGGAGATAATATTAACGTCGAGCCCCATCTCGACGCGAAGATCTTGGAAACAAACGGATTTTTCCGCAGGGCTGTGACCACGGTCGGCCTGTGGAACTTCGTCACGGCAAAACCAGAGAAGATCCTGGCCCCTCAAGTAGCCCAGTTTCTTCTAAATCTAAAAGAAGGGCAGACGGCGTCGACCATCACCGACCCAGATGATGGTGAGCTTGTAGAAGTGGATCTAGATGACATTGCCGGAACCTTCAACTTGCCGAGAGAGGGTTTGGACTCACTCTCTAGTTTGGAACTCTCCATGGAGGTGGAGTTTGAGAGGTTCGCCGCCCGCCAGAATGCTTTGTGGAAGGTGAAGGGCAGCAACATGTCACTGATCTGGCGAAGCCCTTCAACTTGATATGCGAGTTGTACACCAAATCAGTGGTGTGCAACATCGGAACTCTTTGAAACTCTCCGATTCCAAACTCTTTGCCGTCAGCGCCATTGTCGACAGTCTGACCGGCACGAAATTCAACTGGCATAACTGGTTCATCAACCAGATTCACGAGACCGCCAAAGATTTTGAGTTCGAAGAGGGTAGCGACTCAGAGATAGTGCGAAAAGGAAAGCTTTGGTTCTTCTCGAAGCTGTCCTACGCTTTGAACCAGTTGTTCCCAAACAGGAACTGGACAAACACCAAGGAGTACAAGAAGAACAGTGTCTTTTATAACATGTTCAAGACCAACAAGATCATCGTCAATCGGGGAATACTGCAGGTAGAAGTGCGTCCTGCAGTTCCAAATTTTCGAGAGAGGAGGAAGGCAAGTAAAGCAAGCCGCTTCACCTGCGAAGCAAGCGGCTCCCAAGCGAGCCAAGAAAGTGAAGCGAGTCGCTTCACTTATTGTAGCAAGTGAGGAGGAGGAGCAGCCGCTTGCAAAAGAAGTGGAAGTGACTAAACCCCAAGCCTCCCCAGCCCATATTCAAACGCAAGCCACCCAAAACCCTCAACCGCAAGCTTCAACAACAGCCCAACCTCAACCCGAAGCATCCACCACTCAACCCCAAACATCCCATCACTCTCTATATGAGGAAGAATCTGCTTCCTCTTTCCCCATCCCAAACGTTCCATTCCTTCATACAGACCTTGAAGCCGCCTTTACTCTCTATGAACCCATCCAACAAGCTCCTACCCAAGCAGCCCAAACCATCCAAGCTTCTACTCCCAACTCCCCCAAAGATACAGCCGACACCACCCAAACTGCCGACACGAAAATTACCATTCCACCACCCACAAAACCTCCACTCCCAACCGCGAAGGAGAGAGCCCTGCGTCGCTACATAGCGGATAGGAACCTAGCCGCCGAGGAAATTCAAAACCGCTACCCCAACCTCCAAATGACTGAAACCTTTTTCACCCAAGCCACCGACTTCCTAACCTATATAACCTATCACGGCATAGAGTATTACAAGATCTTTGCTCTCCGCAAAGCTTTCTTCGAAGATACTCTTGCATTGAAAGAGGCGGAGCTACTCCAGTTCATCGGAGTAGATGGCTTCAATGCCTTCATCAACAAAGAGAAATATCTAGAGCTGCTAGACGCCAAAGTGAAGCGTGCGTATCCCGACGCAGTGCTTCCAGATTATATGCCATCTTCTCACGAGCAGAAGTTGATGAAGGAGCATGAGGCTGAAATGACAGTGAAGGAGGAGGAGATTGCTCACCTCAGGGAGGAAAATAAGGAGGGTAAGCGAGGAGATTGAGAAGAAGAAAGAGGAGGTTGAGAGTCTGCGCAAAGACTTCGACGAGAAGAAAGCCGAGCTGGAGGGAAAGCTCGAGGCGGAAGTGAAGTGAGTGGAGGAGGCCAAGCAGTCGCTTGAGGCTGAAAGGAGCAGGCTTAGAGATTTTAAACCCAAATTGGTCGCTGTGGAGAAGGAGAAGACCACAATGGCCACAAAACACAAAGAATAGCTTGAAAAAGTCTCTGGCCATGCTGAGAAAATGAGAAGAGTTGTTGAGGAGAAGGATGGAGAGCTAATCAAACAGGGATGCAACCTGACTCGAGCAGCACTTCAAATTGCTGCTCAAGCTAAAGAAATCGAAACACTCAACTGCAAGCGTGCGAAAGAGTTGAGCGAATTGGAGAGCAGAAGGAAGGTTGCACAGGATGTGGATCTAAAGCAAGCAGAGCTAGCCATCAAGCTCGATGAAGTGACAAAATGGCAGGAGAGTTTGCCGTGAAAATAGCTGCTGTGTCCCAGATCCACACCAAGCTCAATACCAGAGAAGGAGCTCTCGCTGCACAACGTGCCGAGTTTAAAGCTAACCAAACCCATTTCGATCTGCTTTTGCAGGAAGAAAGGAGGAGGTTACGTGCTGAAATTGAAGCGGAGCTAGACGCTCGCTTCAAGGCTGTTGAGCCACTCGAGAAATTGATGGCATCCGTGAAAGAGAGAGAAGAGCAGTGCAATTATCTACTTGAAGAAATCTCGGAGAAGACGGCGGAAATTGTGCTATCTCAAGAGCACACCTTTGCCAAGCGTGCAGAGGGGATGCTTCACGCCGTTTACAATGAGTTTTCTTCTATCCGCCAAGCCCTCACCGGAAAATCACTCATCACTATTCCCTCTGGCAGTCTTGATGATGCCAAAAAGGGGGAAGGAAGGATCGAAGGGGGAAGCACAGTTGAAGGGGGAAGTGGAGGAGAGAAGGTAGTTGGAGAAGAAGTGGAGGATGATGAAGTACGGGCGGAGCTGGCGCGCAAGAAAGGGAAGGATGTTGTGGTCTTTGAAGAAAAGCGAAAGCCTTAGTCCGGGAAGCTTCTATCCGCATCACTCGCTGCTCATACTGTTTCTGCCGCTCATGTCCAGCAACAGATTGCAGAGGATGAAGCCATTGCCTTGGCCTTGCAGCAGGAACTCAATTTACACAAAGGGATCACTAAAATTCCGCTGGTGAAGCCGCTTCAAGCGTTGCAATCTGAAGCAGGTCCTTCCTTGCCATCTACCCAAGAACCCACTTCAACTCTTGCTCTCACTACATCCACTGTAGCCGCCGCTCCAGCTAGCAAGAAGATCATTCCTTCTGCTCCCACTGAGAAGAAGAAGATGCCGCCCCCTCCAACACCTCCGGCACCAAAGATTCAACTAAAGCGAGCTGCACCTGAAAGTAGATAGTTGGATCCCGCGGCTAAGCGCCAAAAGATCCAACAGTCTCTAACAACTAGAGCTTTGCGCCTATCACTAAAGAGGAAGGAGGAAGAGGAGAGGAGAAGAAGAGCTGAGAAGGAAGAGAAGCTTCGTGTTGCTAGGATTCACAAGGTCGAAGAAAGAGAAGCAGAGCACTGGGAGGAAGTGAGACTGATCCAGTCTGCACTTGTTCGTAGCGCTTTCATTCCATTCACCCCAGAGGAGTCCGACGCATGCGCCACACAGAGAGATATTGATACATGTCGCGTCACTATCAAGGAGATGATAGACTCCGGTTGCTACAAAGAGGACGAATTTGACATCATCCGAAAAACTATCAACCAACGGCTCCCGCAGTTCAATTCTGCAATGAGCGAAAACTTCAACAAAAATATGAAAGAATTGATGGGGAGGACAGAAAAGGAAATCGAAGCAAGGGGAAGAGATCATCCAGACGCTTGCGAGATCGAGAAATTCTTATCTGATGATCTGATAGGCGAATGGATGAGATGCAAGGACAATTTCATCAAAGCATACTATTTCTGGTAAACAGTGCATCTGCAAGATGAATGTTCGAAGCTGGACGCTTTGAACAACTTTTTGTGCTTGTATAATGAAGAATTGCGCAGAAAAATCTTCACGCAGGTAGAGCTCGCGGAGCCCAAACCAAAAGTCATTATCGTGCCTGAGAAGAAGCAATTCCCTCTGCCTCTTATGTCGAAATCTAACGTGCCAAACCGCGGGTTGATTGAAGATGAAGTCGATGAAGCATTGGCAATGGATAACGCTCACATAGAAAGCACTCACAATGTCAAGACGATGGAAGTAAAGGTTCTATCTGCCTACTTCAGCAAGGAAGAATCGGAGAAGCCAGCAGATGAATCTTAAAATGCCATATTTTGTGAACTGCTTGTTCATCAATCTATCTTTACTTTTCTGTCAAGCATGTGTCATTTACAAGCTTTGTGAATGATTTATCCTTTTGCTACAAACTCACAATATTAACCGAAAAAAAGGGAAAGGAACTTAAAAAAAATGAACAAGTCTGCAAAGGAAGCAGTCGCTTGAAGTTTCTTTCACGGTTAGATAAATTGGGTTTTGGCATCATCAAAAAGGGGGAAATTGTTGGGAATTGTTAAGGATAACATGTTAAGGGGGAACTCAAATGGGACGCTTTGAAATTTAATGTATGTTTTGATTTGATCCCAAAACCCCTAAGTATCCTATTCCCAAGTGACCCTACTTGATGTAGAATAGGTTAGAATTTTTCTAAGCCTATACTGTTAGGATGGCTTCATTTTGCTTTAAATGCTTAGGTTTTAGACTGTAGAATTTCCAAGCGAAGGCCACTCGCTTGAGTGTGTTCTTCAAGCGAAGCGATCACTACAGTAGAATCGAAGCGAGTCTACTAAAGCGAAGCGAAGCGAGCGCTACAATAAGAAGTCAAAGTGGGTCAACGATTACTAAAGTAACTACTTGGAAATATATTTTCTAAAGTATACGCTACAGTGTGACTTGAAGCGACTCACTTTGAAGCGGACGCTCCAAATCTGATGTGAAGCGAGCCCCTACCTAACAGAAAGTGACATCTCAATTCCCGCTCCAATTTAAACCTAAGTTCAAACATCAGTCAAGTGAAGATCGACGCATTAATTGCGTATATCCACGTGTCGACAGGAGAATGGAGCCCCGGAGTTGACCGTAGGCCGACAAAGACACCGCAACAGTACTGGCCGCTCCAGTTACTGTTGAAATTGGAACTTAGCCATTTTCGGCAAAGGGACAAACTGGCGCGTCTGAAAAGCAGCAGGTCTATGCAAGTACTGTCGAGAGGAGGAGGGACAAAGCCACCAACCAACAACGGCTCTTGCCTATCCCTCTGCCTATAAATAGTGGAGGTTGAAGACGGAGAAGAGTAGAGCACTACTTGAGCATTCAGCGCATACAACAAACAAATACTCCCAGCCTTTGAGCAAACTTTCGAGTCTTTGTTTAAGTATTCTCCGAGCTTTTGTTTTATTGAAGCTCGTCTCCGCAACCTTCACACTCTAGATCTAAGCTCATTCCATATCCAAGCTTAGAGAAGAACTCTAGCCTTCTTTGCATTCATTGTGAAGAGTTCTTCATTAGTGTGTTTATCGAAAACCAAAAACCCTAACCTTAGTTTGTCTGTTAGGTTTTGTGTTTGTCGAAAGGTTGTCACGATCCAAGACTCTACTTTCCTCGATAGTAGAAGTCTCGATCATAGAGTCTAGATCTAAGCTAGCACAGTCCTCGATTGTGTGAAGCTCGACCGAAACTAGGTTTGTGTGGAGAACCTGTAATCTCCCGGTCGTCGGACTTAAGCAAGTGAAGCTTAGTCCAGTTAGGTTTTGTGGTGAACCCGTAATCACCCAACTGTTGTCAGATCCAAGCAAGTGAAGCTCGATCTTAACTTGGTTTTTGAGGAGCCTGCAAGTCCTCAAGGTTCTTGAGTGAAGAGAATCAGTTGCTTTGAGCAACAAAGTGGACGTAGGTGTTTTATCACCGAACCACTATAAACACTTGTGTCGTATCTCTCTAACCCTAATCTTTCATTTATTTACTGCTTTGATTATTCATTTGCACAAGCATCGTAAACAATTTAAAATGAAGTTTTCAATTACTTAGGAAAAGATTAGCTTACCAAAATTCCGCATTTCAAGCGAGTCTCTTTTTGATCAAGTTCCCTACTTAGGTCCAAAAGTAAGCTTCCGCTGTAGATCTAGTGTGAAACTAGGTCTTAAGCATTTGAAGCGAGTACTCGAACTTGTCACTCTGAGATAAAGGAAAAAGAAGTTGAAAAACTTCAACACACGTATTCAACCCCCCCCCCCCCCCCCCCTTTACGTGTGTTTCCCTTATCAAACCGGGACCAACAGACTCGAATTCCACCAACGAGGATAGTCATATCTTCTACAACCCCCAATGGACAACTCACAGTTCCATCCGCTAGCTCAATGCGAATGTCGGTGGCTTGAAGGATTCTTGAGTTCATCTTCTCGAAAGTAGAGTATGGCATTAAATTCACTGTAGCTCCTAAATCTATCAACCCCGAGACGGTCTCTCCGCTATCCAAAATAATACTCAAGTCGAAACCTCCCGGATCCCCTCTTTTAGTAAACGAGTTGAGAGGCACGAGATCATTTTTCTCCCCCTTCACAATACCTCGAATAGGCAGAACATAAGGATTCGGCGTCTTATGAAGAGGTTGGGTCTCCTTCTCGACTTCCTCGGACTCCGTGCGTAGCTCGGCGGGGTTGGACGGTCGTCCAGTGTAGGTTGGACGCCCGTCCAACTCGGGGTTCGCATTCTGCTCCTCTTCTACGTTGGAGGCTCGTCCAACACGGGCCTCGCTATTTGATTTGAAGCGTTGGACGGTCGTCCAGAAACGTTGGACGCTCATCCAGCGTGGTGTGCTGCCGAATTTTGCGTCGAACTCAAGCGAGGATTCGGGCTCCATCTATCACTCGAACGGCCTTGAAGTGGCATCATAACTCCATTGTCCACCTGTCTTCCGCTCCGCAACACCGAGACTGCGTGGGCTTGATGAGGTAGAATAGGAGGAACATATGGAGGATATGGGCTTGCACCTCGTGAGCTTGTTGTGGTTGAATCCCTTGACTCGGAATCCGCCCCGGTTGTTGCATCAGGTGCATGGAACCAGGAATTTGACTAATGGCCTTCTCGAGCCTATTAATAGTAGCATCTTGGGCCTCTCGGGCCAATTTTGCTTCATGGAGGAATGTGGAAAGGCTCTCATTGACGGGAGGCTTTGTGGAGGTCCTTGAGGACGAGGAATAGGGTGTGGTGTATGGGTAAGTTGAGGTGGATAATAAGGAGGTGGTGGATAATATGGATTGGGAGGATATTGTAGAGGTGGATAGTATGGCGGTGGTGGAGAGTAGTAAGGATTTTGTGCAGGATAGGAGTTATTATATGGTGGAGGGTGCCTATTAGGATAGGTGGAAGGATTACCTTGCCCTTGAATCGGCCTCGGATTTTGATAGCGTCCATTGTATCCTCCTTGATATCCTTGAGGTGAAGGCACTTGAGGCGGGTAGCCTTGAGCAGCATACACCTCGGCTCCTCCTTCGTATGTGAACTCCCCCATGTTGTGGCACACCTCTTTGATGTGTCCAAGCTCTCCACAAATCTCGCATTGGTCCGACTTCCTCTCTTCCTCCTTTCGGGCCGGTGCACTCTGCTTCAACTTCAAGTTCTCGAGATCCCTATACATGTCGGCAATTTGTTTCTTCATATCGGGGCTCATCGAGATCGCACTTGCCTCCACTTTCCTCGGCCTAGCTGATTTTTGTTGAGAACTCGCAGCGAGTGTCTCGAAAATATTCTTCATCTCATCAGCTGTCTTGACCGCTATGTTGCCTCCGGCCGAACTATCCACCATGAACTGACAAGTCTGATTAAGTGCGACGTAGAAATATTGCCAGAGCAACTCCGATGCCATTTGATGATGAGGACATTGTTGAAGTAGCTCTTGGAACCTCTCCCATGCTTTGTGAAACGGCTCATCATTGTCTTGGGAAAAGTTCATAATTTTCGACCGCATCTCTTGAGTCTTACGGTTCGAGTAGTACTTGAGCATGAATTTCTCACAAACGGCATTCCATGTGGTGAGAGAGTTGGCCGGGAGTGACAAATACCACGACTTTGCTCGATCTTTGAGGGTGTATGGGAAGCACTTCATCTTAAAGTTGTCCTCCGTGAGACCCGAGAGTGGGAAATATTGCACCACCATGCAATACTCTCGGTTGAACGTCAATGCATCCTCGTTGGCTAGCCCGTGGTAGGATGGGAGCAACGCCATGTGGTGAGGTTTAATTTAAGCTCATGATTCCTGACCGCTTCCGTCAGGACAATCACCAAAGTGGTGGCTGTGAACGTAGGGCGAGCAAAATCGCCCATAACTTTAGCTGCCATTGCTTCGGGCTCTACAAACAACAAGACTAAGGAAAAGTCTTGGGAATCGATCTCCTCTTCCTCCGTCGCGGCTAGAACTGCTTTCCTCCGGTTGATGTTGTCGATGTGCGGCGCTAATTTCCTTTGAAGACTTCAGCGACCATGTATAAACAACACTCAACAAAAGGATTAAACGTACTGAGTGGAAGGAGAAAGAAATCGAACAAAAAACAAATAGAATAAATTAAAATAAAATACTACACAATTAAATAGCCTAAAGTTTTCCCCGACAACGGCGCCAAAATTTGTTTCACTAAAAAGTGTTCGCAATAGACGAAATCTATCGTAGCACTAGCAAGTAAAAACCTAAGTCGAATCTCAAGGAAAACTTAACAGGGCAAATAATTGTGTAGTAAAAACAACCTAAACTAAGAAAGCAAGTAAAGAATATTTTTGGATTTTTGGGTTTAAAATCCTAGGCAATAAAATAAATCAAAGCAATTAAAATCAAAGCAAGTAAATAACTAATCTAGAAAGCAAAGAAATAAATCTAACTAATTAATCTAGATAATTAAATTAAAAGAAAGCGATTAAACTACCTAGGCAAGAATCGAAAAGAAAGCAATAACAAAAGCAAAGGAGAAAACGAATCTAGACATATCAAAGAAATCTGGAAATTAAAGCAATAAATCTAACTCTAAGAACTTGGAAAACGAAGGAATCGAAAACTAAGGAAAACGAATCTAATCTACGAATTTGAAATCGAACGAATGGAATTAAATAAACGAAAGTAAACGAAGCAATTACGAATTAAATCTAGAACTAAGGAAAGCAAATAAATCAAGTAAACGAAAGAAATAAATAACTTACGGAATTAAACGAAGAACGAAGAACACGAACTAAACGAAAGAAGTCTTGAATTAAAAACGAAACGAAACGAAGAATCCGGATCCGAACAAAGGAAACTAAACTAAAGTATTTAAATGCAAAAACTAAAGCTAAACGAAGGTAAAAGTGTTGTAGAATTCGTGTACAAGGAGTAGTATTATACTAGGTATGAAAACCTAGTTAAACAAGGAAATAACAGCTGGCCGCTACGTTGGACGGTCGTCCAACTCAACACTCGCACTTCATCTTTAATTCCTTCTGGACGCTCGTCCAACGCTGGACGAGCTCGGCCAAAGTGCTCTTGACGGCCGTCCAACTGCTTTGGACGGTCGTCCAACTCCATACATGACCCTTTCTCGATTCTTCTTCAATTTCTCGCCTTTTTGGACCCGTTTTCTTCCAATCTTTCACCTATCAAACCTACACGAGCCAAAACTCCAAACAACCAAATCATAGCCAAAGACACACGAAAAGACACAAAAACACAACGAAAACGGACACGAAAACACGACGAAAATCCTAACATCTAGACACCAAACACTTAATATCAAAAAGAGTAGTAAGATATTACATAAACCATTTATTACATAAGTTATAACGGGCGATAAGTTCGTATATCATTAACTTATGGTTAGAATTTTTATAATAGATGGTAATATACGATTGAATCAATTCTTACTACCAAATCTTAACAAAAATCGTACAAATTAATGTTGTTTCAACAAAACAAAGCCTGTAAACAAACAATCACACAAAATCAAACAATCACACAAACAATCACACAAAATCAAACAAACAATCACACAAAATCAATCTCTTTAGTACCCACTGGATTTTGTACAGTAAACCCTAATTTCCTTACCTCGTTACTAACGAAGAGTTTTGTCGTTGGGTGTACGAGCCTTGTCGCCGAAACCCTAGCAATTGTCGCCGTCGTCGTCCTCGCCGTCGACGAATCTCCACCGGGCTTGTCAACGGGTTTACGGGCCTTCTTCTCAAGTTCAGACGGAGCCGAGGTTTCTGACACTCGTCGTTGTTGTCATCGCCGAAACCCTAGCAATCATCGCCCTCGTCGCCGTAGCCATCGCGAAAATCTAACGGCCGTCATCGCCCTTATCATTGAAACCCTAGTCGTCCTCGTCGTCGTCGTCGCCGAAAGACTAATGAACGTCGGAGATAGAAGCATGGAGAGGGATGATGGGTGGTGGGAGAAGAGAGATCCCGTTTTTGCGAGAGAGAGAGAGAGAGAGAGAGAGAAGGGTTAGAGAGAAGGGTTAGAGAGAGAGAGAGAGAGAAGGGTTAGAGAGAGAAATGGTTTTTTTCTGAAAATGGGTAGAGATAATTGGGGTAAGGTGAAAGCTCGGCTAATATGTGGGGTGGGTGGGTGGTTGTTTTTTTTCCTCCTTTAATTTGAATTGAAGGGTAATTTTGTCTCAATACACTAAAATTGGGTAAAACTAGTTGATTTTTAAGTTTGTGTCAAATTTAGAATTCTCTTAAGATAATTAGGTAGTTTTGTTTTTGCCCCTTAATGAGATGTGCACATAGAGTTGTTGGACTAAAATAGAAAACTAGTAAATTCGAATAACACTCCTCAAAATGGAAACGTGACTATTTCAGAAAAAACAGAGGGAGTACATAATTTTGTTGTAGATTCGAGCCACCGCATTACTACACATACGCATGTGGTATCTCTTACATCCTCCATTTCCTACATATCTAAAAATCTACTCCTTTCATCCCACTTAACTAGTCTATCTTTTTTTTTTTTTTTTTTTTTAGCTGTCCAATTTATTAATCCACTTTCCTATAAAGGAAACAAATTAATACACAAAAACACCTTTTAATGCCTCTCTATATCTGTTTTCCTTAATTTCTATGTCACACCCTAGGTGGGCTAATTAAGTGGGACGGAGGGAAAATATATTAATTAATTAAATGAAAATATATTCCGGCTACGTTCTCTTAGTTGCGAAAGAAAAGAAAAGGAGATAAAAGAGAAATTCACACTTTAATCTTAATCTTTTTGTCATCTTTTCTCACCTTTTATAAATGAGGAAGAATTTTACTCCTTAAATTGAATAAAATATTTACAACACCAAATTGGAGATATAATATTTTATCTCAATTGTAGTAATGAAGGGGGAAAAAAAGCAAACGTAAGAAAAATTGAGAAATAAGGAAGATTTAAATGGTTAATATCTATTTTATTTCGCATCAAAGAGAACGCAACCTCGTGTTTAACAATGTTCATTAGCACTATGTGATGGAATTGAAATTTTCATACAATGCATATATATTAAATCTAAATTTATACTCCCTCTTTCTCATTCTAAGTGGCTCTTTTTTTTTTTTTTTTTTTTTTTTTTTTTTTTTTTATGTGAAGTAAATTTTATAGAAATATATAATAGTAGTCCTTTAGTTATACGTAAATGATTTTAGTTCATTTATTGGAAGTAATATGCATTTATTTAGGTTAAATTTAAGTTTTTAAAATTTAGATATTCACGATTTATTTCAAGATTTTATATTGTAGTGATTAAATATTTTCTTTCTAATTATAAAGGGTAATTTAGTCACGGATAAAACAATTAAGGTTTCGCCGTCGACACCACAAATCAATGTAGTTCATCTAATTTAGGAATGTTTTAGTGATTTAATTGAACAAATATTTTCGTATAATTTAGCAATTTTTTTATTTATAATTTAGTAATTTAGTTAAGAGGAAATATAGTAGACTACTAAAGTCTCTTAGTGTAAACATAAGTTTGAGAGAAACTTTAAAACTTACTACTTCTACCCAATTTTAGCGTGATGAGACTAAAATGCCCTTTCCTTTTACTTTAATTCAAAATTTGAAATTTCTGAAATTCTACTTATCCACCTCCCCCCTCTCTCTATTTCTCCTTTGCGCCCTCTTTCTCTCTCTCTCTAACCCTTCTCTCTCTGAAAACCATTTTTCTCTCTCGGCGACGGCGACGACAACGAGGACCGCGACCGTTAGATTTAGGCGAGGCGATGGCTAAGCAACAATGACCCCCCCCCCCCCTCCCAAATTATTCACGACATCCACGAATATCAGAGCGTCTCTTTCTCTCTCTAACCCTTAACCTTCTCTCTATCTCTAACCCTTCTCTCTCTAAAAAAACATGCTTCTCTCTCGACGACGACAACGAGGATCTCGACCACAAGGGCGACACCGACAAGGGCGACAAAGACATCGACGACGACGACGACTGCCTGAGTTTTGGCGACGGCGGCGGTAAAGCAACAGCTACGAGGACGGCGACGGCGGCTAGAATCTCTGCGACGGCGACAACGACAGAGATCGAATCGTCGATGACTGTTAGGGTTCTGGCGACGACGATGGCGACGTTGGCCGTAAAAACACCGGCCACATATTCGTTAGTGACATGGTGGGGTATGACTTGAGTTTTCTTAAACGTACTACTATTTTTTCATTTTTCATAAAATTTTTATAAGGTTGGATTGTGGTTTTCATGTATGAATTTGCTTGTATGTTTACTTGTTTATCGAAATGGTGGGGTATGACTTGTTTACTTGTTTTGGAGGTTGGATTTTGGCTTTTTTTATGAATGAGATGTGATGGAGAAGAAGCTGCAGAAAGACCCATCTACAAGGGATCTGATAATTAGAATTCAACTAAGAAATGGTAAGTGAAAGAGTTTGTAGTCTAACAACGGTAACCACGATGACTTGCACTGTGATAACCAATGTTGTAGACACCGACGCAGCGGAATGTAATAAATAAACAAGACACAAATGAACACGAGATTGGTTTTTAGCAAGATATTTTTCAATATCTTGTCGTGCCTCAAGGCCAAAAACAATTCACTAGAACGTGAATAACAATTACAAGTCGAGACGAAAGGCAAATCAAAATTTCTAACTTAAGCTAGTGTAACTCTACTAAACAACCTTGAAAGGATAAAATCAAGTGAATCTAAAATCTATCTCTATTAGCTCAAAAGTCGTAATTCACTTGAGTGGGACTCTCTTCAATTTATAGATCTCCAAATCTTGTTGTACAAGCTTAATCCCATATTCTTCTCAACCAACTTCTCCGCGTTTTCTTTACACAGCTCTCCCCCTTTCTTCTCACTTGAATAACCGAAATCTTCAACTAAAGACTCGTGTTCCTCAAGAATCGCAACTGACTTGACTTGGTCAAATGTGCCAAGCACTGTGCCTTGTATTGTGCCTTGCATTGTGGAGATAACAGGAGACAAAAACAATATGTGGAATTTCGATAAGCAAATTCCAACAAGCTCCCCCTTTTCGAACTTATAAACTCTCCCTAAATCTCTTAGTTTGACCTCATAACAAGAAGCACATAATCATAATTACTATAAGATCATGCTTCAAAACACTTCAAGAACCAAGAACGTTAGATCAAACGTTAGAACAAATGTTAACACTTCAGCCCCATCAGCCTCCTCAACTGCTTCAAAACACTTCAAGAACCAAGAACGTTAGATCAAACGTTAGAACAGATGTTAACACTTCAGCCCCATCAGCCTCCTCAACTGCTCCCACTACAACTATCAACTTCTCTCCCTTTTTGTGAAGAAAGAGCACAAAGGAGCTTTTTCTTCTGCTTCTTAGCATTTGAGAGTTGATCATTGATGAATTCAAAAAGAGCGTCCATGAACAGCTTCTGCTTCATAGATGTACCTGCATTTGACAGAACAATGGTTGCAACATCCGGAACCTGACATGGAAGTTGAAGACGCCTCTACTGAAATGAACTCACTGATTCGAGAAGACTACAGCCCGAGAGGAAAAGGATGAATTGGAAGAGATTATGAGTAGAAATGTTGGTATGGGGAGCGAGGGTAGGAACAGAGGTTTGAATGTATGGTGAGAAAACAATTTCCTTCAAAAGGAATATGAATTGATTTCTAGAAGGAATATATATATATATATATATATATATATATATATATAGAGTATAAAACATATAGAAACTAATGTTAAGTTGAAACTTAGAAACCGTCCACAACTGTTGATCTTGAAGATCTAATGGATCGGATTTGATTTCAAATTAACAATTAAATATTGTTTTTTGATTTTTTTAATGCATTTTTGGTATTATTTAGGGTTATAAGTGTAATTTTAATTATAAAAAACTGAATCTTCCTAATTTATTGGATATGCATGATCTTTATTTATTTTCTTCCTCATCCGATCTTTTTTTTTTTTTTTTCCTGCGTTTTCTTCTTAATCTGCGTCTGCGTTTCTTCTTCTTCTTCTCCTCCTCCTTCTTTTTTTGAAGATTGATTATTCTGAATTTTGTTGAAGGTTGATTATTCAGAAAAAGAATTATAGTGAGAGAGACTTTAGCGCCCAGAACCAGAGGCGGCGGAACTGGGCGACACAACACCATCTCGGCTTCGTATTCATCGTATTTTCTTCTTCTCAAAATTCTTCTGCGATTCAATTTCTTGCTTCGTATATTTGTTTTAGAGGGTTTTCTGGTAGATTCGCTTGGTGTTGATCCCGAGTTCCTTGAGCAGCGGCGGCTCGTCGAGAGAACATTGCTGAAGTTCTCAAAAATCTTCTCCTCCCTCCCCTCCTTCAATCCTGAAATATCGAGAGATCATTGCTGCTGTGGAGGATCAATCGTCGCCGTCGCCGCCTTCTATTTGGACTTCGCCCTTTGTTGTTACATCGGAGGGTAATTCACCGTCGAAGTGGTGTCTCGCCCCGGGTGTGCGTTCGCCGTCGAGATGGATCTGGGTGGCTGCGCGCGGAGACGTGTCCTCGACTGCTCGCTCAAGTTCTGCTGGACATAATGCATATTATGTCAAATTTGTTGCATTTTATAGATCATTCTAATGCATTTTCAATTTATTTAATTAGAGACTTCAGTTTTTCGTATTAGGGTTAGTTTTCCATACAAGTTAGGGTTTAACTTTTCCTACATGTTAGGGTATACTTTCCCTTACAAGTTAGGGTATAACTTTCCCAAATAGGGTTTCGATTTCCCTAATGGGTTAGGGTTTTAGTTTGGTTTTTTGATACATATTAAACAAATTTTGTGTACTATGTTTTGTTGTACATTTTTTTGAATGCATAATAAACACATTTTAATGCATTTTATATTAGATTTTGTTGCATTGTATCTGGTATCATCCTCCCTTTTCAACTCGTCGACAATCTTTTTTTTTTTTTTTTTTCAATTTTCTTCTCTTTTTTTTTTAATGCATAATCAATACATTTTATAGCATTTATAATAGATTTTGATGCATTGTATCTGGCGTATTAATTGTTGTGTTTTCTTCACCTTTCTATCGATTTTTCTCGCCGATTTTTACTGGTTTTCTCCCCTCTTTTCCGACGGCCGTTTATTTCTTGAATGAAGATGTCGAAGGTAGTTTTGTTGGTAGGTGAATTTACTCCCTCAAGTTCCGGCTGGAGAGAGAAGGGGGATAGTGTAGGTGGTTATGGAAATATCCTAATATTATGGAAGGTGGATTTGTTGCTATATTTTTCAAAATTTATGGACATATTTGTCCTTAATAATAGACGTTTTTTATTTTAAATGCAATATTTTGGATTAATCTCAGCCCTCCATCTCTCCCTAATCAACGGATGTAGACAGTTTCTAAGTTTCAACTTAAGATTAGTTTCCACCAGAATGCTACCCTATATATATATATATAGTCTGAAAAAATGAGGAAGAGATAATTTCATGCAAATACTTAAATCATGGATCAATGATACTTTAAACTATATCCCCACAAAATAACGAGATATGTCAAAAACCGAAAAAGAAATCAAGGGTATTAATATAACATCCAACAAGAGTCAGTTGCGTAGCTCTGCATCATAAAGTACGAAAATAAATCTGGCATAATTTTTTTATTTTTATTTTTAATATAAGACTCTGCTTATCCTGAGACACTTATAGAGAATCTTCGAAACCCGTTGTGCTCTTGGTTATACAGATCTTTTTTTTTATATGCCAGATAGAATTCGAGGTTGGCTCAAAGCCGGACACAGAACTAGCAACAAATACCACTACGTTAGATGGAACACATACTGAGAGAGCTCCTCAGTTTGGAAAATCTCTCGGAATCTAGGGGTTTTGTTAAAATATCTGCAATCTGAGATTCTGTATGCAAGTAGGTTACCTCTAGAATTTTTCTTTCAACCAAGTCTCGGATGAAGTGGTAGTGGGTGTCAATGTGTTTAGTTCTTCCGAACTGGACCGGGTTCTTTGTGATGTTGATGGCACTAGTGTTTTCACATAGAACTGAGATTCCCTCCCCCTCAAGACCATAGTCTTCCAGCATTTGTTTGAGCCACAACAGTTGGGTGCAACAACTTCCACTTGTATTGCGCCTACCATCTACATCACCTCCGCAATCTGAGTCAGTGAACCCCACAAGTTTCAAGCTCGTATCCTTTGAGAACCACAACCCGAATTCCACTGTGCCTGCCACATATCGAATTATCCGCTTTACAGCTTTTATGTAAGACTCTCGTGGGCTTGATTGATACCTAGCACACAAGCAAACATTAAACATTATGTCAGGACGACTAGATGTAAGATATAACAAGCATCCTATCATGGATCTATAGAGTGTAGGATCCACTTCAGCTCCAGTTTCATCTTTAGACCGTTTGTCTGATGATCCCATTGGTGTCCTCATGGGTTTTGCTCCTTCCGATCCAAACTTCTTGATAAGACTTCTAGCATATTCGGATTGTGATATGAACATCCCATCCTTCATCTGTTTGACCTGGAGCCCAAGGAAGTTGCTTAACTCTCCTACCACGCTCATCTGGAATGACGAGAACATGTCTGTGGTAAGCATTTTGTCGCACTTGGAGCCAAACACAATATCATCCACATAGATCTGAGCAATCATCAGATCCTTTCCTTCTCTCTTGATGAATAATGTTTTATCAGCCAGTCCCCTGCAAAAATTATGTTTAAGCAAGAAATCAGTAAGACAACTATACCAAACTCGTGGAGCTTGTTTCAAGCCATACAAAGCTTTATGTAGTTTATAAACATGGTTAGGGAGAGTAGGATCTGAAAACCCTTTTGTTCGCTCAACAAAGGCTTCCTCTTCCAATACCCCATTCTTTGTAGGTTCTTCTGTACACTCGTCAGGTCCAGCCTTTGTGCCTCCCTCTTCAGTTTGATCAATAGTCTCTTCTTGTTCTGGGCTGTTAGGGATGTGAATGTATCCCTAAACATTTTCTTCGTCAAGTTTCCCTGCAATGTTAGTTAGATCATCAAACACAACATTCACACTTTCTTTGACACTTGTGCATTCCTGAAAAGCAAATTCAGATCTAACAAATGGTTTCCCGTTTGTTGATACAATGTCAGGAATAGGTTTTTCTTCTAATTCATCAATTGTACTAGAAAAACAAAACAAATTAGAGTAATCATCAGTTGGTGAGTCAAGCACAGTTACCGACGCAAATGCCTCCTTTGTATGCTCATCGTTGATACCTTCATGGGACGGTTCCTCATCATCACTGAGAGAGAGAGAAAATTAACCTCCATACCATGTTTTCTGAAAGTGTTAGCACTCTCATTAGCATAGTGTCCGAACCCTCGACATTCATGATATTGAATCCTCAAATAGTCCTTGGGTCCTGGTGCATTTCTTCTGAAAGTTGAACTAGATGTCTGTTGTGCAGTGGGTAGCTCTTTGGGTCCCACAGAGCTTTCCTTCCTTGGTGCACCCCTCATGAAACTCCTATTTTGAGTAAGCTTTCTAAGGAGAGCATCTACCTTTCTGGCCAGGAGAGTGACATCGGAGTCCTCCTATTCGCCCATGAGACGATCATCTTCTGATGGGAATGCCTTTGGAGGGGAGTACCCATTGTAGGATGACGAAGTTGTGAGAGCGATACTCTTCTTGTTGGAGAAGCCTTCTGACTCATCCATGTCCATCTCATACATTTTGAGATCATTCATGACTGTGGTAAACTCAAGAATACCTACATCCTTCATGGTGGTGATCGCCATTACGTTCTGGTGGAATTTTGATGTGAGGGTGCGAAGGACCTTCGAGACCAGCCTCTTGTTGGGAATGGGCTCTCCGAGATCTTGACATTCGTTGGATATGTCAAGGATCTTGTTGCAGTAGTCACCAACCATCTCATCATCCATCATTTAGAGATTCTCAAATTTGGTTGTGAGAATCCGAACCCCTGTGTCCATCACAGCAATATCTCCTTGGCAATGCAGCTCTAGTATATCCCACGCCTCTTTGTCAGACTCGTACGTAGTTTTTGATAAGCTTGATCATGGCTACGTCAACTGAGGAAAAGATTGCGTTCGGAGCTTTGTCTTTGAATGTGGCTGCCTCATTCTCCTCTTTGGTCCATTCGGTTGTAGGCTTTCGAACGGAATCACCTTTAGCATCCTTGGATTTTGGATGAGACCAATCAGTTAAGACGTAGGACCAGGCACTAGCATCAATTGATTTGATGTAGTGTCATATCCTAACTTTCCAAAACGAGTAGTTGAGACCATCTAGAACAGGAGGTTTGTTGAAGACAGGACTTGTAAGATCCATTGTGTCTTGCACTCAAGTACCAGCACTTAGTGTATCAAGTGTCGGCTCTTGATGCTAATTGAAAGAGTTTATAGTCTAACAACGGTAACCACAATGACTTGCACTGTGATAACCAATGTTGAAGACACTAACGCAGCGGAATGTAATAAATAAACAAGACACAAATGAACACGAGAATGGTTTTTAGCAAGATATTTTTCAATATCTTGACGTGCCTCAAGGCCAAAAACAATTCACTAGAACGTGAATAACAATTACAAGTCGAGACGAAAGGCAAATCAAAATTTCTAACCTAAGCTAGTGTAACTCGACTAAACAACCATGAAAGGATAAAATCAAGTGAATCTAAAATCTATCTCTATTAGCTCAAAAGTCGTAATTCACTTGAGTGGGACTCTCTTCAATATATAGATCTCCAAATCTTGTTGCACAATCTTAATCCCATATTCTTCTCAACCAACTTCTCCACGTTTTCTTTACGCAGCTCTCCCCCTTTCTTCTCACTTGAATAACCGAAATCTTCAACTAAAGACTCGTGTTCCTCAAGAATCGCAACTGACTTTACTTAGTCAAATGTGCCAAGCACTGTGCCTTGCATTGTGCCCTGCATTGTGGAGACAACAGGAAGAAAGACAAAAACAATATGTGGAATTTCGATAAACAAATTCCAACAGTAAGAAATTATAATTTCTACGAAATAATGGGTTATAAATTGAAATTCTTATCAAACGATAGATAAGAAATTAAAATTTCTTACGTAGTTACGATCACTCATACAATTTTTTCCGATCTTACATGATGCAGGGATATGCTTGGGAATTTGAACCTCGGATTGTGATTCTCTTGATTGTTTTTTCTTGTGGTGGTTCAAATATTCGGCGGTAATCGGAGTTTTATAGCTAGAAATGATGACAAGAGACGTGCGTTTTTATGAATGAGGTTTGATGGAGAAGAAGCTGCAGAGTGACCCATCTACAAGGGATCTGATGATTAGAATTCAACTAAAAAATGGTAAGAAATTAGAATTCTACAGAATAATAGGTTATAAATTGATTATTCTTTTCAAACGATAGATAAGAAATTAAATTTTCTTATGTAGCTGAGATCACTCATACCAATTTTTCGATCTTACATGATGCAGGGATATGCTTGGATTTGATCCTTAGATTGTGTTGTTCTTGATTGTTTTTTCTTGCGGTGGTTCAAATCTCCGGCGGTAATCGGAGTTTTGTAGCTGGAAATGATGACCGGAGACGTGCGTTTGCGTCGCAGTTGTATAGATTTTCTGGTGCGATTGTTCTGTTCTTGGTAGTGCAGGAATAGATTGGATATTGGTTGAAACCTTGATGTATTGGATTGAATTTGTTGGTTCAAATGTGTTCAACATATGTTTGTAGACCTATGTATTGGATTGAATTTCCTACTTTTTTTTTTGACCGAATATGTAAAAATTACCAAGTTACACTTTATAAAATCAAAGTAAGAATGGTGATGATGAGAAATTGTAGCTAACAATATGTTAGATATTTGGAATATCTTACCCTGATATGAATTACTATTAATAAATACAAATTCGTATCAAATAATAGATGAGAATTGTAAGAAATACAAATAATAAATAAAAAATTGTAAAAAAATATATAAAATCTTACCAGATAATATGTAACGAATTAAATTTTCTTATGTAGTTACAGTCACTCATACAATATTTATGATCGTACAGATACAATTTTTTTTTTTTAAAAAAAAAAATCATAGTAAGATATTAGAAAATATTAGAGTATAATAAGATATTACTTTCGAAATATTAGAAAATAGTAAGATATTACGTATGATTTATAGAAATATCGTATAACTTATACAACATGTATGAAGTACTACTAATGTTTCCCGTAAAATCTTAGTGCTCTTAACACTCATATTATATCTTACTTTGTATTAATATTATGTTTACCTTTCATTATTTAAGTTATATCTTACCTATTGTTAGATTCGGGTCGCAGATTAACAACAATTATACAATTATTCATCATATTTATAGAATAGCAAGGAGTATTCATGTACAAGTGATCATAAAATAAAGATATAAAGGACACCAGTGCGAGGCCTCGGTCTTAGCACCTCAACTTCCATGAAGCGCCGCTTTTCATGTAAAAAGGGGATCAAGATAGAAGTAAAACGCCAAGCGCCTGAACTATTGATCCGGCCGAATCCATGAAGAACAGCGCTCAGCCAGGAAGGAGAAAAAGCAAAAGGGGACAGAGTAGGAAACGCAATGCGCTCTCGTACTCATCCTCTTTGGTAACAGGAATTATACCTTTAGATTATACGGTTGAGAACGTTCAACACCCACGGGATGAAGACAGAAGAAATAAAGGTAGAGATTCCTTCGAGGAGGAACTCCGTTGCTCTGGTTCGAGGGAGCACAAGAAAACTCTAAGGAGAGTGTGAATGGAATAGTATGGAGAGTCTTGAAAAAGTTGTCCTTGAAGGGGTGAAATCACTCTCTATTTATAGGCGTAGAAAGGGATGAAAAGGTGAATGTACATGTGTGAGAAGGACAGGAAAGGAATTTTTGGGGGGACAAGATTCCTTCCGCCATTAATTTAGTGGTTATCACTCTAAGGTACGTAGAGTCATGCGGACTGCGTATTGGCAGATCCTTGAGTATAGGCAGATGCCAGCGGGCCCGGGATAGCTTCTGCAAGGAAGCAGATTCATGTAAAGCACCGTAGCTTCTGCGCTAAGTAAATCATCTGTACTAGACACGGCATCTGAGGCTCCTGGAGTGCAGGTCTAGTCAGCGCAGAAGGATGCCACATGGCCAGACTGATATTGGTCCCTATCAACTACTCCCCCCCCCCCCCCTCCCCAAATCCAGAAGCGTGTGTTGTTAGCTTCTGCTAGACGTCTTGGCGGGAAACGCTCTCCTGGTTGACATCTTAAATGTCTTGTCGCGTGGAAAAATGGTGCAACAGTTGGTTTCTCGAGGAAGAAAAGACATTCATATTCTTTTCTCTCATCATTACCTCTCTTTCGTAAGGCTGGAACATGGGAAAGGTAACTCTCCTCTGTACTCTCCTCTGTAGAAGAAATATTCTGAAAGAAATTTGATTAGTTTGATTTTTTCCCTTTTTTTTTCTTTTTTTTACGAGCGCGTGGAGCCACGCGATAACCTTTTTGCAGGTTCATTTATGATGGCAGGCCGACGTGGAGTAGTGGATGGGACACACCCCGTTCTCTTTCTTCCTGACTCTTCTCCTTCCATCCCCTTTCTCTAGGAGAGGTTCTGTTGGGAACTGTTAAGGAAAAATATGTTAAGGGGGAACCAATACGGGACATTTTAGAAATGTTACATATGTTTTGATTTGATTCCAAAACCCCCAAGTGTCCTATTCCCAAGCGACCCATTTTTGATATAGATAATAGGTTAGAAATTTTTCTAAGCCTACTCTGTTAGGATGGCTCAATTTTTGCTTAGGTTTTAGACTGCAAAAAATTCAAGTGAAGGCCACTCGCTTGAGTGTGTTTTCCAAGCGAAGCGAGTCTACCGAGCCGAAGTGAAGCGAGCCGAAGAATAGCGAAGCGAAGCGAGCGCTACAGTGGAATCGAAGCGAGTCCACTAAAGCGAAGCGAAGCGAGCGCTACAGCGAAAGTCAAAGCGAGTCAAAATTTACTTAAGCAATACTCGGAAACTTTATTTTCCAAAGTAGACGCTTCAAGTATGACCCGAAGCGACTCTATCAAAACGGACGCTACAACTTCAAAGCAAAGCGAGGCACTACCTACCACAAAGCGACAGCACAATTCCCGCTCCGATTTTGAACTCCAGTCAACTAGAGATCTTTGCATTAATTACGAGATCTCCACGTGTCGAACGTGGAGAGGAGCAGAAGAGTTGACTGCCAGGCCGACAAAGGCGCCGCTATAGTACTGGCTCGCTCCAGTTACTGTTAGGTTTGTATCTTAGCCATGTTAGGCAAAGAGCCAAAACTGTGCGTCTGAAAAGCAGGCAGCCTGTGCAAGTACTGTCGAGAGGAGGAGGGACAAGGCCACCAACCCAGCAACGGATCTCGGCCAACCCTCCGCCTATAAATAGTGAAGGATGAAGACGAAGAGAAGTAGAACACTACTTGAGCATTCAAGCGCCTACTGCAAACAAATACTCCCAACTTTCTAAGCAATCTTCGAGTCTTTGTTTCCAAGTGTTCTCCGAGTTCCAGTCTCATCGGAACTCGTCTTCGCAACCTTCACACCTAGAATTCTAAGCCCATTCCATACCTTAGCTTAGAAGAAGAGCTCTAGCCTACTTTACACTCACTGTAAAGAGCTCTTCATAGTGTGTTCGTCGTAAACCAAAAACCCTAACCCGAAGTTCTGTTCGTTAGGTTTTTGTGTTCGTCGTTAGGTTGTTTCGATCCAAGGCCCTACTTTCATCGATTGTAGAAGCCTCGATCATAGAGTCTAGATCCAAGCTTACACTTACATCGTTTGTGTAAAGCTCGATCGAAGCTAGGCTGTAAGGAGAGCCCGCAATCTCCCTGTCGTCGGACTGAAGCGAGTGAAGCTTCCGGTCCAGTTAGGTCTTTGTAGTGAACCCGTAATCGTTGCGTCTGTCGTCAGATCCAAGCGAGTGAAGCTCGATCTCGTCTAGGTTTTTGAAGGACCCGTAACCTTCAAGTTCTTGAGTGAAGAGAACAGTTGCCTTGTGCAACGAAGTGGACGTAGGAGTTTCATCTCCGAACCACTATAAATCTCTGTGTCGTATCTCTCTAACCCTAAACTCTTTATTTTCCTTGTTTGATTATTCATTGCACTTGCATTTAAACAAACATAACTTGGAACTTTAATTACTTTGGAAAGATATTAGCTCACCGAATTCCGCATCTAGAGTAAAGTCTCACTCTTGATCAAGCTCTAAGCTTAGGTCAAGAGAATCGTGATTGCTATAGATCTAGCTCTCTGCTAGGTCTTAGTATTTCTAGCGAGCACTTTACTTCATACTCTGAGTTAAGGAATTTGAAGTTGAAAAACTTCAAAATACGTATTCACCCCCCCCCCCACGTATTTTTCCTATAACAAACTGGGACCAACAAGTGGTATCAGAGCGAGGTTCTTTCAAGCCTCTGCTTTGCATATCCGAAGCGAGTCCCCACTCGCTTCACGTTGTCTCACTGAATCGGATCCTTTTTCCTAAGTGCATCAAAACCTCACCCACGCATATTGCATTTACTGCTGATAGTTTGCTATATCTACATACAGTGCATCGAGTCTTCCACAGTTCTCTATCGAAGGATACGAGACATGGAGCTTTCGAGTCGAGAGCTTCCTCTGCTCCATCCACGACCGGATGTGGGAAGTGATAGAGGACGAACCAATCGAGATCAAGAAAGCCATATCTGTGAACGTTTCAGCCGCTGAAGGTCGCGAAGCTCATGTCAGACAAGAGTACGTCGAGAAGGACAAAGACGAATACAATGTCAACGACTTCAAGATCGCCAACCTTGACAAGATCACACGTCACACGATGTAGAGCACTGTATCGGATGCCTACCTTCCAAGGATCAGGAAGTGTGCGACGGCGAAAGAAATGTGGGAAACCCTAGCCCTCATTTCTCAAGGAACGGACAAGATCAAAGAGAACAAGCTTGCCGTACAAATGCGGGAGTTTGAAAGCTTGATAATGAAGTCAGGAGAGTCCATTGACGCCTTTGAGCTTAGAGTCACCAACATCATTGCTACTCTCAACTCTCTTGGGAAGGAACTCACAGACAAGGAAGTGAATCTGAAGATTGTTCGAGCTCTCACAAGGAAGTGGCAGACAATGAAGGAGCTGTACCTAGCTACCAAGGATCTATCAAAGCTAACACCGGAGATTCTGTTCTCCGAACTCAAGCTCATGAATTCGATCTAAATTGAATGAACCTTGATGATGAGGATGAAGCTCCCACGACATCAAAAGGAGTAGCATTCAAAGCTGCTGAAGGGCCAAGCGACCAGTCGCTAGCCAAAATGACAAGGGAAGAGCTGGAAGAGCATGTTGCGTTCTTATCCAAGAACTTCAACAAGATGAACTCGCGTGTGGGCAAATACAAAAGATTCTACAAGCAGTATAAGGGAAGGAGCACTGATGCTCGAGAAAGCAAAGGAAAGAGAGAAGAGACGACCAAGCCGATCTCAAGGGACATGATGGAAGTGGAATGCTACCACTGCCACAAGATGGGCCACTACAAATCTGATTGCCCTAAGCTGAGTGCAAAAGAGCGGGAGGACTAAAAGCAAAGAGGGATGCTCCCAGATGAGCGATCGTAGCGAGTGAAATGCCGGTCGCTACAGCTGAAGAAGTCTCAAGCGACTCGGATGCATTCACATATCCCAACTCCAGTGATGGAGAGGATCTTGGACTCATGGCGCTCACCGACGAAGAAACAGGAGGGGTATTTATCTATCCTTCACCAAGTTCAATTACACTCGCACACACTAACCAAGAGGAAGCCAATTCCTCGATATGGAGTGAGTTACTTGAAAAGCACCTCAAATTGTCAAGTGACCACAAAATGTTGAAACAAGCTTTGTCTCAAAGCGAGAAGGAGAACCGAAAGTTAGCCACTGAGCTTGACCAAATCAAACTTAACTTAAGGGCTATGACTAGTAAGTTTGAGGATCTCTTCGCTAGACATCAAAGCTTGGAAGGAAGGTATGAAACCCAATCCAATCTAGTGGCCAACTTAAACAAAGCCTCATATGCTAGGCAGGCACTAGAGAGCTCGCTTCTACCTTTTGGTAGGAAGGGAGGACTTGGATATGAGGGTGGACCTTCCAAGCCCACTGTCTTTGTTGGTGCTTCAATCACGACACCATCAGTCACTTTGGATGTGCCCATTGCCTCCAAAGCGACCACCAACAAGGATAGAGGCCAAGTGGCTAAGAACCCTAAGAAGAAGCCAATGAAGATGTCTATATCTTCATGGGCAGAATCTATGGGGAAGCAAAGATCAATTGTCCCTAGCACTCACAATGCTAAATCTTACCAATTCAAGGGTAAAGGGAAACCAGTTGTAGCTTCTAAGTCTCAGACCAAGACACCAAAGACAAAGGATCTCCCTTTTAAGAAAAGGAGTAATGTCTATGTGTCCCGTTATCCGGACTGGAGATGGTCCAACCGGACTAATGTTGAGGGGGAAGAACTTGATGCACCAAGGAGGCCGATTCAAACTTCCAAGGTTTCTCAAGCGAGTCGGGGTCAAAACCCTAGTTTGACCGCTTCGAGAAAACCAAGCGAGACGCTTCGACAGACTGTATATCCTAAGTCAGTCTCTAAGCCTCTAGCTAATCCGAAGCGAGTCGCTTCAGGATAAAAGCAAAAGGGTAAGAGCATAGGTATGTCTCAAGCGAGCCGCTACCCCTCTTGCACACACTGCTGCACGTGTGAAGCTGCTTCAAGACAGAACTCACAGTTTTCAAATGTCGAGAAACCCAAGACACAAGCTGCCTTTCAAAAGAAAGTGAAGCAAGTGTGGGTACCTAAGGGAACTAACATGCAAGGACCCAAACTGATTTGGGTACCAAAATCAGTCTAAATGTAGGTGAGCACCGTGGATCCCATGCCAAGTGAGGGTCAACAAATCTGGTACTTGGACAGTGGCTGTTCAAGACACATGACCGGCATGAGAGCTCTACTTCATGATTACATAGAGAAGAAGGGTCCACACGTTACATTTGGTGATAACTCTCGAGGAAGCACCAAAGGGTACGGCGCACTGAAAGTTGGAAAGCTCACAATAGAAGAAGTCTCCTATGTGGAAGGACTAAAGCACAACTTGCTATCCATTTCACAATTCTGTGACAAGGGATACAAGGTGGAATTTATTTCCAACAAGTGCACTGTGAAGAGCAAGCTCACGTCCCAGATTGTGCTCACTGGAATTAGACAAAGGAATGTCTACATCGCACAATGGGACAGCTGCAAAGAGGAGACGTGCTTAGTTTCAAGAAGCGTTACAGAAATAGAATGGCTATGGCACCGACGCTTGAACCATCTCAACTTCAAGACTATCAATCGCATAGCTCGTAAAGGTTTGGTGCAAGGCATTCCCAACGAGGTCTTTGTTAAAGACCATCCATGCTCACCGTGCCAACGAGGGAAGCAGACGAAGAAGCACTTCGCCAGTCTTGAAGAAGCTTCATCCAAGCGAGTGCTTGAGCTGCTTAATATGGATCTGTTTGGTCCAGTCACTCCAGTCAGTGTAAATGGAAGAAAGTACACTCTAGTTGTAGTCGACGACTTCTCTCGCTACACTTGGGTTGTATTTCTCTTCAGCAAGAAGGAGACACTGACCAAGCTACCACAACTGCTCAAGCGACTAGCAGTGGAGAAGAAACAAGCGATTGCCACCATCCGCTCCGACAAAGGAACAGAGTTCCTGAACTCTACCATCGAAGCTTACTGCACGGAGCATGGTATTGCACATCAGACTTCCTCAGCACGCACACCTCAGCAGAATGGAGTCGCTGAAAGAAGGAATCGGATCATCAAAGAAGCCGTTCGAACCATGATTGTTGACTCGAAGCTTCCGATGAAGTATTGGGCTGAAGCTGCCAACACGGCATGCTACACGCAGAATCGGACGCTTCTCAACAAACGACACGACAAGACACCATATGAAATATGGACAGGGAGAATTCCTGACATATCTTATTTCCATATATTTGGTTGTAGGGTCTTCATCCATGATAATGGGAAGTCACAATTGAAAGCCTTTGAAGGCAAAGCTGATGAAGGAATATTCTTAGGATATTCTACATCAAGCAAAGCTTACAGGGTGTTCAATTGTAAAACCCTAATTGTGGAAGAATCACCCCGTGTCGTATTTGATGAATCTTCTTTGAGTCCTCCACAGGAACAGGTTCAATCTAAGGAAGGAAAGTCAAGCGAGGAACCCATCAACTCACTGACTTGGGACATGCTTGAGGATGATGAAGAAATCAAAGACTCAAGCGAGCAGATTGTCCAAAGGAATGTTGAAGCTGCCCCCAAGATTCCTGAAGCGAGTGCTGGCCAAGCACCCATTCCAGTCGCTTCAGAAGATGAAGCGAGCGACCAGGAAGAAGATGAAGACGAAGCTGGTGGATCCAAGCGTGCATGGCTCAAGGATCACTCACCAAGTCAAATCATTGGAGATCCATCCAAGGGTGTAGTGACCAGAAGTCAAGTGTTTGGAGAAAGTGCCATGTTCAGTTGCTTTCTCTCAAATATTGAGCCGTCATGTGTGGAGGAAGCCCTAGCTGATTCCAATTGGGTGATCGCCATGCAAGAAGAGCTGAATCAGTTCACCAGAAATGACGTATGGTACCCCGTGGATCGTCCCAAATTCCAGCATGTTATTGGCACCAAGTGGGTGTTCAAGAACAAGACAGACGAGGACCACAACATCGTGAGGGACAAGGCGCGACTCGTCGCTAAGGGCTACTACTAAGAGGAAGGAATCGATTTCGATGAGACCTTCGCTCCTGTGGCACGGCTCGAAGCGATCAGACTATTTCTTGCCTATGCAGCGGCCATGAAATTTAAAGTCTATCAGATGGATGTTAAAAGCACATTTCTCAATGGTGAATTGAAGGAAGAAGTCTATGTGGAGCAGCCACCGGGTTTCGAGCAGGGAGATAAGGTGTATCGATTGAATAAAGCCCTATATGGGTTGAAGCAAGCTCCCAGAGCTTGGTATGATACCCTATCCCAATTCCTAGTGGATAATGGTTTCCACAAAGGGAAGATAGATCAGACTCTCTTCACCATCAATCATGGAGAAGACATGCTGTGGGTCCAGATCTATGTTGATGACATCATATTTGGGTCGCCAAACCAGTCGCTTAGCGAGAAGTTTGGAGAGCTTATGAAGACCAAATATGAGATGTCGATGATTGGCTTGATGAGCTGCTTTCTAGGTCTTCAAGTGAAGCAGCAGGATGATGGAATCTTCATCAATCAAGCTAAGTATACAAGAGATATGCTTGCCAAGTTCGGTGTTCAGCATGCCAAAGCTATGAAGATTCCAATGAACACCAACTGGAAGATGGAGCCAGATCTAGATGGGAAGTCTGTGGATGCTACAAACTACCGAGCCTTGATCGGATCCCTTCTATATCTCACTGCAAGTAGGCCGGATATCGCTTTTGCAGTTGGAATATGTGCTCGCTTCCAAAGCAATCCCAAGCACAGCCATCTTGAAGCTGCCAAAAGAATTCTTCGATATTTGAAGGGCACTGTCAACATGGGGCTGTGGTATCCAACGGAGGACAATTTGGAGCTCACTGGATACTCAGATGCTGACTATGGAGGATGCCGAATTGATAAGAAATCAACTTCGGGAACTTGTCAGTTCTTGGGAAGCAAGCTGATCTCATGGTTTTCAAAGAAGCAGACGAGTGTAGCTACTTCAACGACTGAAGCCGAATTTATGGCCGCTGGAAGCTGTTGTTCTCAAATTTTATGGCTTCGTCAGCAGTTGAAGGACTACAAAGTTGAAGCGAATGAAATTCCAATATTCTGCGACAACAACAGTGCTATATGCATCTCACAAAATCCAGTGCTTCACACCAGATGCAAGCACGTGGAAATCCGACATCACTTCATTCGTGATCATGTCGAGAAGAAGGATATCAAGCTCGAGAAAATTCATACCGATCTCCAACGAGCAGATATCCTCACCAAGCCTCTAGCTGAGTCTCGTTTCAATCAGCTATGCATGGAATTAGGGTTGCTAGACCCTGGTGAAGAGTGCTAGATCCAGGATGCACGAAGGAATGGTCGCTTGTTCTTTGAGCGTCACTCGCTTCGGATCTTCACCAACTCAAGCGAGTCGCTTCAAAATTCCACTCGCTTGAAGAAGGAGAAATAAGGTGGAGAAAGGTGGAGTGTTGGAAGACGTTCCCTACCCGCTTACAGGAATTGTTAAGCCATTGGTTAAGGGGGAACTATTGTTTGCTCTCGGAGCAAGCAACTTCCAAAGCGAGCAAGGAAAGCTGCTACCTAGCCTAGGATTCCTAGCGAGTGGGTATAAACACTCGCAAGTGCCGTTTCTAGTAACGGTTTTGGGGTCTTGTATCGGGCCTTCCCATGTAAAAATGGTGAAAGCTTAGGCAGGGCTGGCACCTAGACCTTGCGTCCTCTTCCCATCTTTCCGCCGAAGAGGAGCAAGTCCTCTCATCTCCTTCATCGTGGTTAAATATTCATTCTTTACTCACTGTTCATTGAGTTGAGCTGCCGAATGTCTATCCATTCCTCCCCCACTTCAAATTTTGCATCGCTTCAATTAACCCTATTCTGGGTCAAGCGAGTCAATTGCAAATTCATTATGTAGCTCGTAGGAGGAAGCTTGAAGAGTTACCTTTTACTTGAAAAGGTTGCATGATTGGTGACATGTCTTTGCGTAAAATACGAGATTGTCTTGTCAGAGCATTCTCATTGTCATCATGTCCTATTCTGCTCTGAGATAATATCTCCCATTCATCGTGAATAAGTACACTTACGTGAAGCTCCCCTCTGGGTTGAAGTAAGCTTGTGTACATTATTCATTCTCCCCCTCATTCCTTCGATGGAGGAGTCTCTAATTCGTAGAGGAAGATGGAAGAGATGAATGCCATGAAGCCGAAGCTTGAAGTCAGTTCCATCAAAGAATTCAACAAATGGTGACTTCAATAAGTGGTATCAATCTCCTACGAAGTGAGATTGACTGGTAAGTGTTTCAATTTTAAGTACACTAAGTGAGCTGAAGCGTGCTAGAAACCTTCACTTACTATGTGGAAAATATGAAATGAATCTGACACAAATACAAAGAGGAAAACATTCTTGTTTATCTTCGAACTATGTAAGTCAGAAACATCTTAAACTAAGCAAAGAAATTCCGTTTCTTATTCCAGTCGCTTCAGATGGCGAAACGAGTGCTATGTCACTCCAAGCGAGCCATCGCAAGCGAGTACAGAACAGTCACTCAAGCGAGTACCTCTCAAGCGAGTAAAAGCCAAGCGGCCCAACTCGAAGCGAGCGGGTACGAAGCGATTATGAGCTGTCTGCACTCGAGTGCAGATTTTACCTTTTACTTTGCATTAAATGTAGGTTCACGTACAGCCGAAAATAACGGGCGCGTGCACTGCACTTTGAATTCGAAGCGGGAAAAGATGGACGAGATCCAACCATTGAATTCAAACAGTCCCTGATTTATAGCCGTTGGATCCGACGCCGTGTAAAGTGACGAATCACAACAGGCCACGTGGAGCGCCGAGTCAACTTGGCGGCTCACTTTTTACTGTGATGACGTCGGACACGTCAATCACTTCGCCGTTGGCCGCCGTATAGAAACAGGATCTTCAGCAATATTACTGTCTTGCCCCTGCCACGTCAGCCGAACCACGTCTCTATATAAGGCCGTCGTTGCAGACTGCAAAACCTTTCACAACTCTCCATATTTGCCATTCTCGTGCTAGATCTGCAATCTTCTGCAACTCACGAGTCTCAACCCAGTTTTCATCTTTAAATCTCCGATCAAATTCCTCAAATCTTTCAACATGGGAAAGAAGCAGAAAACTGAGACGATGGAGGAATTTCTCACCGAGGTCGACAAGCACATCAACGTCGAGCCTCATCTTGACCCTTCAGTCATCGAAGAGGATGGTTTCTTCCGTAAGGCCGTGACCACGGCCGGCTTATGGAAGTTTGTGACGGCGTTGCCGATGAAGATTTTGGCCAAGGCGGTGGCTGAAATTCTTCTAAATCTGAGGAAAGGACGAAACACATCGTCATTCACTGATCCACAGACCGGAGAACCGGTGGAGGTGGACCTGAGCCATGTCATTGGAGTATTCGATTTGCCGAGGGAAGGTGGAAACTCCTTGTTGGGGAGGGAGTTATCGGCCGGAGTCGAGTATGCTCGGTTTGCCACTGAAAAAGCAGAGCCCAACTACAAGGAGGCCAGCATTCGATCAGATCTGAAGGCTCCTTTCAATCACATATGCGAGCTCTTTTCGAAGTGCGTCGCGTGCTACGTCGGAACCTTGGGCCAGCTTTCTGAAACCAAGCTTTTTGCCACTACCATCATCGTCGACAGTCTAACTGGAACGAAATTTAACTGGCATGGTTGGTTTCTCAACCAGATTCATGAAGCCGCCGAGGATTTCAAATTTGTCAAAGGAAGCACAGATCAGATTCTCCGCAAGGGGAAGCTTAAGTTTTTCTCCAGACTCTCCGTCACACTGGAGGAACGTTATTCGAACAAGGTATGGCCAGAATCTGACGTCACCGACTACAAGAAGAACACCGTGTTCCATGACTTGTGGAGGTCGGACAAATCTTTGATCGATGAGGGACTTCTTGAGGTTAAAGTGCCCGCTGCAGTACCTGTTGCCGAAAGGCAAGTTGAAGCCCCCCAAACAAAGCGAGCCGCTTCATGCGGGAAGCGAGCTGCGCCGAAGCGACCCAAGAAGAAATTGAAGCTAGTCGCTACGCTGGTCAAGTCAAGCGAGGCTGAGGAGCAGCCGCTTGAGGAGGCCGAAGTTACACAACCCCAGCCTTCACCCATCAAAATCCAAACTCCCCCACCTCAAACACAAACTCCCCCAATCCAAACCCATACTCAACCACCAGAACCCCAAGCCTCATCATCAGCCCAACCACATACCTAGAAACCCCCCCTCTCTCCACATGAAGAAGAATCCACTTCTTGTTTCCAACTACCCCCTATCCCACTTCTCAGCACCGACGTTACTGCTGCATTCACCCTATTCCAACCAATCCAAACCCCCCAGCCAGCCACAGAACCCATCCAAATCTCTGAAACCCAAACCTCATCATCATCCCAATCCCCTTCCTCATCGGCGGCTACAGCCGATACTGCCCAAACTACCGGAACCATCGTTCCAGCATTCCAACTCCCCAAGGTCCCTGCAGAGGTGGAGGCTCTCGAAAGATACGTGAGAGATAGAGAGCAGGCTGCAGAGATAATCAAAACCCGCTACTCCTCCGTGCCGATGTCCGACGAGTTCTACACCAAGACCGTCGACTTTCTCACCTACATCACCTACCGCGGCACTGAATATTACAAAGTCTTCAGACTCTTGAAAGCCTTCAAAGAGGAAGAGCTCATTCAGATGGAGGGAAAGCTACTTGATTTCATCGGAGAAAATGGCTTCCACGCATTTCTCGATGGAACCAGCTTCTGGGACAAGCTGGATGCAAAGGTGAAGCGAGCCTATCCAGACGCTTCAGTTCCTGATCGAGTGTCGACCCTTCACGAGAAGCGGCTGATGAGAGAGCATGCGGAGGAGGTGGAGGTGAAGGAAGTAGAAATCTCTAACCTTCAAAGTGAGATCACAAGGAAGGATGCGGAGCTAACAGAGAAAGTACTGGAAGTCAATAATCTGCGTGCAGATTTTGACAAGAAAAGGGGTGAGCTGGAGAAGACAGTTAAGGGGAAGGCGAAGCTGTTGGGGGAGAAGGAGAAGGCGCTGGAGGAACAGGTGAAGCTGGTCGGAGACCAGGAGAAAACCATCACTGAGCTCAAGCAGTTGCTTGATGCTGAGAGAAGTAGACTGAAAGACTTGAACAGCAAGATGGTCAATCTGGAGAAGGAGAAGAGTACTATGGTCACAAGTCACAAAGAAGAGATGGAAAAAGTCTCCAACTATGCTGAAAAGATGATAAGAGCTGTGGAGGATAAGGATGGAGAATTGATCATGATGAAGTGTCAAATGGCTCGTGCTGCAATTCAGATAGCTGCTCAAGCCAAAGAGATTGACTCAGTCAATCTAAAGAAAACAGAACTGAATGATCAAATTAATCAAGCACAGAAGAAGGCCAGTGAGTTGGCAGTCAAAATAGCCAAAGCTGCTCAACTTCGAGTGATGCTTAATAGCCAAGAGAGTGTTATCGCTACTACATCTGCCGAACTCAAAGCGTCTCAAGATTTCCTCAATCTCCAACTGCAGGAGGAGCGCAAGGAGATTCGTGCAGAAATCGAAGCGGAGCTGGCCGCTCACTTCAGAAATGTCGAGTCGCGCTGATGGCCTCTGTCAAGGAGAGGGAAAAGCAGTGCGAGTACTTGCTGGAAGAAATCTCGATCAAAACGGCGGATATTGTACTGTCCGAAGAACATGTCTTCGCGACACGGACCGAGAAGATGCTCCACGCCGTGTTTGACAAGTTTGAGGAGCTACGCAAAACTGTATCTGGAAAGATAATCACCCCAACCCCCGGCAGTGATGATGCCAAAAAGGGGGAAGGTATTGAGAAGCAAAGAGTTGAGACTCTGGAGTTACAAGGTGGAGTCGGAGGAAGTGGAGAGGAAAGGAGGATGGAGATCGAAGGAAGTAGTGGAGTTGGAGGAAGTGGAGCTGAGAAGGAGATGGAGAAGGAGGATGAAGCTCGCGCTGAGCTTGCGAGGAAAAAGGGCAAAGATAAAGTTACTGAAGAGCCCCGCAAGCCGGTTGAGGGGAAGCTGCTTGGTTCTTCTATTACTTCTCACCCTCCTATTCCTGTGTTAACCAGGGAACAGAGGGAGCAGCAAATAGCAGTTGACGAAGCCCTCGCCCGCGAAATGGAATTACAGTTTGATCTACAAGCTCTGAGAAATCTTACTGGAATCCAAGCGCCCGCTTCAACTCTTGCACTTATTTCAGATACTACAGGAGCCACTTCATCTACTGCTGGAGCCACTTCATCCAGTCAAGCCATTATTCCAAGTGCCTCAGCAGTCATCCCTCCAAGTGAAGCAAAGAAGAAGAAGGAGATGCCTCCACCGCTAACACCTAAACAACCACTGAAGCGGACCACACCCGAAGCTAGAGAAGATGATCCAGAGGCCAAGCGCCGAAAGATCAAGCAGACGGTCACTTCACGAGCTGGTCAGTTGGAGAGGAGAAGGACACAAGGAGAAAAGAAAAAGGAGGAAGAAGAGAAGGAGAGAAAGATCAAGGCAAGGCATCTTGAGATAATTGAAGGTCGGATCGAGGAACACTTCAATGAAGTGAGACTCATCCAGTCCGCCCTCACACGAAGCGCCTTCATTCCCTTCTTGCCAGAAGAGTCAGATGCATGTGTCAGTCAAGCTTGGATGGACGCTTGCTACGTGACCACTAAGGAGATGATTGATTCAGGTCGCTACCCGCGCAGAGAAGAGCAACAATACGTCCACAGGCGACTGATTGATATGCTTCCGAAGTGGAACACTGATCTGAGTGCGAAGTTCAACGCCATCATGACGGAAATGTCGAGCAGGACAGAGGAGGAACTGATTGTGCGTAGGAATGAGCATCCTGATGCCCGAGAATTCGAGCAGTTCATCCCCGATGACCTACTTGAGCGGTGGCTGTACTACAAGGAAAAGTTCATCAAAGCTTACTACTACTGGGTAGTAGTGCCACTTCAGAATGAATGCTCGAGGATCAATGCGCTCAACAACTTCCTGTGTGCCTACGACGAGAAATTTAGGCGGAAGGTCTTCACTCTTGCAGAGCTTGCTAAGCCTATGCCTCTAATCGTCAAAGTGCCTACTTCGAAGGACTTCCCCATGCCCTTCTTGCCCTGCACACGTGTTCCAGATCGAAGAATCATAGACGCAGAGGTTGATGAAGCTTTCAAGCTGGAGCATACTTGGAGGAGACCAATCATTCACAATGTAAGAACCTTGGAAATAAAAGTACTCTCTGCATATGTTGTTGAAAAGGAGGTGATAGAGAAGGATGTTGAAGAAGAGAAGAAGGAAGAGAAGAAAGAGGAGGTGATAGAAAAGGAGTAGGAAGACAAAGACGAGACTGCAGGAAATCTCTGAATTTCAAGTCTCATATTTTGTGAACTGTGTTCATATATCTCATATTTTAATTTCTGTCAACTCTTTTCATTTACAAGCTTTGTGAATGATTTATCCTTATGATACAAAACTCAAATAACTTAACCGAAAAAAAAAAGGGAAAAGAACTTAAAAGAAAATTTTCAAACGAACATGCAAAGGAAGCAGTCGCTTGAAGTTCCTTCCACAATTAGGTAGGCTAATTCTCTTAGTCTAAAAATTTTGTTTTGGGTTTTGGCATCATCAAAAAGGGGGAAATTGTTGGGAATTGTTAAGGACAAATATGTTAAGGGGGAACCAATATGGGACATTTTAGAAATGTTACATATGTTCTGATTTGATTCCAAAACCCCCAAGTGTCCTATTCCCAAGCGACCCATTTTTGATATAGATAATAGGTTAGAAATTTTCTAAGCCTACTCTGTTAGGATGGCTCAATTTTTGCTTAGGTTTTAGACTGCAGAAAATTCAAGTGAAGGTCACTCGCTTGAGTGTGTTTTCCAAGCGAGGCGAGTCTACCGAGCCGAAGTGAAGCGTGCCGAAGAATAGCGAAGCGAAGCGAGTCCACTAAAGCGAAGCGAAGCGAGCGCTACAGCGAAAGTCAAAGCGAGTCAAAATTTACTTAAGTAATACTCGAAAACTTTGTTTTCCAAAGTAGACGCTTCAAGTATGACCCGAAGCGACTCTATCAAAGCGGACGCTACAACTTCAAAGCGAAGCGAGCCACTACCTACCAGAAAGCGATAGCACAATTCCCGCTCCGATTTTGAACTCCAGTCAACTAGAGATCTTCGCATTAATTACGATATTCCACGTGTCGAACGCGGAGAGGAGCAGAGGAGTTGACTGCCAGGCCGACAAAGGCGCCGCTACAGTACTGGCTCGCTCCAGTTACTGTTTGGTTTGTATCTTAGCCATTTTTGGCAAAGAGCCAAAACTGCGCGTCTGAAAAGCAGGCAGCCTATGGAAGTACTGTCGAGAGGAGGAGGGACAAGGCCACCAACCCAGCAACGGATCTCGGCCAACCCTCCGCCTATAAATAGTGAAGGATGAAGACGAAGAGAAGTAGAACACTACTTGAGCATTCAAGCGCCTACTGCAAACAAGCACTCCCAACTTTCTAAGCAATCTTCGAGTCTTTGTTTCCAAGTGTTCTCCGAGTTCCAGTCTCATCGGAACTCGTCTTCGCAACCTTCACACCTAGAATTCTAAGCCCATTCCATATCTTAGCTTAGAAGAAGAGCTCTAGCCTACTTTACACTTACTGTAAAGAGCTCTTCATAGTGTGTTCATCGTAAACCAAAAACCCTAACCCGAAGTTCTGTTCGTTAGGTTTTTGTGTTCGTCGTTAGGTTGTTTCGATCCAAGGCCCTACTTTCATCGATTGTAGAAGCCTCGATCATAGAGTCTAGATCCAAGCTTACACTTACATCGTTTGTGTAAAGCTCGATCGAAGCTAGGCTGTAAGGAGAGCCCGCAATCTCCCTGTCATCAGACTGAAGCGAGTGAAGCTTCCAGTCCAGTTAGGTCTTTGTAGTGAACCCGTAATCACTGCGTCTGTCGTCATATATATAACATAAGCTATATATAAACTAGAGTATTTGAATGCGAAACTAGAGCTAAAACTAAGGTAAAAGGTTGTCTCTAATTCGTGCCCTAATGGCATATATATAACATAAGGTAAGAGTTCGATTCCCACAAGGAAACTTAAAATAAAACCCGTCAGACACGGAGCGAGCGCTCCAGAGGGTTGGAGCGAGCGCTCCAAGATAGCTGCGCTTTTTCCCTTCTTAATTTGACTTGGAGCGAGCGCTCCAACACCTTGGAGCGAGCGCTCCAATGCTGGTTCGCTGGGACTGCGCGCGTCTTTCTTGTTTTGGCCGTAACTTCCTCGTCCGAACTCCAAATTGACCTCCGTTTTCGCCTACATGCTCCTATCGAACCCCTCTTCGATATAATACTTCTTTCTTCTCATTTTATTCTTGTTTCCACCCTTTTTATCCTACAATACCAAAGACTCCAAAGCAACCAAATCATAGCCACAAACAACGAAAACACACAAAAACTAAGGGAAAACGGACACGAAAAGACGACTAAAAACCTAACATCTAGACACCAATCAAAATCCCCCACACTTAGACCTTTGCTTATCCTCAAGCAATATAAACACTCAACTTAGACTCAATCCAAACAATTCAAATCATAGAGCATTTAATCACCGGAATCGACAAACTCAAACGAGGTCACTTTAATCCCAAGTTACAAACAATCATCATCAACGAACTATGTGGCTTATAAATCAATCCAAGTAAGAGGAAAAGTAATGATACACACATCTCACAAATATCTAGAATCACCACAACTTAGACGTCTAGCCTACTTCCCCTTTTATTCAACTCAAATATAAATAGAACTCTTTTTTTTTTTACACGTGAACGATTAGGTACATAATTCACTAGGTTTAATCATCGATGGGTCACATCGAGCCTCCTAGTGCGGTTTCCCGTACCCATTGTCAAGAGGGGTAGAGTACCTACGAACACTTTATTCTAACATACATGAGTATCATTTAGGACATAGTTCATGAAATTTAATCATTCGAGGGTCTCTCGAAGCCTTTTCATGTGGTTTCCCATGCTCATTACTCTAGTATTTTCATACGTTACAAATAAGAGGAGCAGAATCCTATCAACTCTTTATTCACATATAAACACAACTTTTTTTTTTTAAGGGGAAAGTAAACTAGCAATCCAAAGTCGCAACAATCTAGATTTATCACTCAACCAAAAATCATAAATCATTTTCCTCAAACTCAAATCAATTCATGCCCCACAATTCACCGAATCATATTCAATCACAACTCAAGATTAAACCAACCTAATTTATGCTCAAATCAATTCCAACAACTAAAGATTCCATCTTTGAATCATTCACATTGATCCTAAGTTACATGTTTATAGGCTCTTTCAAACAAATTCCTAAGTGGGGAAATAAATCAAGACTCAATCACACACTAGACTCGATCAAACAAACAAGACTCGATCAAACCAAGCAAAATACAAAACAAAAACGAAAACATCATGCCAAAAGTTTCAAAGACCCTCCCCCACACTTAAAATCAAGCAATGTCCCCATTGCAAGAAAATAAAAAATGACAAGGAAAAGTGAACTTATCGCATGATGACGACGAACAACTCAAAATCCCGAGAGACTCCAAGTTAGTACCTACAAAGCAAACACAAAAGCAAAACACCCAAGCGTAAAAGTGCACAAAATAAAGAAAAACAAAAGACTCAAAACAAAAACAAAAAGACACAAAACAAAGCTATGGGTTGAATGGACCTCGGTTTTGTGGATCGTAGAAGAGGGGATCATTGGGATCATGGAAACGAGGATCATTGGGATCCCGAGGTGGCTGAGTTGGGGAACAGATATACGTTGGATGCTCGTCCAACGCAGCCTTCGCTGTACAGATATACGTTGGACTCTCGTCCAACGTGCGTTGGACGCTCGTCCAACGTGGCCTTCGTGAATTTTCGCACAAATCCGATCCTTTGCTCCCTCTTAAGGCCTTCCTTGCCATTGCAATCCTTAGAAACTACTCCCTGCACGAACATAAAAAAAAAACGAACGAAAAACAACAAAAATAAAAAGAAAATAAATCCTACTCTACAAAAATAAAATAGAGAAAGTTGGTTGCCTCCCACCAAGCGCTTGTTTATCGTCATTAGCTTGACGTACCAAAAATTCCCATCCAAAATCTGTTGCAACGAGCAACGTCTTTAACCATCCATAGGTGACTCTCGGTGCAAAGGTGGACTCTTCTTTCTCTTCGGCTTGAAACTCGAAAAGAGGGTTATCTTGGACACTCATCTTCCCCACACTTGTGTGAAAATCCATGTAAGAAATATCATGATCTTCAAAACTTGATGTTGGGAATTGTTAAGGACTAATTTGTTAAGGGGGAACTTCATGGGACATTTGATAAATGAAGTCATTTGTTTTGATTAGATCCCAAAACCCCAAGTGTCCTATTCCCAAGCGACCCATTTTGATGTAGTTAATAGGTTAGAATTTTTCTAAGCCTACTCTGTTAGGATGGCTCTTTTATTTTGCTTAGATTAGGCTTCAAAAGTTCAAGTGAAGGCCACTCGCTTGAGTGTGTTTTTCAAAGCGAAGCAAGCCAAGCAAACTGAAGTGAAGCGTGCCGAAGAACAGTGCTGCGAAGCGATCGCTACAGTAATCGAAGCAAGTCTGCCAAAGCGAAGCGAAGCGAGCGCTACAGTGTAAAGTCAAAGCTAGTCAACTCTAGTCAGGAATTTCCAAAGCAGTCACTAGGGAACTGATCGCACTATTTCTACCACACAAAATAGGTGTAATATAATGAAGCACGAGTATCGTATCCACAGGGACTGATAAACCGAAAACGCACACAATACCTCTACTCAAGAACTAATGTGATGTCTAGGCTTTTAAGGGTTTAATGATTGTGGTATTTATACTAGGCAAATAATAAAAAGAACTCAAATAACATATAAGGAAATAAGCAATTAAAGAAATAAGTAGTCAAATAAAACAACTTAAGGCACAAGCAATTAAGTAAATAAGGAAAGTAAATAATTAAGGAAAAGTGTTGATTCTAGGGAAGCCTACCTAATCAAACTTATGCAAGCAATTAATGAATACAATTAACCACTTTAATCCAATCTAAATGTGATACATGCAAAAATAACTTACACCCCGATTAAAGCAATGCAAGTAGTCACCCAACGAGATCCTAAAATTCTTTCGAATAGTAAGAATCGAATCAAGTGCAAAATAGAACAAGTACCAATAATATAATCAACTAGGTTCAACTACGACACCAAATCAACTATATATGAACATATAACAATTCAATTATCAATCAAGAGAATCAAACTATTATATCATGCTTTCATGAGATCTATGCAATTATCCGATCAAGGCATAAACACATAATTATGCATACACAATTAATGGCCAGTTAACTATGCATGAGAATAAGCACCATGAAACATGCATCTAGATTGGAAGGCTAATTGTAAACAAGAACACTTACATAAATTCAATTAGGCATTCAATCCCTAAAATCAACTAAGGAATTTAGCTAGACATAATTAAAGCAAACATAAACACAAGAGATTGAAAGAACATAATTAAAGAGTAAGAGTAAGAAAAACTTGGAATTGAATCTTGAACACGAAGAACTTCGAAGCTTGAATCTTGAATAAACTTGAAAAGCTCCAATGTTAAATACAAAACTCTAAAACTCTAAAATAAAAGTGTGCTAGAAAATATTGTGTTTGCTAGGTTTTACAATGCTAGACTAGGAGTATATATAGGAGAAATTTACATAAGGAAAGCCTAAACCAAAAAGGAGTCTAATTAAAATAAGGAGAAAAATTCCCGGCTGGACACCTCTCGACAGACCTCTTGATCGAGAGGTCGATCGAGAGGGTATAATTTCTGCTCTCGATCGATAGCTCAAACAGAAGGCACCTCTCGACACCTCTCTCGATCGAGAGGTCGATCGAGAGGCCTTCACTCGAACTCAAGTCTTGAATTTTCAGCTTCGATCTTCACGCCTTTTCTCGTCTCGGGGTTTTATCATCGATTTATCATCAATTCATGCCTGAAAACACATAAAAATACCTACAAGCATAATATTGTCCCATATACTAAAAACCATATAAAACATAGACAATACTATAAAATCGAGACAAAAAATCGACTCTTTTTGGCTATGAAAACAAGGTAAATTTCACCTATATCAAATCCCCCAAACTTAAACATTGTTCGTCCCGAACAATACCAAAACATAAACAATAGACTCTAGCATTGTGAACTATATAGGCCTCAAAAACTTTTCAAAACCAATACTCATGATCATGATCAAAACTATGCATACAACCTTAACATCAATAGCACAACCTATCCAACAAATTCGAAACACGTCAATCTATCAAAGAACACTCTCCAATCATGTGAGATTATGTATATAAGTGAACTCTCAACTCTCTCAAAGAAAAGATGTAATAATAATGCACATCATGGGGTTCACTCAACATCAATGTAATGCAACATGTTTACCATAGGCTTGCCCCTAATCTCAACATCTCCACCTAATGTAATATCCATAAACTAAGATCAAAAAGGTCTTTATAAAAGCTTGTAATGTAGGGACATTGGTTAAGGTAGGGAATGTATAGGCTAAGTGACTCAAAATTCTCCAAATCATCAACCTCTTTTCAACTTCACCCAAAGTATAGATTTTACTCCATCTTCCACCATCCAACACCAACTACAAAACTCAATATCATAGATGCAACATATACAATCCAAGCTAACTATCCCCTTATGCTTTTATTCTCATACTTTTTTTTTTTTTTTTTTTTTTTTTTTTACTATAGAGCTCCTCTAATAAATGTTCTTTCTAATATTCGAACAAAGGCTCTAACTTTCTTTTCTCTCTTTTTTTTTTTTTTATATTTTTTTTTTCTAAGCTCATAGGGATAGCCAACTATACTTAATCAAGCATCTCAAATTCTTTTCTTTTTCTTTTCACACCACATCAAAATAATCTATTCAACTCCTTCCCACATCATCAACTAACTCCACTAAAGATACCCTTATCCATCCAAACCTCCTATCATCCAAGCTTAAGAAAGAAAGGCTCATAACAAGGCTCAAAGGGGGTAAACAAAGATAATGAACAAGGTTAGTGTATGGGATTCATGTGGCTACGAAAGAATGGCCTAATATCATCTCCTAATTCATAAATATACTAAGGTCTTGACGGAGAAATAGGGCAAGTTCTAGAAACAATGAAGCATACATGATCACTCAATCAAGAAAATAGGCATCAACATGCACCAATAGCTCAAAACTCACGGGCTCAAACTAACTAGTTCCCGACTTCATGACATGCTTCAATTTCATCAAATAAAACCGCGTCGCTTCGCCAAGGTTCCATGCATAATAAAGATCATGAATTTTCTCCAAAAATCAACAAACTTTTTCTATCATTGGCCAAATTCACAACACTATCATCACATGCTTACTTGACTCAATTTAAACCTAAGACTCAAAACAATAAAAGACTCTAACATACCCCAAAATAATACTAACAAATAAAAGACTCTCAAAACAAGAAAACAATAAAAGTAATTAACTTAGACACTCTTTCCCTCCCCCAAACTTATTTCAAAGCATAGCAACGAAATAAGTTTAAAGAAAAGAAGTAGGCTAAGTTAAAAACAGACCTCAGTGAAATGGCGGTGGGAAGGGAGGGTTGTCGGGGTTATTGGGATCGAATCGTTGATGGCTCTCCGGGTAGTGAGGATAGAAATAGTGCATCTCATGCACCATCCTATTATAATTCTCCAAGTATGCTCGTTCATCCTCACGCCTCTTCGCCTCCTCTTCTCGAAATCTCCTCTCATTCTCAATGTAGGCGTCGAGAGTATCAAAACGACTTCCAATAAATGTGCGAAGATCCCCCACCTCGGTTCTCAACGTTTGTACCTCTTCGCGAACTCCTCTTACTTGGGATTCGACAAACTCCCTACTATCCCAATGATAGTTGTCCATTGCTTCCATTGACTCCGTGTGCCAATCCCGCATCGTAGAGAAATCCGGAGCTCTCATATGAAAACCGGGCTGTGGAACACCCTCGTATCCTTGCTCAAAAGCATCTTCCCCTTGATCAAATCCCCTCTCATATTGCTCAGCCTCATCTTCATCTTCTTCCTCCTCATCATCATCACCACCTTCATCGGGTCTTGGACCTCCCTCAGCCCACATAAGCTCCTTGTGTTGAGGAGAATCCATCTTTCCGTTCCCTCTCCGCAACTTCTCGTTCCCGATCACTTCCGTCAAATAACTGTTCGGAAGCGGAAAGAGATAAATGCCACTCATCCCATGTAACTTGAAGAACCACCCGGACGTGTCATATGAAATCATCCTCGCAAGCTCCAACGTGCGTCTATCTACAAAGATGGACGTAGATACGGGCTGCTCTCCAATCGGAATGTTGAAGTGTTGGGCAATGGGAGTGACGAAAGCTCCTATCCCGATCTTTTGCCCCCCGAACAAGTATACTTGGCTTTCCATATGATCGACGAGATAAAGGGCTGCATTTTGTGAGTGGCCTCGATATGAGGTCCAAATAAGATGAGCGTCGGTGGCAAGGAAGGTGCCGGAGTCATGACGGGAGTGGATGGTGCACGAGATCAGCCTGTGGAAGTAGCGAATCGTGGGATTCCGAATTGAGGTGGCCTTTGCTTTCGCCGGGTTGTAGGATCTCGTTCGTTCCTCCTCGAAATCCACGAATTGTGCCCACAAATCTTGCAAATCCGGATGATTGTTGCCAATATACTCACCACGCTTGTTTCCTCCAATGATATCGTTAAGTTGATCCATATCAAGCTCTCTCGGTTGACCACCGAGTTGGAAACGAATGACGTGGGGCACTTGGTTGACTCGCTCCACTACCAAAGTTGAGAGGAACTCCACCGTGAGAATGTGGTAGGTGAAGTGATTCCCTTGAAATATGTTGGTGAAGCCTCCTCGTTGCATCAATTGAGTGATCTCATTAGCTATCCCCATCGCTGCCACCGTCTCTTGATGTAGGAAGCGACAATGCTTGTGCTTGAGTTGCACAAGGTGAGACCATCTCCTCTTTGACTCCGCCGTCGTGAGCTTGAGTTTGAACGCCTTGGGCTCCAAACTTGAGGGCATCGACCTCGCCGGCGGTATTCTAGTCTCCGGGATAGTCCTGTCATTCTTCCATGTCTCCTTTCCCTTGCTCGAAGAGGTGACCTTTTCTTTTCCTTTGCCTTTGCCCGACGAGGTTGAAGCAACATTCTTGCCCTTGTCTCTTGCCATCGCTAGTTCCTAAAAATATCACAAATCAATACAAGAGATGCAAGAATATAGCAATTTAAATCCTCTTCCCCCAAACTTCAACCAAATCCAATTCTCCCCCATTATCAACTCAATTTCATCACCAATTTATACAATCACCACAATACTCCTCCATAATCATGAACTTATAATCACACAATCTCAATCTCATGTATATAGATATCAACGAATCTTCAATAATTCATAGACAAATATAAAGACCCATTCGATTATCAATACACAATTATCTCCGCATTCATCCATGAATTCAATTCATACAAATAATTCAATGAATTCCATGAATCCAATCAATCATGCTCAATCTAATACCCAATCTATCAATTCAACAAATTTAACCATCAAATTGAATTTTAATCGGTCAAAACATGCGAAATCATGTAAAGAATCAAGAATTGATAACAAGAGAGCAAGAAATCGAGTACCTTTTGACGAATCGAAGAAAGAAATCGAGAGTATTTGTGTGTGCTAGAGAGAATTTGTGAGTTATGAGAGTATGGTATGTGAGTTGTGTGCAAAAGGTATATTTAAAGGAGTAGATAAACCTGGTCAAAGTCGGAATGTGCGCCGTCAACGACCCTCTCGATCGACCTCTCGATCGAGAGAGGTATCGAGAGGTGCGTACTGGAATCTGAAATTTGACCTCTCGATCGACCTCTCGATCGAGAGACCTGTCGAGAGGTCCTGCACTGTACGTTCTGACTCCCCTCTCGATCGAAAACACGGGGGTCTCGATCGAGAGGCTTCACGTGACACACCTGGGATTTCAAAAATTCAAAACCTCTCGAACGACCTCTCGATCGAGAGAGGTGTCGAGAGACCCCTACTGTATGCCAAAATTTCACCTCTCGAACGACCTCTCGATCGAGAGAGGTGTCGAGATGTCCTGCTCGATTTTGTTTTCTACACAACTTTTAACATTCGTTAGTATATTAAGGGGTTCGACTCTAAAATACGAAATTTGACTCAAAACTACGAAAAATAAACTACCTAAGACTCTAAAACGTAAAACGAAACAAAATAAAAAACAGGATACGAATATTGGGTTACCTCCCAACAAGTGCTACGTTTTACGTCTTTAGCCCGACGATACCTCCTTTCTACTTTGGGTCATCGAGGTGAATGGCCGCTTTCTTAGGGAATAGAGGCATCGGCTTGAAGTAGTGCTTGTGGCGATGTCCATTCACTACGAATTTCTCACCGTCGTTCTTCAACACCTCAAATGCACCATTCTTCAAGTCCTTGTAAATGACGTACGGCCCCGACCACTTACTTTGCAATTTTCCTGGAAACAAACGAAGTCGAGAATTAAAAACAAGAACATCATCACCAATTTCGAACTTACGCTTTTTGATGCTCAAGTCGTGGAATCTTGCAGCTCGTTCCTTGTAAATCCTCGAATTTTCGAATGCTTCGTTTCTCCATTCATCAAGTTCCAACAAGTCGTCACATCTTTGGCCCATGGCTTCCTTGAACTCGAAGTTAATCCTTCTCGTCGCCCAATAAGCTTTATGCTCCAACTCCATTGGTAAGTGGCAAGACTTGCCAAATAGCAATTGATATGGCGATCTGCCAATTGGCGTCTTGAAAGCCGTCCTATAGGCCCAAAGTGCGTCATCCAAGTACTTCGCCCACTCCTTTTTGTTGGTGACGGTCTTCTCCAAGATTTGCTTGATCTCTCGATTAGCTAACTCGGCTTGACCGTTTGCTTGAGGGTGGTAGGGCGATGTAACTTTGTGCTTGACTCCGTATTTTGCAAGAAGCGATCCTAACCAACGATTGTTGAAGTGGCTCCCCCCATCACTAAGCAAAGCCCTCGGAGTTCCAAACCGAGTCAAAATATTTCGCTGGAGGAATTTGATCACCACCTTCGAATCGTTGGTTGTAGTCGGAATGGCCTCGACCCATCTAGAAACATACTCCACCGCAAGTAGAATGTAGGAGAACCCTTGAGACTTGGGAAAAGGACCCATGAAATCAATCCCCCAAACATCGAAGAGCTCCACTTCCATGATAGTTCGTTGTGGCATCTCGTCCCTCTTCGTGATATTCCCCATCCTTTGGCATCGATCACATGACTTGATGAACTCATAGCAATCCTTGTAGATCGACGGCCAATAGAAACCACTATGAAAGATCTTGAGGGCGGTCCTATTCGCTGCAAAGTGTCCCCCATTCGGAGCACTATGGCAATCTTCGATGATCTTCTTCCATTCCGATTGTCGAACACATCGCCTTATGACTCCATCGGCACACCTCCTATACAAGTATGGATCATCCCAATAATAGAACTTACAATCGTGGAGGAACTTCTTCTTTTGGTGAGACGATAGATCCTTGGGCACATGGTGGATCACCAAATAGTTGACGATGTCGGCGAACCAAGGTATCAAATCGTCCATCTGAAAAATCTGCTCATCGGGGAAGCTCTCCTTGATTGCAATTTTCGAATCCTCTCCTTCCACGGGCTGCTCGAGTCTCGATAGATGGTCGGCCACCACGTTCTCGCATCCTTTCCTATCCTTGATCTCCATGTCGAACTCTTGAAGAAGCAAAATCCAGCGAACTAACCTTGGCTTCGAGTCCTTCTTGTTGAATAGATAGCGAATGGCGGCATGGTCGGTGTGCACAATCGTGTGAGATCCCACCAAATAAGGTCTAAACTTGTCAAAAGCGTAGACCACAGCAAGTAACTCCTTCTCCGTGGTGGTGTAATTCCTTTGAGCCGAGTCCAACGTCTTACTAGCATAGTAGATCACTCGGAATAGCTTCTCCCTTTTCTGCCCCAAAACTGCTCCTACCGCCCAATCGCTTGCATCGCACATGAGCTCGAACGGGGCACTCCAATCCGGTGACACCAAGACGGGAGTAGAGATAAGCGCCTTTTTCAATGTCTCGAAGGCTTCCAAGCACTCATTATCGAACACGAACTTGACATCTTTCTCGAGCAATCCACATAACGGCTTCGTGATCTTGGAGAAATCCTTGATGAATCTCCTATAGAAGCCGGCATGTCCTAAGAAACTTCTCACCGATTTGACATTGGTTGGCGGTGGCAACTTCTCGATGGCTACCACTTTGGCTCGATCCACCTCCAATCCATATGAAGACACCTTGTGACCTAGTACAACTCCTTCTTGAACCATGAAATGGCACTTCTCCCAATTGAGAACGAGGTTCGTCTCTTCGCACCTTTGAAGCACCGTGGCGAGATTCTCCAAACATTGGTCAAAAGAGGGACCAAAGACTGAAAAATCATCCATAAACACCTCCATGATATTCTCGATCAATCCGTGGAAGATGGCCATCATGCACCGTTGGAAAGTGGCCGGTGCATTGCATAATCCGAACGGCATCCTCCGATAAGCGAAAACACCATATGGGCATGTAAATGCCGTCTTGTGTTGGTCCTCCGGGGCGATGGCGATTTGATTGTAGCTGGAGTATCCGTCGAGGAAGCAATAATACTCATGGCCGGCTAGACGATCGAGCATTTGATCTACGAACGGGAGGGGAAAGTGATCCTTCCTTGTTGCTGCGTTGAGAAGACGATAATCAATGCACACTCGCCATCCCGTGACGAGCCTTGTCGCGATCAGCTTTCCTTTCTCGTCGTTGATGACCGTCATGCCTCCTTTCTTTGACACCACTTGAGTAGGGCTCACCCACTCACTATCCGAAATAGCATAGATCATGCCGGCATCAAGCAATTTCAGCACCTCCTTCCTCACAACTTCTTGCATGGCTGGGTTCAATCGTCTTTGAGGTTGGACTCTTGGGCGATGGCCTTCCTCGAGCAAGATCCTATGCATGCAAATCGTAGGACTTATACCTTTGATGTCGGCAATCGTCCATCCAATTGCAGATTTGTGCTCCCTTAACACCCTCAATAGCTTGTCCGTGTTTGCCTCCGTGAGATGAGAAGATACGATCACCGGATACGTCTCTTCTTCTCCTAAGAACTTGTACTTGAGGTGCTCGGGTAATGGCTTCAATTCCACCTTAGGGGCTGCATCCTTCTTCTCTTCCTCTTCGAAAAATCCATCGTCCACCTTCTTGTTGATGTCGAGATATGAAACCTCCTTGTGGTGACTCGATGGTCGATTAGCCTCCAACTGATTGAGATACTCGAGTATCTCGTCGCAAGCTTCATCCAACTCCTCGTAGGCATAGAGAGAATTCAAAATACAATGGTTAAGTGCCTCCTCCGAAGTAGGTGGTATCAATGTCTCGATGGAGAAGATATCCTCACGTTGATCGTCGGGTCTCTTCATAGCTTCATAGATAGAAATTTTCAGTTCCTCCCCGTTGACTCGAAATGTGAGGTCTCCATCTTGCACATCGATCAACGCTCTCCCCGTTGCTAAGAATGGCCGCCCCAAGATCAATGGTTGATTTGTATCCTCGGGCATGTCCAAGACTACGAAATCTGCCGGAAAGACGAGGTTATGCACTTGAACGAGAACGTCCTCCACTATCCCCCTTGGATAAGAAATTGATCGGTCTGCCATAAGTAGAGAGATGGTGGTTGGCTTCATCTTCCCGATTTTGAGCCGGTTGAATATAGGGAGAGGCATCAAATTTATGCTAGCACCAAGATCGCATAGCACGTTTTGGAAGATTTGATCACCAATCTTGCACGACAACGTGAATCTCCCGGGATCCTTTTGCTTCAATGGTAGCTTCCTTTGGATCACCGCGCTGCACTCCTCCGTGAGATTGATCGTCTCGAACTTCCCCCACTTCTTCTTCCCCGAAACTGCATCCTTGATGAACTTCATGTGGTTGGGCATGTCTCGGAGAGCATCGAGAAGTGGTATGTTGATGTTGACCTTTTGTAGTATCTCCATGAAGCGTTGGTACTTCTCGTCTTGCTTCGTCTTGGTCAATCGTTGCGGGAAGGGGGCCTTCGGAGTGTAAGTCGGGATTTGGTGCGGCTGCTGGGCCTCTCAACCGACCTCTCGATCGAGAGAGGTGTCGAGAGGTCCCTTCTGACTCCGGTTTTTGACCTCTCGATCGACCTCTCGATCGAGAGGTATCGAGAGGCTCCATTTGAATCTCCTCGTCGTAGACCTCTCGATCCTCCTCTCGATCGAGAGGGATGTCGAGAGGTGGTTGCTGACTTCCAGTATGGACCTCTCGATCGACCTCTCGATCGAGAGAGGTGTCGAGAGGCCCTCGCCTCGGCTCTTGTATCCTCGTTTCCTCGAGCACTACGTTCTTGAAGTTCCCGACTCCTTTCTTCTCAGCTTCCAAGGATGGATTTGTGTATGTAGTGCCGCTCCGAAGCTCAATAGCATGAACGTGATGGTTGTTCTTCGGGTTTTGCTCCGTGTTACTTGGGAATTGGCCGGGCTTATGGACTCCTCCTTGAGCGTTGGCTATTTGACTCATTTGCGTCTCCAACATTTGCATTTGCTTGGTCAACGCATTGATGCTACTAGCCAAGTTGTTGGTTGATGTACTTTGAGTGAGCTCCAACGTCCTCAACTTTGCATCTTGTTGTGTCATCCTCATCTCCGATTGAGCCATATATTGCCGAATCAAATCATCGGTTGACAATTCCTTCTTGGGCTCTTGGATGACTCCGTTCTCAACATGGAAGCCGGGAGGTGGTTGCAATGCGTTGCTTGGATTGGCATAGGAGAAGTTCGGATGATTTCGGTTGTTGGGAACATATGGTTTCTTGTACCCTCCTTGGTAGTTCGAACCTCCTTGTCCTCCTTGCCCTCCTTGCCACTTGTTTCCTTGATTCGGTTGCCACTTGCCCCCTTGTTGCACAAAATTGGCATCTTCCTCTTCGGTTGGGTTTGCTTGATCGTTCGTGATAGCATCGCACCGAAGTACTCCTTTCTTGATAGAATCCAACTCATTTGCTGTTTTTGTATACTTCTCCATCAAGTCCTCGTAAGCATCGATCCCAATGTTGGCAACTCTCCTTCTTCCAAGCCGTCGATCGGTAGCCTCTTCATAGCTCGAATTTACGGTCAGCTCAATAATCTCCATAGCCACTTCATACTCATTGTTCAGGAATCCTCCCTTCGAAGCGTAATCGAGCTCCTTCCTACACAACTTGTTCAAACCACGATAGAAGCACGTGATTTGATCCTCCTTACTAATCCCATGATTCGGGCATGCTCGAAGTAACTTCTTGAATCTCCCCCACGCCTCATAAAAGTGCTCATCCTCATATTGTTGAAATTGGTTGATCTCATTGATAAGCTTTTGAGCCCTCGAAGGTGGGAAGAACTTGTTGAGAAACTTTGTGCACATCTCAGCCCAAGTAGTGACCTCCTTCTTGTCCAATCCATCCAACCACTCTCTTGCATCATCCTTGAGAGACCACACGAAGAGACTAAGCTTGAGGTAGTCCGAAGATACTCCATTGGCTTTGTATGTAGCACATATGTCCAGAAATTGCTTCAAGTGCGCGTTGGGATCCTCCGCCGGTGATCCTCCGTATTGATTGTTTTGCACCATGTTGATGAGGGACGTCTTGAACTCGTAGTTGTTAGCTTCCGTGGTCCCCCATCCTCCTTGCTGAAATTGGTCCACGACCGGTTTGAACCGATCGTTCAAAGTCCTCCTCACTTGATCCGCCATTGAATCGAAACTCCTTGGTGAATCGGGTGGTGAAGAGAGGGGTGTATCGATCTTCTTTGCCTCCTTCTCTCGCCTCAACGCCCTTAGAGAGCGCTCTAACTCCAAGTCTATAGGAATAGGTTGTATCCCTTTAGACCTTGTGGTCATGCACTACCTAAAACCAAAGAAGAGAAAAGAAAAACGTGAGATCAATAAACTGAAAACAGAAAATAAAAGTGCCTAAATCACCTATTAATTATATTTCAAAATATGTGTATGAAATCTAATCAATCCCCGGCAACGGCGCCAAAATTTGATCGTACTATTTCTACCACACAAAATAGGTGTAATATAATGAAGCACGAGTATCGTATCCACAGGGACTGATAAACCGAAAACGCACACAATACCTCTACTCAAGAACTAATGTGATGTCTAGGCTTTTAAGGGTTTAATGATTGTGGTATTTATACTAGGCAAATAATAAAAAGAACTCAAATAACATATAAGGAAATAAGCAATTAAAGAAATAAGTAGTCAAATAAAACAACTTAAGGCACAAGCAATTAAGTAAATAAGGAAAGTAAACAATTAAGGAAAAGTGTTGATTCTAGGGAAGCCTACCTAATCAAACTTATGCAAGCAATTAATGAATACAATTAACCACTTTAATCCAATTTAAATGTGATATATGCAAAAATAACTTACACCCCGATTAAAGCAATGCAAGTAGTCACCCAACGAGATCCTAAAATTCTTTCGAATTGTAAGAATCGAATCAAGTGCAAAATAGAACAAGTACCAATAATATAATCAACTAGGTTCAACTACGACACCAAATCAACTATATATGAACATATAACAATTCAATTATCAATCAAGAGAATCAAACTATTATATCATGCTTTCATGAGATCGATTATGCAATTATCCGATCAAGGCATAAACACATAATTATGCATACACAATTAATGGCCAGTTAACTATGCATGAGAATAAGCACCATGAAACATGCATCTAGATTGGAAGGCTAATTGTAAACAAGAACACTTACATAAATTCAATTAGGCATTCAATCCCTAAAATCAACTAAGGAATTTAGCTAGACATAATTAAAGCAAACATAAACACAAGAGATTGAAAGAACATAATTAAAGAGTAAGAGTAAGAAAAACTTGGAATTGAATCTTGAACACGAAGAACTTCGAAACTTGAATCTTGAATAAACTTGAAAAGCTCCAATGTTAAATACAAAACTCTAAAACTCTAAAATAAAAGTGTGCTAGAAAATATTGTGTTTGCTAGGTTTTACAATGCTAGACTAGGAGTATATATAGGAGAAATTTACATAAGGAAAGCCTAAACCAAAAAGGAGTCTAATTAAAATAAGGAGAAAAATTCCCGGCTGGACACCTCTCGACAGACCTCTCGATCGAGAGGTCGATCGACAGGGTACAATTTCTGCTCTCGATCGATAGCTCAAACAGAAGGCACCTCTCGACACCTCTCTCGATCGAGAGGTCGATCGAGAGGCCTTCACTCGAACTCAAGTCTTGAATTTTCAGCTTCGATCTTCACGCCTTTTCTCGTCTCGGGGTTTTATCATCGATTTATCATCAATTCATGCCTGAAAACACATAAAAATACCTACAAGCATAATATTGTCCCATATACTAAAAACCATATAAAACATAGACAATACTATAAAATCGAGACACAAAACCGACTCTTTTTGGCTATGAAAACAAGGTAAATTTCACCTATATCAGGAACTTTATTTCCCGAAGCGGCTCACTACAGAATGACTATGAAGTGACTCAACTAAAGCGGACGCTACAAAGCGAAGCGAGCCACTACCTACCAGAAAGCGACAGCACAAATTCCCGCTCCGAATTTGAACTCCAGTCAACTAGAGATCTTCGCATTTATTACGAGATCTCTACGTGTCGACTCAAGAGAGGAGCAGAGGAGTTGACTGCCAGGCCGACAAGGCGCCGTAAAAGTACTGGGTCGCTCCAGTTACTGTTGAAATTGGAACTTAGCCATTTCCGGCAAAAATCCAAAACTGCGCATCTGAAAAGTAGCTAGCCTGTGCAAGTACTGTCGAGAGGAGGAGGGACAAGGCCACCAACCAAGCAACGGATCTCAGCCAACCCTCCGCCTATAAATAGTGAAGGATCACAACGTGAAGAAGTAGAACACTACTTGAGCATTCGAGCGCATACAGCAAACAAACACTCCCAAGCCTTCGTGCTAATCTTCGAGTCTTTGTTTTCCAGTGTTCTCCGAGTTTCCAGTTCATCGGAACTCGTCTTCACAACCTTCACACTTAGATTCTAAGCCCATTCCATATCCAAGCTTAGAAGAAGAGCTCTAGCCATCTTTGCACTTATTTAAAGAGCTCTTCATAGTGTGTTTCGTCAACCAAAAACCCTAAACTCTGTCGATTAGGTTTTTGAGTTTTGTCGTTAGGTTGTCTCGATCCAAGGCTCTTCTTTCATCGATTGAAGAAGCCTCGATCATAGAGTTTAGATCCAAGCTTGCACCTACATCGTTTGTGTAAAGCTTGATCGAAGCTAGGCTGTAAGGAGAGCCCGTAATCTCCCTGTCTGTTCGACTGAAGCGAGTGAAGCTTACAGTCGTAGTTAGGTTTGTGTAGTGAACCCGCAATCACTACGTCAGTCGTTTGATCCAGGCAAGTGAAGCCCGATCTCGACCAGGTTTTTGAAGGACCCGTAACCTTCAAGTTCTTGAGTGAAGAGAATAGTTGCCGTCGTGCAACAAAGTGGACGTAGGAGCGTTATCTCCGAACCACTATAAACCTCTTTGTCGTATCTCTCTAACCCTAAACTCTTTACTTTGTTTATCCATTGCACGTGCATCTAAACAACTTAATCTGAATATTTTAATTACTTAGGAAAAGATTTAGCTCACCAAATTCCGCATACACGAGTAAAGACTCCCTCTTGATCAAGTACTCTCTTCGGTCAAGCAGGCTAGCTACGTACTATAGATCTAGCTTCAGCTAAGTCTTAAGTTTCAAGCAAGCTTTGTACTTGTTACTTTGAGTTAAGGGATTTGAAGTTGAAAAACTTTAAAATACGTATTCACCCCCCCCCCCCCCCCCCTCTACGTATTTTCCCATTAACAATCCGGGACCAACACTTGATGATGGATCCTCCACAAAAAGCGCTTCCTCGTCGAGATTGGCAAGAAAGTTGTCCATGATTTCTTCCTCTTGTTGTAAACTCAAAATCGACTCCTCCATATGACTATTGTGATCCTCCATGCCTTGCACATTGCTCAAAAACTCCTCCACGATCTCTTCCTCATCCAATTTGCTCAAGAACTCATCAATAATGGCTTCTTCCTCATGAGACCTGAAAATTCTCCTCTACCTTTTTCTCATCCAAATCGTTAGTAATATGCACATACGAGCATGTTTGGAAAAAAGGAAACTAGAAGAATAATTATCAAAAATTGAGAAAGTTACCGAACCTCCTACACCAGCCATGCTCAATGTACCGGATCCAACGTCGATTCGAGTTTTAGTAGTAGCCATGAAAGGTCGCCCTAACAAGAGAAGATGACCTCTATCACTCCTAGCTCCTCGCCCCACGTCAAGCACAACAAAATCGGCGAGAACTCGAATTCCTCTCACAAGTAATGCAACGTCTTCCACAATCCCCAAGGGACAACTCAAAGAACCGTCGGCGAGCTCGATGCAAAAATTGGTAGGCTTAAGATCCCTTGAACCCATTCTCTCAAAAATCGAGTATGGCATCAAGTTCACGGCTGCCCCCAAATTCAACATACCCGACACACTATCCCCATTATCCAAAACAACATCTAATTTGAAACTTCCGGGATCACCTTGTTTCGGTAGAGATGAGAGATGACCAGCTGGGGTGGGTGAGGCGTGAAGACGTTGTTGGCTCGCTTTGATGGCAGCCACGGTGTGACTTCTCCATTTATTTTGTGTCATTGCTTCGAGCTCTCGTCTTCTTCTTCATTCTTCACGATTAAGAGCGCCTTTTTCCTATTGATGTCGTCGATGTGAGGTGTCAACTTCCTTTAGAGACTTCGACGACCTTGCATACACAACACTCAACAAACAAATTAAACGCACCGAGTGGAAGGGAAAAAAAATCGAACAAAAAATAAAAATAAAAATAAATAAACAAAATACTACACGATTAAATAGCCTAAAGTTTTCCCCGGCAACGGCGCCAAAATTTGTTTCACTAAAAAGTGTTCGCAATAGAACGAAATCTATCCTAGCACTTAGTAAGTAAAAACCCAATGTCGAATCTCAAGGAAAACTTTGCAGGGCAAATAATCGTGTAGCAAAACAACCTAATCTAGCCTAAATCTAAGAAAGCAAGTAAAAAGAATTGTTGGGTTTTTGGTTTTTAAATCCTAGGCAAGAAAATAAATCAAAGCAATAAATAAAAGCAAGTAAATAACTAATCTAGAAAGCAAATAAATAAATCGAACTAATTAATCTAAAGAATTAAACTAGAAGAAAGCGATTAAACTACCTAGGCATGGAATTGGAAAGAAAGCAATAACGAAAGCAACGAAGAAAATGAATCTAGACATAATAATTAAATCCAAAAATTAAGCGAATAAATCTAACTACGAAAACTTGAAATCGAAGGAATTGAAAACTAAGAAAAACGAATCTAATCTAAGAACTTGAAAACGAACGAACGATATTAAGGTAAAAGGTTGTCTCTAATTCGTGCCCTAATGGAAATCTAAACTAGAGTATTTGAATGCGAAACTAGAGCTAAAACTAAGGTAAAAGGTTGTCTCTAATTCGTGCCCTAATGGCATATATATAACATAAGGTAAGAGTTCGATTCCCACAAGGAAACTTAAAATAAAACCCGTCAGACACGGAGCGAGCGCTCCAGAGGGTTGGAGCGAGCGCTCCAAGACAGCTGCGCTTTTTCCCTTCTTAATTTGACTTGGAGCGAGCGCTCCAACACCTTGGAGCGAGCGCTCCAATGCTGGTTCGCTGGGACTGCGCGTGTCTTTCTTGTTTTGGCCGTAACTTCCTCGTCCAAACTCCAAAATTGACCTCCGTTTTTGCATACATGCTCCTATCGAACCCCTCTTCGATATAATGCTTCTTTCTTCTCATTTTATTCTTGTTTCCACCCTTTTTATCCTAACAATACCAAAGACTCCAAAGCAACCAAATCATAGCCACAAACAACGAAAACACACAAAAACTAAGGGAAAAAGGACACGAAAAGACGACTAAAAACCTAACATCTAGACACCAATCACAGCTCCAGGCTGAAGTTCATCATCTCCAGGAGTACTTACAGGACAGAGAAAAACACTGCTCTGTCTTTGATACGATCCTTGACGACCGAATTGAAGACGCACGCGGAAGGACTAAAAAACTAAACTGAACGAAATTGAAGAACAAGATGGATATTCCAATATACCTAAGCTCGAATCCTATAAATGATATAAGTCAGTTCTATGAACTGCCTATACCCCAAATAGCGATCGTCTTAGTCACACGGGAACGATGATTGACACACAACGAGGGATGATTGACTCGCTGATTCGCCAGATAATGAATTCGTCTTGGAATAATCAAGAGGAATTCGAAAACTCTCAAGAGAGAATAAACTCACAATAATATTAATGATCAAAAGCTAACTAATTTTCGTCCACAAAGACCCCCTTATATAGAGAGGCAAATAAAACCATCTAAACCTAATCTAACTAGGAAATAACTGACCCAAAGTCATTGGTATGGCCCAACCCATTAACCAACATGATAAAAACCCAAAAACAAGTCTTTTAAGACCCAAAAACGTGGCCAGAACCAAAACACACGAAAATAAACATAAAGTCTTCATTCTTCAGCCCGAACGCACTCGATAAAGTTAATAACTCGCGGGCTGTCCGGTTCGCCTTCTCCAATGGGCTTCTTCATCAATTCTTGAGCCCAAACTTCTTGGATCAATCCTTGCAAGCCTTCCTTGAACTTCTTAGCTCGAGCTCTCGTCACCGGCCCTTCGGGAACACAAACAGGATCTTGATTCATTGAACCTTGGACTCCATCATTCCCCTCCTCTTGAAGAGGATTTGTCCTCAAATCCAAAGCGTCACCTACATCAAAAGGACTCAAATCAGCCACATTGAATGTAGCACTTACATTATACTCACCGGGTAAGTCCAATTTGTAGGCATTATCATTAATGCGCTCCAACACTTGAAAAGGTCCATCGCCTCGAGGTAGCAACTTCGAACGCCTTTGCAATGGAAACCTCTCCTTGCGCATATGCAGCCATACCCAATCTCCGGGCTCAAACACCACTTGACGCCTCCCCTTGTTGGCTTGCTTGGCGTATTGCTCCGTTCGTCTCTCAATATTCAGCCTTGCCTTCTCATGAATCTGTTTCACAAAATCAGCCTTTTTCTGGCCATCAAGGTTAGTATGCTCATGTTCAGGCAATGGAGATAAATCTAAAGGAGTTAAAGGATTAAACCCATAGACAATCTCAATAGGCGAAAACTTAGTAGCAGAATGAACAGAACGATTATATGCAAACTCAACATGTGGCAAACATTCTTCCCAAGACTTAATGTTCTTCTTAATTATAGCCCTAAGCAATGTAGACAAAGTCCTATTGACTACTTCAGTTTGACCATCAGTTTGTGGATGACAAGTAGTAGAAAACAACAGTTTAGTACCTAACTTACCCCACAAAGTCTTCCAAAAGTAACTCAAGAACTTCGCATCCCTATCCGAAACAATAGTCCTAGGCATTCCATGCAATCTAACAATCTCTCGAAAGAACAAATCAGCAACATGCGATGCATTATCAGATTTATGACATGGAATAAAATGCGCCATCTTAGAAAATCTATCAACCACCACAAACACAGAATCACTACCACGCTTAGTCCTAGGCAGCCCTAACACGAAATCCATAGAAATATCCATCCAAGGAGCAGTAGGAATAGGCAATGGCGTGTACAAACCATGGGAACTCACTCTAGACTTAGCTTGTTTACAGGTAACACATCTACCACAAATTCGTTCAACATCTCTCTTCATATGAGGCCAAAAGAAGTGTTCATGCAAAACAGCTAAAGTCTTAGCAACACCGAAATGTCCTATCAAACCCCCACCATGAGATTCAAGCAACAATAATTCACGAAGAGAACACTTAGGAACACACAATCGATTTCTTTTAAACAAATAATCATCATGCCTAAAGTACTCTTCAAAACCAGATTTCTCACATGCTCGATAAATCTCACCAAAATCAGCATCATTCACATACAAACTCTTCAAACACTCGAAACCAAGCAACTTAGCATCTAAAGTAGAGATCAAGGCATACCTCCGTGAAAGTGCATCAGCCACTACATTCTCTTTACCTTGCTTGTACTTGATGACGTAAGGAAATGTCTCTATGAACTCCATCCACCTAGCATGCCTCTTGTTCAACTTGTGCTGCCCCTTCAAGTGCTTCAAGGACTCATGATCGGTGTGAATGACGAATTCCTTTGTCCACAAGTAGTGCTGCCACGTTTTCAAAGCCCGCACCAATGCATACAGCTCCTTATCGTACGTTGGATAGCTCAACGTTGCTCCGTTTAGCTTCTCGCTGAAGTACGCCACCGGCCGGCCTTCTTGCATCAAAACTGCACCAATTCCAACACCAGAAGCATCACATTCAATCTCAAAAGACTTAGAAAAGTTAGGAAGAGATAATACCGGGGCGTGTGTCAGTTTGTACTTCAAAAGCTGAAACGCCTTCATTTGATCTTCTCCCCAATTAAACTCCACATTCTTCTTGATGATTGCCGTCAATGGTGCTGCAACACTACTGAAATGAGGCACGAATCTCCTATAAAAGCTAGCAAGTCCGTGGAAACTCCTAACTTCTCCAATGCTCGTTGGACTCGGCCACTCTTGAATAGCTCGTATTTTCTCATCGTCAACCTGTACACCCTGTGCACTAACAACAAATCCAAGAAACACAAGCTTGTCCGTACAAAAGATGCACTTCTTTAAGTTAGCAAACAACCTCTCCTTCCTAAGTACATCTAAAACAGACCTCAAATGATCAACATGCTCTTCATGACTCTTGCTATACACTAGGATATCATCAAAGTAGACAACTACAAATCTGCCAATAAAAGCTCGTAAAACATGGTTCATAAGACGCATAAATGTACTAGGTGCATTAGTCAAACCAAAAGGCATAACCAGCCACTCATACAGACCAAGTTTAGTTTTAAAAGCAGTTTTCCATTCATCCCCTTCCTTAATCCTAATCTGATGGTATCCACTACGCAAATCAATTTTCGAAAACACACAAGAGCCATGCAATTCATCAAGCATATCATCTAAACGAGGAATAGGATGTCGATACTTTACCGTGATGTTGTTTATGGCTCGACAATCGCAACACATCCTCATCGTTGAGTCCTTCTTGGGTACGAGTAACACCGAAACTGCACAAGGACTCAAACTCTCCCTCACATGCCCTTTCGCCAACAACTCTCCAATCTGCCTCTCCAACTCCTTCGTCTCCTCGGGATTGGTGCGATAGGCTGGCCTATTTGGAAGTGTTGCTCTCGGCACAAAATCAATTTGATGTTCTATCCCCCTAATTGGTGGTAAGCCAGTTGGTGTATCCTCGGGAAAGACATCATCAAATTCCTGCAAAACAGAAGAGATAGAAGGGGGTAGAGAATCGAGATCGTTAGTAGATAGGAAGTTCCCCTTGTACAGAAGTACGATCAAGGCCCTCTCCTCCTGCACCGCCAACTTCAGATCGCTCGCCTTTGCAAAGCACGATTTGTGTACTACACCCTTCTCCTTATCTCCCTTCTCCTTATTCTCCACCTTCTGCTCCTCCAACTTCAGCCGCTCAGCTTCCTTTTGCAGCAACACCTGATCCTCATACACTTGTTTGGGAGTAAGAGGAACAAGCGACACCTTCTTCTGCTTGTACTCGAACGAATACTTGTTGGTGAAGCCATCATGTGTCACCCTCCTATCGAACTGCCATGGACGCCCCAACAGTATATGGCTCGCTTGCATCGGTACCACATCACATAATATCTCATCCTCATATTTTCCGATGCTAAACGGGACCTTCACTTGCTTCGTTACTTTGACAACACCAGTTTCGTTGAGCCATTGCAACCGGTATGGTTTGGGATGCTGTATCACAGTAGCCCTAATTTTCGAACCATGGCCACGCTAGCAACGTTGGTGCAGCTCCCTCCGTCAACAATCACACTACACAACTGATCCTTCACCTGACATCTCGTGTGAAAGATGTTTTCGCGCTGCACCAAATCGTCCACATGATTCTGTACGCTTAATGCTCTTCAGGCCACACAAATGCGTCCTACAGGTGGCTGAATATCTTCTTCTTCATCCTCAGACTCCTCCAAACCAGGCATCTCCGGATCAACTTCATCATCAGTCACGACCTCTCCATCATCTCTCATGATCATCACTCTCCGATTTGGACAGTCACTCATGATATGTCCGAATCCTTGACACTTGAAGCACTTGATACGAACCTTGGTAGGTCCGAATCGACTCACGCACGCGGAAGACTAACGATACCGATGGAAATCCCAAAACCTCCTAAATCGAACACAAAAGTGTTGTCTAGGCAACTCGGGGACGATGATTGACACACAATCGAGGGTGATGAACTCGAATGATTCGCCGGATAAAGAATTCGACTTGCACACAAGAAGAATTCGAAAATTCTCATAAAAGAGAGAGAGTAAAAACTCAAGAAAATATATTAATGAATAATCTGATCTAATTTTCGTCCATGATATATGAGCCATATTTATAGGCTTCATAGAGTCCTAATTCCACAAGGAAACTAGTTAAAAACCTATCCTATAATATACCAAACCAAAACCTAGTCTAAAAAGGAATAAAATCACTAAAATAATGCTTAAAATAACCCTATCAACTAAAAAACCAAATTAAAACGAAAATTAATAAAATATTAATAAAAACTCAACTAAATAAACTACTAAATAATTTCTTCAATCTTCATCCCATATCATCTTTAATTCTGGGCCTCCGGGCTTCGAACCATGACTTACGGGCTCCATCATTCCCCTCCTCTTGAAGAGGATTTGTCCTCAAATCCTGGCCGTCTCCTACGTCAAAAGGAAAAAAATTTTGTTTCTTGATATCTTCACATTTCTCCAACTCATTCAATCCTTCAAACTCGATTTGATGTTCACTTCCTTTAATTGATAATACGCCATGAAATGTATCTTTGGAAGAAACATCATCAAATGCCTGCACAAATGAATAAGTAGAAGAAAATAGACAATCAAGATCATTAGTGGACGAAACATTCCCCTTGTTCCACGTTGCCTCCATGGACTTCAATCCACTCCACTCTGATCAAGTAGAGACTCGGGCATCAATCCATTCTTTTTTATCTCTACTTTCTCCTCCTTGGACTTCACCATCTCCACCTCCTTTGAAAGTTGCACTTGATCATCCTCGTCCACTTGTGTTGGAGTAAGAGAAACAAACGACACTTCATCCTCGACATGAATGATGTTTACTTGCTGCTCTCCATCATACTCTTCATTCTGCACACTCCGATCAATATCATCAAATAAAGTAAGTAGTCCAGAAGGTGCTTCGATTTCTTCCACCTCCTCATTTTGTTCTTCCAAGACCGTCACTTTTGGATCTTCTCTCTCATCTTTGGTCACAACTCCTCCATCATCACAAGTTGGAAGAGAAAAACTTAAAGAATCTGATCTTGGCTTCACAAATGGACATATGTACTCCTTCGGCTGCTCTTCTTTCTCCAAAAAACTGTTCTTCGAGTATGGAACAGTAGTAGCTTGAGACTGCCTCCAACTATTCTGACTCCCACGATAAAAATGGAAAGGTGCAAAATGTTTCCTCATCACCGCCTTCATCTCTTTCCAAGTCATGATTGGCTCCACTCCATTCCTTCTTCTACTCTTAGCCAATCGATCCCACCAAGTTAGAGCATAGTCCGATAACAACCTGGATGCCAAGTTCATCTTCTTGAACTCAGAATAGTTATGATGACAAAAAGCTATCTCTATATTTATCTCCCATTGAAGATACAACTTTGGATCATATTTCCCTTGAAAGTAGGTAATGTCCACTTCTTCGTCCTCACCTCCATTGTTGAAATCCTCAACATAGCCATCATAATCAGAATCAAAGTGGTTACCTCGTCTGTATTGTCGGGCTTTGTCTTTGTATCGACCTCCACTCTTCGAACAAATCGACTCAAACCTCATCTCCTCGACCCATTGTTTCACCATCGCCTCTATCTTGAATTTTGTTTGTTGATCAAGCTCCTCATCCGACATACCTAGAAAAGGTAAGTAAAAAAAATAGGAACACTCGTGTATCCCTCAATACGGTTCACACTCAGCACTCGTGTATCGCTCAATAGTAATGGCTTTTACCCTCTAATAATCTCACCTCTCCTGCCTTTTTCCACTCAAATCTCTCTTAAGAGGCTCAAATTCCCTTAATCTACCACAAAAATCACTATTAACGAACCAAGAGTACTGAAAGTAGGAAGACAAGATGACTGAACTAAGAAACCCTAAATCGGAAGACACGAAAAATTTACCGAAAACTTCGGCGGACGATTTGACCCTTTAAACGGCCTTTTTTTGCAAAAATAACAAACCGATTCCGACAAAGTCAAAACCACTCTATAGATCTTTTCGAGAGCTTTCCGAAAAGGTATTATGGAGCAAAATCGGAGTCCGTATGCAAAAGTTATGGCCGTTTTAGTGCTGGCCGACGAAAAACACGAGAAAAAGACAAAAACTCACAGAAACGAATCTGAATACTTGACACGAAACGAAAAGCTACAAAGGACGACTCTATGACACAATTACAAATTTTTTTATTTTTTTGACACAGAAACGAATCTGACGAACGATTAGAAGAAGACCCGAACCAACGACACGAATAAAAACGACACGAACAAAACAATACGAAAACGAAAAAGACAAAATGAAAGATAGAACCTGGATTACGTAAACTCTGGCTCTGGTGCCAAATGATACGAACCTTGGTAGGTCCGAATCGACTCACGCACGCGGAAGACTAACGATACCGATGGAAATCCCAAAACCTCCTAAATCGAACACAAAAGTGTTGTCTAGGCAACTCGGGGACGATGATTGACACACAATCGAGGGTGATGAACTCGAATGATTCGCCGGATAAAGAATTCGACTTGCACACAAGAAGAATTCGAAAATTCTCATAAAAGAGAGAGAGTAAAAACTCAAGAAAATATGTTAATGAATAATCTGATCTAATTTTCGTCCATGATATATGAGCCATATTTATAGGCTTCATAGAGTCCTAATTCCACAAGGAAACTAGTTAAAAACCTATCCTATAATATACCAAACCAAAACCTAGTCTAAAAAGGAATAAAATCACTAAACTAATGCTTAAAATAACCCTATCAACTAAAAAACCAAATTAAAACGAAAATTAATAAAATATTAATAAAAACTCAACTAAATAAACTACTAAATAATTTCTTCAATCTTCATCCCATATCATCTTTAATTCTGGGCCTCCGGGCTTCGAACCATGGTTGTTAGAGCTCGTCAAATCTGACCGCGCCTTCACGAACGGTTTCCTCGCATCTTTCGGCGACTCCTCCTTCTTCCATTGATTCCCTCTCGGGAAGGAACCACTAGTTGCAGGCTAAGATTGCTTCCAATTGGACTGATTCTGCTTGTTGTAGCCATTGTTGCCCCTCCTCTTGAGCTGATTCTCTATCTTCACAGCCATGTGCACCATGTCCTCTATCTCGACATAATGCTGCAACTCCACTCCACTCCGAATCTCCCAATTCAGACCAGCCAAGAATCTCGCCATCGTCGCCTCACTGTCCTCCACCACATTAGCTCGAATCATGGCTATCTCCATCTCCTTGTAGTATTCATCCAAGCTCTTAGATCCCTGTCTCAAGCTTTGGAGCTTGTTGTGCAGTTCTCTATAGTAGTGAGCTGGAATAAATCGTTTCCTCATGATTCCCTTCATCTCGTTCCAAGTCTGAACTGGTGGCTCCCCATTCCTCCTCCTACTCTTCTCCAATTGATCCCACCAAACGAGAGCGTAATCGGAGAACTCTATCGCTGCCAACTTCACCTTCTTCAGCTCGGAGTAATTGTGACAGTCGAACATGAGGTCAAGCTTCCTCTCCCACTCAATATACGCATCTGGATCGTTCCTCCCTTGGAATGACGGAATGTTCAGCTTGATGTTGCCCAAATTATTGTCAGGCCTGTTCCTTGGCTCCTCCCATTCCTCTTCTCCTTCGGTATCAAACTCCTCCTCAAACGGCCCATAATCTCGATGGTTATGATAACCTCCTCTGCCACTTCGTCCTCCTCTTACACCTCGATGATGCTGAAGCTGTTTGGAAACTGACTCTACTTCACCGATTCTATCATAAACCCCTTCCAACATGGTTTCCATAACCTTGCCCAACTCGGACTTCAATGCTTCAAACATGAACTTCAACTTGGGATCCAACGTCTCTTGATCTCCGGCCATACCTGCAATTTTTTATTTTATTTTATTTTATTTTATTTTATTTTTTTTTTCAAAAGAAACAAACGAAGGTTAGTAAAACAGAATCCTCACCACCTCACAATCACTCGTGTATCCCTCAATACAGTTCACACTCAGCACTCGTGTATCGCTCAATATCAATGGCTTTTACCCTCTAATAAGCTCACCTCTCTTGCCTTTTTCCACTCAATTCTCTCTTAAGAAGCTCAAATTCCCTTAATCTACCACAGAAATCACTATTAACGAATCAAGAGTACTGAAAATAGGAAGGAAGGATGACTGGACTAAGAAAACCCTAAACCGAGACACGAAAAAAGACACGAAAATTTTACCGAAAACTTCGGCGGACGATTTGACCCTTTAAACGACCTTTTTTTGCAAAAATAATGGACCGATTCCGACATAGTGGGAACTACCGTATAGATCTTTTCGAGAGCTTTCCGAAAAGGTATTATGGAGCAAAATCGGAGTTCGTATGCAAAAGTTATGGCCGTTTTAGTGCTGGCCGACGAAAAACACGAGAAAAAGACGAAAACACACCGAAACGAATATATAACTGATATCCCAATGAAGAAACACGTAATAACCAACTCAGAAAACACAGTGACACACTAGGGCTTCGAATATATCCTCTTTTTTTTTTTTTTTTTTTTTTTTTTTTTTAATCGAATCTTTTGCCCCTAATATGTCACGATAACGTGTAGAAGACTCACCTAAGACGTGTTATATAATATAAGGTATGGGATTTATATTCTGAGTATGTTTCCTATTCTTGTAAGGAAAGAAATCTTCTACTCCTTAATGACCAAGAAAACAACTTTGACTGAGTATCAAAACGAATCTGAATCTTGACACGAAAGAAAAGCTACCAAGAACGACTCTATGAACAGATACGACTCTATGAGCAGAATGAAATTTTTTTTTTTTTTTTTTTGACACAAAAACGACTCTAACGAACGATTAGATGAAGACTCGAACGAACGACACGAAAAGAATGATACGAAAACAAAAAAAAGACAAAAGGAAAGATAGAACCTGGATTACGTAAACTCTGGCTCTGGTGCCAAATGATACGATCCTTGACGACCGAATTGAAGACGCACGCGGAAGGACTAAAAAACTAAACTGAACGAAATTGAAGAACAAGATGGATATTCCAATATACCTAAGCTCGAATCCTATAAATGATATAAGTCAGTTCTATGAACTGCCTATACCCCAAATAGCGATCGTCTTAGTCACACGGGAACGATGATTGACACACAACGAGGGATGATTGACTCGCTGATTCGCCAGATAATGAATTCGTCTTGGAATAATCAAGAGGAATTCGAAAACTCTCAAGAGAGAATAAACTCACAATAATATTAATGATCAAAAGCTAACTAATTTTCGTCCACAAAGACCCCCTTATATAGAGAGGCAAATAAAACCATCTAAACCTAATCTAACTAGGAAATAACTGACCCAAAGTCATTGGTATGGCCCAACCCATTAACCAACATGATAAAAACCCAAAAACAAGTCTTTTAAGACCCAAAAACGTGGCCAGAACCAAAACACACGAAAATAAACATAAAGTCTTCATTCTTCAGCCCGAACGCACTCGATAAAGTTAATAACTCGCAGGCTGTCCGGTTCGCCTTCTCCAATGGGCTTCTTCATCAATTCTTGAGCCCAAACTTCTTGGATCAATCCTTGCAAGCCTTCCTTGAACTTCTTAGCTCGAGCTCTCGTCACCGGCCCTTCGGGAACACGAACAGGATCTTGATTCATCGAACCTTGGACTCCATCAGTCCTGGGACAGCACACGTCTTCTCTCTCTGAATGGGTAGGCGAACTCGAGAAGGCTTTGAAGGCATCATCAGATCGAATGATGTAGATGCAGGGGGCTTATGATGGATTTGTATACTAGAAAGCAGGCCTTTTAGCTTGTATGCATGTGTTGTCCATAACCACTAACAATCTTCTATCTGATTAAGTATGAATTGTCATCCATGCATCAAACATCTATCCATTATCTCAAAGTTGTAGGCTTTATGGTGTGTTGTAGATCACAGAAGACCATAGTTGCCGGTTCCTCAAGAGATATAAAAGGGTATCACAGTTGAGACAGTTCTGGATATAACTGTCGGTTTAGGCTGTAGTATAGGCTGCATAAGTAGCTTGTCTTGGCTACTTGTCTATACTAGTACGTGCGTGTACTGATAGGATCACGGTGAGGTGTATTCTTCTATTCTGACCAGATGTAGAAAGAATCAAGACCTCGGTGACTTAAGATGAACCTTAACTCTAGTTGAGTCCTAAGGGTGTATAGTTGTGGTCTGCTTCTTTGATTTACCATGGGTGAGAGTTCAGAGTATCTGTAACTCAATATGCTCCGTATCTTGGGAAGCAACTACAACTAGTACGACTCTTAGTGTAACTGCAACAGAGCACCATATCCTGGTAGAACAGGTTGATCACATCCCCTGAGGAATTCATTAAGGACTATCATACCAAACCCTGCAGGTGGATTAAATTCCGGTATGATGAGTAAGGTATGAATGGTACTACTCAGGAATATAAAAGAAGTTGAATAACACGAGCAGTCAGAAGCTCTAAGTTAATCAACGGATGTGGGATATCTTAAATATGAGGGTCGTTAAGTCTAATACTAGCCCTGAACTCAACAGGGGTAAAACAGGTAATTCAGTACTATTACTCTAGTGGAATGTTTTAGTACTTATGGACTAAATTATACTCTGGGCTGAGTATGGAGAATTTAGCCATTGGGAGGCCTCGGTTTTACCAGCTAGTAGATCCCTGATCTGGCCCAAAAAGCTCAATAGGCCACAGTACAAGGAATAAGTGGGCCACCACACAGTTGGGCCCAGTATGGGGCGCCAACTATGCTCATGGACGTCCAGTCCATGTGTTGCAGGCCTGGCCTGCAACTTAAGCCCAGTCTCTCTTAGTCTCCTCTATATATACCCCCTCAAAGTCTTGTTTAGACCTAACAGTCAGAATAATCAAGTGCACTTAAATATTCTGAACAAGAAAGGGAGGCTAGGGTTAGAGGAGAGAGAGACGCACGGCCGAGCAGTAGCATTCGGTGGGGTTCCCGTTTCCGTGGCTGATTCCGAAGATCGTTGTCCATCCAACGTCAGAATCGAGCAGGGATACAGATCAGAAGATCTATTCTCGAGTTCTCTACTTCTTCAGGTAATCGATCTATAAACCCCCTATGATTCCGCACTAAATTCATAGGAGCATGATAGGTTTAATTCGATAGTTAGATATCCGAAATAGATCCTCGGGCGAACCGATCTTCACCGATCAGATATGGTTCCTTCAGTTGGTATCAGAGCCAAGGATCAGATTTTCGGCTCTATCTGAGTAATTATCGATTATTATGCATGTTAGATTGATTAGGATGTCGCTTTTCGTGGTGTTTGTCGTTTTTCGGGGCCGATTTGGCAATCTATGTAATTTTTAATCGCGAGATAATAAGGTGCGATCTAGAATAGGATTAGATAGATATTTCTTTTGTTTTTCGTTTGTATCTGCTGCATGGAGACGAGGAACACGAAGAACGAGGAGACGAACACCGATGGACGACCGCCGCACGCGGCGGCGCGTGAGAGCCACGCGCCAGCGCACGCGCGCGTGCAGCCGCCCAAAGGCGTGTCTCCCTCTTCTCCGGTGATCGACGGGGCTCCAGCAGGCTGCTGGAGCCTGCACGTCGTCGGGGAGGGGCGGAGCAGGTCGGGAACGGCGGCGAGAAGCGCGGCAGCGCGAAGGAGAGCCGCGGCGGAACCCTAATTAGGGCTCGACGCCGCGGCAGTCATCTCCAGGCTGCATGATCGCCGGAGACAACGACCACGGAGTCCGGTGATGGACTCCACGTGGTCGCCGTCGTTGATGGTGGCAGCAGGCGGCGCCGGAGCGAGCAGCAGCGGCGGCAGAACCCGCGAGGGTTTCTGCCGCGGGTTGACGCGGCTGAAGGCGACGGCGAGGGCGGCGGAGGTAGCGTCCAGGGAGGCGGAGCACACCGGCGACATCAACACCAGCAGCAGGAGCCGCGGCGGACGTCGCCGGCGGCAGCATCGGCGGCAGCAGGTGGGGGGTTTCTGCGGCGGAACCCTATCAAGGGTTTCACACCGCGAGCTTCGCCGGAGAGGGCTACCGGCCGTGCCACCGGCAGGGATCGACGGCCAGCAGCAGCAGCGGCGCCAGGGAGGCGGAGGCGGCCGGCGGCAGGGCCTCACACCGTCGGCTGCGGCGCGGGCAGCCTTGCACGCCCGTGCCCTAGCCCGCGGACGGGCCTAGGGTTTCCAACCCGGCCCGTTCGTGTTTACGGGCTGCCTCCAGCGTTCGGGCTCGGGCCCAGTCGCGAATTCGGGCCGTGTTAGGTCGGTTTCGGGTTCGTGGGCCCATAAGAGTGAAACGAGCGTGGTTTGGGCTTTTTCGAGAGAATTGGGTCACGTGGTGTGGGCCCAATCTCGGTTAGAGAAGCCCAATGGCAATGAAAATTAGAAAATAAATTATCTAAATAATTTATTTATTTTCGGGGAGAAACGGGAGATCAACTCGGAGGACTTATTCAAGACCGAAGCCTGTTTCGGATTTTACAATTTTATGTAATAGATTAGACGGGTCGTCACACCACGAAAAGCGAGTTTTATTTTTGTTTTTATCTTGTTTTTTTTAAGCATGCTATGGATGCAATTTATTTATTATAGCATGTCTTGCCTGTCGAGGTGATTAAATTGCGCTTAGTCGAGCATGTGTTAGGATTGTCAATATAAGCATGTTTTAAATTTTCTGCGAGCATGGTTTATTTGCTGCGTTTAGAAAATTATGCTTAGGATTATGTGACAACGTGATCGAGCATGTCGACAACCTTTTGAAAGAAAAATACTAAGCAGATAAAAACATTTTTGGTATAGAAAATGTTAAGACCTCCACAACTGACCTTAAGGTGAAGTTTGGTGCGAGTGTGTAAACGTCCACACGAACGTGGCTTGCACATCGTATCGAACGAGTTCGCCAGACTTAGGGTTTCTTAACAAAAATGTTCTAACCAAAATGAGAAGTGGGAGCTTTTCTGAGTAAACGTCCACACTAACGTGGCTTACTCGGAATAGTAACTACGGTTTTCTCTGGAGTTGGTTTTTGAACAAAGATAGCTTAAGGAAAATAGTGCTTTTTCCGAGTTAGGCTAAGATTGTGGTTAAAAGCTTAGATATTAGTTAGAATACAACTCCCCAACGGAGTCCCTTTTCTAATCTAATATGGTCTAGTAAGGTTCAACTGTTAGCTCTATTTGCCATAAGGATAGGTTGGCAAGATAAGTAGAGTTAAAGATCCGAGTATCTGGTCGAACAGTGGGAGCGTAAACGTCCACACGAACGTGGCTTGCGATCTGCACTGTTTGGGCTGTTGAAGGTTTCGAAATTATTGGTTTATCAAAAGGTTACAATAATTTTCGTTACGAATTGATGCATGATCTTTTCTTACTTGTGTCTACGTGTTTATTGCTTTTTCAGATATGACTTTAGGCCCGTTGATAAATGTTCTCACTTCGAGTCCTCTCACGGAATCGAACTATGTGGAGTGGAGGAAGAATCTCGATAATGTCCTCATTGCTGAAGGGTACATGTATGTACTCTCGACACCTCATCCTAAAGCCATTACTGAAAATTCGACTCCCGAAGAAAAGAAGTCGCATGAGGCGTGGCACGAGGGAAACAGAGTGATTAGATGGCTAGTCATAATGTCTCTCACGCCGGGATTGCAGGCTTTGTGTTCTCACTTAGCAGATGCTGCGGATATCCTAGAACTTCTTGAGATCTTCTGTGAGTCAGATGATTTGAAGTTGGCTGAGGAAGAAGCTAGTGCACTTATGTTCGGCACTCAATCCATATTGGAAGATGTGAGTGAGACGAAGGTTCAAGGAAGCACTGAGAGCTTGAAGAAGGAAGATGTCGTAAAGCCTACCGAAGGAGCTAAGAAGCTTAAAGGGAAGGGCAAGTGCTTCAAATGCAATGAGAAAGGACACTGGAAGGCTGACTGCCCTCTAAAGAAGAAGAATTCTGGTACGTCATTCACATTTGTAACTGAAACATGCTTAGCTGCAAGTTCTACCCAGACTTGGGTAGTAGATACGGGAGCAACTGACCATGTATGTTACTCCTTGCAGGGATTTCTGCGGACAAGGGAGCTGAGTGATGACGAGATTACCATCTCCATGGGCGATGCATCGAGAGTTGCAGCTGTCGCAGTTGGAGATATTCATTTATCGTTTGATAGTACTGTTTTGGTTTTGAGAGACGTTTTGTATGTGCCTGCTTTTAGGCGAAACTTGATTTCTGTTTCGAAACTATTTATTTACGGATATTCAGTTGTTTTTGATAGAGGCGTTTCTATCATGAAAGACAATGAAGTTATAGTTTCTGGCACATTGTCCCGGTCTCTCTATACCATTACTTGTCCTATGAATGATTCTTCTTCTTATAATGCTTCCTCATCATTGAATACTAAAAAGAGGAAGAATCCGTCTCAAACGAACCAAACTCTATTATGGCACTTACGATTGGGTCACATCAACCAAAAGAGGATTCAAAGGTTGATAAAAGAAGGTGTTTTGGATTTCCAAATAGAACCTTTATCAACATGTGAATCGTGCTTGGAAGGTAAGATGGTGACCAGACCTTTCAAGTCCATAGGATATCGAGCTCAAGAGCTCTTAGAGTTGGTTCATTCTGACTTGTGTGGACCGATGTCCGTTCAAGCTCGAGGAGGTTACGAGTATTTCGTCACATTTATTGATGACTACTCGAGATACGGTTTTATCTACCTGCTCCACAAGAAATCCGAGTGCTTTGACTAATTCAAGGAATTCAAAGCGGAAGTGGAGAAGAGAACGGGTAGAAGTATCAAGTCACTTCGCTCTGATAGAGGTGGCGAGTACCTCGGAACTGAGTTTCGAACTTTCTTGTCAGAAAATGGGATTTCATCTCAGTTAACTACGCCCGGTACTCCCCAACAGAACGGTGTAGCTGAGAGACGGAATCGTACTCTTTTAGACACAGTGAGATCGATGATGAGCTATGCATCCTTGCCAATTTCGTTCTGGGGATATGCCTTGGAAACAGCAGGTTATCTCCTCAATCTAGTACCTACAAAGTCGACGGTTAAAACTCCTTCCGAATTATGGACAGGGCGCAAGCCCAGTTTGGGTCATATTCGGGTTTGGGGATGCCCAGCACACGTGCTGACTAAGGAGGCCGACAAATTGAGGTCTAAGACTGAGGTTAGGCTGTTTGTAGGATATCCAAAGGGAACGAAAGGAGGTTATTTCTATAGTCCCCAGGATCAGAAGGTCATTGTGAGCACTAATGCCCGATTCCTAGAGGAGGACTTTATTAGTAACCATCGGACAAGGAGTGAAATAATGCTCGATGAGTTGCGAGCATCAGCAGTAGCCAGTATTCCAGAACAGCCGAGTGTACAAGAGGTCATACCACTAACTGCACCCTTATCCGATACTGTATCTCCACCATCGCTTCGTCGCAGTGGGAGGGTTGTTCGTCAACCGGACCGTTTCATGTTCGTGGGAGAATCCACTCAACTACTCTCGGGTATCGAACATGATGAGATGGACCCCTGGACTTACAAGGAAGCGATGGAGGACGAGGATGCAGATTCCTGGAGAGTTTCTATGGATTCGGAGATAGAATCCATAGTTAACATGGACGTGTACGACCTTGCGGAGCTGCCGAATGGGGTAAAGCCCATTGGTTGCAAGTGGGTGTACAAGAGAAAGAGAGGACCTGACGGGAAGGTTTTAGCCTTCAAAGCTAGATTGGTGGCGAAAGGATTCACTCAGAAAGAGGGAATCGACTATGATGAGACATTTTCGCCAGTTGCCATGCTTAAGTCCGTCAGAATACTCTTGTCCATGGCGGCACATTTAGACCTAGAGGTTTGGCAAATGGACGTCAAGACTGCGTTCTTGAACGGGTACCTTGAAAAAGGTAGGGACATTTATATGCGCCAACCAGAAGGTTATGTGAGAGATGGCCAGGAGCATCTCGTATGGAAGCTTAAGAAGTCCTTATACGGACTTAAGCAAGCGTCCAGGTCCTGGAACATTCGTTTTGATGGAGTGATTAAATCCTACGGATTTGTCCAGTGCTTAAACGAAAGCTGTGTTTACAGGCTCAGTTCGGACGGAAGCGTGGTATTCTTAGTACTGTACGTAGATGACATACTTCTCATTGGCAACAATGTGAACGTGTTATCAGGCGTAAAGGATTGGTTGTCTGAACAGTTTCAGATGAAAGACTTGGGAGAAGCAGGTTACATCCTAGGGATCAAGGTGATCAGAGATCGCCGTAAGAGGATGTTAGGCTTAAGCCAAGCTTCATATATAGATACTGTGATCGCCCGTTTCAGCATGCAGAATGCCAAGAAGGGTTTTCTTCCCTTCAGACATGGCATACCCCTATCTAAGGACATGTGTCCGAAGACGCAAGAGGAGATAGAGGGCATGAAGACTATACCGTATGCTTCCGCGGTTGGAAGTCTCATGTATGCAATGCTGTGTACTAGACCGGATATCTGCTATGCGGTTGGCATGGTGGCAAGATATCAGTCTAACCCTGGTCAGGGACATTGGACGGCTGTTAAGCACATTTTAAAGTATCTCAAGAGGACAAGAGATCATGTGCTTGTTTATCAGTCCAATGAGATGATCCCGATAGGGTATACGGACTCAGACTTCCAGGCTGATCGAGATGAGAGGAAATCTACCTCAGGCTATGTGTTTACCTTGGGAGGTGGAGCCGTCACTTGGAAGAGTGTGAAGCAGAAGTGCATCGCAGACTCGACCATGGAGGCCGAATATGTGGCTGCTTGTGAGGCTGCTAAAGAGGCTGTGTGGCTCCTGAACTTCCTTAATGAGCTAGAACTAGTTCCCAGTTTGCCCAGAGGTATCACATTATATTGTGATAATGCTGGAGCAGTTGCAAACTGCAAAGAACCTAGAGCTCACAAGGCAAGCAAACACATAGAGAGAAAGTACCATCTCGTACGAGCAATCGTCGAAAGAGGAGAAGTAGAAGTGAAGAAAATCCCTTCAGCAGATAATCTGGCAGATCCATTCACAAAGAGCTTACCAGTCAAGGTGTTCGACAAGCATATCGAAGGGATGGGACTGGAGCGCCTCCCACACTAGTAAACTTTGAGTATAAGTGGGAGAAGATGTGTAATAGATGCTAGATTGTAGACACTTTGCCTTTTGTCACATGATATACTAAAAGTTTGCTTTAGTATAAGTGGGAGATTGATGGATTTGTATACTAGAAAGCAGGCCTTTTAGCTTGTATGCATGTGTTGTCCATAACCACTAACAATCTTCTATCTGATTAAGTATGAATTGTCATCCATGCATCAAACATCTATCCATCATCTCAAAGTTGTAGGCTTTATGGTGTGTTGTAGATCACAGAAGACCATAGTTGCCGGTTCCTCAAGAGATATAAAAGGGTATCACAGTTGAGACAGTTCTGGATATAACTGTCGGTTTAGGCTGTAGTATAGGCTGCATAAGTAGCTTGTCTTGGCTACTTGTCTATACTAGTACGTGCGTGTACTGATAGGATCACGGTGAGGTGTATTCTTCTATTCTGACCAGATGTAGAAAGAATCAAGACCTCGGTGACTTAAGATGAACCTTAACTCTAGTTGAGTCCTAAGGGTGTATAGTTGTGGTCTGCTTCTTTGATTTACCATGGGTGAGAGTTCAGAGTATCTGTAACTCAATATGCTCCGTATCTTGGGAAGCAACTACAACTAGTACGACTCTTAGTGTAACTGCAACAGAGCACCATATCCTGGTAGAACAGGTTGATCACATCCCCTGAGGAATTCATTAAGGACTATCATACCAAACCCTGCAGGTGGATTAAATTCCGGTATGATGAGTAAGGTATGAATGGTACTACTCAGGAATATAAAAGAAGTTGAATAACACGAGCAGTCAGAAGCTCTAAGTTAATCAACGTATGTGGGATATCTTAAATATGGGGGTCGTTAAGTCTAATACTAGCCCTGAACTCAACAGGGGTAAAACAGGTAATTCAGTACTATTACTCTAGTGGAATGGTTTAGTACTTATGGACTAAATTATACTCTGGGCTGAGTATGGAGAATTTAGCCATTGGGAGGCCTCGGTTTTACCAGCTAGTAGATCCCTGATCTGGCCCAAAAAGCTCAATAGGCCACAGTACAAGGAATAAGTGGGCCACCACACAGTTGGGCCCAGTATGGGGCGCCAACTATGCTCATGGACGTCCAGTCCATGTGTTGCAGGCCTGGCCTGCAACTTATGCCCAGTCTCTCTTAGTCTCCTCTATATATACCCCCTCAAAGTCTTGTTTAGACCTAACAGTCAGAATAATCAAGTGCACTTAAATATTCTGAACAAGAAAGGGAGGCTAGGGTTAGAGGAGAGAGAGACGCACGGCCGAGCAGTAGCATTCGGTGGGGTTCCCGTTTCCGTGGCTGATTCCGAAGATCGTTGTCCATCCAACGTCAGAATCGAGCAGGGATACAGATCAGAAGATCTATTCACGAGTTCTCTACTTCTTCAGGTAATTGATCTATAAACCCCCTATGATTCCGCACTAAATTCATAGGAGCATGATAGGTTTAATTCGATAGTTAGATATCCGAAATAGATCCTCGGGCGAACCGATCTTCACCGATCAGATATGGTTCCTTCAGCTTATGCAGCCAAAACAGAGCAATTGATGCTTCTTCATGGGCAGAAATTGGAGCGCTCACAAACTTCCTCCTATAGCCAAGGGAGGAAAGCTGGCCTGGGCCAGGGCTCCTCTCTTGGAATTTGGGATTGCATGTCTCATTTACTGATGACTCCCTACGGCCAAGTGTTTCTAGATTATTTAGTAAAGCAGTTGTCTGAGGCGTATCTTCCCGCACCTGACTTCTGGCTTCGCATGGTTGAGCCTCTTACTGAATGGGCTGCCACGGCTATCCTTGAGTGCTGTCAGCAGCTGGGTCTTCCCGAGCGGGCCGCCGCCATCAATGTGGGGCCTATAGTGAGGATGTTTGAGACGGAGCCCGAGACTCTTAGGAGGGACCGTTATTTGTCTATTAAGGATCCTTGGTTCATGGCTGTGCTGAAAGAAGCCTCTCAGATCTTTCGCCAGCCTCCTGAATCCTTGGCCGACCTTCCTACTTGGGATGTTCCCCCCTTTCCTCTGTTCACTCCCAATGATAGGGTGATGAGGTCTATGCAAAAGGTTTTTCGCGAGGTATTTCCTCTCTCACTCTTTTTTTTTTAGTTATCTACGGTGAGGCTCGTCTGTTATTGTTTATCATTTTCTCTTAGCAATTTTCTCATCTTGCTAGGAGCTAAGAGAGAAAAATGCCCTGGGCTTATCTGGAAGCGGGGAGCCCATTTCCTCCGCCCCTACTTTGATGGAAGCGGCAAGTGGTTCTGGGGAGGGAGATGCTTTGAGGATTTCATGAAGGAAACATTCTGATCGGTGAAGATCGGTTCTTCCCGAGGATCTATTTCCGATATCTAATTATCGATAACAACCTATCATGCTCCTATGAATTTAAGTGTGGAATCATAGGGTGTTCGGAACCTTAGGTAGAAGAGAACTCGCGAATAGATCTTCTGATCTGTATCCCTGCTCGATTCTGACATTGGATGGACAACGAACCTCGGAATCAGCCACGGAAACGGGACACCGTCGTTCTGCTATGAAAGCCACGCGCCGTGTCTCTCTCTAACCGTAGCCTCCCTTTCTTGTCAGTTTATTTCAAGTGCACTCGTATATTCTCAACTGTTAGGTCAAACAAGACCTTGAGGGGGTATATATAGGAGAGACCAAGTGAGACTTGGGCTTAAGTTGCAGGCCAGGCCTGCAATACATGGACTAGGCGTCCATTAGCAGAATTGGCGCCCAAACTAGGCCCAACTATGTGGTGGCCCACTTATCCCTTATACTGTGGACTGTTGAGCTTTTTGGGCCAGATCAGGGATCTACTAGCTAGTAAAAAACCGAGGCCTCCCAATGGCTAAATTCTCCATACTTAGCCCAGCGTATAATTTAGGCCATAAGTACTAAAACATTCCACTAGAGTAATTGTACTGAATTACCCGTTTTACCCCTGTTGAGTTCAGGGCTAGTATTAGACTTAGCGACCCCCGTATTTAAGATATCCCACATCCGTTGATTAACTGAGAGCTTCTGACTGCTCGTGTTATTCAACTTCTTCATTCCTGAGTAGTACCATTCATTCCTTATTCATCATACCGGAAGTTAATCCACCTGCAGGGTTTGGTATGACAATCCTTAATGAATTCCTCAGGGGATGTGATCAACCTGTTCTACCAGGATACGGTGCTCTGTTGCAGTTACACTAAGAGTCGTACTAGTCGTAGTTGCTTCCCAAGATACGGAGCATATTGAGTTACAGATCCTCTGAACTCTCACCCATGGTAAGTTAAAGAAGCAGACTACAACTATACACCCTTTGGACTCAACTAGAGTTAAGGTTCATCTTAAGTCACCGAGGTCTTGATTCTTTCTAGATAGGTTAGAATAGAATAATACACCTCACCGTGATCCTATCAGTACACGCACGTACTAGTATAGACAAGTAGCCATGACAAGCTACTTATGCAGCCTATACTACAGCCTAAACCGACAGTTATATCCAGAACTGTCTCGACTGTGATACCCTTTTATATCTCTAGAGGAACCGGCAACTATGGTCTTATGTGATCTACAACACACCATAAAGCCTACAACTTTGAGATAATGGATAGATGTTTGATGCATGGATAACAATTCATACTTAATCAGATAGGAGATTGTAAGTGGTTATGGACAACACATGCATACAAGCTAAAAGGCCTGCTTTCTAGTATACAAATCCATCATTTCAACGGATCAAGCCAAGGGTAATCCTCCTGCGTGCTCGGCTATGCCTTTTCCCGTTTCTGGGGGGTCTGGCTTCATCCTCTCATTCCTCAATCTCTGAAGATCCGGCTTCCGATTCAGATCCTTCTATCTAATTCTAAATTATGCTGCCTTTGGCTCAATACTTCAAAACAATTTATCCTTTATGTTTTTGATGGGATGTTTGATTTATGATTCTGAAACCGTGCCGGTGGGACACGAAAACAATTTTATTTTGTTTTGTTTTTGGGCTGGGTGCTCTTTATGGCCTCGTGCTTGACAAGTCCTCGTTTCTCTTTCGGATCTATTAAAAATAGTTCTGCTTCGATCTTTCTTGTCGTTCATTTGGTATGCTTGGCCTTTGAGTATCTCCCTCATGTTAAAACATTCTATGAGGACGAAATACAACATATGAGGGGTCAGGGGTTGGTATAAATGGTAATTCATATTATAGCTTTTAAATAGGTGCATACTAAAAGACTTTTATTTTTCGACAGGGATAGTTTGTATATTATTTTATTTTGGCATTCTCTGCTCAGGGTAAGGTCTTTCCTATTCGGGCCTAGATTTCATTGTTTATCTAGCTTCTTAGTAAATTGAGCTTGTTCCGTCCCTTTTTTTAAACGTTCATCCGTTTTGATCACTGTTGTTTGAAGTAAAAAAGTACGACCTATTATCCCCTTGTCTTTCTTTTGCTAAAGCATTTTAAGATAATGAGATATAGGTAAAACATTTTAAGATAATGAGATATAGGTAATGGGGTATATAGGGTGTCCCCTACTCCCCCCCCCCCCCCCCCCCCCCAAGTGAGGTATAAGGGATCGAAGGAATTATATCTCATTTCGGGTAACATTTTGCAAAATAGCCACTTTTAAAACAAAGGATATAAGTTGTGCTCTCCGCATATTAACTAAGAATAAGATAAAAAATTAAGATAGATAAGGGTCATGACTGACCCTGCTCTCCTTCTTTTTCTGAAAGTAATGCTTAATTCTCCCCATGTAGATTGGGAGTACTTCCTTTTTCTTCATTTGCAACCTCTTTGATATCTTCCTGGACCGGAATTTCGACTGCATCTTTGGCCTTTCGCCCTTGCTTTGGCTATCAGAGCTCCCCAGTTTCCTTTCACAATTGGGGCGCTGCGCATATAAACCGTTTCAGCTTCAGATCCCTTACCTTTGTCATTTTGTTTGTTTGACCGTTGGTTCGAGCCCTCAGCTAGCGTGGGCTTTACTGAGGAGTTGGTGTTTGGATCAAGCGTTGCTAACACACTACTATATCTTTCCTCCATGGGCTCATTTCCCTTTGATTCCACCTCCCTTAGGGTGATCTTTTCGTATTTGTTAAGATTGTTGTTCGTAATCATCGGTTGTTCCATTGGGGTAGAGGGATCCTGGCTCTCTTCCGCAGTATCTGCGGCCCTAAGTTTCTTCCCATCAGGCTTTATCTCGGCCTTAGCATCGGCAGGATCTGTCATAGGCCTCTTTTTGGCTTCTCCCGCCTGTACAGACTGAATGTAGCATCTGCGCGAAATTGTTTGATCCCCAGATACTCGACCCACTTGGCTTCCTACTGGGAACTTCATCATTAGATGATAAGTAGAAACCCCAGCTTGGAACGGGTTTAGAGCGGTCCTTCCTAGGATAATATTGTAGGATGACTTTTGCCTCACCACTAGAAAGGTGATTGGCTTTGATACTCGCGCAGATCCTTCACCCAGGGTGAGCATCAAATCAATTGAGCCCAGTAACATCACTGGGTCTCCTGAGAAGCCGTGTAGAGCAATACTTACACTGTTCAGAGGCCTATGTGGGGTTAATTGGTTAAAACAGCTCTCGAAGATTACATTAACCGCAGCCTCTGTGTCACGGCCCGATTTAGAATAAAGATTACTAAACCGGAAAGACCGTAACTTAGGGCAAAGTAAACCGAACAACCTGATATTCTCAACAACTTGTCTTTACTCAATCAATCAAAACCAAATGAATCCTGATAACGAGACAATAATGTTTGTGTACCAATAGATCTAGAAGTTCAATTAATTTGTACACAAGAATAATCAAGGGTTCAAGGATCTGAGTCAAGGATAAACAAAGGTTGAAGACAACTTTTCAGAAATAAAAAAAGTCGTCTAGAAATAACAACATTTATACATTTGAAACATTAGATAATTTCCAATGAAGTAAAGCTATCTCAGAGTTCCGATGAAGATAATAATTTACATATCAACTTTGAGCTCATAAGAAAAATCAACAATTACATCTAGTGTTGCAGCGGAATGGATCATCAAAATGGACTACATGTATGAAGACATATAATCCTAGAACTCGAACTACTAACATTGTCATATACTAAAGAAGACACTTTCAAAATGACAACTAAAGCTCTCTTGTGCACACTCTCATCTTCATCCCAGCATATCTTCTATAATCTACACATTTTAGAAATAACATGCAGGGATAAGTACTAAGTAAGTAATCAGTGAACATATGCCAAATCATTGAAAGCTGCCACTTAGGGCTATACATTGAACTTGCCATTTTTGAGCTTAGCACAATAGATTTCTTATGTAAAACATACCATGTGCCTTGCTAAAATACTTTTACTTCATAGACAGCTGTCATTTATCATATAATCATTCTCATTATGCATGCACCACAACTACTATCTCATAAACTTATGTGTTGAGAGGTAGGCCTCCCTCTCAATCACTATGATCGGCTAACCAAAATAAATGGAAAGCACACAATCATAACGTGTACACAAATCCTGCATCACACAGGACCCGATATCGTCCTTCTTTAGTAGGTGGTATCACACAAAAGCATTAAACATTGGCAAGTCAATATTTGAAAGCATAATCCTCATATACATACAGAGGCATATTCATTTCATTTTAGTTCGAAAGCCCACCTGATTCCAGCTAGCCTTTCACTTACTACTCTGCTTCTTTAGTTATTCTCAAGCCTTGGGCTACCACTCATTCCTTCCTAGAAACAAGGGTATAACTATAAGCAATAAGAAACTGAGAATTTATTGGAAATAACTTTATTACTTAGCTTATACTTTCATCTTAATCTTTAAACTTTTCCCGATAATCTTAACCTTAATCTTTATTAAGAGTTCACTGAATAAGGGGATCTAACTCATCTTCTCCTTCTTTCACTTTAATTAAAGGGATATAACATTATAAACTTTACGTATAACATTTCAACGAACGTATATCATTTATACACACCTATGTGCATATATGTGGTTATCATTCATCATGTTCAATCAACTCTTGATTATGAATCTCAAAACTCAAGAATAACTCTTATAGCTTATGATTGACAATTGAACTGATTTATATGCTCGTCTCTTATACTTTGATCATACAACCATAATGTCAAGAGAAGCAAGACAAAAATATAGAAATCTAGGGACATGCTCTACGAAAATATCAATTTGGAGTTCTTAGACTGGAGTGCATCGTGAGGTATGAATCAAAACCTCACTATAAGAGCAAAAGATGGTACTTTGCGAGGCTGTAGCAAAGTAATTGTTCCGGTACGAATACATCTTGGATTGAGCAATGGCTTGAAGTTGTGGAAACCTAAAATCTCAAGCTATAACGTGTTAAAATCCCAGATTTTTCCCTTAAAGGAGTTAAAAACCATAGGCATGTCTGAAATCTGGAAAGCAGAGGTCATACAGATTCAGGGGTCCAACTTTGAACAGCCATAAATCCTTCATTACTTGATGAATTTAAATGATCCAAGTTGTTTTGGAAAGCCGAGACTACATAGAGTAACTTTCATTCAAATTCCATTCTAAAATTATCGAGGTAAGGGCTTCAAAACTGAACATCAAAACTGGTGCAGAAGCTGCCTCTGCAGATTTTGAAATCTGGACACATAATCTTTGAAAAATCATGATAAATTCATACGAACTCCGTTTTGGACGAATAAAATGTCCACGGAAATATAAGAGGGAATACTTTAACATGGATAATGTTTCAAACTCATATTGCAAAGGGTTTGTTCCCAGTAAAGGCCGTAAGTGACCTGAATTTTTAGAAAACAAAGAGAATGACTTTCTTTGAAAACTTTGATCGAACACCTCATCATATCTACTCTTAACCCTTTCATTCCTAACCAAATTTTCCATCACTTTGCAGAGTATAACTTAGAGTATATAGTTTTAATACTAAATTAATTCCCTAACCAGTTTATATGCTAATTGAACTAGCAGCAACACACTCTCGATTGCAATACAAGTTCTAGCATAAAAACCGGAATATAATTTCCCCCAGACTACTACTTGCTACTGTATAACCGTCCTAATACCTTTATACGTTCAAAAGTCAGAAGATACCAAGAGTATACACTGTATATATCATCATCCAGTTCAAATTTAGTATTTCTTCCATTGTAACTTCATCTCTTAAATCTCTCAAATAGCTCTAATATCAAGTATTTTGAAAATAATGAATCCTTAAGATCAAAACCTACATCTACACTTCAACGACTGTATGACTCCAGAATTTAAGAGAGACAAGATTCTGTTAACATTCATCAACACTCAATTCAAATCATTTCTTCCAATAATCGAGTTATTCCTCCGATTTCTCCCACAAACGAAAATCTTAAACAAGTTTACCTTGAATCTGAGCTGAATTTAGATTCTTGTTGCCTCTTTTCCTTTTGATTCCACAAAAGGCTTCAAGATTGACAGTGGGTTGTAGTGTGAGCTAGCTGTGTATTATGCGAAGAACAAAGAAGAAGAGAAAGGAGAAGAAAACGGGAGACGGTGGCGGTGGTGATATGCGTGAGTTTTGGGGGATAGGGGTAAATAAAAGAAAAGTTACGGTGGGTGGATTGGGATAAGAGAATTGAATTTCTTTTCTTTTCTTTTTTTTCCTCCAACCTTTATCCTAATTTTACCTTTATTAAGAAAGATAATATTTCCTCCTTTTCTTTTCTTTTCTTTTCTTTTCTTTTCTTTAATTACTAATTCCTATTATCCACATCTAAGTTTAATCCCAATTATCAGTCTTTCGTCTCCGATATCTAGTAACTTACATGTCCGATATTAGCTTATAATAGCTATTATTCTATATCTCGATGTATTGGGTAAAATCTTACTAATTTAAATATATATATTTTACTAGTACCATCAGATGGAGTTTATTTCGTCAAATATATATTGCTTCCAATTATAGAAAATAGAACAAAAATTAGCTCATCATTAATTATTGAATTCCTAAAATTTTCATTTTAAATCCTAACTTTCTTTTCTACCTCACACTTCATATTATTATCAACTATAGTAGCTTATTATTTTTATCTCTAATAATTATTTATTTAACTTAAAAAAAATGAGGGATATCACACCCTGTATCCACAAAGACCCTTTGGACTTTATATCTTTCTAGCTCTACTGTGATGACCAATGCGTCATCATGTGGATGGATCACATCCGGGTTATCGTCAGGTCCGAATGATATCTTTGGCATGGGTAAGCCCTTCTCCACCTTCCAGACCTCATGTCTTTCATGCATGTATAATTCTCTTGCAGATGCCTTCCGGCTTCTGTTAGAGTCTCCTACAATGGGGCCCCCATATATCATTTTAATGACGCCCTTTGATACTATCCTTGACGACCGAATTGGAAGACGCACGCGGAAGAAACAAAACTATGAAGAACAAAACTGAAAGAACAGGATGGATATTCCAATACACCTAAAATCTAATCCTATAAATGATATAAGTCAGTTCTAAGAACAGCCTATACCCCAAATAGTGATCGTCTTAGTCACACGGGAACGAGGAATGACACACAAGGAGGGATGATTGACTCGCTGATTCGCCGGATAATGAATTCGTCTTGGAATAATCAAGAGAAATTCGATAAACTCTCAAGAGAGAATAAACTCACAATAATAATAATGAATAATCTATCTAATTTTCGTCCACAAAGACCCCCTTATATAGAGAGGCAAATAAAACCATCTAAACCTAATCAAACTAGGAAATAACTGACCTAAAGTCAAAGGTATGGCCCAACCCATTAACCAACATAATAAAAACACAAAAACGAGTCTTTTAAGGCCCAAAAACGTGGCCTGAACCAAAACAGACGAAAATAAAATTAAAATAAAGTCTTCATTGTTCGTCCCATATCATCTTTAATTTTGGGCCTCCGGGCATCGAACCATGACTTACGGGCTCCATCACCATTGGGTTCGGAGGCTCCTTCAGTTTCCAGCGTTTTACCATCAGCTTCTTTGCGCTTCTTATTTTGCCCTGATTCTCTCCTGACATATTCCAAGAGTTCCCCTTCTTGGATCAGCTTTTCGATAGCTATCTTAAGATTTTGGCAATCGTTGGTCATGTGGCCAAAGTCATTATGGAACTTGAAGAATTTATCGGAAGGTGGGTTTCTAGGCAGATGCCTGTGTCCCATAGGGATTTGAACTCCCGGTTTTCTCATGACTACTTCCAGTAAATCAACAGGTTGTTTGTTGAGCGACGTAAATGATCTTAAGAATCGTTCGTTTTTGTCAGTCCTCCTACCATCTGGGACCGGTCTTTTCTTTTCCTCGGGCCTCTTTACCTTTAGAGAAGCGAGTTCGGCCCTTTTGCTGCTCATGGCCTCTTCCATGTGAATATATTTATGTACTCTCGTCTGCAACTCCTCAAAAGAGGTAGCTTCTTTTTTGATAAGAGACGCGAAGAATTGCCCTGGCTTCAGACCATCCACACAAGCGTGCACCTTTAACTTTGGCTCCACCCCCGGTATCTCCAGGACAGCCTCATTGAAACACGTCATGTAATCTCTCAGACTTTCATTGACACCTTGATTGTCGTAAGGTGCAGGAAGTTCCGAGTAGTCCTTTTGGCATTGACAAATTGTTGCAGAAAAACCTCCCTCGGATCCTGAAAGGAGTGTATAGAAGATTTTGACAGCTGCTTGAACCAGTGCTGAGCAGTTCCAGACAAAGTTGTGAGAAATACTCTGCATTTGACGCCTTCTGAGTATTGATGTAAAAGGTACAAGCTCTCAAATTTCATTAAGTGCTCTTCTGGGTCACCCTTTCCTTGGTACTCACAAGAGACTGTCTTAAAGTTCACTGGTATGGGATATGTCTGGATATCAGCTGAGAATGGGTTGTTTTCATCAATGTGAACAAAAGAAAGTTCTGATTTGTATCCCCCATTCTTTTGGATCGGGATGCATGTGCTTTGGGTTTCTTTCCTCATCTGCAGCAGAATTTCTCCTTCATTTGCTTCTGCCTCTCTTGAGGTCCTTTCCGGGATCTGCTTTTGCTTTTTTAGCTTTTCTAGCTCTTTCATCAGAAACTTCATTTGCTCCTGCTGTTGGGCACACTTCTTGGCCCATGCATTAGCGGTGTTTTCTCCAAGGTCATCCCCGCGTTCTTGAGGATCTTCTTCCTCTGGGGATTCCCAATCAGTAAGGAATCCTTCTTCTTGAACTGTGGCCATTAATGGCAATCTGGTAGCTAGCTCTTGAACCACACTTGAGTTTCTAGGCTTCTGCTTGCGTGCCACAGGGGTACTTTTGCTTCCCCCACCTTCTTGGGCTCGTGTTGAGGATCTATGTTTCTGGGATTCATTCCTAGGGCGTGGAGTCTCTTTTCTACAGCTCCATCGACCGTACCTTCTATGAGTGTTTTCATTTGCAGGAGCATAGCAGGGGAGAAATGAACCTCCGCATTGACGCTAGCCTATGTCCCAGAGTGTCCTTTCCCTTATTCCCCTGTGAGGAATTTTCCGAGCCTCCAGGAGCCTGGAAAGCTTCTTTTGAAGCATCATTTGAATTGACAGTCATCTTTGCAGGGTTCTGCAAATTTTTAAAGAGTTTTTAGAACGTTAGTTCCAGATGCCTTTGAAATGGGGCTTAAACAGATATTGCCTATTTTATATAGGACTTTTGCGAGTATGATGCCTTTGCACAAGTCTTTACAGATGTTGCCTACTTTTGTAGGGCTTAATGGGTAGTGCCTATTTGCATAGGCCTTGATGAATGGTGCCTATTTTCATAGGGCTTGATGTGCAGGGTGCCTATTTGCATAGGGCTTATATGAATGGTGCCTATTCGCATAGGGCTTATGTGGGCTCTGCCTATTAGATAGGGCTTACGAATTTTTTGCCTATTAGATAGGGCTTATGAAGGTTCTGCCTATTACATAGGGCTTAAGAGAGTTTTGCCTATTAGATAGGGCTTATGGGAGAATTCTAGCTCGTTTGCAGAGGATTTATGCCTTCCAATGTGGGGCCCCCTCATCAGGGTGAGGGGGGTGACCTCGTCATTTTCGGCTCTCTATTTCTAGTGTTTGCTCTATGTGGTTTTCGGTTCATGATAATACAGGGGCCCATGATTGTATCATAGTGCTTCCTCTGCACTACCAATTCCTCATAACCCGCAGGCTAATTTCATAATTTACAACCTTCGGCAAAGCTTTAGACTTACCGATTGTCCGTAACGAATTGGAGTATGTCTCAGATTTGCTCCAAATTTGATTCAACTTTCCAGATTTCTTGACAACCTTTAGATTAAGGGAAACGCAGTTTAGTCATCATAATTTTTACCGTAAAGAAGACATAATCTAAAGATCTCGTCATATTTCGCAGCTCGACATCATGAAGTACTCAACAGAAATCAATCAATAGTATTCACACCTAGATTTTTGGTAAACTACTTAGCCAACACAGTATACCCATTCATTCTAGCATCAATTTCTTTGATATTTTTAGCATAAGGAAATAACAAGGAGAATCATTTACAATATTATAACGATGAGATAAAACTCCCATCATACAGAAGAGATCGACGTCCTAAACTCAAGTTTCCCACAGACGGCACCAGTTGTTAGATCCGGGCCAAATATCAACAGGTTGAAGTACGTACGAGAATCATTGAGTTTTAAGTCAGTTATAGTGGTTTTCTTCTCGATTAAGCAAAAGAGGCTTCAATCGAGGTTATGAGATCAAATGCTTTTGAAATCAACGAGTAAGCTTCAATTTCATGTTCTAATATAAGAAAAAGTAATCGAGCATGATAAAGGCTTGGAAAGCACGGTTTGAACTACCAAAATCGAAGAACGTAAGGTAATCGGTCAACCGAAGCTATCTTGAGCTTCTGGAGTCAAAAGATGGTCGAACGAACTCGAATTCGATGCGCTCTTCATGAATAACCTCTAATTCAATAAAATATATCAATCGGTTGAAGTACGTACGAGAATCATTGAGTTTTAAGTCAGTTATAGTGGTTTTCTTCTCGATTAAGCAAAAGAGACTTCAATCGAGGTTATGAGCTCAAATGCTTTTGAAATCAACGAGTGAGTTTCAATTTCATGTTCTAATATAAGAAATGAAGTAATCGAGCATGATAAAGGCTTGGAAAGCACGGTTAGAACTACCAAAATCGAAGAACGTAAGGTAATCGGTCAACCGAAGCTATCTTGAGCTTCTGGAGTCAACAGATGGTCGAACGACCTCGAATTCGATGCGCTCTTCATGAATAACCTCTAATTCAATACAATATATCAATCGGTTGAAGTACGTACGAGAATCATTGAGTTTTAAGTCAGTTATAGTGGTTTTCTTCTCGATTGAGCAAAAGAGACTTCAATCGAGGTTATGAGCTCTAATGCTTTTGAAATCAAGGAGTAAGCTTCAATTTCATGTTCTAATATAAGAAATGAATTAATCGAGCATGATAAAGGCTTGGAAAGCACTGTTTGAACTACCAAAATCGAAGAACGTAAGGTAATCGGTCTACCGAAGCTATCTTGAGCTTCCGGAGTCAACAGATGGTCGAACAACCTCGAATTCGATGCGCTCTTCATGAATAACCTCTAATTCAATACAATATAACAATAGATTGAAGTACGTACGAGAATCATTGAGTTTTAAGTCAGTTATAGTGGTTTTACAAAAGAGACTTCAATCGAGGTTATGAGATCAAATGCTTTTGAAATCAACGAGTAAGCTTCAATTGCATGTTCTAATATAAGAAATGAAGTAATCGAGCATGATAAAGGCTTGGAAAGCACGGTTTGAACTACCAAAATTGAAGAACGTAAGGTAATCGGTCAACTAATGCTATCTTGAGCTTCCGGAGTCAACACTTGGTCGAACGACCTCGAATTCGATGCCCTCTTCATGAATAACCTCTAATTCAATACAATATATCAATCGGTTGAAGTACGTACGAGAATCATTGAGTTTTAAGTCAATTATAGTGGTTTTCTTCTCGATTAAGCAAAAGAGACTTCAATCGAGGTCATGATCTCAAATGCTTTTGAAATCAACGAGTAAGCTTCAATTTCATGTTCTAATATAAGAAATGAAGTAATCGAGCATGATAATGGCTTGGAAAGCACAGTTTGAACTACCAAAATTGAAGAACGTAAGGTAATCGGTCAACCGAAGCAATCTTGAGCTTCCAGAGTCAACAGATAGGTCGAACGACCTCGAATTCAATGCGCTCTTCATGAATAACCTCTAATTCAATACAATATATCAATCGGTTGAAGTACGTACGAGAATCTTTGAGTTTTAAGTCAATTATAGTGGTTTTCTTCTCGATTAAGCAAAAGAGACTTCAATCGAGGTTATGAGCTCATATGCTTTTGAAATCAATGTGTAAGCTTCAATTTCATGTTCTAATATAAGAAATGAAGTAATCGAGCATGATAAAGGCTTGGAAAGCACGGTTTGAACTACCAAAATCGAAGAACGTAAGGTAATCGGTCAACCGAAGCTATCTTGAGCTCCGGAGTCAACAGATGGTCGAACGACCTCGAATTCGATGCGCTCTTCATGAATAACCTCTAATTCAATACAATATATCAATCGGTTGAAGTACGTACGAGAATCATTGAGTTTTAAGTCAGTTATAGTGGTTTTCTTCTCGATTAAGCAAAAGATATCTTTAGGGTTTCCTATGAAATACATTCCTATAGTTATTATCAGAAAATCACAAGCATCATTTTTTTCTATGATTGTTCCATCTTCTTCTTTTAAAGAAGAGGTATGTTGAAGAATTTGTTGTTTATCAGTTAGACTTAATGAATTATCCCACCAATTTTTTAATTGCCCCGTAAAACCGGTGATAATTAGAGCAGCAATATTTTCTTCTGACTGGTTATGAACTTTATAGACAACTCTAGCAATGCCCATTTCTTGTAATGTATTAAGTATTTGATATTCGGATTTGCCATCTATATTCCATTCGTGTATAGATTGGCCATCATACTTTGAACTACTTTTAAATTGATTTCGTTCTTCAAATTCAATATCAGGAGGAGTATGTCTATTATTATAATAAGGTTTTGTTCCAGATTTAAAGTGTATTTTATTGATTTCTTCATCAGGTTTATCATTGTCAAGGCAATTGATATTTTTTATTACTCCTGATGGTTCTCCAATTCTTTGTGATATTTTGTCAATGAGGTTATTATTGAAACTTTGTAATTTATTCTCTCTTTTCTCAGGAAGACTTCTTGGTATAAAATGAGGACTTGAAGTAGTATTAGGAAAATTATTAGTGTTTTGATTATCAAGTTTTATTGATACATTATCTAATTGTTCTGCGATTGTGTGCAGAATTTGATTGGAATAATTGTTTTGTTCATGAATCTTTTTAATATCACTCATTTTGGGAGTATCGTTTCCTTCTCTTCCTGTTCTGAAAGGAGTTGCGGAGATTTCTCCATTAGGAACTTGTATTTTAATATTTTGTAAAGGAGGATGAATAGCGGTAATAGTATTACCTGTTTGGAGTTTCCATTTTTTATAAAGACTAGTTTGAACATTAATATGTCCTATCTCGTAAATATATTCATTAATGTCATTGAGTTTGCAATATACTTCAAACCAATTTAATATAGGAATATTGGATTTAAATTTATATAATCCTTATATTAGAACATGAAATTGAAGCTTACTCGTTGATTTCAAAAGCATTTGAGCTCATGACCTCGATTAAAGTCTCTTTTGCTTAATCGAGAAGTAAACCACTATAACTGACTTAAAACTCAATGATTCTCGTACGTACTTCAACCGATTGATATATTGTATTGAATTAGAGGTTATTCATGAAGAGCGCATCGAATTCGAGGTCGTTCGACCATCTGTTGACTCCGGAAGCTCATGATAGCTTCGGTTGACCGATTACCTTACGTTCTTCAATTTTGGTAGTTCAAAATGTGCTTTCCAAGCCTTTATCATCCTCGATTACTTCATTTCTTATATTAGAACATGAAATTGAAGCTTACTTGTTGATTTCAAAAGCATTTGATCTCATAACCTCGATTGAAGTCTCTTTTGCAAAACCACTATAACTGACTTAAAACTCAATGATTCTCGTACGTACTTTAACCGATTGATATATTGTATTGAATTAGAGGTTTTTGATGAAGAGCGCATCGAATTCGAGGTCGTTCGACCATCTGTTGACTCCGGAAGCTCAAGATAGCTTCGGTTGACCGATTACCTTACGTTCTTCGATTTTGGTATTTCAAACCGTGCTTTCCAAGCCTTTATCATGCTCGATTACTTCATTTCTTATATTAGAACATGAAATTGAAGCTTACCCGTTGATTTCAAAAGCATTTGATCTCATAACCTCGATTGAAGTCTCTTTTGCAAAACCACTATAACTGACTTAAAACTCAATGATTCTCGTACGTACTTCAATCTATTGTTATATTGTATTGAATTAGAGGTTATTCATGAAGAGCGCATCGAATTCGAGGTCGTTCGACCATCTGTTGACTCCGGAAGCTCAAGATAGCTTCGGTTGACCGATTACCTTACGTTCTTCGATTTTGGTTGTTCAAACAGTGATTTCCAAGCCTTTATCATGCTCGACTACTTCATTTCTTATATTAGAACATGAAATTGATGCTTACTCGTTGATTTCTAAAGCATTTGAGCTCATAACCTGGATTGAAGTCTCTTTTGCTTAATCGAGAAGAAAACCACTATAACTGACTTAAAACTCAATGATTCTCGTACGTACTTCAACCAATTGATATATTGTATTGAATTAGAGGTTATTCATGAAGAGCGCATCGAATTCGAGGTCCTTCGACCATCTGTTGACTCTGGAAGCTCAAGATAGCTTCGGTTGACCGATTACCTTACGTTCTTCAATTTTGGTAGTTTAAACCGTGCTTTCCAAGCCTTTATCATGCTCGATTACTTCATTTCTTATATTAGAACATGAAATTGAAGCTTACTCGTTGATTTCAAAAGCATTTGATCTCATAACCTCGATTGAAGTCTTTTTTGCTTAATCGAGAAGAAAACCACTATAATTGACTTAAAACTCAATGATTCTCGTACGTAGTTCAACCGATTGATATATTGTATTGAATTAGAGGTTATTCATGAAGAGCGCATCGAATTCGAGGTCGTTCGACCAAGTGTTGACTCCGGAAGCTCAAGATAGAATCGGTTGACCGATTACCTTACGTTCTTCGATTTTGGTAGTTCAAACCGTGCTTTCCAAGCCTTTATCATGCTCGATTACTTCATTTCTTATATTAGAACATGAAATTGAAGCTTGTTGATTTCAAAAGCATTTGATCTCATAACCTCGATTGAAGTCTCTTTTGCAAAACCACTATAACTGACTTAAAACTCAATGATTCTCGTACGTACTTCAATCTATTGTTATATTGTATTGAATTAGAGGTTATTCATGAAGAGCGCATCGAATTCGAGGTCGTTCGACCATCTGTTGACTCCGGAAGCTCATGATAGCTTCGGTTGACCTTTTACCTTACGTTCTTCGATTTTGGTAGTTCAAAATGTGCTTTCCAAGCCTTTATCATGCTCGATTACTTCATTTCTTATATTAGAACATGAAATTGAAGCTTACTTGTTGATTTCAAAAGCATTTGATCTCATAACCTCGATTGCAGTCTCTTTTGCAAAACCACTATAACTGACTTAAAACTCAATGATTCTCGTACGTACTTTAACCGATTGATATATTGTATTGAATTAGAGGTTTTTGATGAAGAGCGCATCGAATTCGAGGTCGTTCGACCATCTGTTGACTCCGGAAGCTCAAGATAGCTTCGGTTGACCGATTACCTTACGTTCTTCGATTTTGGTATTTCAAACCGTGCTTTCCAAGCCTTTATCATGCTCGATTACTTCATTTCTTATATTAGAACATGAAATTGAAGCTTACTCGTTGATTTCAAAAGCATTTGATCTCATAACCTCGATTGAAGTCTCTTTTGCAAAACCACTATAAATGACTTAAAACTCAATGATTCTAGTACGTACTTCAACCGATTGATATATTGTATTAAATTAGAGGTTTTTCATGAAGAGTGCATCGAATTCGAGGTCATTCGACCACCTGTTGACTCCGGAAGCTCAAGATAGCTTCGGTTGACCGATTACCTTACGTTCTTCCATTGTTGTAGTTCAAACCGTGCTTTCCAAGCCTTTATCATGCTCGATTACTTCATTTCTTATATTACAACATGAAATTGAAGCTTACTCGTTGATTTCAAAAGCATTTGAGCTCATGACCTCGATTGAAGTCTCTTTTGCTTAATCGAGAAGTAAACCACTATAACTGACTTAAAACTCAATGATTTTCGTACGTACTTCAACCGATTGATATATTGTATTGAATTAGAGGTTATTCATGCAGGGCGCATCGAATGACCATTTGTTGTCTCCGGAAGCTCAAGATAGCTTCGGTTGACCGATTTGTTGGGAATTGTTAAGAACGAATATGTTAAGGGGGAACCTATAAGGGATTTTGATTTGATCCCAAAACCCCAAATCGTTATGTTCCCAAGCGACCCATTTTGATGTAGTTGATAAGTTAGAATTTTTCTAAGCCTACTCTGTTAGGATGGATCTTTAATTTGCTTAGATTTTAGGCTTCAAAATTTCAAGTGAAGGCCACTCGCTTGAGTGTGTTTTTCGAAGCGAAGCAAGTCTAGCAAGCTGAAGTGAAGCATACCGAAGAACAGTGTAGCGAAGCGATCGCTACAGTAGATTCGAAGTGAGTCTGCCAAAGCGAAGCGAAGCGAGCGCTACAGTTCAAAGCAAAAGCGAAGCGAAGCGAGCGCTACAGTATAAAGTCAAAGCTAGTCAACTCTAGTCAGCAGTTTCCAAAGCAGTCACTAGGGAACTTTATCTCCCGAAGCGGCTCACTACAAGATGACTACGAAGTGACTCAACTAAAGCGGATGCTACCACATCAAAGCGAAGCGAGCCACTACCTACCAGAAAGCGACAGCGCGACTCCCGCCCATATTTTGAACTCCAGTCAACAGGAGATCGTAGCATTAATTACAAGATCTCCACGTGTCGAAAGCGGAGTGGAGCGGAAGAATTGACTGCCAGGCCGACAAAGGCGCCGCAACAGCACTGGCTCGCTCCAGTTACTGTTAACCTTGTAAGTTAGCCAATTTTGGTAAAATGCCAAAACTGGACGTCTGAAAAAGGTGCCAGCCTGCGCAAGTACTGTCGAGAGGAGGAGGGACAAGGCCACCAACCAAGCAACGGATCTCGGCCATCTCTCCGCCTATAAATAGTGAAGGATGAAGACGAAGAGAAGTAGAACACTACTTGAGCATTTGAGCGCATACAGCAAATAAACACTCCCAAGCCTTCGAGCAAATCTTCGAGTCTTTGTTTCCAAGTGTTCTCCGAGTTTCCAGTTCATCGGAACTCGTCTTCACAACCTTCACACTTAGAGTCTAAGCCCATTCCATATCCAAGCTTAGAAGAAGAACTCTAGCCAATCTTTGCATCTACTGTAAAGAGTTCTTCATAGTGTGTTTATCAACCAAAAACCCTAAATCTGTTTGTTAGGTTTTTTGAGTCGTCGTTAGGTTGTTTCGATCCAAGGCCCTTCTTTCACCGATTGAAGAAGCCTCGATCATAGAGTTTAGATCCAAGCTTACACTTACATCGTTTGTGTAAAGCTCGATCGAAGCTAGGCTGTAAGGAGAGCCCGTAATCTCCCTGTCTGTCCGACTGAAGCGAGTGAAGCTTCCAGTCTAGTTAGGTTTTTGGTGTGAACCCGGAATCACCTAGCGTTTGTCAGATCCAAGCGAGTGAAGCTCGATCTTGACCAGGCTTTTGAAGAGCCCGAAATCTTCAAGTTCTTGAGTGAAAAGAACGGTTGCCGTCGTGCAACAAAGTGGACGTAGGAGCGTTATCTCCGAACCACTATAATTCTCTGTGTCGTATCTCTCTAACCCTAAACTCTTACTTATTTGATTATCCATTGCATATTGCATCTAAAACAAACCTAATCTGGAAATTTTAAATACTTAGGAAAGATTTTTAGCTCACCAAATTCCGCATATACGAGTTAAGACTCCCTCTTGATCAAGTACTCACTTCGGTCAAGCAGGCTAGCTACGTACTGTAGATCTAGCTTTAGCTAGGTCTTAAGTTTCAAGTGAGATCTTTACTTGTTACTCTGAGTTAAGGGATTTGAAGTTGAAAAACTTCAAAATACGTATTCACCCCCCCCCCCCCCCTCTACGTATTTTCCTATTAACAAACCGGGACCAACAAGTGGTATCAGAGCAGCGGTTCTTTCGAGCCTCTGCTTTGCATACCTGAAGCGAGCCACCACTCGCTTCACGTTGTCTCACTGAACCGGATCCTATTTTCCTAAGTGCATCAAAACCTCACCCACGCATACTGCATATACTACTGACTGTTTGCCATGTCTACATACAGTGCTTCTAGTCTTCCACAGTTTTCCATTGAAGGCTATGAGATCTGGAGCTTTCGAGTCGAGAGTTTCCTGTGCTCCATCCACGACCGAATGTGGGAGGTCATTGAAGATGGACCAATCGAGATCAAGAAAGCCATATCTGTGGATGTTCCAGCCGCTGAAGGCCGTCCAGCCCACGTTCGACAACAGTACGTGGAGAAGGATAAGGATGAGTATACTCCAAATGACTTCAAAGTCGCCAACCTCGACAAGATTGCACGCCACACGATGCAGAGCACCGTGTCGGATGCCTATTTACCACGAATAAGGAAATGTGCAACGGCGAAGGAAATTTGGGAAACCCTAGCCCTCATTTCTCAAGGAACAGACAAAATCAAGGAGAACAAACTCGCCATTCAGATGCGGGAGTTTGAAAGTCTGATAATGAAGCCAGGAGAATCCATCGACGCATTCGAGCTGAGAGTTACCAACATCACTGCAACTCTCAACTCGCTTGGGAAGGAACTCACAGATAAGGAAGTCAACCTGAAGATTGTCCGAGCTCTCACAAGGAAGTGGCAAACAATGAAGGAGCTGTACCTAGCTACCAAGGGTCTATCTAAGCTCACACCGGAGATTCTATTTTCCGAACTCAAAGCTCATGAATTCGATCTGAATCGAATGAACCTCGACGAAGAGGATGAAGCTCCCACGACGTCAAAAGGAGTAGCATTCAAAGCTGCCGAAGGGCCAAGCGAGCAATCGCTAGCCAAGATGACGAGGGAAGAGCTGGAGGAACACATTGCGTTCTTATCCAAGAACTTCAACAAGATGAACTCTCGAGTAGGCAAATACAAAAGATTCTACAAGCAGTACAAAGGGAGGAGCACTGATGCTCGAGAAGGAAAAGGGAAGAGAGAAGAGACGACCAAGCCGATCCCGCGAGACATGATGGATGTGGAGTGCTACCACTGCCACAAGATGGGCCACTACAAATCCGACTGCCCAAAGCTGAGTGCGAAGGAGCGAGAGGAACTTAAAGCAAAGAGGGATACTCCAAGGCGAGCACTCGTAGCGAGTGAAGTGCCGGTCGCTACAACAGAAGATCCACCAAGCGACTCAGATGCATTCACAGATCCAAACTCCAGTGATGGTGAGGATCTTGGATTTATGGCGCTCACCGACGAAGAAACAGGAGAGGTATTCTTCTATCCTTCAATCACTTCAATTACACTAGTACACACTGTCAATGAGGAAGAACAATCCTCTTCATGGAGTGAGTTGTTTGACAAACACCAGAAATTGTCAAGCGACCACGAAGTGGTAAAACAAGCCCTGTCTCAAAGCGAGAAGGAGAACCAAAAGCTAGCCCGTGAGCTTGACGAAGTCAAACTTAATTTAAGGGCTATGACTAGTAAGTTCGAGGATCTCTTCGCTAGACATCAAAGCTTGGAGGGAAGGTATGAAACCCAGTCCGCTCTAGTTGCCAACTTGAACAAAGCATCATATGCTAGGCAGGCACTAGAGGGCTCGCTTCTACCTTTTGGTAGGAAAGCTGGCCTTGGATATGAGGGTGGACCTCCCAAGCCGACTGTCTTTGTTGGTGCATCTCACACTACACCATCAGTCACTTTGGAATTGTCCACTGCATCCAAAGCGACCACTAACAAAGATAAAGGCAAGACGGCTGATAACCCTAAAAGGAAGCCTATGAAGATATCTATATCGTTAAGGGCAGATCCTAAGGGCAAGCAAAGTTCAACAGTCTCTAGCATTCAACATGCTAAGTCTTACCAATCCAAGGGTAAAGGGAGAACTGTTGAAGCTTCTAAGTCTCAAGCCAAGACACGAGAGACAAAGGATCTACCTCCTAAAAAGAGGAGTAATGTCTATGTGTCACGTTATCCGGACTGGAGATGGTCCAACCGGACTAACGTTGAGGGGGAAGATTTTGAAGCTTCCACTGGGACGCTTCAGATTCCCAAGGTTTCTCAAGCGAGTCAGGGTCAAAACCCTAGTTGGACCGCTTCGAGGAAACCAAGCGAGCCGCTTCGACAGACTAGAAACCCTAAGTTAGTCTCTAAACCCAGAGCTAATCCGAAGCGAGTCGCTTCAGGATATAAGCAAAATGGGAAGAGCATAGGTAGGTCTAAAGCGAGCCGCTACCCCTCTTGCACACACTGTTGCACGTGTGAAACTGCTTCAAGGCAGAAGTCACAGTTTTCTAAGGTCGAGAAGCCCAAGACACAAGATTCATCTCAAAAGAGAGTAAAGCAAGTGTGGGTACCTAAGGGAACTAACCTGCAAGGACCCAAACTGATTTGGGTACCAAAATCTGTCTAATTGTAGGTGAGCGCCGTGGATCCCATGCCAAGTGAGGGTCAACTAGTATGGTACTTGGACAGTGGATGCTCAAGACACATGACCGGCATGAAAGCTCTACTTCACAACTATATAGAGAAGAAGGGTCCACACGTGACCTTTGGTGACAACTCTCGAGGAAGCACCAGGGGATATGGCGCACTGAAAGTTGGAAAGCTCACAATTGAAGAAGTCTCCTATGTGGAAGGACTCAAGCACAACCTGTTATCCATTTCACAATTTTGTGATAAGGGGTACAGGGTGGAGTTCATCTCCAACAAGTGCATTGTAAAGAGCAAATTCACTTCCCAGATTGTGCTAACTGGAATCAGACAAAGAAATGTATACATAGCACAATGGGACAACTGCAAAGAGGAAACTTGTCTAGTTGCAAGAAGTGCTACAGAAATTGGATGGCTATGGCACAGACGCTTGAACCATCTCAACTTCAAAGCCATCAATCGCTTAGCTCGAAAGGGTTTGGTGCAAGGCATACCAAATGAAGTCTTCATCAAAGACCATCCATGCTCACCATGCCAACGAGGGAAGCAGATGAAGAAGCACTTTGCCAGTCTTGAAGAAGCTTCATCAAAGCGAGTGCTCGAACTACTTCACATGGATCTGTTTGGTCCAGTGACTCCAGTTAGTGTAAATGGAAGGAAGTACACTCTAGTTGTAGTCGACGACTTGTCTCGCTACACTTGGGTTGTATTCCTCTTCAGCAAGAAGGAGACACTGACCAAACTGCCACAACTACTCAAGCGATTGGCTGTGGAAAAGAATCAAGCTATTGTGACCATCCGCTCCGACAAAGGCACAGAGTTCTTGAACTCTACAATTGAAGCGTACTGTACGGAGCATGGGATAGCACATCAAACTTCTTTAGCACGAACACCTCAGCAGAATGGAGTTGCTGAAAGAAGAAATCGAATCATCAAAGAAGCCGTTCGAACCATGATTGCAGACTCGAAGCTTCCGATGAAGTACTGGGCTGAAGCTGCCAACACGGCGTGCTACACACAGAATCGGACGCTTCTCAACAAACGGCACGACAAAACTCCATATGAAATATGGACAGGGAGAATTCCTAACATATCTTATTTCCATATTTTTGGTTGTAGGGTCTTCATTCACAACAATGGGAAGTCACAGTTGAAAGCTTTTGAAAGCAAAGCTGATGAAGGAGTATTCTTAGGATACTCTACGTCTAGCAAAGCCTACAGAGTGTTCAACTGTAAAACCCTAATTGTGGAGGAATCACCCCATGTCGTATTTGATGAATCTTCTTTAAGTCTTCCACAGGAACAGACTCAAGCGAATGAAATGGATCAAAGCAAGGAACCCTCAAATCAACTCACTTGGGACGTGCTTGATGAAGATGAAGAGATCAAGGACTCAAGCGAGCGGAATCCCAAAGGAGAAGTCGAAGCTGCTCCCAAGATTCCTGAAGCTAGTGCAGGCCAAGCACCCAATCCAGTCGCTTCAGATAATGAAGCGAGCGACAAGGAAGAAGATGAAGATGAAGCTGGCGGATCCAAGCGAGCATGGCTCAAAGATCACTCACCAAGTCAAATCATTGGAGATCCATCCAAGGGTGTAGTGACCAGAAGTCAAGTGTTTGGAGAAAGTGCCATGTTCAGTTGCTTTCTCTCAAACATTGAGCCATCAAGCGTGGAGGAAGCCCTAGCCGACTCTAACTGGGTGATCGCCATGCAAGAGGAGCTGAATCAATTCACCAGGAACGACGTATGGTACCTCGTGGATCGTCCCAAATTCCAGCACGTTATTGGCACCAAATGGGTGTTCAAGAACAAGACTGACGAGGACCACAACGTAGTGAGGAACAAGGCGCGACTCGTTGCCAAAGGCTACTGCCAAGAGGAAGGAATCGACTTTGACGAGACCTTCGCTCCAGTGGCACGGCTTGAAGCTATCAGATTGTTTCTAGCCTATGCAGCAGCCAAGAAGTTCAAAGTCTATCAAATGGATGTAAAGAGCGCGTTCCTCAACGGTGAACTCAAGGAAGAAGTGTATGTGGAGCAGCCACCGGGTTTCGAGCAGGGAGATAAAGTGTATCACTTGAAGAAAGCCCTGTATGGGTTGAAGCAAGCTCCCAGAGCTTGGTATGATACACTATCTCAATTCCTAGTGGAGAATGGCTTCCACAAAGGGAAGATAGATCGAACTCTATTCACTATCAATTATGGAGATGATATGCTATGGGTTCAGATCTACGTGGACGACATTATATTTGGGTCACCAAACCAGTCGCTTAGCGAGAAGTTTGGAGAGCTGATGAAGACCAAATATGAAATGTCGATGATTGGCTTGATGAGCTGCTTTCTAGGTCTTCAAGTGAAGCAGCAGGATAATGGAATTTTCATCAACCAAGCCAAATACACTAGAGATATGCTTGCCAAGTTTGGTGTTCAACATGCTAAAGCGGTGAAGATCCCCATGAATACCAATTGGAAGATGGAGCCAGACGAAGGAGGAAAATCTGTAGATCCTACAGATTATCGTGCCCTAATTGGGTCACTACTCTATCTCACTGCAAGCAGGCCAGATATTGCTTTTGCGGTCGGAGTCTGCGCTCGCTTCCAAAGCAACCCCAAGCACAGCCATCTTGAAGCTGCCAAAAGAATTCTTTGATATTTGAAGGGCACTGTCAATATGGGGCTGTGGTATCCAGCGGAGGACAATTTGGAGCTCACTGGATATTCAGATGCTGACTATGGAGGGTGCAGAGTTGATAGGAAATCAACGTCAGGCACGTGTCAGTTCTTGGGAAGCAAGCTGATCTCGTGGTTCTCAAAGAAGCAAACAAGCGTAGCTACTTCAACAACTGAAGCTGAATACATGGCCGCTGGAAGCTGCTGTTCTCAAATCCTATGGCTTCGTCAACAGTTGAAGGACTACAAGGTTGAAGCGAATGAAATTCCGATCTTCTGCGACAACAATAGTGCCATATGTATTTCGCAGAATCCAATGCTTCACACCAGATGCAAGCACGTGGAAATTCGACATCATTTCATTCGTGATCATGTCTAGAAGAAGGATATCAAGCTCGAGAAAATCCATACCGATCTCCAGCGAGCAGATATCCTCACCAAGCCTCTAGCTGAGTCTCGTTTCAATCAGCTATGCATAGAATTAGGGTTACTAGACCCTGGTGAAGAATGCTAGTTCCAGGATGCACGAAGGAGTGACCGCTTGTTCTCTTGTGTGTCACTCGCTTCGGATCTTCACCAACTCAAGCGAGCCACTTCAAAATCTCACTCGCTTGAAGAAAATGAAGTAAGGTGGAGAAAGGTGGAGTATTGGAAGAAGTTCCTTACCAACTTACAGGAATTGTTAAGTATATGGTTAAGGGGGAACTAATGCTTACTCTCGGAGCAAGCTACTTCCAAAGCGAGCAAAGTATGCTGCTACCTTGAATTCTGCATCGCTTCAATTTGCCCTAGCTTGGGTCAAAGCGAGTCGACTGCAGATTCATTCTCTAGATTGTAGGAAAGCTTGAAGGTTTACCTTTTTATACAAAAGGTTGCAGGGCTGGTGACATACTTCTGCGTAAAATACGAGATTGTCTTGTCAGAGCATTCTCATTGTCATCCTGTCCATTTCTGCTCTGAGACAAGGACTTGTACTCATCCCCCATTCGTCGTGAATAAGTACACTTAAGTGATGCTCCCTTCGGGTTGTAGTAAGCTTGTGTACTATATTCATTTTCTCCCCCATTCACTTCGATGGAGGACGTTCTAATTCGTAGAGGAAGATGAATGCCATGAAGACGAATGCCAAGAAGATGAATTACCCAACAGGTGGTATCAACAAGCTTCAAAGCAAACAAGTAGATTCAACAACCTGAAGTCCAAATCAAATGAAGTCTTCAACTAGTGGTATCAATCTCCTACGAAGTGAGATTGACTGGTAAGCATTTCAATTTTAAGTACACTAAGTGAGCCGAAGCGTGCTAGAAACCTTCACTCACTATGTGGAAAATATGAAATGAATCTGACACAAATACAAAGAGGAAAACACTCTTGTTTATCCTCGAAGTATGTAAGTCAGAAACATTTTAAATTAAGCAAAGAAATTCAATTTCTTATTCCAGTCGCTTCAGATGGCCAAGCGAGTGCTACGTTACTCAAAGCTAGCCATCGCAAGCGAGTGCGGAACAGTCACTCAAGCGAGTGCCTCTCAAGTGAGTCAAGGCCTAGCGGCCCAACTCGAAGCGAGCGGGCACGAAGCGAGTATGAGCTGTCTGCACTCGAGTGCCTATTTCACTTTCTGCCAAGCATTTAATACAGGTTCACGTACGGCAAAAATATCGGGCGCGTGGTTCACTTTGAATTCGAAGCGGGAAAAGGCGGAGAAGATCCAGCCGTCGAATCTCAACAGCCCCCAATCTGTAGCCGTTGGATTAGCACCGTATAAGACAACCCAATCACAGCAGACCACGTGGAGACGCCGAGCAAGTGGCGGTTCACTTTTACTGTGGTGACGCCGGACACATCAGATCCATCACCGCACGTCCGCCGCCTACCTGCAGGACTTACGGCAATATTACCGCCCTACCCTTGCCACGTCAGCCGAGACATAACTCTATAAACATGAGACGATGCAGAACTGCAGAACCTTTCACAGCCCTCAAAAATTTCCATTCTCGTGCTTAGATCTGCAACTTCTGCAACTCACGAGTCTCAACCCTTGTTTTTCATCGTTAAAACTCTTCTCAAAATCCTTCAAATTTCACCATGGGCAAGAAACAGAAGACAGAGACGATGGAGGAGTTTCTCGCGGAGGTCGACAAGCATATTAATGTCGAGCCTCATCTCGATCCAGCCATCATCGAGAAGAATGGTTTTCTCCGTAGAGCCGTGACCACGGCCGGTCTATGGAAATTCGTGATGGCGGTTCCGTCAAAAATTCTGGCAAAAGCGGTGGGAGAGCTCTTGCTAAACTTGAGGAAGGAGCAGAATACGTCTTCTTTCACTGATCCACGAACCAGGAAGCCGGTGGAGGTGGACATGAGTGAACTCATCGGCGCGTTTGATTTGCCGAGAGAAGGAGGATACTCGCTGCTCGATTTGGGTCTGTCAGCCGGAGTTCAGTACGGTCGGTTTGCAGCCGACGGAGCAGATCCGAATTACAAGGAGGCCAGTATTCGTAAAAGTTTGAAGGCCCCCTTCAACCATATCTGCGAGCTCTTTTCGAAGAGTATCGCTTGCTACATCGGAACTTTGGAGACTCTCTCCGACGCGAAGCTGATCGCCACTGCAGTTATCGTCGACAGCCTCACCGGAACCAGCTTCAACTGGCATGGCTGGTTTCTCAAACAGATTCACGAAGCCGCTGATGACTTCGCATTCGTGAAGGGAAGCACCGATCAGATTCTCCGCAAGGGGAAACTGAAGTTCTTCTCGAGACTCTCCTTTGCTTTGGAGAAGAAGTTTCCGGGGAAAGCATGGCCGGAAACCGACACCATCGTCTACAACAAGCAATCCATCTACTACGACAAGTGGAGGAAAACAAAGAAGTTGATGGATTTGGGACTTCTTGAAATCGAAGTGCCCGTAGCCAGACCAGTTGCCGAAAGGCAAGCTGAAGAAAGCCAAGTGAGGCCGGTCGCTTCACCCGGGAAGCGAGCCGCACCAAAGCGAGGCAAAAAGATGAAGCGAGTCGCTTTACTTGTCCAAGAAAGCGAGGCGGTGGAGAAGCCGCTTGAGGACGTCGAAGTGACTCAACCCCAATCCTCACCCATCAAAATCCAATCTCCCCCACCCCAAGTCCAAACACAATCTCTTCAAATCCAAACCCAGCCACTACCTGAAACCCAGACATCCTCAACTGCCCATCTTCAATCCCCACGTGAAGAAGAAACTGGTTCTTCTTTCCATATGCCCGAAATCCCTCTACTCCATATCGACCCAGTCGAAGCTTACACCACTTTCCAGCCATTCCAAACCCAGCAAACACAAGCACCTCAAACTGAACCTATCCAAATCCCTGAAACCCCCGAAGCCACATCATCCCTATCCCCTTCGACATCGGCAGCTACAGCCGATACCGCCCAAACAGCCGGTGAACTCCCCATCATTCCTCAGTTCATACCTCCTGCCCTCACCATACAAAAGCGGGCTCTCGAACGTTATGTCCTAGATAGAGAGCAAGCCGCAGAGACAATCAATCTTTGCTACTCGAACGTTCCATGGAGCGACGTGTTTTACACCAATGTCGTCGACTTCCTGACATGCATCACCTATCGTGGAACGGAGTACTATAAAATTTTCAGACTCCTCAAAGCCTTCACAGAGGAGGAACTGATTCAAATGGAGGCCAAGTTACTCAACTTCATTGGCGAAAATGGCTTCCATGCCTTCCTTGAAGGGACCAGCTTCTGGGAGAAGCTGGATGCAAAGGTGAAAGAAGCTTATCCACTCGCTATAGTTCCGAAGCGAGTGCCCTCATCCCATGAAAGGAAGCTAATCAGGGAACATAAGGAGGAGGTGGAATTAAAAGATGCGGAGATCGCTAGCCTTCATAGCGAGATAACAAAGATGAGTGAGGAGATGGAGAGGAAGGCGGGGGAGGTCATCAGTCTTAGAGAAGACTTTGACAGGAAGAAGAAGGAGTTGGAGGAAAAGGTGGAGGAAAAGGAGAGGCTACTAGAGGAGAAAGAGAAGGCGCTGGAGGCGCAAGTGAAGTTAGTAGGAGAACAATCAACAACAATAACCGAACTCAAGGGCTCGCTTGATGCGGAAAGGAGCCGCTTGAAGGAGGTTAATGCCAAATTAATCACTCTTGGCAAAGAAAAGAAGGAGTTGGAGAAGGAGTTGAAAAAGTTGAAGGAGGGGTTGTTGGGGTTGTTGTATACCTAAAGCAAAACCGGTTGTTTTAGTGGTTACGACACAGGTCCACTGTTAACAATCCCTATCTGGAAGAATATGTTTAAGCAAGAATAAAGCCCATTATCTCATGTTTTAGACCACGTGTCGATCTGAGTTCGGAGAGGATCACGAAGGTCGTTGATAATGATGAGATATAAACAGTTCACAGTCGAGACAGCTTGGGCTGAGCTGTCGGTCTTGACTGCAGCTTAATGGTAGTGATGAGTCCTAATCACTAATTATGCTGGTACGGTGGAACGTATTGAAGGATCAACAGAGATAATGCTCTTCTGATACTGACCCTATATCAGAGGTGATATAGGTGAAGAGCTATAGATCTCAGGCTCTAGCTCGATCTTAACCTTGGTAAACTGTTAGATGTATATGTATTCTTCGATGTTACTTTGATTTACGAAGATATGAACTTCGTTAGTTCATCTAAGTCATGTCGTACTTTGGGTAACACGAAGATGCATAGTATGTCTAATAAGTGTTATCAATAAGCCGTGTCCTGTGTGAGTGCAGGCTGACGTTATCCCCTCAAGGGAGTTCACAATGTTTATTATACCAAGTCATGCATGCTGATTAAGTTCAGGTATAATAATGAGGAGTGAACGGGTACTACCTGAGGAATAGATGTTAACAATTAGGAGCAGTCATGGTAGCTCCAATTGATTAACGGATAAGGAGGTCTTAAACACGGGGGTCGAACTATACAAAATACCTACCCAATCTACATAATTGGGACAGAGCGGTGATTCAGCTATGACACTTTAGTGGAGTGCGTCATAGTTCTAATTAGATACATGTTCAGGGGTGGACATGGAAATATCGAATTAGATAAGGCCCAACTCTGTCTGGTATCCGATCCCTAGGATGGCCCAAACAGACCTCGGGAATCGATCTAAATAGTATTATTGAGTTTGGACTCAATAATTGTACTCAGGCCCGGTATATGATATATATTGGATTTATATCCGGTGAATGGATAATAAATATAATTAATTGTGATTTATATCCTATGGGATTAAATCTAATTATTTATTATTTAGTTATTCACGGATAAGATTAAATCTAATAAGATAAGATTTATTTAATTAAATCTTGTGGGGATAAATATCATATCTAAATATATTTGGTATATATTTAGTTATTTATTCTTCTACTGATATTAGAATAAATTCTATTTGTTAGAATTAATTCCGAATATACAGTTGCATAACTGAACAGATTAATTCCTTATTAATTCCGTATTAATAAAGGAATAGGATTTGTAAGTGATAGGGTGTAATTTTACTCTATTATCTAAGTGTTATATTATCGTTTTCTTGTCGTATTTTGATAGTTTAGCTCATGATTTATATTGTTTATGTTATTTCGAGCTAGATTACGCTTTTGGGTTGTTTTGAGTGTTTTTAGGGCTTTTGAGTCGAGAAAACCCAAGATAAGACAAGAGGCGATGAAACCAAGGAAGAGATGAAGTATTGATCCCAAGTTCTGATTTTTCACGATTTTGTAAAAGTGTTATTCTGGAAAAGTGGAAGCATATTATTGAAGAGGAGTCCGATAGGAGCACGTAGGCGAAAACGGAGGTCAATTTGGAGTTCGGACGAGGAAGTTACGGCCAAAACGCGTGCGCAGTCCCAGCGAACCAGCATTGGAGCGCTCGCTCCAACCCTCTGGAGCGCTCGCTCCGTTTCAGACGGGATTTCTTTTAAAAGGCAATTTTTGACTTTTTTCTTGTTTTCCTTGTACAATTAGGTATTGGATGTAAACTTCTACCCTATAAATACCTCTAAACCTATCATTGTAAACAAGTTCCTCCACTCTCCTACATTCTTTAGATTAGTTTTTATTCTTTTCTCCATACTTTTATACTTTTAGATCTAGATTTATTTTATGTATGAAGACAATTGAAGATTGAAGATTCATCAAGATTCAAGAGTTTTTTTATCCCTTTCTTTTTACTTTATGCTTTTAATTATGTTTATTCTTCCTTCTACCTTTCTTTTAATTATGTCTAGCTAATTTTTATTAGTTGATTTTAGGGATTGAATGCCTAATTGAATTTATGTGAGTATTTTTGTTTGCAATTAGCCTTTCAATCTAGATGCATGTTTTCATGGTGCTTATTCTCATGCATGATTAGTTGATCACTAATTGTGTATGCATAGTTATGTTTATATGCCTTGATAGGATATTGCATAATAGATCTCATGAATACATGGTATGATGATTTGATTTGTCTTAATTGAAATTGAATTATCATATGTTTGCATATAGTCAATTTAGGTGTCATAATTGAACCTAGTTGATTATATCATTGATACTTGTTCTCTTTTGCACTTAGTTTGATATCTATGCGTCCGAAAGGATATTAGGATCATATTAGGTGACGACTTGCATTACCTTAATCGGAGTGTTAGGTTATTTTCATGTATCATGTCTAGATTGGATTAAATTGGTTTATTGTACTCATTAATTGCTTGCATATATTTGATTAGGTAGGCTTCCCTAGAATCAACACTTTTCCTTATTTGATTTATTTGACTTTACCTTGTTTAGTTATTTCCTTAATTGTAATTTGCTTTAATTGTTATTTGCTCTATTAGTTGTTCATTTCCTTAATTGTCTTAATTGAGTCTTTTTATTCTTTGCCTAGTTATAAATACCACATTCTTATTTTCTTAATTGCTTGAACATCAGTTTAATTCTAGAGTAGAGGTATTGTGTGTGGTTTCGGTATATCAATCCCTGTGGATACGATACTCGTACTTATTCTATACTATACCTATTTTGTGTGGTAGAAAATAGTGCGATCAAATTTTGGCGCCGTTGCCGGGGATTGATTAGATTTCACATAGATATTTTGAAATAGGATTAATAGGTGATTTAGGCGTTTATTCTTCTGTTTTTTTTTTTTTTTTTTGTTGTTGTATTAAACTAACCGTTTCCTTTCTTTGTCGAGGACTATATTCTTATGGCGGATTCGGTAGTGAAAAAGACTCTCAACGATCGGTTCAAACCGGTTGTTGATCGATTCCAGAATGGAGGATGGGGGACTGTTGAGGCTACCGATTACGAGATCAAGGCTTCCCTCATCAACATGGTGCAAGCAAATCAATATGGAGGCACACCGATGGAGGATCCTAATGCTCACCTGAAGCAATTTCTCAACATCTGTGCAACCTACAAGGCAAATGGAGTGCCTGCAGACTACATCAAGCTCAGTCTCTTCGAGTGGTCTCTCAAGGATGATGCTAGAGAGTGGCTTGAGGATATAGAGAATCGAGCCGAGATAAAGACATGGAGCGGGCTGTGCAAACTATTCTTAAATAAGTTCTTCCCACCTTCAAGGGCTCAGAGGCTTCTAAACGAGATCAACAAATTCCAACAATTTGAAGATGAGTACCTTTACGAAGCATGGGGGAGATTCAGAAAGATGCTTCGTGTATGCCCCAATCATGGTCTTGACAAGGGGGAACAAATTTTCCGCTTCCATCAAGGATTGAACAAGCAATACAAGAAGGAGCTCGATTATGCGTCTAAAGGAGGATTCTTAAATAACGATGTAGAGACAGCTTGGGAGATCATCGAGCTCAACGTCAACGCAAGTTACGAGGAGGCTACCGATAGAAGAGTTGGGAGAAGGAAGGTTGCCGCCATTGGATCCGAAGCTTATGATGATTTGATGGAGAAATACACCAAGACGGCAACGGAGTTGGATGCTTTCAAGAAGACTTATGATCCCAACAATCGACGCCATCCAAACATATCCCCTGGCTTTCATGTGGAGAATGAAGTCGTCCAAGAGCCGAAGAAGGAACCTTCATTGGAGGAGTTGATTAAGAATCTCATATCAACGACGACAAATAAAATCGGAGCCTTGGAGTCAAGTGTTTCTAATATCGAGAATGCAGTCACAAATTTGACCAAGCACATGAATATGTTGGATGCTCGAGGAGGAGTCCATAAGCCCGTCCATCAAGTTCATGCTATCGAGCTTCGGAGCGGTACTACGTACACAAATCCATCCATGGAAGCTGAGAAGGAAGGAGTTGGGAATTTCAAGAATGTGGTGCTCGAGGAAACAAGGATCCAAGAGCCGAGGCGAGGGCCTCTCGACACCTCTCTCGATCGAGAGGTCGATCGAGAGGTCCATACTGGAAGTCAGCATCCACCTCTCGACACCTCTCTCGATCAAGAGGAGGATCGAGAGGTCTACGACGAGGAGATTCAAATGGAACCTCTCGACACCTCTCTCGATCGAGAGGTCAATCGAGAGGTCAAAAACCGAGGTCAGAAGGGACCTCTCGACATCTCTCTCGATCGAGAGGTCGGTCGAGAGGCCCAGCAGCCGCCCCAATTTCCGACTTACACTCCGAAGGCCCCTTTCCCACAACGCTTGAACAAGCCGAAGCAAGACGAGAAGTATCAACGGTTTTTGGAGATGCTTCAAAAGGTCAACATCAACATCCCGCTTCTAGATGCACTACGAGACATGCCCAATCACATGAAGTTCATCAAGGATGCGGTATCGGGAAAGAAGAAGTGGGGGAAGTTTGAGACGATCAATTTGACGGAGGAGTGTAGCGCGGTCCTACAAAAGAAGCTTCCATTAAAGCAAAAGGATCCCGAGAGGTTCACATTAGCTTGCAAGATTGGTGATCACGTCTTCCAAAATGTCCTTTGTGATCTTGGTGCTAGCATCAATTTGATGCCCCTCTCTATTTTTAACCGGCTCAAGATTGGAAAGATGAAGCCGACAACTATCTCCCTACTTATGGCGGATCGATCAGTTTCTTATCCAAGGGGGATAGTTGAAGATGTGCTCGTGCAAGTTCAGAATCTTGTTTTCCCGGCTGATTTTGTAGTGTTGGATATGCCCGAGGATGAGAATCAACCATTGATCTTAGGACGTCCATTTTTAGCTACGGGGAGAGCTTTGATCGATATTCAAGATGGAGATTTGACATTTAGAGTCAATGGAGAGGAATTGAAGATTTCCATCTATGAAGCAATGAAGAGACCCGATGATCATCGAGAGGATGTTTTTGCCGTTCAAGTCTTGAAACCACCTATACCGCCGGCACCGGATGGAGCTTGCGAGGAGATTCTCGAGTGCTTAAATTAGTTGGAAGCCATTCCACCATTAAAGTTAGCCGAATTCAAGAGATTAATTGATGGAGCCATGAAGAAACTCGATGATGGGGGAGAGAAGAACTTTCATTTTGATCCACCTTGATAAGAGGTATCGTCGGGCTAAAGACGTAAAACGTAGCACTTGTTGGGAGGTAACCCAACTCTATCTTTAATTTTCAGTTTTTGTTTTATTTATTTTTGTTTTTTGTTTTTCGTTGAGTCTTATCTTTTATTAAGCTTTTTATCCAAGAATTTTCGAAGATTGTGAGTTGTAGGTTTTCTTGACGAGGTTTCGACTTAGAGGAGACGATCGATAGTAAGCTAGCTTCGGTGAAAGGTACGCTCGTTAACTTAACCACTTCTTCTTCTTGAAACATATTCCTTCATCATGATTCGAAATAAGTTTGGGGGAGGGGGAAGTGTGGCTTTGTTAACTCGTTTACATGGGTTCTTGGATTGTAGCTTAATTTTTGGATATTTTATTAGTAGTTATTATTTTTGTCAAGTCTTAGGTTTTAGTTGAGTCGAATAAGCATGTGATGATAGTGTTGTGAATTTGGCCGATGATAGTAATTTTGTTGATTTTTGGAGAAAAATTCATGATCTTTATTATGCATGGAACCTTGGCGAAGTGACGCAATTATTTTGATGAATTTGAATTGTGTTATGATGTCGGGAACTAGTTAGTTTGAACCCGTGAGATTTGAGCTTTTTGTGCATATTTATGCCTATTCTTTGATTGAGTGATCATGCATTCTTCATTGTTTCTAGAACTTGCCTTATTTCTCCATCAAGACCTTAGTATATTTATGAACTAGGAGATGATCTTAGGCCATCTTTCTTTAGCCACATGATTCCTATACACTAACCTTGATCATAATCCTTTGTTTACCCCTTTTGAGCCTTTATTAGCCGTTCTTTGTAAAACCGGATGATAGGAGGTTTGGATGGTTATGGGTATCCTTTGTTGTGGTTGGTAGTATGGAAGGAGTTGAAAAAAAAAATTTAGAGGGAGAAGAAAAAAATTTTAGAGGGAGAAGAAAAGAATATCTTGTTGTGGTGTAGAGGGAGAAGAAAAGAATTTTAGATGCTTGATTTTCGTAGTTAGCTATCCCTATGAGCTTAAAAAAAAAATGTTAAAAAGAGGAAAAGAAAAAAAAATAGAGCTTTTGATTATCATTAGAAAGAATATCTTTAGATGAGCTCTATGAAAAGAAAAAAAGAAAAAAAATATATAAGCATAAGGGGATAGTTAGCTTTGATTTGTATAGTTGGTATTGTTTGCATCTTTGATATGTTGTTGTATTGTAGTTGGTGTTGGATGGTAGAAGATGGAGTTGAAAAACCATACTTTGTTTGGAGTTGAAAAGAGGTTGATGATTTAGAGCATTTTGAGTCACTTAGCCTATATATTCCCTACCTTAACCAATGTCCCTACATTACAAGCTTTTATAAAGTCCTTCTTGATCCTAGTTTATGAGTATTACATTAGGTGGAGATGTTGAGAAAGGGGGCAAGCCTATGGTAAAAATGTTGCATTGCATTGATATTGAGTGAACCTTATGATGTGCATTATCTTATACATCTTTTCTTTGAGAGTTGAGTGTTCACTTATACACATATAATTTCACATGTTTGAGAGTGTTCTTTGATTGAATAGCATGATTTGGATTTATTGAATAGGTTGTGTTATTGATGCTAAAGTTGTATGCATAGTTTTGATCATGATCATGAGCTTGTTTTTGAAAAAAGTTTTGAGGCCTACATAGTTCACAATGCTTGAGTCTATTGTTTATTTCGTTTTTGTTATTGTTCGGGACGAACAATGTTTAAGTTTGGGGGATTTTGATAGGGTGTAATTTTACTCTATTATCTAAGTGTTATATTATCGTTTTCTTGTCGTATTTTGATAGTTTAGCTCATGATTTATATTGTTTATGTTATTTCGAGCTAGATTACGCTTTTGGGTTGTTTTAAGTGTTTTTAGGGCTTTTGAGTCGAGAAAACCCAAGATAAGACAAGAGGCGATGAAACCAAGGAAGAGATGAAGTATTGATCCCAAGTTCTGACTTTTCACGATTTTTTAAAAGTGTTATTCTGGAAAAGTGGAAGCATAGTATTGAAGAGGAGTCCGATAGGAGCACGTAGGCGAAAACGGAGGTCAATTTGGAGTTCGGACGAGGAAGTTACGGCCAAAACAAGAAAGACGTGCGCAGTCCCAGCGAACCAGCATTGGAGCGCTCGCTCCAACCCTCTGGAGCGCTCGCTCCGTTTCAGACGGGATTTCTTTTAAAAGGCAATTTTTGACTTTTTTCTTGTTTTCCTTGTACAATTAGGTATTGGATGTAAACTTCTACCCTATAAATACCTCTAAACCTATCATTGTAAACAAGTTCCTCCACTCTCCTACATTCTTTAGATTAGTTTTTATTCTTTTCTCCATACTTTTATACTTTTAGATCTAGATTTATTTTATGTATGAAGACAATTGAAGATTGAAGATTCATCAAGATTCAAGAGTTTTTTTATCCCTTTCTTTTTACTTTATGCTTTTAATTATGTTTATTCTTCCTTCTACCTTTCTTTTAATTATGTCTAGCTAATTTTTATTAGTTGATTTTAGGGATTGAATGCCTAATTGAATTTATGTGAGTATTTTTGTTTGCAATTAGCCTTTCAATCTAGATGCATGTTTTCATGGTGCTTATTCTCATGCATGATTAATTGATCACTAATTGTGTATGCATAGTTATGTTTATATGCCTTGATAGGATATTGCATAATAGATCTCATGAATACATGGTATGATGATTTGATTTGTCTTAATTGAAATTGAATTATCATATGTTTGCATATAGTCAATTTAGGTGTCATAATTGAACCTAGTTGATTATATCATTGATACTTGTTCTCTTTTGCACTTAGTTTGATATCTATGCGTCCGAAAGGATATTAGGATCATATTAGGTGACGACTTGCATTACCTTAATCGGAGTGTTAGGTTATTTTCATGTATCATGTCTAGATTGGATTAAATTGGTTTATTGTACTCATTAATTGCTTGCATATATTTGATTAGGTAGGCTTCCCTAGAATCAACACTTTTCCTTATTTGATTTATTTGACTTTACCTTGTTTAGTTATTTCCTTAATTGTAATTTGCTTTAATTGTTATTTGCTCTATTAGTTGTTTATTTCCTTAATTGTCTTAATTGAGTCTTTTTATTCTTTGCCTAGTTATAAATACCACATTCTTATTTTCTTAATTGCTTGAACATCAGTTTAATTCTAGAGTAGAGGTATTGTGTGTGGTTTCGGTATATCAATCCCTGTGGATACGATACTCGTACTTATTCTATACTATACCTATTTTGTGTGGTAGAAAATAGTGCGATCAGTAAGTTATGGAAAGGGAATAAATATGGGATGGCAAAGATATGGTTGGAGATAAATAAGGAATCATATCTCCTTATTTATGAACCATATAAATACTCTCCATGTCTCTCATCTAAACCCTAGTTATCATAATCTGACCTAGCCACCAGAATTCTCTCTGTGAGATTGGTGCAGAAATCGAGGGTGAGAGAGAGAGAGTCGGCCGAGTCTGAGCAAGGGAGATCGAGGTTCCAGTGATCTCGAGACGCCCACCAAGTCTCGGATTTCAAGGTGTGGGATCACATCCTAGAAGATCAGAACCGTAGATCGATCAGACACGACTCAGATTGCACGTTCTTCATAATCAAGGTATGTACTCGAACCATTGCATGAATTTATGTGCACGATCGAATCAACACATCCGAACCAAGATCTGGGTCGGGGCGGCTTTCAAGCAGCCGTTTCCCAACAAGTGGTATCAGAGCCCGAGGTTTTTGGATCGGCTCTGTGTTGAGTCGAATTTAATGTTCATGCATTCGAGTCATTATGATTATGTGTGCATGCTGCTGTCCGGGAATTACGTGCGTTGTTTTATCGTTTTTCGATTTATCGTTGTTCGTTTTTTTTTAAATCGGCGAGATAATAAGGTGCCGATTAGAATAGGATTCGTTTTTCTTGTATTTTTCGATTTTCGTATTGTATTGTATTCTGGAAATCGAGAGATTGCTGAGGAACGAGGTCCGAGACGAACACGAAGACGAAGGCTCGACGGCCGCAGGCGGCGGCGCGTCGGCCAGCGCACGGCGGCGGGCGGAGTAATCTGCCGCGTCTCATGCGGCTCCCTCCTTCGTCGTTTTCACGGTGGCCGAACCCTAGGGTTCATCCTAGGGTTCAGGCGAGCCGGAGACGAGGGATGGCGGCGGCAGAAGAGGCGGCGGACGGCGGGACGGGCGAAGGCAGCCGCGGCGACGCGAAACCCTAGCGGGTTTTGGTTCGCGCGCGAGCTGCTGGGCCTGAACCGTGGCCATCCCGGCGGTCCAGCGCCCGGCTCGACGTCAGAGACGGAGCCCAGTCAGCGCCGGACGACCAGCAGCGGCGCGGCGACGGCGGTGGATACGAGTGGGAGCAGCGGCGGCCGAAACCCTAGCGGGTTTTGGCCCGCACGCTGCTGGGCTCGAACCACCGCGGACCGGAGGTGGCTCGACGACGACGGGGGCGCGGACGGAGGAGGACAGCCGGTCCGGTGGTCCCCTGACCACCGGCGGCGGCGGCTGTGGCGCGATCAACGGCAGCGGCGGCGGCTGGGTTTTCCCCTGCGCACGCGCTGCTGCCGGATCTAGCTACGGCGGCTCAGGCTCGAACCCAGCACCTCCGGTGGTGCTGGGGACGCCGGCGAGCCAGTGGGAGCGACCGGTGGCGTTCCAGCCACCGGCGGTGGCTCGCGGCGGCGGCACTGCTTCGTGCAGCGGACACGGCGAAGGCGACGGCGGTTTTGGCAACGGTGACGAGCAGTGGCTCGGGCTGGGTTGCAACGGACGCACCCAGCCCGAACCCAGCCATGTCAGGCTCGTCGTGGAACCGAAACGGGGTCCCCGGCACGCACCGCGGCGGCGCGTGTGCTACACGCGTGGCTCGGCGGCGGTGCGTGGCCGGATTTCGAACGACAGGCTGCTCGTTTTTGCAACGTTCAGCCCATTACGTTGACGAAGGCTAGGGTTTTCCGAAACCAAGGCATGATCGTCGACGGCTAGGGTTTTCGTACCCTAGTTCGTTCGGAATTAATTTGCTTTCCGTTTTTGGTAATTAGGGTTTTCCGCACCCTAATTATTTCGAGCACTTGCTATTTTTGGAAGGTGGACTTGAAGATCGGGATTGGCTTCCAAAATCGAAGATTAAAGACCGGAGCTTGTTCCGGGGTTTTTATTTTAATGAAATGTAATAGATAGGGCTTTCTATTCCCAATCGGCAGCCTATTTATTCGTTTTAATTATTATGCATGCTATGGATGGATTTAAATTATGCAATGAAGATGATCAGCATGTTTTGCGTGTTATAGTTGCTTTTCATTGTTTGCGTAATAGAAATAACATGCATAGGGGTCATAGCATGTCCGTTTTAATGATTTCAATGCGAGCATGTTTTATTACTTGCGCTTAGAAATCATGTGATAGGACTTAATTGTCTATGTGCTACGATTGTCACACAAACCCTTAGAAAGACTAAGCGGTATAATTAATCGATTATCTGTTAATTGATTTAAAGGACCTCCATATTTGGTTTAAAAATGAAGTAATTAGCATTCGCGTTGACGATGAGTCTTCCTCCCTATAGGAGATGCTGGTTATGGATTTCATTGGTTTAGACTTCAAAATAATAATTTGATTTAAAATGAAATAATTAGTGTTCGCGTTGACAATGAGTCTTCCTCCCTATAGAAGACACTGATTATGGTTCATTGGTTAAATTCAAAATTGATAATATGGAAAAATGATTTTATAAAGGTAATTCCTCCTTAACGGGTGGGTTACTCTTAATAGAATTAATTTTTCGGAATATTAAAATATGGTTGTAGCTTAGCTGCTTATTGATGAATCCTCCTATAGAGGTCACTTCTCGAATTAGCAGGGTCCTGAGGCACGGGTTATTATTTCTTTGTTTCACTATGGTCCGTGTGATGGGATAAGAAATAAAATAGACTGCGGTCATGGTCGATAATTTTATAGGTAGCATCCACCTATAGTGGACTATTTGTAAATAGTATCGGGCTACTCGTTTGTTGGTTCAATGTTATTATTGGGTTTCTAACATTGATAACATAAATTATTTGCGCTTATAAGTTGTTTACTTGTTATTTATCTCAGATATGTCTATTGATTCTATTCGCACGAAGATTTGTCGTTTAGCTTATTCCGATGATGTTCCGAGTCCTTTCGGTTTCGACTACTTAGCTTCCTAGCCCGGAAAGAGATGGATTTTATGGACTTTGGTGATTACCCTGACACGAGGGCATATCTCAAGAGGTTCAAAAATCTCTTTACTCAGTATGAGATGTATGGTGAATACATGACGGAAAAGGGAAAATGCGAGATTATTCTTGCATCTCTACCGCAATGGTACCAAGCATTCAGAAATGGGGTTGTCAAAAACCAAGTAGACCATGAGCATGTTTCTACTCTTGAAAACGAGTTGCTCGAGGTTGAAAAGGTTAGAGATAACATGATCTGGCATGCTCGCCAGTGGCAGAAAGAGCTAGATTTTGATCGACACGTTCGGAAAGTCAAAAAGGCTGTAAGGGCTAGAAGTAAGAATAGACTTCCAATCGTGAAGGTCTATGAAAGGAGGAACAAGAAGTTAAAGGTAGATGGAGGTATGTCAGACTCTTGTAACAATAAAAACCAAATTATACTAGTTTAGTCCTCACGGACGGATTTAACTAGTGGATACTAATTATGGTTTGTTGCAATCTTTGTAGGTTCAGCTACGAAGAACGAGTAGGACGACTTCAAGTTCTTGAGCTCGACAAGCAACATTCAGTTGATGCAGTTGTCTAGCAGACTTGGAGATTTCTATCTTATGTTTTATCTTAGTTTTTGGATACTAGATTCTGGTTTATTACTCTTTTACCACATTTGGTTGCCTTGTTTAGGCAGGATACTTATGTTTTGGATATTAATGGATGATTATTTTCTTACATTGTATTAAGGATTTACTTCTTTAATACTGGTTGTCTTGATATATCATTCGTAGTGGGAGTAATAACTGTGAATTTTGAAGAAAATTCCAAAATGTGTTATGATAAATGTGGTACTTCTTGTTCAATATTGTCTTTTAACAAAATACTATGTCACTATGTCTAAATCTATATCCTTTCCTTATTTGAAATGAAGTTATTAGCATTTATGTTGATCATGGATTTCATTGTGATTTAAAATGAAATTGATTAGCATTCGCGTTGACAATGAGTCTTCCTCCCTATAGGAGATGCTAATTACAGATTTCATTGGTTAAATCTGTTCGGAAATAAGGATAATTTGCACACGAAGTGTCGCAATTTCAATGATAGATTTAGTAACTGGTTGGACAAGTAGTCATTTTTCAAGGAAAGACAATCATTTATTCTTGATTAACGTCCAAGAATAAAAAGAAATTATGGATTGGAACATTATAAGGCCGGAAGTACAAGACTGATAACCAAAAGGATCTGCACAAGATTACTTTAGGATCCTAGTCACAGTGGGAGCTTTTTCGAGTGTGTCTCGAAAATGGTGAGTTGTTCATCGAGAAATCTAATTTCTTGGATAGTGAACAAACCAAGTTGACTAATAAGGATTAGTTAGATGAAAGTAGTTGCCTATCATTGATTAGTCTACGAGTTTAACACTCGAAAGACTTGCAAGTTGTATGCTCATATTCGTTGAGGACATACATGAGGAAACATGGATGTAATTTGAGAAAAGGGAAGAATTCTCTCAAAAGTTCTATGTTTCGGGACAAACACATAGAAATGTGTAGTTCAATGATTTAAAGCATTCATTTGTCAAACAACACATATAAATTCGTTTTATGAAATGTGTTGACAAATGGTATATCTTTCATCTACAAAAGACGTTGAAATGGTTGTCTTGTACATTGTGTGATAATATTACTAGCACTTGAATAAGGTGTGAAAGTATTATCTGACACAATAAGTGGTGATTATCCGAACAGTTTAGAATGAAGGTTAGGAGTAATGTTAGATATATCCTACAGTCGGATAGTATAACATTATTCAAGTACTCTTCATAGACTACTGTCTTGGCAAAGCTTGCAATACACCTGCGTGTTGCATAAGGAGCCAAATATATGTTAGTGCTGTGTGCATGGTAACGGATATAGTCCATCATGTTTGTGGACACGGATAATCGAATGGTAGCTAGAAAAACGACATCATCGACCTTTTACTATGGATTCACGTAAGAAGCAGAATTGTCTTGAAGATTCTCACGCAGTGAAATGCTGAGAGGGAGCTAGATAATTCAGGGCTTGGCTTCGTGAATTGGTAGTAATCTCAATTTGTTAGAATTCTTACACCCCCTGGAGAATTCTAAGTGCAGTAACAAATTTCTGAGATTTGGAAATGCCGGTAACAACATAGTGAGTACCTTAAATTAAGGCGATTTCGTGGATAAAATAGAAACACTAGAGGAATGTGCGATGACGGTTCCTTCACTAAGTGCACCATGTAAGGTATACTGTACCACGTGGCTGACATGTCTTAGTGAGCCTCCCACAAAAAGGTACAAGGTAAAGGTAAAATCTTTGAGTATAAGTGGGAGAAAAAGTGTATGATGGTTGTTAACGATTGCGATCGTGCGATTGTTAACATTGTACATGGATGAAGTCATATGGTTTCCTGTAGACGCGTTGGTATACTAAAAGGTTTTACTTTAGTATAAGTGGGAGATTGTTGGGGTTGTTGTATACCTAAAGCAAAACCGGTTGTTTTAGTGGTTACGACACAGGTCCACTGTTAACAATCCCTATCCGGAAGAATATGTTTAAGCAAGAATAAAGCCCATTATCTCATGTTTTAGACCACGTGTCGATCTGAGTTCGGAGAGGATCACGAAGGTCGTTGACAATGATGAGATATAAACAGTTCACAGTCGAGACAGCTTGGGCTGAGCTGTCGGTCTTGACTGCAGCTTAATGGTAGTGATGAGTCCTAATCACTAATTATGCTGGTACGGTGGAACGTATTGAAGGATCAACAGAGATAATGCTCTTCTGATACTGACCCTATATCAGAGGTGATATAGGTGAAGAGCTATAGATCTCAGGCTCTAGCTCGATCTTAACCTTGGTAAACTGTTAGATGTATATGTATTCTTCGATATTACTTTGATTTACGAAGATATGAACTTCGTTAGTTCATCTAAGTCATGTCGTACTTTGGGTAACACGAAGATGCATAGTATGTCTAATAAGTGTTATCAATAAGCCGTGTCCTGTGTGAGTGCAGGCTGACGTTATCCCCTCAAGGGAGTTCACAATGTTTATTATACCAAGTCATACATGCTGATTAAGTTCAGGTATAATAATGGGGAGTGAACGGGTACTACCTGAGGAATAGATGTTAACAATTAGGAGCAGTCATGGTAGCTCCAATTGATTAACGGATAAGGAGGTCTTAAACACGGGGGTCGAACTATACAAAATACCTACCCAATCTACATAATTGGGACAGAGCGGTGATTCAGCTATGACACTTTAGTGGAGTGCGTCATAGTTCTAATTAGATACATGTTCAGGGGTGGACATGGAAATATCGAATTAGATAAGGCCCAACTCTGTTTGGTATCCGATCCCTAGGATGGCCCAAACAGACCTCGGGAATCGATCTAAATAGTATTATTGAGTTTGGACTCAATAATTGTACTCAGGCCCGGTATATGATATATATTGGATTTATATCCGGTGAATGGATAATAAATATAATTAATTGTGATTTATATCCTATGGGATTAAATCTAATTATTTATTATTTAGTTATTCACGGATAAGATTAAATCTAATAAGATAAGATTTATTTAATTAAATCTTGTGGGGATAAATATCATATCTAAATATATTTGGTATATATTTAGTTATTTATTCTACTACTGATATTAGAATAAATTCTATTTGTTAGAATTAATTCCGAATATACAGTTGCATAACTGAACAAATTAATTCCTTATTAATTTCGTATTAATAAAGGAATAGGATTTGTAAGTTATGGAAAGGGAATAAATATGGGATGGCAAAGATATGGTTGGAGATAAATAAGGAATCATATCTCCTTATTTATGAACCATATAAATACTCTCCATGTCTCTCATCTAAACCCTAGTTATCATAATCTGACCTAGCCACCAGAATTCTCTCTGTGAGATTGGCGCAGAAATCGAGGGTGAGAGAGAGAGAGTCGGCCGAGTCTGAGTAAGGGAGATCGAGGTTCCAGTGATCTCGAGACGCCCACCAAGTCTCGGATTTCAAGGTGTGGGATCACATCCTAGAAGATCAGAACCGTAGATCGATCAGACACGACTCAGATTGCACGTTCTTCATAATCAAGGTATGTACTCGAACCATTGCATGAATTTATGTGCACGATCGAATCAACACATCTGAACCAAGATCTGGGTCGGGGCGGCTTTCAAGCAGCCGTTTCCCAACAGGGGTATTAGAAGAGAGAAGAGGAGTTGATAAGGACAGGAAGCGAGCTGCTGAGCACTAAAAAGACTCTCGATTCACTCAGGAATGAAATGAAGCTACTGAAGCAAGAGAGTGAGACTGATAAGAAGGAGCTGGAGAGTCGGAGGAGAAGTGCGCAGGCTATTGACCTACAAAACGCTGAATTAACTCTACTACTGGAAAAGGTCAAGGAGCTGGGTGAAGCGTACACAGAAAAGATGGCTGCAAGTACCGAATTCCATCTCTCTCTAAACCAGAGAGAGAGGAGCCTTGAGACTATGCAAGCTTAATTTCAAGCGGCTCAGGAATTTTGGTACTTCAACTTGCAGGAGGAGAAGAAGGACTTGAAGAGGGAAGTTGAAGTGGAGCTGGAGGCTCGCTTCAGGGAAGTGGTGCCGTTGGAGAAAATGATGGCGTCAGTTGTTGAGAGAGAGAAGCAGTGCGAATACCTGCTAGAAGAAATAAGCTTCAAAACAGCTGATTTAGTGGCACCATCCATAGGAAAGACCGAGCAGATGCTTCAAGCTGTCCTGAACACGGTCAATTCACTTAACCAATCCATCACAGGAAAATCAATCATCCTAACCCCTGGCAGTGATGATGCCAAAAAGGGGGAAGGACAGATGAAGCTAGGAGGAGTCGGAGGTTCAGGGGGAAGCATAGTTGGAGTAGAAAGAATGCTGGGGGGAGGTAGTGGTGCCGGTAATAAGGAGGATGTAGTAGATGAAGCGAGGGCTCTGGGCAAAACAAAGCTCACGAAGGAGGAGTTGTTGAAAAAGCTCGAAGAGCCTAGCAGGCCGCTTCAAGAAAAAGTGATGAGTGCTTCAATCGCACGGCATCCTCCGGTGACCGTGATAACGAAGGAGGAGAAGCGGAAGCAGGTGGAGGAGGATTTTGCCAAGGCGTGGGAGATGGAGCGCCTTTTTAACCTAACAGAACTATCTATTGCTGCAGGTGCTTCGTCTAGCTCCAAAGTGGCTGCTTCACCCAAAGCGCCCGCTTCAGCCGCCGCGCCAGCTTCGTCAGCTGCACTCACTTCGACTACTGCTGCACTCACTACATCAGCAGTCGTCCCCTCAAGTGCTGCTAAGAAAGATATGCCACCTCCCCCACTACCAAAACTTCCTTTGAAGCGAACTGCTCCGGAGACAAAGGGAGATGACCCTGCGGCCAAGCGCCAAAAGGTCAAGCAAGCAGTTGCTTCAAAAGCTGGAAGGGAGGAGAGAAAGAGGAAGGAAAGAGAAGAAGGGAGGAGCGAAGGCGAGGGGAAGAGGAGGATAAATGACAGGCGACTCCAAGTAATTGACGCACGGATCGAGGAACACTTCAGTGAAGTGATACTCATCCAGTCCTCTTTAGTGCGGAGTGCCTTCATTCCTTTTATGCCAGATGAGTCCCAAGCATGCGAAGTACAAGCCATATCTGATGCATGCGACGTGACAACAAAAGAAATGGTTGAGTCTGGTCGCTACCCCCGCATGGACGAACAAAACTACATTCGTAAGCGACTAAATGAAAAGCGTCCATTGTGGAGCGGCGAAACAGGAAAGAAGTTCAAATAGACCATGACTGAACTGTCAAAGAGATCAGAAGAGGAGTTGGCCAAGCGGAGGGACGAGCATCCTGATGCCAGGGAAATCGAGGCCTTTATTCCGGGTGATCTGCGCGAGCTGTGGCTATACTACAAGGACTTGTTCATCAAGGCCTACTATTACTGGGAGGTAGTGCCGCTGCAGGATCAATGCTCTCGGATAAGTGCCCTCAACAACTTTCTCGCCACCTATGACGACAGACTGCGACGAAAAATCTTTACCATGGGTGAACAAGCTCAACCCATGCCAATTGTCGTCAAGGTACCAGCAGTGAAGGACTTCCCCATGCCTTATCATCCAGGCACGGACGTTCCTGACAGAAGAGTCATTGATGAGGAGGTGGATGAAGCTTTCAAGCTGGAGAGTGCATGGAGAAGGCCAAGCATTCACACCGTGGGCTCTATGGAATCGAGAGTACTATCAGCATATGTTGATATTGCTGATGAAGGAGAGAAGAAGGAAGAGGAGAAGGAGGAGAAGGATGAAGCTGCTAGAAATCTATGAATTTCAAGCTTCATATTTTGTGAACTGATGTTCATTTATCTCATTTCAATTTCCGTCTCTTCTGTGTCATTTACTCGCTTTGTGAATGACTTTACATTTTTGCTACAAACTCAAATAATTTAACCGAAAAAAAAAGGGGAAGAAACTTAAAAAAAAATTACAAACGAAACTGCAAAGGAAGCAGTCGCTTGGAGTTCCCTTCACGGTTAGATAGACTAGATTTATTTTTATCTAAGTCGTATGGGTTTTGGCATCATCAAAAAGGGGAAAATTGTTGGGAATTGTTAAGAACGAATATGTTAAGGGGGAACCTATAAGGGATATCTTAGTGTTTTGATTTGATCCCAAAACCCCAAAGCGTTCTGTTCCCAAGTGACCCATTTTGATGTAGTTGATAAGTTAGAATTTTTCTAAGCCTACTCTGTTAGGATGGCTCTTTAATTTGCTTAGATTTTAGGCTTCAAATTTTCAAGTGAAGGCCACTCGCTTGAGTGTGTTTTTTTTAAGCGAAGCAAGTCTAGCAAGCTGAAGTGAAGCGTACCGAAGAACAGTGTAGCGAAGCGATCGCTACAGTAGATTCGAAGTGAGTCTGCCAAAGCGAAGCGAAGCGAGCGCTACAGTTCAAAGCAAAAGCGAAGCGAAGCGAGCGCTACAGTATAAAGTCAAAGCTAGTCAACTCTAGTCAGCAGTTTCCAAAGCAGTCACTAGGGAACTTTATCTCCCGAAGCGGCTCACTACAGGATGACTACGAAGTGACTCAACTAAAGCGGACGCTACCACTTCAAAGCGAAGCGAGCCACTACCTACCAGAAAGCGACAGCGCGACTCCCGCCCATATTTTGAACTCTAGTCAACAGGAGATCGTAGCATTAATTACAAGATCTCCACGTGTCGAAAGCGGAGTGGAGCGGAAGAGTTGACTGCCAGGCCGACAAAGGCGCCGCAACAGCACTGGCTCGCTCCAGTTACTGTTAACCTTGTAAGTTAGCCAATTTTGGCAAAATGCCAAAACTAGACGTCTGAAAAAAGTGCCAGCCTGCGCAAGTACTGTCGAGAGGAGGAGGGACAAGGCCACCAACCAAGCAACGGATCTCGGCCATCTCTCCGCCTATAAATAGTGAAGGATGAAGACGAAGAGAAGTAGAACACTACTTGAGCATTCGAGCGCATACAGCAAACAAACACTCCCAAGCCTTCGAGCAAATCTTCGAGTCTTTGTTTCCAAGTGTTCTCCGAGTTTCCAGTTCATCGGAACTCGTCTTCACAACCTTCACACTTAGAGCTAAGCCCATTCCATATCCAAGCTTAGAAGAAGAACTCTAGCCAATCTTTGCATCTACTGTAAAGAGTTCTTCATAGTGTGTTTATCAACCAAAACCCCTAAATCTGTTTGTTAGGTTTTTGAGTCGTCGTTAGGTTGTTTCGATCCAAGGCCCTTCTTTCACCGATTGAAGAAGCCTCGATCATAGAGTTTAGATCCAAGCTTACACTTACATCGTTTGTGTAAAGCTCGATCGAAGCTAGGCTGTAAGGAGAGCCCGTAATCTCCCTGTCTGTCCGACTGAAGCGAGTGAAGCTTCCAGTCTAGTTAGGTTTTTGGTGTGAACCCGGAATCACCCAGCATTTGTCAGATCCAAGCGAGTGATGCTCGATCTTGACCAGGCTTTTGAAGATCCCGAAATCTTCAAGTTCTTGAGTGAAAAGAACGGTTGCCGTCGTGCAACATAGTGGACATAGGAGCGTTATCTCCGAACCACTATAATTCTCTGTGTCGTACCTCTCTAACCCTAAACTCTTACTTATTTGATTATCCATTGCATATTGCATCTAAAACAAACCTAATCTGGAAATTTTAAATACTTAGGAAAGATTTTTAGCTCACCAAATTCCGCATATACGAGTAAAGACTCCCTCTTGATCAAGTACTCACTTCGGTCAAGCAGTCTAGCTACGTACTGTAGATCTAGCTTTAGCTAGGTCTTAAGTTTCACTTGTTACTCTGAGTTAAGGGATTTGAAGTTGAAAAACTTCAAAATACGTATTCACCCCCCCCCCCCCCTCTACGTAATTTCCTATTAACAAACCGGGACCAACACGAATACCTTATGTTCTTCGATTTTTGTAGTTCAAACCGTGCTTTCCAAGCCTTTATCATGCTCGATTACTTCATTTCTTATGTTAGAACATGAAATTGAAGCTTACTTGTTGATTTCAAAAGCATTTGATCTCATAACCTCGATTGAAGTCTCTTTTGCAAAACCACTATAACTGACTTAAAACCTAATGATTCTCGTACGTACTTTAACCGATTGATATATTGTATTCAATTAGAGGTTTTTGATGAAGAGCGCATCGAATTCGAGGTCGTTCGACCATCTGTTGACTCCGAAAGCTCAAGATAGCTTCGGTTGACCGATTACCTTACCTTCTTCGATTTTGGTATTTCAAACCGTGCTTTCCAAGCCTTTATCAGGCTCGATTACTTCATTTCTTATATTAGAATATGAAATTGAAGCTTTCTCGTTGATTTCAAAAGCATTTGATCTCATAACCTCGATTGAAGTCTCTTTTGCAAAACCACTATAACTGACTTAAAACTCAATGATTCTCGTACGTACTTCAATCTATTGTTATATTTTATTGAATTAGAGGTTATTCATGAAGAGCGCATTGAATTCGAGGTCGTTCGACCATCTGTTGACTCCGGAAGCTCAAGATAGCTTCGGTTGACCAATTACCTTGCGTTCTTCGATTTTGGTAGTTCAAACCGTGCTTTCCAAGCCTTTATCATGCTCGATTACTTCATTTCTTATATTAGAACATGAAATTGAAGCTTACACGTTGATTTCAAAAGCATTTGAGCTCATAACCTCGATTGAAGTCTCTTTTGCTTAATCGAGAAGAAAACCACTATAACTGACTTAAAACTCAATGATTCTCGTACGTACTTCAACCGATTGATATATTGTATTGAATTAGAGGTTATTCATGAAGAGCTCATCGAATTCGAGGTCGTTCGACCATCTCTTGACTCCGGAAGCTCAAGATAGCTTCGGTTGACCGATTACCTTACGTTCTTCGATTTTGGTAGTTCAAACAGTGATTTCCAAGCCTTTATCATGCTCGACTACTTCATTTCTTATATTAGAACATGAAATTGAAGCTTACTCGTTGATTTCAAAAGCATTTGAGCTCATAACCTCGATTGAAGTCTCTTTTGCTTAATCGAGAAGAAAACCACTATAACTGACTTAAAACTCAACGATTCTCGTACGCACTTCAACTGATTGATATATTGTATTGAATTAGAGTTTATTCATGAAGAACGCATCGAATTCGAGGTCGTTCGACCATCTCTTAACTCCGGAAGCTCAAGATAGCTTCGGTTGACCGATTACCTGACGTTCTTCGATTTTGGTAGTTCAACTAGTGATTTCCAAGCCTTTATCATGCTCGACTACTTCATTTCTTATATTAGAACATGAAATTGAAGCTTACTCGTTGATTCAAAAGCATTTGAGCTCATAACCTGGATTGAAGTTTCTTTTGCTTAATTGAGAAGAAACCACTATAACTGACTTAAAACTCAATGATTCTCGTACGTATTTCAACCGATTGATATATTGTATTGCATTAGAGGTTATTCATGAAGAGCGCATCGAATTCGAGGTCGTTCGACCATCTCTTGACTCCGGAAGCTCAAGATAGCTTCGGTTGACCGATTACCTTACGTTCTTCAATTTTGGTAGTTCAAACCGTGCTTTCCAAGCCTTTATCATGCTCAATTACTTCATTTCTTATATTAGAACATGAAATTGAAGCTTACACGTTGATTTCAAAAGCATTTGAGCTCATAACCTCGATTGAAATCTCTTTTGCTTAATCGAAAAGAAAACCACTATAACTGACTTAAAACTCAATGATTCTCGTACGTACTTCAACCGATTGATATATTGTATTGAATTAGAGGTTATTCATGAAGAGCGCATCGAATTCGAGGTCGTTTGACCATCTCTTGACTCCGGAAGCTCAAGATAGCTTCGGTTGACCGATTACCTGACGTTCTTCGATTTTGGTAGTTCAACTAGTGATTTCCAAGCCTTTATCATGCTCGACTACTTCATTTCTTATATTAGAACATGAAATTGAAGCTTACTCGTTGATTTCAAAACCATTTGAGCTCATAACCTGGATTGATGTCTCGTTTGCTTAATCGAGAAGAAAACCACTATAACTGACTTAAAACTCAATGATTCTCGTACGTATTTCAACCGATTGATATATTGTATTGAATTAGAGGTTATTCATGAAGAGCGCATCGAATTCGAGGTCGTTCGACCATCTCTTGACTCCAGAAGCTCAAGATAGCTTCGGTTGACCGATTACCTTACGTTCTTCAATTTTGGTAGTTCAAACCGTGCTTTCCAAGCCTTTATCATGCTCGATTACTTCATTTCTTATATTAGAACATGAAATTGAAGCTTACACGTTGATTTCAAAAGCATTTGAGCTCATAACCTCGATTGATGTCTCTTTTGCTTAATCGAAAAGAAACTATAACTGACTTAAAACTCAATGATTCTCGTACGTACTTCAACCGATTGATATATTGTATTGAATTAGAGGTTATTCATGAAGAGCGCATCGAATTCGAGGTCGTTCGACCATCTCTTGACTCCGGAAGCTCAAGATAGCTTCGGTTGGCCGATTACCTTACGTTCTTCGATTTTGGTAGTTCAAACAGTGATTTCCAAGCCTTTATCATGCTCGACTACTTCATTTCTTATATTTGAACATGAAATTGAAGCTTACTCGTTGATTTCAAAAGCATTTGAGCTCATAACCTCGATTGAAGTCTCTTTTGCTTAATCGAGAAGAAAACCACTATAACTGACTTAAAACTCAACGATTCTCGTACGTACTTCAACTGATTGATATATTGTATTGAATTGGAGGTTATTCATGAAGAGCGCATCGAATTCGAGGTCGTTCGACCATCTCTTGACTCCGGAAGCTCAAGATAGCTTCGGTTGACCGATTACCTTACGCTCTTCAATTTTGCTATTTCAAACCGTGCTTTCCAAGCCTTTATCATGCTCGATTACTTCATTTCTTATATTAGAACATGAAATTGAAGCTTACTCGTTGATTTCAAAAGCATTTAATCTCATAACCTCGATTGAAGTCCCTTTTGCAAAACCACTATAACTGACTTAAAACTCAATGATTCTCGTACGTACTTCAACCGATTGATATATTGTATTGAATTAGAGGTTTTTAATGAAGAGTGCATCGAATTCGAGGTCGTTCGACCATCTGTTGACTCCGGAAGCTCAAGATAGCTTCGGTTGACCGATTACCTTACGTTCTTCAATTGTTGTAGTTCAAACCATGCTTTCCAAGCCTTAATCATGCTCGATTACTTCATTTCATATATTAGAGCATGAAATTGAAGCTTACTCGTTGATTTCAATAGCATTTGAGCTCATGACCTCGATTGAAGTCTCTTTTGCTTAATCGAGAAGTAAACCACTATAACTGACTTAAAACTCAATGATTCTCGTACGTACTTCAATCGATTGATATATTGTATTGAATTAGAGGTTATCCATGAAGAGCGCATCGAATTCGAGGTCGTTCGACCATCTGTTGACTCCGGAAGCTCAAGATAGCTTCGGTTGATAGATTACCTTATGTTCTTCAATTTTTGTAGTTCAAACCGTGCTTTCCAAGCCTTTATCATGCTCGATTACTTCATTTCTTATATTAGAACATGAAATTGAAGCTTACTTGTTGATTTCAAAAGCATTTGATCTCATAACCTCGATTGAAGTCTCTTTTGCAAAACCACTATAACTGACTTAAAACCTAATGATTCTCGTACGTACTTTAACCGATTGATATATTGTATTGAATTAGAGGTTTTTGATGAAGAGCGCATCGAATTCGAGGTCGTTCGACCATCTGTTGACTCCGAAAGCTCAAGATAGCTTCGGTTGACCGATTACCTTACCTTCTTCGATTTTGGTATTTCAAACCGTGCTTTCCAAGCCTTTATCATGCTCGATTACTTCATTTCTTATATTAGAATATCAAATTGAAGCTTTCTCGTTGATTTCAAAAGCATTTGATCTCATAACCTCGATTGAAGTCTCTTTTGCAAAACCACTATAACTGACTTAAAACTCAATGATTCTCGTACGTACTTCAATCTATTGTTATATTTTATTGAATTAGAGGTTATTCATGAAGAGCGCATCGAATTCGAGGTCGTTCGACCATCTGTTGACTCCGGAAGCTCAAGATAGCTTCGGTTGACCGATACCTTACCTTCTTCGATTTTGGTATTTCAAACCGTGCTTTCCAAGCCTTTATCATGCTCGATTACTTCATTTCTTATGTTAGAACATGAAATTGAAGCTTACTTGTTGATTTCAAAAGCATTTGATCTCATAACCTCGATTGAAGTCTCTTTTGCAAAACCACTATAACTGACTTAAAACCTAATGATTCTCGTACGTACTTTAACCGATTGATATATTGTATTGAATTAGAGGTTTTTGATGAAGAGCGCATCGAATTCGAGGTCATTCGACCATCTGTTGACTCCGAAAGCTCAAGATAGCTTCGGTTGACCGATTACCTTACCTTCTTCGATTTTGGTATTTCAAACCGTGCTTTCCAAGCCTTTATCATGCTTGATTACTTCATTTCTTATATTAGAATATCAAATTGATGCTTTCTCGTTGATTTCAAAAGCATTTGATCTCATAACCTCGATTGAAGTCTCTTTTGCAAAACCACTATAACTGACTTAAAACTCAATGATTCTCGTACGTACTTCAATCTATTGTTATATTTTATTGAATTAGAGGTTATTCATGAAGAGCGCATTGAATTCGAGGTCGTTCGACCATCTGTTGACTCCGGAAGCTCAAGATAGCTTCGGTTGACCAATTACCTTGCGTTCTTCGATTTTGGTAGTTCAAACCGTGCTTTCCAAGCCTTTATCATGCTCGATTACTTCATTTCTTATATTAGAACATGAAATTGAAGCTTACACATTGATTTCAAAAGCATTTGAGCTCATAACCTCGATTGAAGTCTCGTTTGCTTAATCGAGAAGAAAACCACTATAACTGACTTAAAACTCAATGATTCTCGTACGTACTTCAATCTATTGTTATATTTTATTGAATTAGAGGTTATTCATGAAGAGCGCATTGAATTCGAGGTCGTTCGACCATCTGTTGACTCCGGAAGCTCAAGATAGCTTCGGTTGACCAATTACCTTGCGTTCTTCGATTTTGGTAGTTCAAACCGTGCTTTCCAAGCCTTTATCATGCTCGATTACTTCATTTCTTATATTAGAACATGAAATTGAAGCTTACACATTGATTTCAAAAGCATTTGAGCTCATAACCTCGATTGAAGTCTCTTTTGCTTAATCGAGAAGAAAACCACTATAACTGACTTAAAACTCAATGATTCTCGTACGTACTTCAACCGATTGATATATTGTATTGAATTAGAGGTTATTCATGAAGAGCTCATCGAATTCGAGGTCGTTCGACCATCTCTTGACTCCGGAAGCTCAAGATAGCTTCGGTTGACCGATTACCTTACGTTCTTCGATTTTGGTAGTTCAAACAGTGATTTCCAAGCCTTTATCATGCTCGACTACTTCATTTCTTATATTAGAACATGAAATTGAAGCTTACTCGTTGATTTCAAAAGCATTTGAGCTCATAACCTCGATTGAAGTCTCTTTTGCTTAATCGAGAAGAAAACCACTATAACTGACTTAAAACTCAACGATTCTCGTACGTACTTCAACTGATTGATATATTGTATTGAATTAGAGGTTATTCATGAAGAGCGCATCGAATTCGAGGTCGTTCGACCATCTCTTGACTCCGGAAGCTCAAGATAGCTTCGGTTGGCCGATTACCTTACGTTCTTCGATTTTGGTAGTTCAAACAGTGATTTCCAAGCCTTTATCATGCTCGACTACTTCATTTCTTATATTAGAACATGAAATTGAAGCTTACTCGTTGATTTCAAAAGCATTTGAGCTCATAACCTCGATTGAAGTCTCTTTTGCTTAATCGAGAAGAAAACCACTATAACTGACTTAAAACTCAACGATTCTCGTACGTACTTCAACTGATTGATATATTGTATTGAATTGGAGGTTATTCATGAAGAGCGCATCGAATTCGAGGTCGTTCGACCATCTCTTGACTCCGGAAGCTCAAGATAGCTTCGGTTGACCGATTACCTTACGTTCTTCAATTTTGCTATTTCAAACCGTGCTTTCCAAGCCTTTATCATGCTCGATTACTTCATTTCTTATATATTAGAACATGAAATTGAAGCTTACTCGTTGATTTCAAAAGCATTTGATCTCATAACCTCGATTGAAGTCTCTTTTGCAAAACCACTATAACTGACTTAAAACTCAATGATTCTCGTACGTACTTCAACCGATTGATATATTGTATTGAATTAGAGGTTTTTCATGAAGAGTGCATCGAATTCGAGGTCGTTCGACCATCTGTTGACTCCGGAAGCTCAAGATAGCTTCGGTTGACCGATTACCTTACGTTCTTCAATTGTTGTAGTTCAAACCGTGCTTTCCAAGCCTTAATCATGCTCGATTACTTCATTTCATATATTAGAGCATGAAATTGAAGCTTACTCGTTGATTTCAATAGCATTTGAGCTCATGACCTCGATTGAAGTCTCTTTTGCTTAATCGAGAAGTAAACCACTATAACTGACTTAAAACTCAATGATTCTCGTACGTACTTCAACCGATTGATATATTGTATTGAATTAGAGGTTATTCATGAAGAGCGCATCGAATTCGAGGTCGTTCGACCATCTGTTGACTCCGGAAGCTCAAGATAGCTTCGGTTGATCGATTACCTTATGTTCTTCAATTTTTGTAGTTCAAACCGTGCTTTCCAAGCCTTTATCATGCTCGATTACTTCATTTCTTATATTAGAACATGAAATTGAAGCTTACTTGTTGATTTCAAAAGCATTTGATCTCATAACCTCGATTGAAGTCTCTTTTGCAAAACCACTATAACTGACTTAAAACCTAATGATTCTCGTACGTACTTTAACCGATTGATATATTGTATTGAATTAGAGGTTTTTGATGAAGAGCGCATCGAATTCGAGGTTGTTCGACCATCTGTTGACTCCGAAAGCTCAAGATAGCTTCGGTTGACCGATTACCTTACCTTCTTCGATTTTGGTATTTCAAACCATGCTTTCCAAGCCTTTATCATGCTCGATTACTTCATTTCTTATATTAGAATATGAAATTGAAGCTTTCTCGTTGATTTCAAAAGCATTTGATCTCATAACCTCGATTGAAGTCTCTTTTGCAAAACCACTATAACTGACTTAAAACTCAATGATTCTCGTACATACTTCAATCTATTGTTATATTTTATTGAATTAGAGGTTATTCATGAAGAGCGCATCGAATTCGAGGTCGTTCGACCATCTGTTGACTCCGGAAGCTCAAGATAGCTTCGGTTGACCGATTACCTTACGTTCTTCGATTTTGGTAGTTCAAACCGTGCTTTCCAAGCCTTTATCATGCTTGATTACTTCATTTCTTATATTAGAACATGAAATTGAAGCTTACACGTTGATTTCAAAAGCATTTGAGCTCATAACCTCGATTGAAGTCTCTTTTGCTTAATCGAGAAGAAAACCACTATAACTGACTTAAAACTCAATGATTCTCGTACGTACTTCAACCGATTGATATATTGTATTGAATTAGAGGTTATTCATGAAGAGCTCATCGAACTCGAGGTCGTTCGACCATCTCTTGACTCCGGAAGCTCAAGATAGCTTCGGTTGACCGATTACCTTACGTTCTTCGATTTTGGTAGTTCAAACAGTGATTTCCAAGCCTTTATCATGCCCGACTACTTCATTTCTTATATTAGAACATGAAATTGAAGCTTACTCGTTGATTTCAAAAGCATTTGAGCTCATAACCTCGATTGAAGTCTCTTTTGCTTAATCGAGAAGAAAACCACTATAACTGACTTAAAACTCAACGATTCTCGTACGCACTTCAGCTGATTGATATATTGTATTGAATTAGAGTTTATTCATGAAGAACGCATCGAATTCGAGGTCGTTCGACCATCTCTTGACTCCGGAAGCTCAAGATAGCTTCAGTTGACCGATTACCTGACGTTCTTCGATTTTGGTAGTTCAACTAGTGATTTCCAATCCTTTATCAATCTCGACTACTTCATTTCTTATATTAGAACATGAAATTGAAGCTTACTCGTTGATTTCAAAAGCATTTGAGCTCATAACCTCGATTGAAGTCTCTTTTGCTTAATCGAGAAGAAAACCACTATAACTGACTTAAAACTCAATGATTCTCGTACGTATTTCAACCGATTGATATATTGTATTGAATTAGAGGTTATTCACGAAGAGCGCATCGAATTCGAGGTCGTTCGACCATCTCTTGACTCCGGAAGCTCAAGATAGCTTCGGTTGACCGATTACCTTACGTTCTTCAATTTTGGTAGTTCAAACCGTGCTTTCCAAGCCTTTATCATGCTCGATTACTTCATTTCTTATATTAGAACATGAAATTGAAGCTTACACGTTGATTTCAAAAGCATTTGAGCTCATAACCTCGATTGAAGTCTCTTTTACTTAATCGAAAAGAAAACCACTATAACTGACTCAAAACTCAATGATTCTCGTACGTACTTCAACCGATTGATATATTGTATTGAATTAGAGGTTATTCATGAAGAGCGCATCGAATTCGAGGTCGTTCGACCATCTCTTGACTCCGGAAGCTCAAGATAGCTTCGGTTGACCGATTACTTGACGTTCTTCGATTTTGGTAGTTCAACTAGTGATTTCCAAGCCTTTATCATGCTCGACTACTTCATTTCTTATATTAGAACATGAAATTGAAGCTTACTCGTTGATTTCAAAAGCATTTGAGCTCATAACCTCGATTGAAGTCTCTTTTGCTTAATCGCGAAGAAAACCACTATAACTGACTTAAAACTCAACGATTCTCGTACGTACTTCAACTGATTGATGTATTGTATTGAATTGGAGGTTATTCATGAAGAGCGCATCGAATTCGAGGTCGTTCGACCATCTCTTGACTCCGGAAGCTCAAGATAGCTTCGGTTGACCGATTACCTTACGTTCTTCAATTTTGGTAGTTCAAACCGTGCTTTCCAAGCCTTTATCATGCTCGATTACTTCATTTCTTATATTAGAACATGAAATTGAAGCTTACACGTTGATTTCAAAAGCATTTGAGCTCATAACCTCGATTGAAGTCTCTTTTACTTAATCGAAAAGAAAACCACTATAACTGACTTAAAACTCAACGATTCTCGTACGTACTTCAACCGATTGATATATTGTATTGAATTAGAGGTTATTCATGAAGAGCGCATCGAATTCGAGGTCGTTCGACCATCTCTTGACTCCGGAAGCTCAAGATAGCTTCGGTTGACCGATTACTTGACGTTCTTCGATTTTGGTAGTTCAACTAGTGATTTCCAAGCCTTTATCATGCTCGACTACTTCATTTCTTATATTAGAACATGAAATTGAAGCTTACTCGTTGATTTCAAAAGCATTTGAGCTCATAACCTGGATTGAAGTCTCGTTTGCTTAATCGAGAAGAAAACCACTATAACTGACTTAAAACTCAATGATTCTCGTACGTATTTCAACCGATTGATATATTGTATTGAATTAGAGGTTATTCATGAAGAGCGCCTCGAATTCGATGTCGTTCGACCATCTCTTGACTCTAGAAGCTCAAGATAGCTTCGGTTGACCGATTACCTTACGTTCTTCAATTTTGGTAGTTCAAACCGTGCTTTCCAAGCCTTTATCATGCTCGATTACTTCATTTCTTATATTAGAACATGAAATTGAAGCTTACACGTTGATTTCAAAAGCATTTGAGCTCATAACCTCGATTGAAGTCTCTTTTGCTTAATCAAAAAGAAAACCACTATAACTGACTTAAAACTCAATGATTCTCGTACGTACTTCAACCGATTGATATATTGTATTGAATTAGAGGTTATTCATGAAGAGCGCATCGAATTCGAGGTCGTTCGACCATCTGTTGACTCCAGAAGCTCAAGATAGCTTCGGTTGACCGATTACCTTACGTTCTTCGATTTGGTAGTTCAAACAGTGATTTCCAAGCCTTTATCATGCTCGACTACTTCATTTCTTATATTAGAACATGAAATTGAAGCTTACTCGTTGATTTCAAAAGCATTTGAGCTCATAACCTCGATTGAAGTCTCTTTTGCTTTATCGAAAAGAAAACCACTATAACTGACTTAAAACTCAATGATTCTCGTACGTACTTCAACCGATTGATATATTGTATTGAATTAGAGGTTATTCATGAAGAGCGCATCGAATTCGAGGTCATTCGACCATCTCTTGACTCCGGAAGCTCAAGATAGCTTCGGTTGGCCGATTACCTTACGTTCTTCGATTTTGGTAGTTCAAACAGTGATTTCCAAGCCTTTATCATGCTCGACTACTTCATTTCTTATATTAGAACATGAAATTGAAGCTTACTCGTTGATTTCAAAAGCATTTGAGCTCATAACCTCGATTGAAGTCTCTTTTGCTTAATCGCGAAGAAAACCACTATAACTGACTTAAAACTCAACGATTCTCGTACGTACTTCAACTGATTGATATATTGTATTGAATTGGAGGTTATTCATGAAGAGCGCATCGAATTCGAGGTCGTTCGACCATCTCTTGACTCCGGAAGCTCAAGATAGCTTCGGTTGACCGATTACCTTACGTTCTTCAATTTTGCTATTTCAAACCGTGCTTTCCAAGCCTTTATCATGCTCGATTACTTCATTTCTTATATTAGAACATGAAATTGAAGCTTACTCGTTGATTTCAAAAGCATTTGATCTCATAACCTCGATTGAAGTCTCTTTTGCAAAACCACTATAACTGACTTAAAACTCAATGATTCTCGTACGTACTTCAACCGATTGATATATTGTATTGAATTAGAGGTTTTTCATGAAGAGTGCATCGAATTCGAGGTCGTTCGACCATCTGTTGACTCCGGAAGCTCAAGATAGCTTCGGTTGACCGATTACCTTACGTTCTTCAATTGTTGTAGTTCAAACCGTGCTTTCCAAGCCTTACTCATGCTCGATTACTTCATTTCATATATTAGAGCATGAAATTGAAGCTTACTCGTTGATTTCAATAGCATTTGAGCTCATGGCCTCGATTGAAGTCTCTTTTGCTTAATCGAGAAGTAAACCACTATAACTGACTTAAAACTCAATGATTCTCGTACGTACTTCAACCGATTGATATATTGTATTGAATTAGAGGTTATTCATGAAGAGCGCATCGAATTCGAGGTTGTTCGACCATCTCTTGACTCCGAAAGCTCAATATAGCTTCGGTTGATCGATTACCTTATGTTCTTCAATTTTTGTAGTTCAAACTGTGCTTTCCAAGCCTTTATCATGCTCGATTACTTCATTTCTTATATTAGAACATGAAATTGAAGCTTACTTGTTGATTTCAAAAGCATTTGATCTCATAACCTCGATTGAAGTCTCTTTTGCAAAACAACTATAACTGACTTAAAACCTAATGATTCTCGTATGTACTTTAACCGATTGATATATTGTATTGAATTAGAGGTTTTTGATGAAGAGCGCATCGAATTCGAGGTCGTTCGACCATCTGTTGACTCCGGAAGCTCTAGATAGCTTCGGTTGACCGATAACTTACCTTCTTCAATTTTGGTATTTCAATCCGTGCTTTCCAAGCCTTTATCATGCTCAATTACTTCATTTCTTATATTAGAACATGAAATTGAAGCTTTCTCGTTGATATCGTAAGCATTTGATCTCATAACCTCGATTGAAGTCTCTTTTGCAAAACCACTATAACTGACTTAAAACTCAATGATTCTCGTACGTACTTCAATATATTGTTAAATTTTATTGAATTAGAGGTTATTCATGAAGAGCGCATTGAATTCGAGGTCGTTCGACCATCTGTTGACTCCGGAAGCTCAAGATATCTTCGGTTGACCGATTACCTTACGTTCTTCGATTTTGGTAGTTCAAACCATGCTTTCCAAGCCTTTATCATGCTCGATTACGTCATTTCTTATATTAGAACATGAAATTGAAGCTTACACGTTGATTTCAAAAGCATTTGAGCTCATAACCTCGATTGAAGTCTCTTTTGCTTAATCGAGAAGAAAACCACTATAACTGACTTAAAACTCAATGATTCTCGTACGTACTTCAACCGATTGATATATTGTATTGAATTAGAGGTTATTCATGAAGAGCGCATCGATTTCGAGGTCGTTCGACCATCTCATGACTCCGGAAGCTCAAGATAGCTTCGGTTGACCGATTACCTTACGTTCTTCGATTTTGGTAGTTCAAACAGTGATTTCCAAGCCTTTATCATGCTCGACTACTTCATTTCTTATATTAGAACATGAAATTGAAGCTTACTCGATGATTTCAAAAGCATTTGAGCTCATAATCTCGATTGAAGTCTCTTTTGCTTAATCGAGAAGAAAACCACTATAACTGACTTAAAACTCAACGATTCTCGTACGCACTTCAACTGATTGATATATTGTATTGAATTAGATGTTATTCATGAAGAACGCATCGAATTCGAGGTCGTTCGACCATCTCTTGACTCCGGAAGCTAGAGATAGCTTCGGTTGACCGATTACCTGACGTTCTTCGATTTTGGTAGTTCAAACAGTGATTTCCAAGCCTTTATCATGCTCGACTACTTCATTTCTTATATTAGAACATGAAATTGAAGCTTACTCGTTGATTTCAAAAGCATTTGAGCTCATAACCTGGTTTGAAGTCTCTTTTGCTTAATCGAGAAGAAAACCACTATAACTGACCTAAAACTCAATGATTCTCGTACGTATTTCAACCGATTGATATATTGTATTGAATTAGAGGTTATTCATGAAGAGCGCATCGAATTTGAGGTCGTTCGACCATCTCTTGACTCAGGAAGCTCAAGATAGCTTCGGTTGACCGATTACCTTACGTTCTTCGATTTTCGTAGTTCAAACAGTGATTTCCAATCCTTTATCATGCTCGACTACTTCATTTCTTATATTAGAACATGAAATTGAAGCTTACTCGTTGATTTCAAAAGCATTTGAGCTCATAACCTCGATTGAAGTCTCTTTTGCTTAATCGAGAAGAAAACCACTATAACTGACTTAAAACTCAACGATTCTCGTACGTACTTCAACTGATTGATATATTGTATTGAATTAGAGGTTATTCAAGAAGAGCGCATCGAATTCGGGTCGTTCGACCATCTCTTGACTCTGGAAGCTCAAGATAGCTTCAGTTGACCGATTACCTTACATTCTTCGATTTTGGTAGATCAAACAGTGATTTCCAAGCCTTTATCATGCTCGACTACTTCATTTCTTATATTAGAACATGGAATTGAAGCTTACTCGTTGATTTCAAAAGCATTTGAGCTCATAACCTGGATTGAAGTCTCTTTTGCTTAATCGAGAAGAAAACCACTATAACTGACTTAAAACTCAATGATTCTCATACGTATTTCAACCGATTGATATATTGTATTGAATTAGAGGTTATTCATGAAGAGCGCATCGAATTCGAGGTCGTTCGACCATCTCTTGACTCCGGAAGCTCAAGATAGCTTCGGTTGACCGATTACCTTACGTTCTTCAATTTTGGTAGTTCAAACCGTGCTTTCCAAGCCTTTATCATGCTCGATTACTTCATTTCTTATATTAGAACATGAAATTGAAGCTTACACGTTGATTTCAAAAGCATTTGAGCTCATAACCTCGATTGAAGTCTCTTTTGCTTAATCGAAAAGAAAACCACTATAACTGACTTAAAACTCAATGATTCTCGTACGTACTTCAACCGATTGATATATTGTATTGAATTAGAGGTTATTCATGAAGAGCGCATCGAATTCGAGGTCGTTCGACCATCTCTTGACTCCGGAAGCTCAAGATAGCTTCGGTTGACCGATTACCTTACGTTCTTCGATTTTGGTAGTTCAAACAGTGATTTCCAAGCCTTTATCATGCTCGACTACTTCATTTCTTATATTAGAACATGAAATTGAAGCTTACTCGTTGATTTCAAAAGCATTTGAGCTCATAACCTCGATTGAAGTCTCTTTTGCTTAATCGAGAAGAAAACCACTATAACTGACTTAAAACACAACGATTCTCGTACGTACTTCAACTGATTGATATATTGTATTGAATTAGAGGTTATTCATGAAGAGCGCATCGAATTCGAGGTCGTTCGACCATCTCTTGACTCCGGAAGCTCAAGATAGCTTCGGTTGACCGATTACCTTACGTTCTTCGATTTTGGTATTTCAAACCGTGCTTTCCAAGCCATTATCATGCTCGATTACTTCATTTCTTATATTAGAACATGAAATTGAAGCTTACTCGTTGATTTCAAAAGCATTTGATCTCATAACCTCGATTGAAGTCTCTTTTGAAAAACCACTATAACTGACTTAAAACTCAATGATTCTCGTACGTACTTCAACCGATTGATATATTGTATTGAATTAGAGGTTTTTCATGAAGAGTGCATCGAATTCGAGGTCGTTCGACCATCTGTTGACTCCGGAAGCTCAAGATATCTTCGGTTGACCGATTACCTTACGTTCTTCGATTTTGGTAGTTCAAACCGTGCTTTCCAAGCCTTTATCATGCTCGATTACGTCATTTCTTATATTAGAACATGAAATTGAAGCTTACACTTTGATTTCAAAAGCATTTGAGCTCATAACCTCGATTGAAGTCTCTTTTGCTTAATCGAGAAGAAAACCACTATAACTGACTTAAAACTCAATGATTCTCGTACGTACTTCAACCGATTGATATATTGTATTTAATTAGAGGTTATTCATGAAGAGCGCATCGAATTCGAGGTCGTTCGACCATCTCATGACTGCGGAAGCTCAAGATAGCTTCGGTTGACCGATTACCTTACGTTCTTCGATTTTGGTAGTTCAAACAGTGATTTCCAAGCCTTTATCATGCTCGACTACTTCATTTCTTATATTAGAACATGAAATTGAAGCTTACTCGATGATTTCAAAAGCATTTGAGCTCATAACCTCGATTGAAGTCTCTTTTGCTTAATCGAGAAGAAAACCACTATAACTGACTTAAAACTCAACGATTCTCGTACGCACTTCAACTGATTGATATATTGTATTGAATTAGATGTTATTCATGAAGAACGCATCGAATTCGAGGTCGTTCGACCATCACTTGACTCCGGAAGCTCAAGATAGCTTCGGTTGACCGATTACCTGACGTTCTTCGATTTTGGTAGTTCAAACAGTGATTTCCAAGCCTTTATCATGCTCGACTACTTCATTTCTTATATTAGAACATTAAATTGAAGCTTACTCATTGATTTCAAAAGCATTTGAGCTCATAACCTGGATTGAAGTCTCTTTTGCTTAATCGAGAAGAAAACCACTATAACTGACCTAAAACTCAATGATTCTCGTACGTATTTCAACCGATTGATATATTGTATTGAATTAGAGGTTATTCATGAAGAGCGCATCGAATTCGAGGTCGTTCGACCATCTCTTGACTCCGGAAGCTCAAGATAGCTTCGGTTGACCGATTACCTTACGTTCTTCGATTTTGGTAGTTCAAACAGTGATTTCCAATCCTTTATCATGCTCGACTACTTCATTTCTTGTATTAGAACATGAAATTGAAGCTTACTCGTTGATTTCAAAAGCATTTGAGCTCATAACCTCGATTTAAGTCTCTTTTGCTTAATCGAGAAGAAAACCACTATAACTGACTTAAAACTCAACGATTCTCGTACGTACTTCACCTGATTGATATATTGTATTGAATTAGAGGTTATTCATGAAGAGCGCATCGAATTCGAGGTCGTTCGACCATCACTTGACTCCGGAAGCTCAAGATAGCTTCGGTTGAACGATTACCTTACGTTCTTCGATTTTGGTAGATCAAACAGTGATTTCCAAGCCTTTATCATGCTCGACTACTTCATTTCTTATATTAGAACATGAAATTGAAGCTTACTCGTTGATTTCAAAAGTATTTGAGATCATGACCTCGATTGAAGTCTCTTTTGCTTAATCGAGAAGAAAACCACTATAAATGACTTAAAACTCAATGATTCTCATACGTATTTCAACCGATTGATATATTGTATTAAATTAGAGGTTATTAATGAAGAGCGCATCGAATTCGAGGTCGTTCGACCATCTCTTGACTCCGGAAGCTCAAGATAGCTTCGGTTGACCGATTACCTTACGTTCTTCAATTTTAGTAGTTCAAACCGTGCTTTCCAAGCCTTTATCATGCTCGATTACTTCATTTCTTATATTAGAACATGAAATTGAAGCTTACTCGTTGATTTCAAAAGCATTTGAGATCATGACCTCGATTGAAGTCTCTTTTGCTTAATCGAGAAGAAAACCACTATAATTGACTTAAAACTCAATGATTCTCGTACGTACTTCAACCGATTGATATATTGTATTGAATTAGAGGTTATTCATGAAGAGCGCATCGAATTCGAGGTCGTTCGACCAAGTGTTGACTTCGGAAGCTCAAGATAGCATCGGTTGACCGATTACCTTACGTTCTTCGATTTTGGTAGTTCAAACCGTGCTTTCCAAGCCTTTATCATGCTCGATTACTTCATTTCTTATGTTAGAACATGAAATTGAAGCTTACTTGTTGATTTCAAATGCATTTAATCTCATAACCTCGATTGAAGTCTCTTTTGCAAAACCATTATAACTGACTTAAAACTCAATGATTCTCGTACGTACTTTAACAGATTGATATATTGTATTGAATTAGAGGTTTTTGATAAAGAGCGCATCGAATTCGAGGTCGTTCGACCATCTCTTGACTCCGGAAGCTCAAGATAGCTTCGGTTGACCGATTACCTTACGTTCTTTGATTTTGGTATTTCAAACCGTGCTTTCCAAGCCTTTATCATGCTCGATTACTTCATTTCTTATATTAGAACATGAAATTGAAGCTTACTCGTTGATTTCAAAAGCATTTGAGCTCATAACCTCGATTTAAGTCTCTTTTGCTTAATCGAGAAGAAAACCACTATAACTGACTTAAAACTCAACGATTCTCGTACGTACTTCACCTGATTGATATATTGTATTGAAGTAGAGGTTATTCATGAAGAGCGCATCGAATTCGAGGTCGTTCGACCATCACTTGACTCCGGAAGCTCAAGATAGCTTCGGTTGAACGATTACCTTACGTTCTTCGATTTTGGTAGATCAAACAGTGATTTCCAAGCCTTTATCATGCTCGACTACTTCATTTCTTATATTAGAACATGAAATTGAAGCTTACTCGTTGATTTCAAAAGTATTTGAGATCATGACCTCGATTGAAGTCTCTTTTGCTTAATCGAGAAGAAAACCACTATAAATGACTTAAAACTCAATGATTCTCATACGTATTTCAACCGATTGATATATTGTATTAAATTAGAGGTTATTAATGAAGAGCGCATCGAATTCGAGGTCGTTCGACCATCTCTTGACTCCGGAAGCTCAAGATAGCTTCGGTTGACCGATTACCTTACGTTCTTCAATTTTAGTAGTTCAAACCGTGCTTTCCAAGCCTTTATCATGCTCGATTACTTCATTTCTTATATTAGAACATGAAATTGAAGCTTACTCGTTGATTTCAAAAGCATTTGAGATCATGACCTCGATTGAAGTCTCTTTTGCTTAATCGAGAAGAAAACCACTATAATTGACTTAAAACTCAATGATTCTCGTACGTACTTCAACCGATTGATATATTGTATTGAATTAGAGGTTATTCATGAAGAGCGCATCGAATTCGAGGTCGTTCGACCAAGTGTTGACTTCGGAAGCTCAAGATAGCATCGGTTGACCGATTACCTTACGTTCTTCGATTTTGGTAGTTCAAACCGTGCTTTCCAAGCCTTTATCATGCTCGATTACTTCATTTCTTATGTTAGAACATGAAATTGAAGCTTACTTGTTGATTTCAAATGCATTTAATCTCATAACCTCGATTGAAGTCTCTTTTGCAAAACCATTATAACTGACTTAAAACTCAATGATTCTCGTACGTACTTTAACAGATTGATATATTGTATTGAATTAGAGGTTTTTGATAAAGAGCGCATCGAATTCGAGGTCGTTCGACCATCTCTTGACTCCGGAAGCTCAAGATAGCTTCGGTTGACCGATTACCTTACGTTCTTTGATTTTGGTATTTCAAACCGTGCTTTCCAAGCCTTTATCATGCTCGATTACTTCATTTCTTATATTAGAACATGAAATTGAAGCTTACTCGTTGATTTCAAAAGCATTTGATCTCATAACCTCGATTGAAGTCTCTTTTGCAAAACCACTATAACTGACTTAAAACTCAATGATTCTCGTACGTACTTCAACCGATTGATATATTGTATTGAATTAGAGGTTTTTCATGAAGAGTACATCGAATTCGAGGTCGTTCGACCATCTGTTGACTCCGGAAGCTCAAGATAGCTTCGGTTGACCGATTACCTTACGTTCTTCAATTGTTGTAGTTCAAGCCGTGCTTTCCAAGACTTTATCATGCTCGATTACTTCATTTCTTATATTAGAACATGAAATTGAAGCTTACTCGTTGATTTCAAAAGCATTTGAGCACATGACCTCGATTGAAGTCTCTTTTGCTTAATCGAGAAGTAAACCACTATAACTGATTTAAAACTCAATGATTCTCGTACGTACTTCAACCGATTGATATATTGTATTGAATTAGAGGTTATTCATGAAGAGCGCATCGAATTCGAGGTCGTTCGACCATCTCTTGACTCCGGAAGCTCAAGATAGCTTCGGTTGACCGATTACCTTACGTTCTTCGATTTTGGTATTTCAAACCGTGCTTTCCAAGCCTTTATCATGCTCGATTACTTCATTTCTTATATTAGAACATGAAATTGAAGCTTACTCGTTGATTTCAAAAGCATTTGATCTCATAACCTCGATTGAAGTCTCTTTTGAAAACCACTATAACTGACTTAAAACTCAATGATTCTCGTACGTACTTCAACCGATTGATATATTGTATTGAATTAGAGGTTTTTCATGAAGAGTGCATCGAATTCGAGGTCGTTCGACCATCTGTTGAATCCGGAAGCTCAAGATAGCTTCGGTTGACCGATTACCTTACGTTCTTCAATTGTTGTAGTTCAAACCGTGCTTTCCAAGCCTTTATCATGCTCGATTACTTCATTTCATATATTAGAGCATGAAATTGAAGCTTACTCGTTGATTTCAAAAGCATTTGAGCTCATGACCTCGATGGAAGTCTCTTTTGCTTAATCGAGAAGTAAACCACTATAACTGACTTAAAACTCAATGATTCTCGTACGTACTTCAACCGATTGATATATTGTATTGAATTAGAGGTTATTCATGAAGAGCGCATCGAATTCGAGGTCGTTCGAACATCTGTTGACTCCGGAAGCTCAAGATAGCTTCGGTTGATCGATTACCTTATGTTCTTCAATTTTTGTAGTTCAAACCGTGCTTTCCAAGCCTTTATCATGCTCGATTACTTCATTTCTTATATTAGAACATGAAATTGAAGCTTACTTGTTGATTTGAAAAGCATTTGATCTCATAACCTCGATTGAAGTCTCTTTTGCAAAACAACTATAACTGACTTAAAACCTAATGATTCTCGTACGTACTTTAACCGATTGATATATTGTATTGAATTAGAGGTTTTTGATGAAGAGCACATCGAATTCAAGGTCGTTCGACCATCTATTGACTCCGGAAGCTCTAGATAGCTTCGGTTGACCGATAACCTTACCTTCTTCGATTTTGGTATTTCAATCCGTGCTTTCCAAGCCTTTATCATGCTCGATTACTTCATTTCTTATATTAGAACATGAAATTGAAGCTTTCTCGTTGATATCATAAGCATTTGATCTCATAACCTCGATTGAAGTCTCTTTTGCAAAACAACTATAACTGACTTAAAACTCAATGATTCTCGTACGTACTTCAATATATTGTTATATTTTATTGAATTAGAGGTTATTAATGAAGAGCGCATTGAATTCGAGGTCGTTCGACCATCTGTTGACTCCGGAAGCTCAAGATATCTTCGGTTGACCGATTACCTTACGTTCTTCGATTTTGGTAGTTCAAACCGTGCTTTCCAAGCCTTTATCATGCTCGATTACGTCATTTCTTATATTAGAACATGAATTTGAAGCTTACACGTTGATTTCAAAAGCATTTGAGCTCATAACCTCGATTGAAGTCTCTTTTACTTAATCGAGAAGAAAACCACTATAACTGACTTAAAACTCAATAATTCTCGTACGTACTTCAACCGATTGATATATTGTATTGAATTAGAGGTTATTCATGAAGAGCGCATCGAATTCGAGGTCGTTCGACCATCTCATGACTCCGGAAGCTCAAGATAGCTTCGGTTGACCGATTACCTTACGTTCTTCGATTTTGGTAGTTCAAACAGTGATTTCCAAGCCTTTATCATGCTCGACTACTTCATTTCTTATATTAGAACATGAAATTGAAGCTTACTCGATGATTTCAAAAGCATTTGAGCACATAACCTCGATTGAAGTCTCTTTTGCTTAATCGAGAAGAAAACCACTATAACTGACTTAAAACTCAACGATTCTCGTACGCACTTCAACTGATTGATATATTGTATTGAATTAGATGTTATTCATGAAGAACGCATCGAATTCGAGGTCGTTCGACCATCTCTTGACTCCGGAAGCTCAAGATAGCTTCGGTTGACCGATTACCTGACGTTCTTCGATTTTGGTAGTTCAAACAGTGATTTCCAAGCCTTTATCATGCTCGACTACTTCATTTCTTATATTAGAACATGAAATTGAAGCTTACTCGTTGATTTCAAAAGCATTTGAGCTCATAACCAGGATTGAAGTCTCTTTTGCTTAATCGAGAAGAAAACCACTATAACTGACCTAAAACTCAATGATTCTCGTACGTATTTCAACCGATTGATATATTGTATTGAATTAGATGTTATTCATGAAGAGCGCATCGAATTCGAGGTCGTTCGACCATCTCTTGACTCCGGAAGCTCAAGATAGCTTCGGTTGACCGATTACCTTACGTTCTTCGATTTTGGTAGTTCAAACAGTGATTTCCAATCCTTTATCATGCTCTACTACTTCATTTCTTATATTAGAACATGAAATTGAAGCTTACTCGTTGATTTCAAAAGCATTTGAGCTCATAACCTTGATTTAAGTCTCTTTTGCTTAATCGAGAAGAAAACCACTATAACTGACTTAAAACTCAACGATTCTCGTACGTACTTCAACTGATTGATATATTGTATTGAATTAGAGGTTATTCATGAAGAGCGCATCGAATTCGAGGTCGTTCGACCATCACTTGACTCCGGAAGCCCAAGATAGCTTCGGTTGAACGATTACCTTATGTTCTTCGATTTTGGTAGATCAAACAGTGATTTCCAAGCCTTTATCATGCTCGACTACTTCATTTCTTATATTAGAACATGAAATTGAAGCTTACTCGTTGATTTCAAAAGCATTTGAGATCATGACCTCGATTGAAGTCTCTTTTGCTTAATCGAGAAGAAAACCACTATAATTGACTTAAAACTCTATGATTCTCATACGTATTTCAACCGATTGATATATTGTACTGAATTAGAGGTTATTCATGAAGAGCGCATCGAATTCGAGGTCGTTCGACCATCTCTTGACTCCGGAAGCTCAAGATAGCTTCGGTTGACCGATTACCTTACGTTCTTCAATTTTAGTAGTTCAAACCGTGCTTTCCAAGCCTTTATCATGCTCGATTACTTCATTTCTTATATTAGAACATGAAATTGAAGCTTACTCGTTGATTTCAAAAGCATTTGAGATCATGACCTCGATTGAAGTCTCTTTTGCTTAATCGAGAAGAAAACCACTATAATTGACTTAAACTCAATGATTCTCGTACGTACTTCAACCGATTGATATATTGTATTGAATTAGATGTTATTCATGAAGAGCGCATCGAATTCGAGGTCGTTCGACCAAGTGTTGACTCTGGAAGCTCAAGATAGCATCGGTTGACCGATTACCTTACGTTCTTCGATTCTGGTAGTTCAAACCGTGCTTTCCAAGCCTTTATCATGCTCGATTACTTCATTTCTTATGTTAGAACATGAAATTGAAGCTTACTTGTTGATTTCAAAAGCATTTGATCTCATAACCTCGATTGAAGTCTCTTTTGCAAAACCATTATAACTGAATTAAAACTCAAAGATTCTCGTACGTACTTTAACAGATTGATATATTGTATTGAATTAGAGGTTTTTGATAAAGAGCGCATCGAATTCGAGGTCGTTCGACCATCTCTTGACTCCGGAAGCTCAAGATAGCTTCGGTTGACCGATTACCTTACGTTCTTCGATTTTGGTATTTCAAACCGTGCTTTTGTTGGGAATTGTTAAGAACGAATATGTTAAGGGGGAACCTATAAGGGAAATCTTAATGTTTTGATTTGATCCCAAAACCCCAAAGCGTTCTGTTCCCAAGCTACCCAGTTTGATGTAGATAATAGGTTAGAATTTTTCTAAGCCTACTCTGTTAGGATGACTCTTTTATTTTGCTTAGATTAGGCTTCAAAAGTTCAAGTGAAGGCCACTCACTTGAGTGTGTTTTCCAAAGCGAAGCGGGTCAAGCAAATCGAAGTGAAGCGTGCCGAAGAATAGCGAAGCGAAGCGACCGCTACAGTAGATTCAAAGTGAGTCTGCCAAAGCGAAGCGAAGCGAGCGCTACAGTACAAAGCGAAGCGAAGCGAAGCGAGCGCTACAGTGGAATCAAGTGAACCCACTAAAGCGAAGCGAAGCACGCGCTACAAAGAAAAGCCGAAGCGAGTCAACAAGAGTCAACACTTAATTAAGTAGCGTCACGGGAAATCTATTTCTCAAGTGACTCACTACAAATATGGCCGTGAAGCGACTCACTTCAGAGCGACCGCTACAACTTCAAAGCGAAGCGAGCCACTACCTACCAGAAAGCGACAGCACAAATTCCCGCTCCGAATTTGAACTTCAGTCAACTGGAGATCTTCGCATTTATTACGAGATCTCCACGTGTCGACTCAAGAAAAGAGCAGAGGAGTTTACTGCCAGGCCGACAAGGCGCCGTAACAGTACGGGGTCGCTCCAGTTACTGTTGAAATTGGAACTTAGCCATTTCCGGCAAAAATCCAAAACTGCGCATCTGAAAAGTAGCCAGCCTGTGCAAGTACTGTCGAGAGGAGGAGGGACAAGGCCACCAACCAAGCAACGGATCTCAGCCAACCCTCTGCCTATAAATAGTGAAGGATCACAACGTGAAGAAGCTGAACACTACTTGAGCATTCGAGCGCCTACTGCAAACAAACACTCCCAGCTTTCTAGCAATCTTCGAGTCTTTGTTTTCCAGTGTTCTCCGAGTTTCCAGTCCATCGGAACTCGTCTTCACACTTAGAGTCTAAGCCCATTCCATATCCAAGCTTAGAAGAAGAGCTCTAGCCATCTTTGCACTTATTGTAAAGAGCTCTTCATAGTGTGTTTCGTCAACCAAAAACCCTAAACTCTGTCTGTTAGGTTTTTGAGAGTTGTCGTTAGGTTGTCCAGATCCAAGGCCCTTCTTTCATCGATTGAAGAAGCCTCGATCGTAGAGTTGAGATCCAAGCTTACACTTACATCGTTTGTGTAGAGCTCGATCGAAGCTAGGCTGTAAGGAGAGCCCGTAATCTCCCTGTCGTGTTTTGACTGAAGCAAGTGAAGCTTCCAGTCTTTGTTAGGTTTGTGTAGTGAACCCGCAATCACTACGTCTGTCGTTCGATCTAGGCAAGTGAAGCCCGATCTCGACCAGGTTTTTGAAGGACCCGTAACCTTCAAGTTCTTGAGTGAAAAGAACAGTTGCCGTCGTGCAACAAAGTGGACGTAGGAGCGTTATCTCCGAACCACTATAAATCTTCGTGTCGTATCTCTCTTACCTTAATCTCTTTACAGTATTCGATTATCCATTGCACGTGCATATAAACAAACTTAACTTGAATTTTCAATTACTTAGGAAAGATTATAGCTCACCAAATTCCGCACAAAGAGTAAAGTCTCACTCTTGATCAAGCTCTAAGCTTAGGTCAAGAGATTCGTGATTGCTTTAGATCTAGCCTTCGGCTAGGTCTTAGTATTTCCAAAGAGCACTTTCCTTTATACTCTGAGTTAAGGAATTGAAGATGAAAAACTTCAAAATACGTATTCACCCCCCCCCCCCCCCCTCTACGTATTTTTCCTATAGCAAATCGGGACCAACAAGTGGTATCAGAGCAGCGGTTCTTTCGAGCCTCTGCTTTGCATACCTGAAGCGAGCCACCACTCGCTTCACGTTGTCTCACTGAACCGGATCCTACTTTCCTAAGTGCATCAAAACCTCACCCACGCATATTGCATTTACTGCTGATAGTTTGCTATGTCTACATACAGTGCATCAAATCTTCCACAGTTCTCGATCGAAGGATACGAGATATGGAGTTTCAGAGTCGAGAGCTTCCTATGCTCAATCCACGACCGGATGTGGGAAGTCATTGAAGACGGACCAATCGAAATCAAGAAAGCCATATCTGTGGAGGTTCCAGCCGCTGAAGGACGTCCAGCCCACGTTCGACAACAGTACGTGGAGAAGGATAAGGATGAGTATACTCCAAATGACTTCAAAGTTGCCAACCTCGACAAGATTGCACTCCACACGATGCAGAGCACCGTGTCGGACGCCTATCTACCACGAATAAGGAAATGTGCAACGGCAAAGGAAATGTGGGAAACCCTAGCCCTCATTTCTCAAGGCACAGACAAAATCAAGGAGAACAAGCTCGCCGTTCAGATGCGGGAGTTTGAAAATATGGTGATGAAGTCAGGAGAGTCCATCGACGCCTTCGAGCTGAGAGTTACCAACATTACTGCAACTCTCAACTCGCTTGGGAAGGAACTCACAGACAAGGAAGTAAACCTGAAAATAGTCCGTGCTCTCACAAGGAAATGGCAGACTATGAAGGAGCTATATCTAGCTACCAAGGATCTAACGAAGCTCACGTCAGAAGTGTTGTTCTCCGAGCTCAAAGCTCACGAGTTTGATCTGAATCGAATGAGCCTCGACGACGAGGATGAAGCGCCCACTACGTCAAAAGGAGTAGCATTCAAAGCTACCGAAGGGCCAAGCGAGCAGTCGCTAGCCAAGATGACGAGGGAAGAATTGGAAGAACACATTGCGTTCTTATCCAAGAACTTCAACAAAATGAACTCTCGAGTGGGCAAATACAAAAGATTCTACAAGCAATACAAAGGGAGGAGCACTGATGCTCGAGAAGGAAAAGGAAAGAGAGAAGAGACGACAAAGCCGATCCCGAGAGACATGATGGAAGTGGAATGTTACCACTACCACAAGATGGGCCACTACAAATCCGATTGCCCAAAGCTAAGTGCTAAAGAGCGCGAAGAATTGAAGGCCAAGAGGGATGCTCCAAGGCGAGCGCTCGTAGCGAGTGAAGTGTCGGTCGCTACAACTGAAGAACCACCAAGCGACTCAGATGCATTCACTGATCCAAATTCCAGTGATGGTGAGGATCTTGGATTTATGGCGCTCACCGATGAAGAAACAGGAGAGGTATTCTTTTATCCTTCAATCACTTCAATTACACTAGCACACACTGTCAATGAGGAAGAACAATCCTCTACATGGAGTGAGTTGTTTGACAAGCACCAAAAATTGTCAAGCGACCACGAAGTGGTAAAACAAGCTCTGTCTCAAAGCGAGAAGGAGAACCGAAAGCTAGCCCGTGAGCTTGACGAAGTCAAACTTAATTTAAGAGCTATGACTAGTAAGTTCGAGGATCTCTTTGCTAGACACCAAAGCTTGGAGGGAAGGTATGAAACCCAGTCCACTCTAGTTGCCAATTTGAACAAAGCATCATATGCTAGGCAGGCACTAGAGGGCTCGCTTCTGCCCTTTGGTAGGAAAGCTGGCCTTGGATATGAGGGTGGACCTCCCAAGCCGACTGTCTTTGTTGGTGCATCACACACTACACCATCAGTCACTTTGGAATTGCCCACTGCATCCAAAGCGACCACCAACAAGGATAAAGGCAAAGTGGCTGAGAACCCTAAAAGGAAGCCAATGAAGATGTCTATATCTCTAAGGGCAGATCCTAAGGGCAAGCAAAGTTCAACAGTCCCTAGCACTCAACATGCTAAGTCTTACCAATCCAAGGGTAAAGGGAGAACTGTTGAAGCTTCTAAGTCTCAAGCCAAGACACGAGAGACAAAGGATCTACCTCCTAAAAAGAGGAGTAATGTCTATGTGTCACGTTATCCGGACTGGAGATGGTCCAACCGGACTAACGTTGAGGGGGAAGAACTTGAAGCACCCAAGAGGCCGCTTCAAATTCCCAAGGTTTCTCAAGCGAGTCAGGGTCAAAACCCTAGTTGGACCGCTTCGAGGAAACCAAGCGAGCCGCTTCGACAGACTAGAAACCCTAAGTCAGTCTCTAAACCCAAAGCTAATCCGAAGCGAGCCGCTTCAGGATATAAGCAAAATGGGAAGAGCATAGGTAGGACTGAAGCGAGCCGCTACCCCTCTTGCACACACTGTTGCACGTGTGAAGCTGCTTCTAGGCAGTACACCAAGTTTTCGAAGGTCGAGAAGCCCAAGACACAAGCTTCATCTCAAAAGAGAATGAAGCAAGTGTGGGTACCTAAGGGAACTAACCTGCAAGGACCCAAACTGATTTGGGTACCAAAATCTGTCTAATTGCAGGTGAGCGCCGTGGATCCTATGCCAAGTGAGGGTCAACAAGTATGGTACTTGGACAGTGGATGTTCAAGACACATGACCGGCATGAAAACTCTACTTCACAACTACATAGAGAAGAAGGGTCCACACGTAACCTTTGGTGACAACTCTCGAGGAAGCACCAGGGGATACGGCGCACTGAAAGTTGGAAAGCTCACAATTGATGAAGTCTCCTATGTGGAAGGACTCAAGCACAACCTGTTGTCCATTTCACAGTTTTGTGATAAAGGGTACAGGGTGGAATTCATTTCCAACAAGTGCATTGTGAAGAGCAAACTCACATCCAAGATTGTGCTCACTGGAGTTAGACAAAGGAATGTCTACATCGCACAATGGGACAGCTGCAAAGAGGAAACATGTCTAGTTGCAAGAAGTGCTACAGAAATTGGATGGCTATGGCACAGATGCTTGAACCACCTCAATTTCAAAGCTATCAATCGCTTAGCTCGGAAAGTTTGGTGCAAGGCATACCAAATGAAGTCTTCATCAAAGACCATCAATGCTCACCATGCCAACGAGGGAAGCAGACGAAGAAGCACTTCGCCAGTCTCGAAGAAGCCTCATCAAAGCGAGTGCTCGAGCTGCTTCACATGAATCTGTTTGGACCAGTTACTCCAGTTAGTGTAAATGGAAGGAAGTACACCTTAGTTGTAGTCGACGATTTCTCTCGCTACACTTGGGTTGTATTCCTATTCAGCAAGAAGGAGACACTGACCAAACTGCCACAACTACTCAAGCGATTGGCGGTGGAAAAGAATCAAGCTATCGTGACCATTCGCTCCGACAAAGGCACAGAGTTCCTGAACTCTACAATTGAAGCGTACTGCACGGAGCATGGCATAGCACATCAAACTTCTTCAGCACGCACTCCTCAGCAGAATGGAGTTGCTGAAAGAAGAAATCGAATCATCAAAGAAGCTGTTCGCACCATGATGGCTGACTCGAAGCTTCCGATGAAGTATTGGGCTGAAGCTGCCAACACGGCGTGCTACACACAGAATCGGACGCTTCTCAACAAACGGCACGACAAAAATCCATATGAAATATGGACAGGGAGAATTCCTAACATATCTTATTTCCATATTTTTGGTTGTAGGGTCTTCATTCACAACAATGGGAAGTCGCAGTTGAAAGCCTTTGAAAGCAAAGCTGATGAAGGAGTATTCTTAGGATACTCTACATCTAGCAAAGCCTAAAGAGTATTCAACTGTAAAACCCTAATTGTGGAGGAATCACCCTATGTCGTATTTGATGAATCTTCTTTAAGTCTTCCACAGGAACAGGCTCAAGCGAATAAAAAGGATCAAAGCAAGGAACCCTCAAATCAACTCACTTGGGACATGCTTGATGAAGATGATGAGATCAAGGACTCAAGCGAGCAGGATCCCAAAGGAGAAGTCGAAGCTGCCCCCAAGATTCCTGAAGCTAGTGCTGGCCAAGCACCCAATCCAGTCGCTTCAGATGGTGAAGCGAGCGACAAAGAAGCAGATGAAGACGAAGCTGGCGGATCCAAGCGTGCATGGCTCAAAGATCACTCACCTAGCCAAATCATTGGAGATCCATCCAAGGGTGTAGTGACCAGAAGTCAAGTATTTGGAGAAAGTGCCATGTTCAGTTGCTTTCTCTCAAACATTGAGCCATCAAGCGTGGAGGAAGCCCTAGCTGACTCTAACTGGGTGATCGCCATGCAAGAAGAGCTGAACCAGTTCACTAGAAATGACGTATGGTACCTCGTGGATCGTCCCAAGTTCCAGCATGTTATTGGCACCAAGTGGGTGTTCAAGAACAAGACGGACGAGGACCACAATGTTGTGAGGAACAAGGCGCGTCTAGTCGCTAAAGGCTACTGCCAAGAGGAAGGAATCGATTTCGATGAGACCTTCGCTCCAGTGGCACGGCTTGAAGCGATCCGATTATTTCTAGCCTATGCAGCGGCCAAGAAATTCAAAGTGTATCAAATGGATGTGAAGAGCGCGTTCCTCAACGGTGAATTGAAGGAAGAAGTTTATGTGGAGCAGCCACCGGGTTTCGAGCAGGGAGATAAAGTGTATCGCTTGAAGAAAGCCCTGTATGGGTTGAAGCAAGCTCCCAGAGCTTGGTACGATACATTATCTCAATTCCTAGTGGACAATGGATTCCAAAAGGGAAAAATAGATCGGACCCTCTTCACCATCAACTATGGAGAAGATATGCTTTGGGTCCAGATTTACGTAGATGACATCATATTTGGATCGCCAAACCAGTCGCTTAGTGAGAAGTTTGGAGAGTTGATGAAGACCAAGTATGAGATGTCAATGATTGGCTTGATGAGCTGCTTTCTAGGTCTTCAAGTGAAGCAGCAGGATAATGGAATTTTCATCAACCAAGCGAAGTACACTAGAGATATGCTTGCCAAGTTTGGTGTTCAACATGCTAAAGCTGTGAAGATTCCTATGAATACCAACTGGAAGATGGAGCCAGACGAAGGAGGAAAATCTGTAGATCCTACAGATTATCGTGCTCTAATTGGGTCACTACTCTATCTCACTGCAAGCCGGCCAGATATTGCTTTTGCAGTCGGAGTCTGTGCTCGCTTCCAAAGCAATCCCAAGCACAGCCATCTTGAAGCTGCCAAAAGGATTCTTCGATATTTGAAGGGCACTGTCAATATGGGGCTGTGGTATCCAGCGGAGGACAATTTGGAGCTCACTGGATATTCCGATGCTGACTATGGAGGGTGCCGAGTTGATAGGAAATCAACGTCTGGCACGTGTCAGTTCTTGGGAAGCAAGCTAATCTCGTGGTTCTCAAAGAAGCAAACAAGCGTAGCCACTTCAACAACTGAAGCTGAATATATGGCCGCAGGAAGCTGCTGTTCTCAAATCCTATGGCTTCGTCAACAGTTGAAGGACTACAAAGTTGAAGCGAATGAAATTCCGATCTTCTGCGACAACAACAGTGCCATATGTATCTCGCAGAATCCAGTGCTTCACACCAGGTGCAAGCATGTGGAAATTCGACATCATTTCATTCGTGATCATGTCGAAAAGAAGGATATCAAGCTCGAGAAAATCCATACCGATCTCCAGCTAGCAGATATCCTCACCAAGCCTCTAGCTGAGTCTCGATTCAATCAGCTATGCATGGAATTAGGGTTATTAGACCTGGTGAAGAATGCTAGCTCCAGGATGCACGAAGGAGTGTTCGCTTGTTCTCTTGTGCGTCACTCGCTTCGGATCTTCACCAACTCAAGCGAGCCACTTCAAATCTCACTCGCTTGAAGAAAATGAAGTTAGGTGGAGGAAGGTGGAGTATTGGAAGAAGTTCCCTACCAACTTATTGGAATTGTTAAGTATATGGTTAAGGGGGAAATAATGCTTACTCATGGAGCAAGCTACTTCCAAAGCGAGCAAGAATGCTGCAATCTTGAATTCTGCATCGCTTCAATTTGCCCTAGCTTGGGTCAAAGCGAGCCGACTGCAGATTCATTCGTTAGAATGTAGGAAAGCTTGAAGGTTTACCTTTTTATACAAAAGGTTGCAGGGCTGGTGACATGCTTCTGCGTAAAATACGAGATTGTCTTGTTAGAGCATTCTCATTGTCATCCTGTCCATTTCTGCTCTGAGATAAGGACTTGTACTCATCCCCCATTCGTCGTGAATAAGTACACTTACGTGATGCTCCCTTCGGGTTGTAGTAAGCTTGTGTACTTTATTCATTTTCTCCCTCATTCACTTCGATGGAGGACTCTCTAATTCGTAGAGGAAGATGAATGCCATGAAGATGAATGCCATGAAGATCTAATTCAACGTGTAGCATTCAACAAGCTAAGTGAAGATCTAACTCAACATGAAGTCTTCAATTTGTGGTATCAATCTCCTAGGAAGTGAGATTGACTGGTAAGTATTTCAAATTTTAAGTACACTAAGTGAGCCGAAGCGTGCTAGAAACCATCACTCACTACGTGGAAAATATAAAGTAAATCTGACACAAATACAAAGAGGAAAACATTCTTGTTTATCCTCGAAGTATGTAAGTTAGAAACATTTTAAATTAAGCAAAGAAATTCAATTTCTTATTCCAGTCGCTTCAGATGGCCAAGCGAGTGCTTCATCACTCAAAGCTAGCCATCGCAAGCGAGTGCGGAACAGTCACTCAAGCGAATGCCTCTCAAGCGAGTCAAGGCGTAGCGGCCCAACTCGAAGCGAGCGGGCATGAAGCGAGTATGAGCTGTCTGCACTCGAGTGCAATTTTACTTTCTGCTGTGCATTTAATGCAGGTACAGGAACGACGGAAATAACGGGCGCGTGGTTCTCACTTCAAATTTGAAGCGGGAAAAGGCGAAGAAGATCCAGCCGTCGAATCTCAACAGCTCCCTATCTGGAGCCGTTCGATTAACGCCGTATACGACAAGCCAACCATAGAAGGCCACGTGGAGACGCCGAGCAAGTGGCGGTTCACTTTTACTGTGGTGACGCCGGACACGTCAGATCCATCACCGCACGTCCGCCGCCTACCTACAGGATTTTCGGCGATATTACCGTCCTACCCCTGCCACGTCAGCCATAACCTAACTCTATATATATGGGACGAGGCAGAACTGCAAAACCTTTCACAGCCTTCTAAATTTGCCATTCTCGTGCTAGATCTGCAATTACTCTGCAACTCACGAGTCTCAACCCTTTCTACTTCATCGTTAAAATTTTCTTCAAATTCTTTCAAAATCCACCATGGGCAAGAAAAAGAATACAGAGACGATGGAGCAGTTCATGACAAATGTTGGCGAGCACATCAACGTCGAGCCCCATCTCGACCCTATTGTCATTGAAAGAAATGGTTTCTTCCGAAGAGCCGTGACCACGGCCGGTCTTTGGAAGTTTATAACGTTGGTGCCGACGAAGGTTCTGGCAAAGGCAGTGGGAGAAATCCTACTGAACTTGAGGAAGGAACAAAATACTTCCTCATTCACTGATCCACAAACCAGCAAGCCGGTGGAGGTGGATATGAGTGAGCTCATCGGGGTGTTCGATCTGCCGAGAGAAGGAGGAGACTCACTGTTAGTTTGGGTCTCTCGGCCGGGGTGCAGTATGTTCGATTTGCAGCCGATGGAGCAGATCCGAATTTCAAGGAAGCCAATATTCGCAAAAGTTTGAAGAACCCTTTCAACCTCATCTGTGAACTTTTTACGAAGAGCATCGCATGCTATGTCGGATCTCTCGATACGCTGTCGGAGACGAAACTGATCGGCACCGCCATGATCGTCGACAGTCTTGCCGGAACAAAATTTAACTGGCACAGGTGGTTCCTCAAGCAAATCTACGAGGCTGCTGAAGATTTCGCGTTCGTTCCAGGAACTGCGAATAAGATTCTTCGCAAAGGAAAATTGAAATTCTTCTCGAGACTGTCAGTCGCACTGGAGATGAAGTTTCCAGAGAAAAGATGGCCGGATTCCGACACGACCATATACAACAAGCAGACAATCTTCTACGATTCGTGGAGGAAAACCAAGACTCTAATGGATCTGGGACTTCTGGAAGTTGAGGTGCCCATTGCAAGACCAGTTGCCGAAAGGCAAGCTGAAGAAGGCCAAGTGAGGCCGGTCGCTTCACCCGGGAAGCGAGCCGCGCCGAAGCGAGGCAAGAAGACGAAGCGAGTCGCTTTGCTTGTCCAAGAAAGCGAGGCCGTGGAGAAGCCGCTTGAGGACATTGAAGCGACTCAAACCCAAACTCAAAACCAACCTTTAACCCAATCACCCCCACTTCAAATCCAAGCCCAGTCCACCCAAATACCAGAACCCCAATCTTCAACAACCCAACAACCACTAAAACAAATAACCCCCCTCTCACCCCATGAAGAAGAGTCAGCATCTTCTTTTCACATTCCCACTGTTCCATTCCTCAGCATAGATGAAGCTGCTGCCTACACTTCATTCACCACACTTCAATCCCAGCCGATACAACCACCACCCACCGAAACCATTCAAATTTCCGAAGCCCAGGAAACCTCATCACCTACCCAATCCCCCTCGACATCGGCAGCTACAGCCGATACCGCCCAAACCATAGGAGAACTTCCCATCGTCCCTCAATTCATAACCCCTGCCCTCACCGAACACAAGCGGGCTCTCGAACGCTATGTTCGAGACAGAGAGCAAGTCGCTGAGACAATCAACCTTCGCTACAATCTTCGCTCCGCGAATGTTGAATGGAGCGACGTATTTTACACCAACGTAGTCGACTTTCTGACGTACATCACGTACCGAGGAACGGAGTACTACAAGATTTTCAGACTCCTCAAAGCCTTCACAGAAGAGGAACTGATTCAAATGGAGGCCAAAACACTCAACTTCATAGGCGAGAATGGCTTCCATGCCTTCCTTGAAGGGACCAGCTTCTGGGAGAAGCTGGATGCCAAGGTGAAAGAATCATATCCACTCGCCACGGTTCCGAAGCGAGTGCCCTCATTCCATGAGAGAAAGCTCATCAGGGAGTACAAGGAGGAGGTGGAGTTGAAAGATGCTGAGATTGCTAGTCTCCAAAGCGAGATTACGAAGATGAGCGAAGAGATGGAGAGGAAGGCGGGGGAGGTCTTCAGTCTTAGAGAAGACTATGACAGGAAGAAAAGGGAATTGGAGGGAAAAATCAAGTGAACCCACTAAAGTGAAGCAAAGCATGCGCTACAAAGAAAAGCCGAAGCGAGTCAACGCGAGTCAACACTTAATTAAGTAGTGTCTCGGGAAATTTATTTCTCAAGTGACTCACTACGAAGATGACCACGAAGCAACTCACTTCAGAGCGGCCGCTACAACTTCAAAGCAAAGCGAGCCACTACCTACCAGAAAGCGACAACGCGACTCCCGCCCATATTTTGAACTCCAGTCAACAGGAGATCATAGCATTAATTACAAGATCTCCACGTGTCGAAAGCGGAGTGGAGCGGAAGAGTTGACTGCCAGGCCGACAGGGCGCCGCTACAGTACTGGCTCGCTCCAGTTACTGTTAAAGTTGGAGTTTAGCCAGATTTGGCAAACGGACAAACTGTGCATCTGCAAAAGCATACTGGCTGCACAAAGTACTGTCGAGTGGAGGAGAGACAAGGCCACCAACCAAGCAACGGATCTCGGCCATCTCTCCGCCTATAAATAGTGAAGGATGAAGACGTGAAGAAGTAGAACACTACTTGAGCATTCGAGCCTACTGCAAACAAACACTCCCAAGCCTTCGAGCAAATCTTCGAGTCTTTGTTTTAAGTGTTCTCCGAGTTTCCAGTTCATCGAAACTCGTCTTCTCAACCTTCACACATAGAGTCTAAGCCCACTTCAAATATCCAAGCTTAGAAGAAGAGCTCTAGCTTACTTTGCATCTACTGTAAAGAGCTCTTCATAGTGTGTTCGTCAACCAAAAACCCTAAACTCTGTCTGTTAGGTTTTTGAGTGTTGTCGTTAGGTTGTCCAGATCCAAGGCCCTTCTTTCATCGATTGAAGAAGCCTCGATCGTAGAGTTGAGATCCAAGCTTACACTTACATCGTTTGTGTAAAGCTCGATCGAAGCTAGGCTGTAAGGAGAGCCCGTAATCTCCCTGTCTGTTTGACTGAAGCAAGTGAAGCTTCCAGTCTTGTTAGGTTTGTGTAGTGAACCCGCAATCACTACGTCAGTCGTTTGATCCAGGCGAGTGAAGCCCGATCTCGACCAGGTTTTTGAAGGACCCGTAACCTTCAAGTTCTTGAGTGAAGAGAACAGTTGTCGTCGTGCAACAAGTGGACGTAGGAGCTTTATCTCCGAACCACTATAAATCTTCGTGTCGTATCTCTCTAACCCTTATCTCTTTACTATATTCGATTATTCATTGCACGTGCATTTAAACAAACAACTTGAATTCTTTAATTACTTAGGAAAGATTTAGCTCACCAAATTCCGCACACGAGTAAAGACTCCCTCTTGATCAAGTACTCACTTCGGTCAAGCAGGCAAGCTACATACTGTAGATCTAGCTTCAGCTAGGTCTTAAGTTTCAAGTGAGCTCTTTACTTGTCACTCTGAGTTAAGGGATTTGACGTTGAAAAACTTCAAAATACGTATTCACCCCCCCCCCCCCCTCTACGTATTTTTCCTATTAACAAACCGGGACCAACAAGTGGTATCAGAGCAGCGGTTCTTTTGAGCCTCTGCTTTGCATATCCGAAGCGAGTCCCCACTCGCTTCACGTTGTCTCACTGAACCGGATCCTATTTTCCTAAGTGCATCAAAACCTCACTCACGCATATTGCATTTATTGCTGATAGTTTGCTATGTCTACATACAGTGCTTCAAACCTTCCACAGTTCTCGATCGAAGGATACGAGACATGGAGTTTCCGAGTCGAGAGCTTCCTTTGCTCCATCCACGACCGGATGTGGGAAGTCATAGAGGACGGACCAATTGAAATCAAGAAAGCCATATCTGTGAACGTACCAGCTGCTGAAGGACGCGAAGCTCATGTCAGACAAGAGTACGTTGAGAAGGACAAAGATGAATACAATCCCAACGACTTCAAGATCGCCAACCTGGATAAAATCGCACGTCACATGATGCAGAGCACCGTGTCTGATGCCTATCTTCCTAGAATCAGGAAGTGTGCGACGGCGAAGGAAATGTGGGAAACTCTAGCCCTCATTTCTCAAGGAACAGACAAAATCAAGGAGAACAAACTCGCCGTTCAGATGCGGGAGTTTGAGAGTCTGATAATGAAGCCAGGAGAGTCCATCGACACCTTCGAGCTGAGAGTTACAAACATCATTGCAACTCTCAACTCGCTTGGGAAGGAACTCACAGATAAGGAAGTCAACTTGAAGATTGTCCGAGCTCTCACAAGGAAGTGGCAAACTATGAAGGAGCTGTATCTTGCAACCAAGGATCTATCAAAGTTCACACCGGAGATTCTGTTTTCCGAACTGAAAGCTCATGAATTCGATCTGAATCGAATGAACCTCGATGAAGAGGATGAAGCGCCCACTACGTCAAAAGGAGTAGCATTCAAAGCTGCTGAAGGGCCAAGCGAGCAGTCGCTAGCCAAGATGACAAGGGAAGAGTTGGAAGAACACATTGCGTTCTTATCCAAAAACTTCAACAAAATGAATTCTCGAGTGGGCAAATACAAAAGATTCTACAAGCAATACAAAGGGAGGAGCACTGATGCTCGAGAAGGAAAAGGGAAGAGAGAAGAGACGACAAAGCCGATCCCGAGAGACATGATGGAAGTGGAATGTTACCATTGCCACAAGATGGGCCACTACAAATCCGATTGCCCAAAGCTGAGTGCGAAGGAGCGAGAAGAACTGAAAGCAAAGAGGGATGCACCAAGGCGAGCGCTCGTAGCAAGTGAGGTGCCGGTCGCTTCAACTGAAGAAATCTCAAGCGACTCGGATGCATTCACAGATCCCAACTCCAGTGAGGGTGAGGATCTTGGACTCATGGCGCTCACCGATGAAGAAACATGAGAGGTATTCATCTATCCCCCATCTAGTTCAATTACACTCGCACACTCGCACCAAGAGGAACCCAATTCCTCAACATGGAGTGAATTGCTTGACAAGCACGTTAAATTGTCAAGTGATCACGAAGTGCTGCAACAAGCTTTGTCTCAAAGCGAGAAGGAGAACCGAAAGCTAGCCACTGAGCTTGACCAAGTCAAACTTAATCTAAGGGCTATGACTAGTAAGTTCGAGGATCTCTTCGCTAGACATCAAAGCTTGGAGGGAAGGTATGAAACCCAATCCACTCTAGTCGCCAACCTAAACAAAGCTTCGTATGCTAGACATGCACTAGAGAGTTCTCTTCTACCTTTTGGTAGAAAGGAAGGACTTGGATTTGAGGGTGGACCTTCCAAGCCAACTGTCTTTGTTGGTGCTTCAAACACACCATCAGTCATTTTGGAAATGCCCACTGCATCCAAAGCGACCACTAACAAAGACAAAGGCAAAATGGCTGAGAACCCTAAGAAAAAGCCAATGAAGATGTCTATATCTTTAAGGACTGAATCTAAGGGTAAGCAAAATACAACTATCCCTAGCACTCACAATGCTAAAGATTACCAATCCAAAGGTAAAGGGAAACCAGTTGTAGCTTCTAAGCCTCAAGCCAAGACACGAGAGACAAAGGATCTCCCTTTCAAGAAGAGGAGTAATGTCTATGTGTCACGTTATCCGGACTGGAGATGGTCCAACCGGACTAACGTTGAGGGGGAAGAATTCGAAGCACCAAAGAGGCTGCTTCGAACTCCCAAGGTTACTCAAGCGAGTCAGGGACAGAACCCTAGTTGGACCGCTTCGAGAAAACCTAGCGAGCCGCTTCGACAGCCTAGAAATCCTAAGTCAGTCTCTAAAACCATAGCTAATCCAAAGCAAGTCGCTTCAGGATATAAGCAAAGTGCGAAGAGCATTGGTAGGACTGAAGCTAGCCGCTACCCCTCTTGCACACACTGCTGCACATGTGAAGCTGCTTCAAGGCAGAAGTCACTGTTTTCGAAGGTCGAGAAGCCCAAAGCACAAGCTTCATTTCAAAAGAAAGTGAAGCAAGTGTGGGTACCTAAGGGAACTAACCTGCAAGGACCCAAACTGATTTGGGTACCAAAATCTGTCTAATTGCAGGTGAGCGCCGTGGATCCCATGCCATGTGAGGGTCAACAAATTTGGTACTTGGACAGTGGATGTTCAAGACACATGACCGGCATGAGAGCTCTACTTCAAGATTACATAGAGAAGAAGGGTCCACACGTTACATTTGGTGATAACTCTCGAGGAAGCACCAAAGGTTACGGCGCACTGAAAGTTGGAAAGCTCACAATTGAAGAAGTCTCCTATGTGGAAGGACTCAAGCACAACTTGCTATCCATTTCACAGTTTTGTGACAAAGGATACAAGGTGGAATTTATTTCAAACAAGTGCATTGTAAAGAGCAAGCTCACATCCCAGATTGTGCTTACCGGAATTAGACAAAGGAACGTCTATATAGCACAATGGGATAGCTGCAAAGTGGAGACGTGCTTAGTAGCGAGGAGTGCTACAGAGATAGGATGGCTTTGGCACAGACGCTTAAACCATCTCAACTTCAAAGCAATCAATCGCTTAGCTCGTAAGGGTTTGGTGCAAGGCATACCAAATGAAGTCTTCATCAAAGACCATCCATGCTCACCATGCCAACAAGGGAAGCAGACAAAGAAGCACTTCGCCAGTCTCGAAGAAGCCTCATCAAAGCGAGTGCTCGAGCTGCTTCACATGGATCTGTTTGGTCCAGTTACTCCAGTTAGTGTGAATGGAAGAAAATACACTCTAGTTGTAGTCGACGACTTCTCTCGCTACACTTGGGTCGTATTTCTCTACAGCAAGAAGGAGACTCTGACCAAGCTACCACAACTGCTCAAGCGATTGGCTGTGGAGAAGAATCAAGCGATCGTGACCATCCGCTCCGACAAAGGGACAGAGTTCTTGAACTCTACCATCGAAGCTTACTGCACGGAGCATGGCATATCACATCAGACCTCCTCGCACACCACAGCAGAATGGAGTTGCTGAAAGAAGAAATCGTATCATCAAGGAAGCAGTTCGAACCATGATTGCAGACTCAAAGCTTCCAATGAAATATTGGGCTGAAGCAGCCAATACAGCATGCTACACGCAGAATCGAACGCTTCTCTGCAAACGACACGACAAAACACCATATGAAATATGGACAGGAAAAATTCCTAACATATCTTATTTCCATATCTTTGGTTGTAGGGTCTTCATCCATGACAATGGGAAGTCACAGTTGAAAGCCTTTGAAAGCAAAGCTGATGAAGGAATATTCTTAGGATATTCCACATCAAGCAAAGCTTACAGGGTGTTCAACTGTAAAACCCTAATCGTGGAAGAATCACCCCATGTCGTATTTGATGAATCTTCTTTAAGTCATCCACAGGAACAGGATCTATCTAAAGACGGAAAGTCAGGAGAGGAACCCATCAACACTCTTACTTGGGACATACTTGAGGATGAAGAAGAGATCAAAGGCTCAAGCGAGCAGAATGTCCAAGGAAAAGATGAAGCTGCCCCCAAGACTTCTGAAGCAAGTGCAGGCCAAGCACCCAATCCACTTGCTAACAGATGGTGAAGCAAGTGACCAAGAAGAATATGAAGACGAAGCTGGCGGGTCCAAGCGAGCGTGGCTCAAAGATCACTCACCAAGTCAAATCATTGGAGATCCATCCAAGGGTGTAGTGACCAGGAGTCAAGTGTTTGAAGAAAGTGCCATGTTCAGTTGCTTTCTCTCAAACATTGAGCCATCAAGCGTGGAGGAAGCTCTAGCCGACTCAAACTGGGTGATCGCCATGCAAGAAGAGCTGAACCAGTTCACCAGGAATGACGTATGGTATCTCGTGGAACGTCCCAAATTTCAGCACGTTATTGGCACCAAATGGGTTTTCAAGAACAAGACGGACGAGGACCACAACGTTGTGAGGAACAAGGCGTGACTCGTTGCCAAAGGCTACTGCCAAGAGGAAGGAATCGACTTTGACGAGACCTTCGCTCCAGTGGCACGACTTGAAGCTATTAGATTGTTTCTAGCCTATTCAGCAACCAAGAAGTTTAAGGTCTATCAAATGGATGTGAAGAGCGCATTCCTCAACGGTGAACTCAAGGAAGAAGTGTATGTGGAGCAGCCACCGGGTTTCGAGCAAGGAGACAAGGTGTATCGCTTGAAGAAAGCTCTATATGGGTTGAAGCAAGCTCCCAGAGCTTGGTATGATACACTTTCTCAATTCCTAGTGGATAATGGATTTCACAAAGGAAAGATAGATCGAACCCTTTTCACAATCAACCATGGAGAGGATATGCTATGGGTTCAGATCTACGTAGACGACATCATATTTGGATCGCCAAACCAGTCGCTTAGCGAGAAGTTTGGAGAGCTGATGAAGACCAAATATGAGATGTCAATGATTGGCTTGATGAGCTGCTTTCTAGGTCTTCAAGTGAAGCAGCAGGATGATGGTATCTTCATCAATCAAGCGATGTACACAAGAGATATGCTTGCTAAGTTCGGTATTCAACATGCTAAAGCTGTGAAGATCCCAATGAATACCAACTGGAAGATGGAGCCAGACGAAGAGGGAAAATCTGTGAATGCTACAGATTATCGTGCTCTTATTGGATCCCTCCTATATCTCACTGCAAGTAGGCCAGATATTACTTTTGCAGTTGGAGTCTGCGCTCGCTTTCAAAGCAACCCCAAGCACAGCCATCTTGAAGCTGCCAAAAGGATTCTTCGATATTTGAAGGGCACTGTCAACATGGGTCTGTGGTATCCAGCGGAGGACAAGTTGGAGCTCACTGGATACTCCGATGCTGACTATGGAGGGTGCCGAGTCGATAGGAAGTCAACTTCGGGCACATGTCAGTTCTTGGGAAGCAAGCTGATCTCGTGGTTCTCAAAGAAGCAAACAAGCGTAGCTACTTCAACAACTGAAGCTGAATACATGGCCGCTGGAAGCTGTTGTTCTCAAATCCTATGGCTTCGTCAACAGTTGAAGGACTACAAAGTTGAAGCGAATGAAATTCCGATCTTCTGCGACAACAACAGTGCCATATGTATTTTGCAGAATCCAGTGCTTCACACCAGATGCAAGCACGTGGAAATCCGACATCACTTCATTCGAGATCATGTCGAGAAGAAGGATATCAAGCTCGAGAAAATTCATACCGATCTCCAGCGAGCAGATATCCTCACCAAGCCTCTAGCTGAGTCTCGTTTCAACTAGCTATGCATTGAATTAGGGTTATTAGACCCTAGTGAAGAATGCTAGATCCAGGATGCACGAAGGAGTGATCGCTATTTTTCGTAGCGTCACTCGCTTTGGATCTTCACCAACTCAAGCGAGTCACTTCAAAATCTCACTTGCTTGAAGAAGGAGAAACAAGGTGGAGTAAGGTGGAGTGTTGGAAGATGTTCCCTACCCGCTTACTGGAATTGTTAAGCCATTGGTTAAGGGGGAACTATCGTTTGCTCCCGGAGCAAGCTACTTCCAAAGCGAGCAAGGAAAGCTGCTACCTAGCCTAGGATTCCTAGCGAGTGGGTATAAACACTCGCAAGTGCCGTTTCTAGTAATGGTTGTGGGGTCTTGTATCGGGCCTTCCCACGTAAAAATGGTGAAAGCTTAGGCAGGGCTGGCACCTAGACCTTGTGTCCTCTTCCCATCTTTCCGCCGAAGAGGAGCAAGTCTTCTCATCTCCTTCATCGTGGATAAATGTCCATTCCTTACTCACTCTTTACTGAGTTGAGCTGCCGGATGTCTATCCATTCCCCTCTCACTTTGAATTTTGCATCGCCTCAATTTGCCCAAGCTTGGGTCAAAGCGAGTCGATTGCAAGTTCATTCTGTAGCATGTAGGAGGATGCTTGAAGGTTTACCTTTTTCTACAAAAGGTTGCAGGGCTGGTGACATGCTTCTGCGTAAAATATGAGATTGTCTTGTCAGAGCATTCTCATTGTCATCCTGTCCATTTCTGCTCTGAGATAAGGACTTGTACTCATCCCCCATTCGTCGTGAATATGTACACTTACGTGAAACTCCCCTCTGGGTTGTAGTAAGCTTGTGTACTATATTCATTTCCTCCCTCACTCACTTCGATGGAGGACTCTCTAATTCGTAGAGGAAGATGAATGCCATGAAGACTAATGCCAAGAAGTTGAATTACCAATCAGGTAGCATCAACAAGCTTCAAAGCCAACAAGTGGATTCTACAATCTGAAGTCCAAATCAAATGAAGTCTTCAAATAGTGGTATCAATCTCCTACGAAGTGAGATTGACTGGTAAGCGTTTCAAATTTAAGTACACTAAGTGAGCTGAAGCGTGCTAGAAACCTTCACTCGCTATGTGGAAAATATGAAATGAATCTGACACAAATACAAAGAGGAAAACACTCTTGTTTATCCTCGAAGTATGTAAGTCAGAAACATTTTAAATTTAAGTAAAGAAATTCAGTTTCTTATTCTAGTCGCTTCAGATGGCCAAGCGAGTGCTACGTCACTCAAAGCTAGCCATCGCAAGCGAGTGCGGAACAGTCACGTGAAGCGAGTACTCCGCAAGCAAGTGGATGCTGAAGCAGCTACACTCGAAGCAAGCGGATACGTAGCGAAGCGTATGAGCTGTCAGCACTCGAGTGCCTATTTTACTTTCTGCCAAGCATTTAATGCAGCGGCGCGTAGAAGAAGAAACGACAGGCGCGTGGACGTCAAAGCCGAGGAAAGCGGGAAAAACCGCACTCAATCCAGCCGTTGAATCTGAACCGTCTCTAAATCTCAACCGCTGGATTGACTACTGTTGGAAGAGACGAATCAGAAGCTGCCACGTGGCCACGTCAAACCAAATTGGCGGTTCACTTTTCCAGTGATGACGCCGGACACGTCAGATCCATCACCGAAGGTCTGCCGCCCCTGCACAGGATCTTGGAAGATATTACTGTCTTGCCCCTGCCTCGTCAGCCGAACCCTAGTTCTATATATATGTAACACCAAAGGCTGCAGAAAAATTTCACAAGTCTCAAAACTACCATTTTAGTGAAACCTCTGCACCTCTGAAATCTCAAACCTAAAATCCCTCCAAGCCTTAACTTTTTCTCAACCCTCTCTACAAGTATACACAATGGGAAAGAAGGAGAAAACTGAAACAATGAAGGAATTCCTGAAAAACCTCGACGACAACGTCTTCATTGAACCGCATCTTAATGAAGATGTGGTAATGGAAAATGGCTTTCTCCGCAGGGCTGTGACCACGGCCGGCCTGTGGAAGTTCGTGACTGCAAAGCCGCAAAAGATTCTGAGCAAGGCCGTTGCCGAGTTTCTCTTGAATCTCAAAGAGGGAGAAGATACGTCAACCTTTTCTCATCCACTGAGAGGAACACCCGTGGAGATCGAGCTAGACAGAATAGCACGAGTATTCGATTTACCGACGACCGGACCAGTATCCCTGTCAGAACTGGGCATGTCAACTCAGGTGGAGTATGCTCGCTTCGCCAAACAAAGAGGTGTGAAGTTTGGGAACCCTAAGTTGAGCAACATCAGAAACGACTTGAAGGCTCCATTCAATCTGATCTGCGAGATGTACACGAAGTCCATTCTATGTGGAGTTGGTTCGCTCAGCCAACTGTCAGACACCAAGATCTACGCCACCTCCGTAATTGTTGACAGCTTAAAAGGAACAAAATTCAACTGGCATCGCTGGTTTATCAACCAGATTCATGAAGTTGCGGCGGATTTCGAGTACGAGAAGGGAAGTACTAGTGAAATCGTCCGCAAGGGAAGTTGAAGTTTTTCTCCAGGATCTCCTACGCCCTGGAGAAACTGTTCAATGACATGCCGTGGACAGATACTGCTCCATACAAGAAGAACACTCTTTACTTTGATTCGTGGAAATCTGAGAAGCTTCCGATGGACCGGGATTGTGTTGATGTGATAGTTCTTCCTTCTGCTCCAATCGCCGAATCCTGTAGCGAGGCGGAAGAAGAAATCGAAGCTACTTCACCATTGAAGCGAGTATCGAGGAAAGCAAGGTCTAAGCGGCCTCAAAGATTGAGAAGTGTTTCAACAATAATCGGAATGAGCGAGGCTGAGGAGCAGCCGCTCGAGAAGATCGCTGAAGAAGAAAATCCCCAACCCTCACCGGAAAAAGACCTACCTCAGCCTTCACCAACCAAAATCCAATCACCTCCTACCCAAATTCAAACCCAAACCCAGCCGCTACTGGAACCTCAAACATCAACCACTGCCATTCCCATCACTCAAACATCATCCTCACCACAAGAATCAACCCACTCATCCTTTCAAATTCCTAACATACCTTTTCTGGGCACGGACCTCACCGATGCCTACAAACTTTTCTCTGTCCCACTCAATCCTCAACCAGAATCCAACCAACCTGAAGCTACTGAAGCTTCCACCCCCAGCTCACAATCCTCATCAGCCGAAAGCGCTGATACCGCCCAAACAGCCAAAACAACCAACACCTATCCCAACACCTATCCCAACATCATCCCAGATTCTTCCCCAACTCCAACCGAAAATGAATTGGTCCTTGAACGTTACCTGAAGGACCGAGAACAAGCTGCCGAGCTCATCCGTGAATGATACCTCTCTGTGAAAATGGCCGATGACTTCTTCACCCGCGCAGTAGATTTCCTCACATACATCACGTACAGAGGAACAGAGTTCTACAAGATCTTTAACCTGCGCAAGGCGATGGAAGAAGAGGTGATAGAAGCCATGGAGGTTGAAGTGCTCAAATTTGCCCAAGTGGACGGTTTCCACACATTCCTCAGTGAGGCAAAGTACTGGGAGGCGCTCGATGCTAGAGTAAAGATGGAGTATCCCGATGCGTCCATCCCAGAGCGTGAGCCTTCGTTGCATGAGCTCCGATTGGTCAAGGATCATGAAGCTGAAGTAAGAGAGAAAGACGCGGTGATCTCTAATTTGCAGAATGAGATCACCAAGAAGGATGATGAGCTAACTTCGAAAATATTGGAGGTCACTAATCTGCGTGCAGTTTTTGACAAGAGGAAGACTGAAATGGAGGAGTTGGCTGTGGAAAAGACAAAGCTTGTGAAGGAGAAAGCAAGTTTGTCAAAGCAGGTAGAGGAGTTAGAGAAAGGAAGTCAGGAAATGAAACAATCCCTAGATGCTGAGAGAAACAGGCTTAGGGAAGTAAACACGAAGTTGGTGGAAGTGAGTGGAGAGAAGGAGAAGCTAGAGAAGGAGGTGGAGACAGAAAAGGAGGAGAAGAGGACCATGAGAGACAAGTACAGAGAGAATATCAACAAAGCAACTGGTAATGTTGAGAAGATGGAGAAACAGATCTCCAATAATGAGGAAAAGATAAGGAAGCTGGAGAGCGAGCTGACAAGAGGAAAAGTGAAAACTCTCGGTCTTGAAAAAGAAATCGAAATCCTCAACAGCAAGCTTGACGAAGCAAATGCAGAGTTGAACAGCCGAAGGAAAGCTGGTCTCGATGTAGCTCTCAAGCAGGCTCAACTTGCTAACGACATCGAAAAGGCACAAAAGAAGGCCGGAGAATTTACTGCCCGCATGGCTGGAGCTGCTCAGGTCTATGTGACCTTAAAACAAAAACAGAACGCTCTTGCCACTGCTCAAGCGGAGCTGGAAGCTTCGCAGAACTTCTTCCACCTCAAGCTGGAGGAAGAGAGCAAGCTTATCCGTGCAGATATTGAAGCGGAGCTGGATGCTCGCTTCAGAGCAGTAGAGCCATTAGAAAGCTTGATGCGGTCGGTAAAGGAGAGAGAAGACCAGTGCAAGTATCTCCTTGAAGAAATTTCTATAAAGACAGCAGAGCTCGTCCTCGCCAAGGAAAATGTGTTTGCAGCACGGTCTGAAAAGATGCTTCAAGATGTGCTAAGCAAGCTGACAAACATTCACCAATCCATCAGCGGAACGGTGATTACAATCGCCCCCGGCAGTCTTGATGATGCCAAAAAGGGGGAAAACATTGAAAAAGCACTCATTCAATCAAGTGAAGTTGGAGGATCGAGCAACGCAGGAAGAGCGATCGAAGCCAGGGGCTTGATCGAAGGAGGTGTTGGAGGATCTGGAGGCTGTGAAGTCACTGAAGATTGAGAAGATGTTAGAAGGAGGAAGTAGTGCAGTGGAGGAAGTGGCTGATGAAGCTAGAACTGAACTAGCAAGGACAAAAGGCAAAGAGAAGGTTACGGAGGAGCCCGCTTGCCGACGGCCGGAAAACAGTTAGGTTCATCAATCGCCACTCATCCCGTTATTCCCGGTGTTCCTTTATCCAAAGAACAAAGGGAGCGACAGATTGCAGAGGATGAAGCTTACGCACGAGCCTTGGAAGTGGAGCTTGAGCTCAAAAGAACTGACACTCAAGATGGTGCATCTTTGCATGCGCCCGCTTCATCTTCGCGAACGGTTGCTTCGCCCTCTGCCCCTGTCTCTGCACAGGCACTCACTTCAGCATTGGCTGGAATTGTTCCTGCCAGTGAAACTGCTACTCAAATGCCACCGCCGCCACCTCCTGTTCAGAAAATTTCCTTGAAGCGATCAACGCTTGAAACAAAGGAAGATGACACTGCTGTCAAACGCCAGAAAATGCAGCAAGTGGTCAAAGAGAAGGCTAGTCGCTTCAAGAAGAGGCAGAAGAAGAAAGAGGAGAAGAAGAGAAGAAGGGAGAAGGATGAGGAAGTAAGGGAGAAAAGGCTGATGAAATTGGATGAACGGATTGAGTCCCACTGGAATGAAGTGAGGCTCATCCAATCTGCCATCACGCGCAGTGCCTACATTCCTCACTTGCCTGAAGAGTCTGATGCTGTCAATCTCCAAGCCTTGATGGATACTGGATGAGTTACGCTGAAAGAAATGATCAATTCCGGTCACTACTCGACTGAAGAGCATGACTTCATTCGGAAGCGAATTAATGATATGCTTCCGAAGTGGAGTGGTGACGCCAGCACACAATTTAACTCAATCATGAAGGAGTTGAAAAGCAGGACAGAAGAGGAGCTGGCTATGCGGAGAGATCATCATCCGGACTCCAGACAAATCGAGGATTTCATCCCAAGAGACCTTCTCGACACTTGGCTGATTCTAAAGGATAAGTTCATAAAAGCCTACTACTGGTGGAAAGTAGTACCGTATCAAGACAAGTGTTCTAGAGTGGAGGCTCTCAGCAACTTCCTGCATCAATACAATGAGAGATTGAGGCGAAAGATCTTCACGTTGGCAGAAGAAGCAAAACCCCTTCCACTTATTGTCAAAGTGCCAGCTGCGAAAAACTTTCCTATGCCTCTCAAACCAAATTCAGAGATTCCTAATCGGAAGGAAATTGATGCAGAAGTGGATAAAGCACTGAGACTGGAGAAGAGTTGGAGAGTCAACCAGTACAACATCCGGACAATGGAGTCGAATGTCCGATCTGCTTACTATTCAGAGAAGAAGAAAGAAGAGGAGGAGAAGAAGAAACGTGATGAAACTGCGGGAAACCGTTGAGTTTCAAGTTTCATATTTTTGACTATGTGAACTGCTTGTTCATCTATCAAATTTCAATTTCTGTCAAAATTTATCATTTACCTGCTTTGTGAATGACCTTACCTTTTGCTACAAACTCAAATAATTTAACCGAGAAAAAAAGGGAAAGGAACTTAAAAAAAAATTTACAAACGAAGCTGCAAAGGAAGCAGTCGCTTGGAGTTCCCTTCACGGTTAGATAGGCTGGAACTTTCTAAGTCTTAGCCTTTGGGTTTTGGCATCATCAAAAAGGGGGAAATTGTTGGGAATTGTTATGGACCAATTTGTTAAGGGGGAACTATGTGGGATACTTGATAAACGAAGTCATTTGTTTTGATTGGATCCCAAAACCCCAAGTGTCCAACTCCCAAGTGACCCACTTTGATGTAGTTAATGGGTTAGAATTTTCTAAGCCTACTCTGTTAGGATGGCTCTTTAATTTTTGCTTAGATTATAGGCTTCAAGAGTTCAAGTGAAGGCCACTCGCTTGAGTGTGTTTTTCGAAGCGAAGCAAGTCTAGCAGGCTGAAGTGAAGCGTGCCGAAGAATAGTGTAGCGAAGCGATCGCTACAGTAGATTCAAAGCGAGTCTGCCAAAGCGAAGCGAAGCGAACGCTACAGTTCAAAGCCAAAGCGAAGCGAAGCGAGCGCTACAGTGGAATCAAGTGAACCCACTAAAGCGAAGCAAAGCATGCGCTACAAAGAAAAGCCGAAGCGAGTCAACGCGAGTCAACACTTAATTAAGTAGTTCTCGGGAAATTTATTTCTCAAGTGACTCACTACGAACATGACCACTAAGCAACTCACTTCAGAGCGGCCGCTACAACTTCAAAGCAAAGCGAGCCACTACCTACCAGAAAGCGACAGCGCGACTCCCGCCCATATTTTGAACTCCAGTCAACAGGAGATCATAGCATTAATTACAAGATCTCCACGTGTCGAAAGCGGAGTGGAGCGGAAGAGTTGACTGCCAGGCCGACAGGGCGCCGCTACAGTACTGGCTCGCTCCAGTTACTGTTAAAGTTGGAGTTTAGCCTGATTTGGCAAACGGACAAACTGCGCATCTGCAAAAGCATACTGGCTGCACAAAGTACTGTCGAGTGGAGGAGAGACAAGGCCACCAACCAAGCAACGGATCTCGGCCATCTCTCCGCCTATAAATAGTGAAGGATGAAGACGTGAAGAAGTAGAACACTACTTGAGCATTCGAGCCTACTGCAAACAAACACTCCCAAGCCTTCGAGCAAATCTTCGAGTCTTTGTTTTAAGTGTTCTCCGAGTTTCCAGTTCATCGAAAATCGTCTTCTCAACCTTCACACATAGAGTCTAAGCCCACTTCAAATATCCAAGCTTAGAAGAAGAGCTCTAGCTTACTTTGCATCTACTGTAAAGAGCTCTTCATAGTGTGTTCGTCAACCAAAAACCCTAAACTCTGTCTGTTAGGTTTTTGAATGTTGTCGTTAGGTTGTCCGGATCCAAGGCCCTTCTTTCATCGATTGAAGAAGCCTCGATCGTAGAGTTGAGATCCAAGCTTACACTTACATCGTTTGTGTAAAGCTCGATCGAAGCTAGGCTGTAAGGAGAGCCCGTAATCTCCCTGTCTATTTGACTGAAGCAAGTGAAGCTTCCAGTCTTGTTAGGTTTGTGTAGTGAACCCGCAATCACTACGTCAGTTGTTTGATCCAGGCGAGTGAAGCCCGATCTCGACCAGGTTTTTGAAGGACCCGTAACCTTCAAGTTCTTGAGTGAAGAGAACAGTTGCCGTCGTGCAACAAGTGGACGTAGGAGCTTTATCTCCGAACCACTATAAATCTTCGTGTCGTATCTCTCTAACCCTTATCTCTTTACTATATTCGATTATTCATTGCACGTGCATTTAAACAAATAACTTGAATTCTTTAATTACTTAGGAAAGATTTAGCTCACCAAATTCCGCACACGAGTAAAGACTCCCTCTTGATCAAGTACTCACTTCGGTCAAGCAGGCAAGCTACATACTGTAGATCTAGCTTCAGCTAGGTCTTAAGTTTCAAGTGAGCTCTTTACTTGTCACTCTGAGTTAAGGGATTTGAAGTTGAAAAACTTCAAAATACGTATTCACCCCCCCCCCCCCCCCTCTACGTATTTTTCCTATTAACAAACCGGGACCAACAAAGCTGTTGCATATACCACATTCCAACCCCTTCAAAACACAGCAAACTCAGCCAGCCACAGAACCTATTCAAATCCCTGAAACTCCTGAAGTCACACCATCCCAATCCCCTTCAACATCGGCAGCTGATACGATCCTTGACGACCAAATTGAAGACGCACGCGGAAGGACTAAAACTAAATTGAACGAAATTGAAGAACAAGATGGATATTCCAATATACCTAAGCTCGAATCCTATAAATGATATAAGTCAGTTCTATGAACAGCCTATACCCCAAATAGCGATCGTCTTAGTCACACGGGAACGATGATTGACACACAACGAGGGATGATTGACTCGCTGATTCGCCGGATAATGAATTCGTCTTGGAATAATCAAGAGGAATTCGAAAAACTCTCAAGAGAGAATAAACTCACAATAATATTAATGATCAAAAGCTAACTAATTTTCGTCCACAAAGACCCCCTTATATAGAGAGGCAAATAAAACCATCTAAACCTAATCTAACTAGGAAATAACTGACCCAAAGTCATTGGCATGGCCCAACCCATTAACCAACATGATAAAAACCCAAAAACAAGTCTTTTAAGGCCCAAAAACGTGGCCTGACTCAAAACACACGAAAATAAAAATAAAGTCTTCATTTTTCAGCCCGAACGCACTCGATAAAGTTGATGACTCGCGGGCTGTCCGGTTCGCCTTCTCCAATGGGCTTCTTCATCAATTCTTGAGCCCAAACTTCTTGGATCAATCCTTGCAAGCCTTCCTTGAACTTCTTAGCTCGAGCTCTCGTCACCGGCCCTTTGGGAACACGAACAGGATCTTGATTTGACGAACCTTGGACTCCATCAGCAGCAACAGCCGATACCGCCCATACATCCATTATTCCTGAATTCCAAATCTCCAAAACCCCTACCCAAGTTGATGCTCTCAAAAGATACAAGAGAGATAGAGAGCAGGCAGCTGAAACCATCAGAACCCGCTATTCCTCTGTGCCTATGTCAGATGACTTTTTCACCAAGGTTGTCGATTTCTTGACATACGTCACCTACCGCGGCACGGAGTATTACAAAGTGTTTAAGCTCCTGGATGCCTTCTCAAAGGACGATCTAATCCAGATGGAGGGAAAGCTCCTGGACTTCATCGGTGAGAATGGCTTCCATGCATTTCTCACCGGAACCAGCTTCTGGGATAAGCTGGACGCCAAGGTGAAGCGTGCCTATCCGGACGCTATAGTTCCTGAGCACAACCCTACCATCCATGAGAGGAGACTGATGAGGGAGCACGCGGAGGAAGTGGAGGTTAAGGAAGCGGAGATCTCGAGTCTACAAAGCGAGATAACCAGAAAGGAGATGGAGTTGGAGAAGAGGATGGAGGAGGTCAAGAGTCTTCGTGAAGACTTTGACAAGAAAAAGGGGGAACTGGAGGCAAAGGTGGAAGAGAAGGGAGGATTACTGGAAAAGAAGGAGAAGGCGCTGGAGGCGCAAGTAAAGCTGGTGGATGACCACTCAAAAACAATCACCGAACTCAAGGGCTTGCTTGATGCAGAAAGAAGCCGCTTGAGGGAGGTCAATGCCAAACTGGTCTCAATTGGCAAAGAAAAGAAAGAGTTGGAGAAGGAAGTAAGGAAGCTGAAGGAGGCGGTTGAAAAGAAAGATGAAGAATTGATCAGGAAGGGAAGTGAGCTGATCAGTACCAAAAAGACTCTTGACTCACTTCGAACTGAGCTGAAGGAAGTCAAAGAAGAGAGTGCCATTGACAAGAAAGAACTGGAGAGTCGGAGGAGGAGGGCGCAGGCTCTTGATCTGCAGAATGCTGAATTAACCATACTGCTACAGAAGGTCAAGGAGCTGGGTGAAGCGTACACTGAGAAGATTGCTGCAGGTGCCAAATTCCATCTCTCTCTAAACCAGAGAGAGAGGAGCCTTGAAACAATGCAAGCTGAACTTCAAGCGGCTCAGGAATTCTGGTACTTCAACTTGCAAGAGGAGAAGAAGGATATGAAGAGGGAAGTTGAAGCGGAGCTGGAGGCTCGCTTCAGAACAGTGGAACCGTTGGAGAGGATAATGGCATCTGTTGTTGAGAGAGAGAAGCAATGTGAATACTTGCTGGAGGAAATCTCCATCAAAACAACTGGGATTGTAGTGTCGGAAGAGCAAGTCTTCGCGACAAAGGCTGAGAGAATGCTCCATACATTACTCAACCAAGTGGAGGAGCTTCGCAAAACTCTTGATGGGAAAACAATCGTCCCGACCCCTGGCAGTGATGATGCCAAAAGGGGGGAAGGAATTGTACTGAAAAATGCCAATCTTTTGGAGCTACAAGGTGGAGAAAGTGGAGGTGCTGGAGTAGAGAGGATGATTGAAGGAGTTGGTAGTGCCGGTGATGAGGAGGAAGGATTAGATGATGAAGCGAGGGCTCTGAGCGAAGTGAAGGGCAAAGTAAAGCTCACGGAGGAGGAGTTGATGAAAAAGCCCGAGGAGCCCAGCAGGCCGCTTCAAGAAAAGGTGCTTAGTGCTTCAATCGCACGGCATCCTCCAGTGACGGTGATAACGAAGGAGGAGAGGCGGAAGCAGGTGGAGCAGGATGCAGCCATGGCGTGGGAGATGGAGCGCCTTTTTGATCTAACAAAAAAATCTGCTGCAGGTGCTTCTTCAAGTTCCAAAGCGCCCGCTTCAGCCGAAGCGCCCGCTTCAGCCGCACCCGCTTCAGCCATAGCGCCAGCTTCATCAGCCGCACTCACTTCAACAGCTGCACTCACTTCATCCGCAGTTGTCCCCTCTAGTGCAGCTACGAAGAAAGACATGCCGCCTCCCCCACCACCGAAGCAGCCATTGAAGCGAGCGGCCCCAGATTCGAAGAGAGATGACCCCGAGGCTAAGCGCCAAAAGGTCAAGGATGCAGTCGCTACAAGGGCGGAGAAGGAGGAAAGAAGAAGAAAGAGAGGAGAGGAAGGAAGGAATGAAGCTGAGAAGGAGAGGAGAATAAAGGCCAAGCGACTCCAAGTGATAGATGGCCGGATCGAGGAACACTTCAATGAAGTGAGACTCATCCAGTCCGCTCTAGTTCATAGTGCCTTTGTTCCACTCATGCCAGAGGAGTCCGAAGCATGCCTTGCTCAAGCTATGATCGACACATGCCAGACGACTGCAAAAGAAATGATTGAATCTGGCCGCTACCGCCTCAAGGAAGAGCAGAACTACATTCGCAAGCGACTCAATGAGAAGCTTCCTATCTGGAGTGGCGAGTCAGGAAAGAAATTCAATGCAGTCATGGCACAGATGGCCAGCCGGTCGGAAGAGGAGTTGACTGTGCGCAGAAACGAGCATCTTGATGCCCGTGAGATTGAGCAGTTCGTCCCCGATGAATTACTTGAGCAGTGGCTACACTACAAAGAAAATTTTATCAAAGCATACTACTATTGGGAGGTAGTGCCACTGCAGACCGAATGCTCAAAGATCAGCGCTCTCAACAACTTTCTTAGTGCCTATGATGAGAAGTTCAGGCGGAAGGTTTTCTCACTTGCACAGCTTGCAGAGCCCATGCCTCTAATCATCAAGGTACCCGCTATGAAGGAATTCCCCATGCCCTTCCTACCCGGTACATGTGTCCCAGATCGTAGCATCATCGATGCGGAAGTGGATGAAGCCTTCCAACTTGAGGAGACTTGGAGGAGGCCAAGTATCCACACTATTGGCTCATTGGAAGCGAAGGTCTTTAGTGCATACACTATTCCTGAAGAGATGATTGCTAAGGATTTGGAGGAAGAGGAAGAAGAGAAGAAGAAGGAGGACGACAGGGAAGGAGCTGCAGGAAACCGTTGAGTTTCAAGTTCCTTAATATTTTTGTGAACTGCTTGTTCATTTATCCAATTTCAATTTATGTCAAAAAGCGTCATTTACTTGCTTTGTGAATGACTTTACCTTTGCTACAAACTCAAACAAAATTTAACCGAAAAAAAGGGGGAAAGGAATTTACAAATAATTCAAACGAAGCTGCAAAGGAAGCAGGCGCTTGAAGTTCTTTCCACGATTAGATAGACTAGATTTCGATAATCTTAAGTCTTTGGGTTTTGGCATCATCAAAAAGGGGGAAATTGTTGGGAATTGTTAAGAACAACATGTTAAGGGGGAACCTATTAGGGACACTTCATTGTTTTGATTTGATCCCAAAACCCCAAAGCGTTCTGTTCCCAAGCGACCCATTTTGAATGTAGTTAATAGGTTAGAATTTTTCTAAGCCTATTGTGTAAGGATGGCTCCTTATTTTTGCTTAGATTATAGGCTTCAAAGATTCAAGTGAAGGCCACTCGCTTGAGTGTGTTCTTCGAAGCGAAGCAAATCTAGCAAGCTGAAGTGAAGCGTGCCGACGAACAGTGTAGCAAAGCGAGCACTACAGTAGATTCAAAGTGAGTCTGCCAAAGCAATGCGAAGTGAAGCAAGCGCTACAGTAGATTCAAAGTGAGTCTGCCAAAGCAAAGCGAAGCAAAGCGAAGCAAAGCAATCACTACAGTTCGAAGCCAAAGTGAAGCGAAGCAAGCGCTACAGTGTAAAGTCAAAGCTAGTCAACTCTAGTCAGCAATTTCCAAAGCAGTCACTAGGGAACTTTATTTCCCAAAGCGACTCACTACAGAATGACTACGAAGTGACTCAACTAAAGCGGACACTACAACTTCAAAGCGAAGCGAGCCACTACCTACCAGAAAGCGACAGCACAATTCCCGCTCCATATTTTGAACTCCAGTCAACAGGAGATCGTAGCATTTATTACCAGATCTCCACGTGTCAAACGCGGAGAGGAGCAGCGGAGTTGACTGCCAGGCCGACAAAGGCGCCGCAACAGTACTGGCTCGCTCCAGTTACTGTTGAAATTGGAACTTAGCCAATTTCGGCAAAAAGCCAAATCTGCGCGTCTGAAAAGCAGCCAGCCTGTGCAGGTACTGTCGAGAGGAGGAGAGACAAGGCCACCAACCAAGCAACGAATCTCGCCAATCTCTCCACCTATAAATAGTGAAGGATCACAACGTGAAGAAGTAGAACACTACTTGAGCATTCGAGCGCATACAGCAAACAAACACTCCCAAGCCTTTGAGCAATCTTCGAGTTTTTGTTTCCAAGTGTTCTCCGAGTTTCCAGTTCATTGGAACTCGTCTTCACAACCTTCACACTTAGAGTCTAAGCCCACTTCAAATATCCAAGCTTAGAAGAAGAGCTCTAGCCTACTTTGCATCTACTGTAAAGAGCTCTTCATAGTGTGTTCGTCAACCAAAAACCCTAAACTCTGTGTGTTAGGTTTTTGAGTCGTCGTTAGGTTGTTCTCGATCCAAGGCTCTTCTTTCATCGATTGAAGAAGCCTCGATCATAGAGTCTAGATCCAAGCTTGCACTTACATCGTTTGTGCGAAGCTCGATCGAAACTAGGCTGTAAGGAGAGCCCGCAATCTTCCTGTCTGTGTTAGACTGAAGCAAGTGAAGCTTCCAGTCTTTGTTAGGTTTGTGTAGTGAACCCGTAATCACTACGTCAGTCGTTTGATCCAGGCAAGTGAAGCCCGATCTCGACCAGGTTTCTGAAGGACCCGTAACCTTCAAGTTCTTGAGTGAAGAGAACAGTTGCCGTCGTGCAACAAAGTGGACGTAGGAGCTTTATCTCCGAACCACTATAAATCTCTGTGTCGTATCTCTCTAACCCTTATCTCTTTACCGTATTTGATTATCCATTGCACGTGCATCTAAACAAACGAACTTGGATTTTTAATTACTTAGGAAAAGATTTTAGCTCATCGAATTTCCGCATACACGAGTAAAGACTCCCTCTTGATCAAGTTCTTACTTCGGTCAAGCAGGCTAGCTACGTACTGTAGATCTAGCCTCAGCTAGGTCTTAAGTTACAAGCGAGCTCTTTACTTGTCACTCTGAGTTAAGGGATTTGAAGTTAAAAAAAACTTCAAAATACGTATTCACCCCCCCCCCCCCTCTACGTATTTTTCCTGTTAACAAACCGGGACCAACAACCTGTTTTGGGTATAGCAGGCTGTGTTAACGGCCTCTACCCAAAACTTCTTTGGAAGGTTGGTTTCATCCAGCATGGTACAAGCTGCTTCCTTCAGCGACTTGTTACGGCGTTCCACTACGCCATTTTGTTGAGGTGTGCGAGCTGCTGAAGTTTGATGATGAATTCCACTCTTTGTGCAATATTCTTCGATCATCGCATTGATAAATTCGGTGCCTCGATCGGATCGAATGGAGATGATGGATTTCTCCTTTTGGTTGCACAGCTTGCTCAGCAACGCGGGTAGCTTCTCCAAAGTCTCCTTCTTTTTGTACATGAAAATAACTCACGTAAATCTAGAATAATCATCTATAATAACGAGAGCGTATTTTCTACCGTTTATACTCAAGGGAGTGACTGGACCAAAGAGGTCGAGATGGAGAAGCTCAAGAATTCGATTTGAAGCTTGTGCCGTCACACATGGAAAGGATGATCTTGTTTGCTTTCCAGCTTGACAGGCTTTACAAATGTGATCACGATCGAAAACTTGATCTGGCAGGTCGTTCACCAGTTTGTTGCGTGCGAGCTTGTTGATGGTCTTGAAGTTCAAGTGACTCAACCTCTTGTGCCATAGCCAGCTTGTCTCAGAATCAGCCTTTGTGATCAGGCAGGTCTCTATCCAATCAGTCCATTGAACTATATAGAGTCTATCCTGCAAAATTCCGGTAAGAAGTATTTCTCCTTCCTCATTTTTCACGAGACATTTGTTAGCAGTGAATTCTACTCGTTTACCACTCGAGCAGAATTGCGACACAGAGAATAAGTTATGATTGAGACCTTCAACATACGAGACGTTAGAAATAGTTGTTTTACCAACTTTTAGATCGCCCTGGCCTCTTGTGAGTCCCTTTGAATTTCCTCCAAAGGTTACAAGTGGCCCGTCTCGTTCTTGATAGTTTGATAGTAGCGTTTTGTCACACGTCATGTGCTTGGAGCATCCACTATCAATGATCCATACAGCTCCACGAGCTGCTTGGCTCCTTCTTTGAGCCTTTCCAACCTGAAATTAGTTAAACTTAGCAACCCATTTGAGATTGGGTGCTACATCGGTTGCAGGAACGGCCTTTGGGACCTAGATTTGTTTCGCCGGTCTGCTTCTATCCGAGGCTGAGGACGAGGCAGTGGCGGTCTTGGGCTTGGGAGCCTTGGATTTCTTTGATCGAGAGTGGCGAGGCTGATAATACTGCTCTTCATAAAAGCCAGGTTGATACTGCCAGTCTTGAGAGTTTGACTGTTGAGGATAGTGGCAGTGACAACCTTGATGAGCAGGGTAGAAAAACTGAGGGTGATACGGCCTTTGATAGTATTGGCCTTCATATCGCCCTTGATGAACAGCCTGTTTTTGATAAGGGAGGGCAGGTCGACGTTGCTGGGCAGGTCGACTCACTTTCTTTTGAGGAACGGACTGTTCCTTCTTGTGTTGCTTTAAGAGGATGACTTGGGGCTGTCGAACTGGATTCTTCAGCTTGACCATCTTATCAGGCAGAGCTTGATGGGCTTTCCTGATATTCTTTGATTTAGACTGCGCCTTTTCGAACTTGATCTTGCAGTCTTTATCCTTGCATTCTTTGGATTCTCCGCTGAACCCAATTCCAGAGTGATCGCGCGGATTGCGTTGCATGGATTGGACCTCTTCAAGTTTCTTTCCGCTTTTCTTCAACTGACTCAGGGTTAGTTGAAGTTTTTCTTCCTTTTTCACGAGGAGTTTGTGTCGAATAACCAAGTCAGCCAACTTTGATGTAAGGCTGTGTATTTCGGCATCTTTGATCTTGAGGGACTCGTCCTTCTCGAGCGCCCTGGCATCGAACTCCTTAACCCGGAAAGTCAATTCTTCAACTTTTGACTTTAGGGCTTCGATCTCCCTTTCTTTTTCTTCATCATAAGGAGTGAATTTTTCTTCCAATGCTAGCTTGTATTTTTCATTCTTATTCATCAGCTCAGCATTATCTTCAACGACCTCTTTGAGTGTATCCACGAGATCGGCATAATCATCGAGCTGTTTCTTGATTTCTTCCCAAGACACAGCCTCGGATAGTTCTTCACCTTCTTCTGCACAATCATCGTCAGAGAAAGAAAGTGAAATAGGTTGAGGGACTACCTTTGAAGATCCCTCGTTTTGTTGGTGTTCTCCAACGAAACATTCTTCATCATCACTTTCGTCGAAAGCGATGTAACCCTCGTCATCACTTGACGAGCTGTCTGAGAGATGAGCCTCCTTTGATTCTTCAGTAAGCATGGCAGCTCGTTGATCCTTGAGCTTCTTATCATGCTTTGCACGGAGCTTGTCTCTCTCGGCCTTTGTCAGATCTGGACAATCGGTCTTATAGTGACCCGGCCTGCCACAACCAAAACAGCCACCCTCGGGTGTGTTAGAAGAATTGAAGGTTGAGGGTTTACCTTCTCCCTTTTTGTCAGGGCGGTCGTGGTTGCGGTTTGAGAAGTTTCGCTTGTTGTCACGGTAGAATTTCTTGTATTTGACAACCTTTCCTAGGAGCTTCTCATTTCTCCTAGCAGCTAGAGCATAGTCGAGAGTCATCTTCTCGAACTTTTTGACGATGGATTCGTCAATCGAGCTTGGGGTAGCAACAGAGGCTGAGTCAGCCTTGAAAGCTATCTCCTTGTCATCTTTTTCATCGGCCTTCTTGCTGGTGGAAGGCTGTGCTGATCCGTGGATTCGAATCATTTCATATTCATTTCCGACAAGAATGTCGAAAAGATCTTCGGTGGTGAGGAAGTTGAAGTCCGAACGGGCTGGATGCATGGCGGCGTATACGTGCCAATTTGCGGGCAGGGCACGCATCACTTTAAGATTCTTCTCGCGCTGCGTATATTTGTGAGGGTTGATTGCAGCGACTTCGAGAATTATTTCGGTGAAGCGAATTTTCATTGCTTCTATGGTTTCACCCGAAATCATCTTGAAGTCATCGAACTTGCTGCACACCATAGACAGCTTGTTCTCCTTCATCTCCTCCGAACCTAGGCTGATGGACCGGAGGGTGTCCCACATCTCTTTGGCAGTTTCAAGATTTCGAATCTTGGTAAGGTAGACGCCCTTTACGGTGCTTGAGATGAGTCCCTTTGCGTAATCATCGAGGCTGGCCTCCTTCCTTTCCTCGGTTGTGTAGTCGCGAGGATTTTTGAGGACTTTCTCGTATGTGGCCTCCCCGGGGGACGTCCCATCAGCGATGATCTTCGCTGCATAGATGGGAGAGGGGCCATTTTCGATGATCTCCCACATAAGGACGTGATGTGCCTTGAGACACATCTTGATTCGGAAGCTCCAGTCTTCATAGCCTTGGATGGAGAAGTCTTCACAAACCCTGAGAAGAGAAGCCTCCATTACAAATAATATGATATGATATAAATGAAAAGATTTTTCTAAAGGCTCGGTTCAAAATGACCTAAAGATTGATAAAACCTTTAGTATGCAAAGCAGCGGTCAAAAGAACCACTGCTCTGATACCACTTGTTGATCCCGGAAAAGAGTAATTGGTGTATGAGAGGGGGGGGGGGGAATACACCAATGCCAACCGTTTTTGACGTTTTATAAAATCAGGTCGATCAGAAGGTCGATTGTCAAGGTTGTTGGTCCCGGTTTGTTAATAGGGGAAATACGTAGAGGGGGGGGGGGGGGGGTGAATACGTATTTCAAGTTTTTCAACTTTTTCCCTTTAACTCAGAGTGACAAGTAAAGAGCTCGTTTGATACTTAAGACTTAGCTGAAGCTAGATCTACAGTACGCAGCTTGCCTGCTTGACCGAAGTAAGGACTTGATCAAGAGGGAGTCTTTACTCGTATATGCGAAAATTCGATGAGCTAAAATCTTTTCCTAAGTAATTAAAAATCCAAGTTATGTTTGTTTATATGCACGTGCAATGGATAATCAAATACGATAAAGAGATTAGGGTTAGAAAGATACGACACAGAGATTTATAGTGGTTCGGAGATAAGGCTCCTACGTCCACTTGTTGCACGACAGCAACTGTTCTCTTCACTCAAGAACTTGAAGGTTACGGGTCCTTCAAAAACCTGGTCGAGATCGGGCTTCACTTGCCTGGATCAAACGACTGACGTAGTGATTACGGGTTCACTACACAAACCTAACAAAGACTGGAAGCTTCACTTGCTTCAGTCTAACACAGACAGGAAGATTGCGGGCTCTCCTTACAGCCTAGTTTCGATCGAGCTTCGCACAAACGATGTAAGTGCAAGCTTGGATCTAGACTCTATGATCGAGGCTTCTTCAATCGATGAAAGAAGAGCCTTGGATCGAAAACAACCTAACGACGTCTCAAAAACCTAACAGACAAAGTATAGGGTTTTTGGTTGACGGACACACTATGAAGATCTCTTTACAGTAGATGCAAAGATTGGCTAGAGTTCTTCTTCTAAGCTTGGATATTTGAAGTGGGCTTAGACTCGAAGTGTAAGGGTTGTGAAGACGAGTTCCGATGAACTGGAAACTCGGAGAACACTTGAAACAAAAATTCGAAGATTTGCTCAAAGGCTTGAGAGTGTTTGTTTGCTGTATGCGCTCGAATGCTCAAGTAGTGTTCTCTCTTTTCTTCGTCTTCATCCTTCACTATTTATAGGCGGAGGGATGCCGAGATCCGTTGCTTGGTAGGTGGCTTTGTCCCTCCTCCTCTCGACAGTACTTTGCGCAGGTAGTTGCTTTTGCAGGAGCGCAGTTTGTCTCTTTGCCGAAAATGGCTAAGTTACAAACTTAACAGTAACTGGAGCAAGCCAGTACTGTAGCGGCGCCCTGTCGGCCTGGCAGTCAACTCCGCTGCTCCTCTTCGCGTTCGACATGTGGAGATCTCGCAATTAATGCAAAGATCTCTAGTTGACTGGAGTTCAAAATATGGGCGGGAGTTGTGCTGTCGCTTTCTGGTAGGTGCTGGCTCGCTTAGCTTTGAAGTCGTAGTAGCCGCTACGAAGTGAGTTGCTTCAGGATCAATTTGTAGTGAGTCGCTTGGGAAATGAGGTTCCGTAGTGACCGCTTTAATCAATGTTGACCCGCGTTGACTCGCTTCGGCTTTTCTTTGTAGCACTTGCTTCGCTTTGCTTTGGTGGACTCGCTTTGATTCCACTGTAGCGCTTGCTTCGCTTTGCTAGCTTCGGCACACTTCGCTTCAGCTTTGGTAGACTTGCTTTGCTTGAATAACGCACTCAAGTGAGTGGCCTTCACTTGAACTTTTGAAGCCTATAATCTAAGCAACATAAGGAGCCATCCTAGCAGAGTAGGCTTAGAAAAAAAAATTCTAACCTATTATCTACATCAAAATGGGTCGCTTGGGAATAGGACACTTGGGGTTTTGGGATCCAATCAAAACAAATGACTTCGTCTATCAAGTATCCCACATAGTTCCCCCTTAACAAATTGGTCCATAACAATTCCCAACAATTTCCCCCTTTTTGATGATGCCAAAACCCAAAGGCTAAGACTTAGAGAATTCCAGCCTATCTAACCGTGAAGGGAACTCCAAGCGACTGCTTCCTTTGCAGCTTCGTTTGTAATTTTTTTAAGTTCCTTTCCCTTTTTTTTTCGGTTAAATTAATTGAGTTTGTTGCAAAAGGTAAGGTCATTCACAAAGTAGGTAAATGACGCATTTTGACAGAAATTGAAATTGGATAAATGAACAAGCAGTTCACAAAATATATAAGGAACTTGAAACTCAAAGGTTTCCTGCAGTTCCTTCCCTGTCATCCTCCTTTTCCTTCGTCACTTCCATTTCCTTCTCTTCTTCCTCTGCCTCCAAATCATTTGCAATCATTTCTTCTGGTATGGTGTATGCACTGAAGACCTTTGCTTCCAGCGAATCAACACTGTGGATACTTGGCCTCCTCCAAGTCTCCTCCAGTTGGAAGGCTTCATCCACCTCAGCGTCGATGATTCTACGATCGGGGACACTGGTGCCAGGTAGGAATGGCATAGGGAATTCCTTCTTGGCTGGTACCTTGATGATTAAAGGCGTGGGCTCTGCAAGCTGTGCAAGAGCGAAGACCTCCCGCCTAAAATTCTCATCATAGGCACTAAGAAAGTTGTTGAGCGCGCTGACCCTTGAGCATTCTGTCTGCAGTGGCACTACCTCCCAATAGTAGTATGCTTAAATTTCTCTTTGTAGTGTAGCCATTGCTCGAGTAATTCATCAGGGATGAACTGCTCAATCTCACGGGCATCTGGGTGCTCATTTCTGCGCACAGTCAACTCCTCTTCCGACCGGCTGGACATCTGTGCCATGACCGCATTGAACTTCTTTCCTGACTCGCCGCTCCAGATAGGAAGCTTCTTGTTGAGTTGCTTGCGAATGTAATTCCGTTCCTCTTTGAGAGGGTAGCGACCAGAGTCAATCATCTCTTTAGCAGTCTCGTGGCACGTATCGATCATAGCCTGAGCTAGGCATGCATCGGACTCCTCTGGCATGATCGGAACAAAGGCACTTCGCACTAAGACGGACTGGATGAGTCTCACTTCATTGAAGTGTTCCTCAATCCGGTCGTCAATGACTTGCAGTCGCTTTGCCCTTATCCTCTTCTCCTTCTCTGCTTCATCCCTTCCTACGTCTCTTCTCTTCCATTTTCTCTCGTCCTTCTCTGCCCTTGAAGCAACTGCCTTCTCGACCTTTTGGCGCTTGGTCGCGGGATCATCTTTTTTGGTTTCTGTAGCAGTTCGCTTCACTGTTTGCTTTGGTGATGGGGGAGGCGGCATGTACTTCTTTGTGGTTGCACTCGAAGCGACAATTACAGTTGAAGTGACTTCTGCAGTTGCTGAGGTGAGTGCAGCACTTGAAGTGGGCTCGGCGGCTGAGGCGGCTGAAGCGGGTGCTTTGGAACTTGAAGCACCTGCAAGAGTTAACCTTCCTAGCTCCAACTGCCTAGCTATGGCTTCGTCTTCCTCCGCTTGCTTCCGCCTTTCCTCCTTGGTTAACACCGTAATTGGAGGATGTCGTGCGATAGAAGAGGCAAGCACTTTTTCTTCAAGTGGCCTGCGAGGCTCCTCAGGCTTCTTCATTAGTTCTTCCTCTGTGAGCTTTTCTTTGCCTTTCTTGGCAAGCTTTGCCTCCTCCTCCTCTTCTCCGGTACCACTACCTTCCTCCAACAACCTTTCTACTTCAACAGCACCAGTTACTCCACATTGTGGTTCCAAAAGATTGGCATTTTTCAGTACTATCCCTTCCCCCTTTTTGGCATCATCACTGCCAGGGGTTGGGACGATTGTCTTTCCAGCAAGAGACTTGTGAAGTTCCTCAATCTTATCAAGTACAGCATGAAGCATTCTTTCCGTTCGTGTCGCGAAGACTTGCTCTTCCGACAATACCATTCCTACTGTTTTGATTGAGATTTCTTCCAGCAAGTATTCGCATTGCTTTTCTCTCTCAACAACAGATCTCATCATTCATTCCAATGGCTCTAGTCTTCTGAAGCGAGCCTCCAGCTCCGCTTCAATTTCACTCTTTATATCCTTCTTTTGCTCTTGCAGGTTGAGGTACCAGAAATCCTGTGCCGCTTGAAGTTCTGCCTCCATGGTTTCAAGCGATCTCTCTCTCTGATTGAGAGAGAGAGATGGAATTCGGCACCTGCAGCTACCTTCTCGGTGTACAATTCACCCAATTCTTTGACCGTCTTTAGCAGAATTGAGAGCTCGGCACTCTTTAGATCAAGAGCTTGAGCACTCCTCCTTCGACTCTCCAATTCTTTCTTGTCAATGTCACTCTCTTCTTTGAGTTCCTTTAGTTTAGTTCGAAGTGAGTCGAGGGTCTTTTTGGTGCTTATCAGCTCACTCCCTTTTCTTATCACTTCTTCTTCTCTCTTCTCTACTGCTTCCTTCAGCTTCTTCACCTCTTTCTCCAACGCCTCCTTCTCTTTACCAACTGTGACAAGCTTGGTATTAAACTCCCTCAAGCCGCTCCGTTCTGCGTCACACGAGCCCTTGAGTTCGTTGATTGATTTTGTGTGGTCATCCACCAGCTTCACTTGCGCCTCCAGCGCCTTCTCCTTTTTCTCCAACTCCATCTTCTTTTTGGTGATCTCGCTTTGCGTACTCGAGATCTCCGCATCCTTAACTTCCACCTCCTCTGCGTGTTCCCTCATTAGTTTCTTCTCGTGAATGGTCGGGGTGTGCTCAGGGACTTTAGCGTCCGGATAGGCACGCTTTACTTTTGCGTCCAGCTTATCCCAGAAGCTAGTTCCAGTGAGAAATGCATGTAAGCCATTCTCACCGATGAAGTCCAAGAGCTTTCCCTCCATCTGGATGAGATCTTCCTTTGAGAAGGCCTCTAGGAGCTTGAAAACTTTGTAAAACTCTGTGCCGCGGTAGGTGACGTATGTCAAGAAATCGACTATCTTGGTGAAGAAGTCGTCTGACATAGGCACTGAGGGATAGCGGTTTCTGAGGGTTTCAGCTGCCTGCTCTCTGTCTCTCTTGTATCTTTTGAGAGCATCCACCTGTGAGGGGGTTTTGGGGATTTGGAACTGGGGAATTATGGATGTATGGGCTGTATCGGTTGTTTCTGCCGATGTTGAAGGGGATTGGGATGGTGTGGCTTCAGGGGTTTTAGGGATTTGGATAGGTTCTGTGGCTGGCTGGGTTTGCTGGGTTTCAGGGATTTGGAATGAGGTGTAGGCAGCAGATTGATCTGTGCTGAGGAAAGGTATAGTAGGTATATTGAAGGAAGATGCAGATTCTTCTTCCTGGGGAGAGTGGGGGGTTGTTTGTGTAAGTGGTTGGTGGGTTGATGAGGCTTGAGGTTCTGGTATTTGGGTAATCTGTAGTAGAGGGGATTGAGCTTAGTTGGTGAGGATTGGGATTCAGCAACTTCAATGTCCTCAAGCGGCTTCTCCACCACCTCGCTTTCTTGGACAGGTGAAGTGACTTGCTTCATCCTTTTCTTCCCTCGCTTTGGTGTCGCACCCTTCAATGATGAAGCAGCTTGTTTTGCTTGGGAAGTTTCAGCTCGTGTTTCCATAACTGGTTTTGCTGCGGGCACTTCTACATTTAGAAGTCCCTGATCCATCGGAATCTTGGTCTTCCTCCACTTGTCGTAGAAGATAGACTGTTTGTTGTAGACTGCAGTGTCGGAATCCGGCCATACTTTGTTGGGAAATTTCTTCTCCAATGCAACAGAGAGTCTGGAGAAGAATTTCAGTTTCCCTTTGCGGAGGATCTGATCAGGGGTCCCTGGCACGAATGCAAAGTCTTCAGCAGCTTCATAGATTTGTTTGAGAAACCAACCATGCCAGTTGAATTTCGTTCCGGTGAGGCTGTCGATGATCATGGTGGTGCCGATCAGCTTTGTCTCCGACTGCGTATCTAGGGTTCCGACATAGCACGCGATGCTCTTCGAAAAGAGTTCGCAGATGAGGTTGAAAGGGGCCTTCAAGTTCGAACGGATGCTGGCCACCTTAAAGTTTGGTTCTGCTCTTTTGACGGCGAAACGACCGTATTGAACTCCGGCCGAGAGTCCCAAATTTAACAGGGAATCTCCTCCTTCCCTCGGCAAGTTGAACATGCCGATGAGCTCGTTCAAGTCCACCTCCACCGGCTTCTGGGTTTGTGGATCTGTGAATGATGATGTATTTTGTTCCTTCTTTAAATTCAGAAGAAGTTCTCCAACGGCCTTCGCCAGAATTTTTGACGGAACCGCCGTCACAAACTTCCATAGACCGGCCATGGTCACGGCTCTACGGAAGAAACCTCTCCTTTCGATGACGATTGGGTCGAGATGAGGCTCGACATTGATGTGTTTATCTACCTCCGTCATGAACTGCTCCATTGTTTCTGTATTTAGCTTCTTTCCCATGGTTTATTCTTGTAGAGAGGGTTGAGAAAAAGTCAAGGCTTTGAGGGATTTTAGGCTTGAGTTTTCAAAGGTGCATAAGTTTCACTAAAATGGTAGTTTTGAGACTTGTGAAATTTTTCTGCAGCCTTCGGTGTTACATATATATAGAACTAGGGTTCGGCTGACGAGGCAGGGGCAAGACAGTAATATCTTCGAAGATCCTGTGCAGGGGCGGCGGACCTTCGGTGATGGATCTGACGTGTCCGGCGTCATCACTGGAAAAGTGAACCGCCAATTTGGCTTGACGTGGCCACGTGGCAGCTTTTGATTTGTCTCTCCAATAGTCGTCAATCCAGCGGTTGAGATTTAGAGACGGTTCAGATTCGACGACTGGATTGAGTGCGGTTTTCCCGCTTCCTCGGCATTGACGTCCACGCGCCTGTCATTTCTTTTTCTACGCGCCGCTGCATTAAATGCTAAAGTAAAAAGTGAAATTTTGCACTCGAGTGCTGACAGCTCATACGCTTCGCTTCGTATCCGCTCGCTTCGAGTGTAGCCGCTTCGGCATCCACTCGCTTGCGAAGTACTCGCTTCACGTGACTGTTCCGCACTCGTTTGCGATGACTTGCAGAGTGACGTGGCACTCGCTTCGTCATTTGTAGCGACTGGGAACAAGAAAATGAATTTCTTTGCTTAATTTAAAATGTTTCTGACTTACATACTTCGAGGATAAACAAGAGTGTTTTCCTCTTTGTATTTGTGTCAGATTCATTTCATATATTCCACGTAGTGAGTGAGGGTTTCTAGCACGCTTCAGCTCACTTAGTGTACTTCAAATAGAAACACTTACCAGTCAATCTCACTTCGTAGGAGATTGATACCACCTATTGAAGACTTCATTTTGAGGATTTGTACATCATCAGTTAAGACCAATTGATGGTATTTGCCTTGAAGCTTGTTGATCTCGTCTGTTGAGTACGCCTCCATTTATTGGATACATTGTCTTCTTTGGAGTTCATCTTCATGGCATTCATCTTCCTCTACGAATTAGAGAGTCCTCCATCGAAGTGAATGAGGGAGGAAATGAATATAGTACACAAGCTTACTACAACCCAGAGGGGAGCTTCACGTAAGTGTACATATTCACGACGAATGGGGGATGAGTACAAGTCCTTATCTCAGAGCAGAAATGGATAGGATGACAATGAGAGTGCTCTGACAAGACAATCTCGTATTTTACGCAGAAGCATGTCACCAGCCCTGCAACCTTTTTGTAGAAAAAGGTAAACCTTCAAGCATCCTCCTACAAGCTACAGAATGAACTTGCAATCAACTCGCTTTGACCCAAGCTAGGGCAAATTGAAGCGATGCAAAATTCAAAGTGGGGGAGGAATGGATAGACATCCGGCAGCTCAACTCAATGAAGAGTGAGTAAGGAATGGACATTTATCCATGATGAAGGAGATGAGAAGACTTGCTCCTCTTCGGCGGAAAGATGGGAAGAGGACACAAGGTCTAGGTGCCAGCCCTGCCTAAGCTTTCACCATTTTTACGTGGGGAGGCCCGATACAAGACCCCACAACCGTTACTAGAAACGGCACTTGCGAGTGTTTATACCCACTCGCTAGGAATCCTAGGCTAGGTTGCAGCTTTCCTTGCTCGCTTTGGAAGTAGCTTGCTCCAAGAGCAAACAATAGTTCCCCCTTAACCAATGGCTTAACAATTCCTGTAAGCGGGTAGGGAACTTCTTCCAACACTCCACCTTTCTCCACCTTATTTTTCCTTCTTCAAGCGAGTGGAATTTTGAAGTGACTCGCTTGAGTTGGTGAAGATCCGAAGCGGGTGGCGCTACGAAAAACTAGCGATCACTCCTTCGTGCATTCAGGATCTAGCACTCTTCACCAGGGTCTAATAACCCTAATTCCATGCATAGCTGATTGAAACGAGACTCAGCTAGAGGCTTGGTGAGGATATCTGCTCGCTGGAGATCGGTATGAATTTTCTCGAGCTTGATATCCTTCTTCTCGACATGATCACGAATGAAGTGATGTCGAATTTCCACGTGCTTGCATCTGGTGTGAAACACTGGATTTTGTGAGATGCAGATAGCACTGTTGTTGTCGCAAAATATTGGAATTTCATTCGCTTCAACCTTGTAGTCCTTCAACTGCTGACGAAGCCATAGAATTTGAGAACAGCAGCTTCCTGCGGCCATGTATTCAGCTTCAGTCGTTGAAGTGGCTACACTCGTCTGCTTCTTCGAAAACCATGAGATCAGCTTGCTTCCCAAGAACTGACATGTGCCTGACGTTGATTTCCTATCAACTCTGCATCCTCCATAGTCAGCATCGGAATATCCAGTGAGCTCCAGATTGTCCTCCGCTGGATACCACAGACCCATGTTGACAGTGCCCTTCAAATATCGAAGAATCCTTTTGGCAACTTCAAGATGGCTGTGCTTGGGGTTGCTTTGGAAGCGAGCACAGACTCCTACTGAAAAAGCTATATCTGGTCTGCTTGCAGTGAGATATAGAAGGGATCCGATCAAGGCTCGGTAGTCTGTAACATCCACAGACTTCCCATCTATGTCTGGCTCCATCTTCCAGTTCGTGTTCATCGGAATCTTCACAGCTTTGGCATGCTGAACACCGAACTTAACAAGCATATCTCTTGTGTACTTCACTTGATTGATGAAGATACCATCATCCTGCTGCTTCACTTGAAGACCTAGAAAGCAGCTCATCAAGCCAATCATTGACATCTCATATTTGGTCTTCATCAGCTCTCCAAACTTCTCGCTAAGCGACTGGTTTGGCGATCCAAATATGATGTCGTCTACATAGATCTGAACCCATAACATATCCTCTCCATGGTTGATTGTGAAAAGGGTTCGATCTATCTTTCCTTTGTGGAATCCATTATCCACTAGGAATTGAGAAAGTGTATCATACCAAGCTCTGGGAGCTTGCTTCAACCCGTATAGGGCTTTCTTCAGTCGATACACCTTGTCTCCTTGCTCGAAACCCGGTGGCTGCTCCACATACACTTCTTCCTTCAATTCACCGTTGAGAAACGCGCTCTTCACATCCATTTGATACACTTTGAATCTCTTGGTCGCTGCATAGGCTAGGAAAAGTCGAATCGCTTCAAGCCGTGCCAATGGAGCGAAGGTCTCATCAAAATCGATTCCTTCCTCTTGGCAGTAGCCTTTAGCGACTAGACGCGCCTTGTTTCTCACAACGTTGTGATCCTCGTCTGTCTTGTTCTTGAACACCCAATTGGTGCCAATAACATGCTGGAATTTGGGACGATCCACGAGGTACCATACGTCGTTTTTGGTGAACTAGTTCAGCTCTTCTTGCATGGCGATCACCCAGTTTGAATCGGCTAGAGCTTCCTCCACGCATGACGGCTCAATGTTTGAGAGAAAGCAACTGAACATGGCACTTTCTCCAAACACTTGACTTCTGGTCACTACACCCTTGGATGGATCTCCAATAATTTGACTTGGTGATTGATCCTTGAGCCATGCACGCTTGGACCCGCCAGCTTCATCTTCATCTTCTTCTTGGTCACTCGCTTCACCATTTGAAACGACTGGATTGGGTGCTTGGCCTGCACTCGCTTCAGGAGTCTTGGGGGCAGCTTCATCTTTTACTTGGACATTCTGCTCGCTTGAGCCCTTAATCTCTTCTTCATCCTCAAGTATGTCCCAAGTAAGAGTGTTGATGGGTTCCTCACTTGACTTTCCTTCTTTAAATTGATCCTGTTCCTGTGGAAGACTCAAGGAAGATTCATCAAATACGACATGGGGTGATTCTTCCACGATTAGGGTTTTACAGTTGAACACCCTGTAAGCTTTGCTTGATGTGGAATATCCTAAGAATATTCCTTCATCAGCTTTGCTTTCAAAGGTTTTCAACTATGACTTCCCATTGTCATGGATGAAGACCCTACAACCAAAAATATGGAAATAAGATATGTTAGGAATTCTCCCTGTCCATATTTCATATGGTGTTTTGTCGTGCCGTTTGCAGAGAAGCGTCCGGTTTTGCGTGTAGCATGCTGTATTGGCAGCTTCAGCCCAATACTTCATCGGAAGCTTCGAGTCTGCAATCATGGTTCGAACGGCTTCTTTGATGATTCGATTTCTTCTCTCTGCAACTCCATTCTGCTGTGGTGTGCGTGCTGAAGAGGTCTGATGTGCTATGCCATGCTCCGTGCAGTAAGATTCAATGGTAGAGTTCAAGAACTCTGTGCCTTTGTCGGAGCGGATGGTCACGATCGCTTGATTCTTCTTCACAGCCAATCGCTTGAGCAGTTGTGGTAGCTTGGTCAGAGTCTCCTTCTTGCTGTAGAGAAATACGACCCAAGTGTAGCGAGAGAAGTCGTCGACTACAACTAGAGTGTATTTCCTTCCGTTCACACTAACTGGAGTAACTGGACCAAACAGATCCATGTGAAGCAGCTCGAGCACTCGCTTTGATGAAGCTTCTTCGAGACTGGCGAAGTGCTTCTTCGTCTGCTTCCCTCGTTGGCATGGTGAGCATGGATGGTCTTTGATGAAGACTTCATTTGGTATGCCTTGCACCAAACCCTTGCGAGCTAAGCTATTGATTGCTTTGAAATTGAGATGGTTCAAGCGTCGGTGCCATAGCCATCCTATCTCTGTAGCACTCCTTGCTACTAAGCATGTTTCCTCTTTGCAGCTATCCCATTGTGCGATGTAGACATTCCTTTGTCTAATTCCAGTGAGCACAATCTGGGATGTAAGCTTGCTTTTCACATGCACTTGTTGGAAATAAATTCCACCTTGTTTCTTTATCACAAAACTGTGAAATGGATAGCAAGTTGTGCTTGAGTCCTTCCACGTAGGAGACTTCTTCAATTGTGAGCTTTCCAACTTTCAGTGCACCGTACCCTTTGGTGCTTCCTCGAGAGTTGTCACCAAATGTAACGTGTGGACCCTTCTTCTCTATGTAGTCTTGAAGTAGAGCTCTCATGCCGGTCATGTGTCTTGAACATCCACTGTCCAAGTACCAGATTTGTTGACCCTCACATGGCATGGGATCCACGACGCTCACCTGGATTTAGACAGATTTCGGTACCCAAATCAGTTTGGGTCCTTGCAGGTTAGTTCCCTTAGGTACCCACACTTGCTTCACTTTCTTTTGAAAGGAAGCTTGTGCTTTGGGCTTCTCGACCTTCGAAAACAGTGACTTCTGCCTTGAAGCAGCTTCACATGTGCAGCAGTGTGTGCAAGAGGGGTAGCGGCTCGCTTCTGGCATACCCAAGCTCTTACCCTTTGGCTTGTATCCTGAAGCGACTCGCTTCGGATTAGCTATGGGCTTAGAGACTGACTTGGGTTTTACAGTCTGTCGAAGCGGCTCGCTTGGTTTTCTCGAAGCGGTCCAACTAGAGTTTCGACCCTGACTCGCTTGAGTAACCTTGGGAATCTGAAGCGACCTAGTGGAAGCTTCAAAGTCTTCCCCCTCAACGTTAGTCCGGTTGGACCATCTCCAGTCCGGATAACATGACACATAGACATTACTCCTTTTCTTGAAAGGGAGATCCTTTGTCTCTGGTGTCTTGGTCTGAGACTTAGAAGCTACAACTGGTTTCCCTTTACCTTTGAATTGGTAAGCATTAGCATTGTGAGTGCTAGGGATAGTTGTATTTTGCTTGCCCTTAGATTCAGTCCTTAAAGATATAGACATCTTCATTGGCTTCTTCTTAGGGTTCTCAGCCATTTTGCCTTTGTCTTTGTTAGTGGTCGCTTTGGATGCAGTGGGCATTTCCAAAGTGACTGATGGTGTCGTGTTTGAAGCACCAACAAAGACAGTCGGCTTGGAAGGTCCACCCTCATATCCAAGTCCTCCCTTTCTACCAAAAGGTAGAAGAGAACTCTCTAGTGCCTGTCTAGCGTATGAAGCTTTGTTTAAGTTGGCGACTAGAGTGGATTGGGCTTCATACCTTCCTTCCAAGCTTTGATGTCTCGCGAAGAGATCCTCGAACTTACTAGTCATAGCCCTTAAGTTGAATTTGACTTGGTCAAGCTCAGTGGCTAGCTTTCGGTTCTCCTTCTTGCTTTGAGACAAAGCTTGTTGCAGCACTTCGTGGTCACTTGACAATTTAACGTGCTTGTCAAGCAACTCACTCCATGTTGAAGAATTGGATTCCTCTTGGTGCGTGTGTGCGAGTGTAATTGAACTAGATGAGGGATAGATGAATACCTCTCCGGTCTCTTCGTCGGTGAGCGCCATGAGTCCAAGATCCTCACCTTCACTAGAGTTGGGATCTGTGAATGCATCGGAGTCGCTTGCTGGATCTTCAGTTGAAGCGACCGGCACTTCACTCGCTGCGAGCGCTCGCCTTGGAGCATCCCTCTTTGCTTTCAGTTCCTCTCGCTCCTTCGCACTCAGCTTTGGGCAATCGGATTTGTAGAGGCCCATCTTGTGGCAATGATAACATTCCACTTCCATCATGTCCCTTGAGATCGGCTTGGTCGTCTCTTCTTTCTTCCCTTTTCCTTCTCGAGCATCAGTGCTCCTCCCTTTGTATTGCTTGTAGAATCTTTTGTATTTTCCCACTCGAGAGTTCATTTTGTTGAAGTTCTTGGACAAGAACGCAATGTGTTCTTCCAATTCTTCCCTTGTCATCTTGGCTAGCGACTGGTCGCTTGGCCCTTCAGCAGCCTTGAATGCTACTCCTTTTGACGTAGTGGGCGCTTCATCCTCTTCGTCGAGGTTCATTCGATTCAGATCGAATTCATGTGCTTTGAGTTCGGAGAACAGAATCTCCGGTGTGAGCTTTGATAGATCTTTGGTAGCTAGGTACAGCTCCTTCATAGTCTGCCATTTCCTGGTGAGGGCTCGAACTATCTTCAGATTCATTTCCTTGTCTGTGAATTCCTTCCCAAGTGAGTTGAGAGTTGCAGTGATGTTGGTAACTCTCAGCTCGAATGCGTCGATGGATTCTCCTGGCTTAATTATCAGACTCTCAAACTCCCGCATCTGAACAGCGAGCTTGTTTTCCTTGATTTTGTCTGTGCCTTGAGAAATGAGGGCTAGTGTTTCCCACATTTCTTTAGTCGTTGCACATTTCCTTATCCGTGGTAGATAGGAGTCCGACACGGTGCTCTGCATCGTGTGGCGTGCAATCTTGTCGAGGTTGGCAACTTTGAAGTCATTCGGAGTGTACTCATCTTTATCCTTTTCAACATATGTTTGTCGAACATGAGCTTCGCGTCCTTCAGCAGCTGGGACGTTCACAGAAATGGCTTTCTTGATTTCGATTGGTCCGTCCTCTATGACTTCCCACATCCGGTCGTGGATGGAGCATAGGAAGCTCTCGACTCGGAAGCTCCAGATCTCATAGCCTTCAATGGAAAACTGTGGAAGACTAGAAGCACTGTATGTAGACATGGCAAACAATTAGTAGTATATGCAGTATGCATGGGTGAGGTTTTGATGCACTTAGGAAAATAGTATCCGCTGCTCTGATACCACTTGTTGGTCCCGGTTTGTTAATAGGGGAAATACGTAGAGGGGGGGGGGTGAATACGTATTTCAAGTTTTTCAACTTTTTCCCTTTAACTCAGAGTGACAAGTAAAGAGCTCGTTTGATACTTAGGACTTAGCTGAAGCTAGATCTACAGTACGTAGCTTGCCTGCTTGACCGAAGTAAGGACTTGATCAAGAGGGAGTCTTTACTCGTATATGCGGAAATTCGGTGAGCTAAAATCTTTTCCTAAGTAATTAAAAATCCAAGTTATGTTTGTTTATATGCACGTGCAATGGATAATCAAATACGATAAAGAGATTAGGGTTAGAAAGATACGACACAGAGATTTATAGTGGTTCGGAGATAAGGCTCCTACGTCCACTTGTTGCACGATAGCAACTGTTCTCTTCACTCAAGAACTTGAAGGTTACGGGTCCTTCAAAAACCTGGTCGAGATCGGGCTTCACTTGCCTGGATCAAACGACTGACGTAGTGATTACGGGTTCACTACACAAACCTAACAAAGACTGGAAGCTTCACTTGCTTCAGTCAAACACAGACAGGAAGATTGCGGGCTCTCCTTACAGCCTAGTTTCGATCGAGCTTCGCACAAACGATGTAAGTGCAAGCTTGGATCTAGACTCTATGATCGAGGCTTCTTCAATCGATGAAAGAAGAGCCTTGGATCGAAAACAACCTAACGACGACTCAAAAACCTAACAGACAAAGTATAGGGTTTTTGGTTGAAGGACACACTATGAAGAACTCTTTACAGTAGATGCAAAGATTGGCTAGAGTTCTTCTTCTAAGCTTGGATATTTGAAGTGGGCTTAGACTCGAAGTGTGAGGGTTGTGAAGACGAGTTCCAATGAACTGGAAACTCGGAGAACACTTGAAACAAAAACTCAAAGATTTGCTCAAAGGCTTGAGAGTGTTTGTTTGCTGTATGCGCTCGAATGCTCAAGTAGTGTTCTCTCTTTTCTTCGTCTTCATCCTTCACTATTTATAGGCAGAGGGATGCCGAGATCCGTTGCTTGGTAGGTGGCTTTGTCCCTCCTCCTCTCGACAGTACTTTGCGCAGGCAGTTGCTTTTGCAGGAGCGCAGTTTGTCTCTTTGCCGAAAATGGCTAAGTTACAAACTTAACAGTAACTGGAGCAAGCCAGTACCGTAGCGGCGCCCTGTCGGCCTGGCAGTCAACTCCGCTGCTCCTCTTCGCGTTCGACACGTGGAGATCTCGCAATTAATGCGAAGATCTCTAGTAGACTGGAGTTCAAAATATGGGCGGGAGTTGTGCTGTAGCTTTCTGGTAGGTGCTGGCTCGCTTAGCTTTGAAGTCGTAGTAGCCGCTACGAAGTGAGTTGCTTCAGGATCAATTTGTAGTGAGTCGCTTGGGAAATGAGGTTCCGTAGTGACCGCTTTAATCAATGTTGACCCGCGTTGACTCGCTTCGGCTTTTCTTTGTAGCACTTGCTTCGCTTTGCTTTGGTGGACTCGCTTCGATTCCACTGTAGCGCTTGCTTCGCTTTGCTAGCTTCGGCACACTTCGCTTCAGCTTTGGTAGACTTGCTTTGCTTGAATAACGCACTTAAGTGAGTGGCCTTCACTTGAACTTTTGAAGCCTATAATCTAAGCAACATAAGGAGCCATCCTAACAGAGTAGGCTTAGAAAAAAAATTCTAACCTATTATCTACATCAAAATGGGTCGCTTGGGAATAGGACACTTGGGGTTTTGGGATCCAATCAAAACAAATGACTTCGTCTATCAAGTATCCCACATAGTTCCCCCTTAACAAATTGGTCCATAACAATTCCCAACAAAGGTCGATCCTTATCAGAGGCAGATTGATCTATCAAGCTCGTTTGATAACAAGCTTGATTTATCAAACTGTTTATGCGGAAGTTGGTGGAGGTTGATTACTCTTTGAAAAATCTTCCTTAAGCCAATGCAGGTTGTTTCATGAAATGCAGGTTGATGCTCGTCAGTTTGATAAGATATTGAAAGAGCGATAAGTAAAGAGAGAGAGAGAGAGAGAGAGAGAGAGAGAGACCGCGATTTAGCGTGGTTCGGAGAAACCCTCCTACGTCCACGTCAGGTCGACTCGACCTGAGAATCCCTTTACCTTTGGATTCAACCTCTCTATTATTTATACTGACTGAGTATCAGTTCTAAATACACTCTAACTTGAATATATCTAGACACGAGTTTTGGGTCGTGACCCTTACAACCTTTCGTACTAAAATGTACAAACAACCTTTCACTAATTATAGAGCTTGACTAACTCTATAATGGCGAAGAACACAAAACAATCTTTCTAACTTCGAACGGGTCGGAGAAGAAGATGTTTGAATCAACGACAAGCAGCAGTGAACGCTTCGTCGTTGGCTTTTTATCGGAGTAGAAAATCTCTCTTCGTCAAGTGTTTGGGAAACTAATGGAATTTCGAACACTTGAATGGATATGAACTTGAGAGAGATTTTGGCAGAGATTTTGCATTGATAGCTTGAGTTTCCCGTGCTTGAATCCGATAATGGCTGAAGTATATATAGGCAGTTTTGAAAAACTAGCCGTTGGAGTCAGGATGACGTGGCACTAGTCGTTGGAGGCTGACTCACTTCTAGCCGTTGGGAAAGTTCGTCCTTGCTGGCACACCACGTGGCAAGGATCAGGTCGTGTTGCTCCATGAAGGCGGAGCATCGACCTTGATATGATAATCCAGCTCTTGAAATCTTCTAAGTCAAAGCAGGCTGGAAGCTTGAGAAGGGAGGTCGATAGACAGGAAGATATGCCAGCTCGATCCGAATGAGGCAGGTCGATAAACGACCTTTCTCTTACAGAGTGGATCAAACTTGCATTTAAACTTTAGAGAGCATCGACCTGCACTAACAGGTAGCAGGTCGATCTATCGGCCTTGACCCTAAACAAGTAAAGTATGCCTAAGTGTGGTTTCGATAAACATCATCAAAATCAAACTGCAAGGGGTTCCCAACACTTGTGACAAGCGAGTCACCTTCCACGCCAAGTGAGGATCCTGCAAGCGACTCAGATGTCTTCACGGATCCAAACTCCAGCGAGGGAGAGGATATGGGCTTTATGGCGCTCACCGACGAGGACACAGGAAAGGTATTCCTCTATCCTCCACTCAATTCAATTAAACTAGCAAACGAACACAATGAGGAAGTACATTCCTCTACATGGAGTGAGTTGCTTGACAAACCCCACAAATTGTTAAGCGAACACAAAGTGTTACAACATGCTATGTCTGATAGCGAGAGAGAAAACCGAAAGCTAGTCACTGAACTTGATGAAGTCAAGATCAATCTAAGGGCTATGATGAGTAAGTTTGAGGACCTCTTCGCTAGACATAAGAGCTTTGAAGGAAGGTATGAAACCCAATCCATTCTAGTGGTCAATCTAAACAAAACCTCATTCGCTAGGCAGGCACTAGAAAGCTCACTTCTACCTTTTGGTAGAAAGGGAGGACTTGGATATGAGGGTGGACCTTCCAGGCCTACTGTCTTTGTTAGTGCTTCTAACACAACACCATCAGTCTCTTTGGATGTGCCCACTGCCTCCAAAGCGACCACTAGCAAAGACAAAGGCAAGATTGAGATCCCTAAGAAGGGGCCCATAAAGATGTCTATATCTTTGAGGGAAGCTTCTAAGGGAAAGTCCAGTACAACAGTCCCTAGCACTGAAAATGCTAAAGCTTACCATTCAAAAGGTAAAGGGAAAAATGTTGAGGCTTCTAAGTCTCAATCCGAGGCACCAAGCACAAAGGATGTTCCCTTTAAAAGGAGAACTAATGTCCATATGTCAAGTGAGTCCAATTGGAGATGGTCCAATCGTGCTTACGTTGAGGGGGAAGGATTTGAAGTTCCCAAAAGGAAGCTTCAAACCCCAAAGGTTTCCCAAGCGAGTCATGGTTAAAAGCCAAAGTTGACTTCGCAGAAGAAACCAAGCGAGAAGCTTTCCAAGACCGAAAATCCCAGGTCAGTCTCCAAGCCTACGGCTAATCCTAAGCGAGACGCTTACGGATATAAGCAAAAAGGCAAGAGCATGGGTTGGTCTCAAGCAAGCACTTCTCGAGCCTTCCTTTAATGCACACACTGCTACACTTGTGAAGCTGCACGTAAGCAGAGTTCGCGATTTAGAAAGGCCGAGGAACCCAAAACACAAGCCAATACTCAAAGGAGAGTAAAGTAAGTGTGGGTACCTAAGAAAGCTAACCTGCAAGGACCCAAACTGATTTGGGTACAAAAATTGGCTTAATTGCAGGTGAGCACCGTGGATCCCATGCCCAGTGATGGTCAAGCAACATGGTACTTGGACAGTGGATGTTCAAGGCATATGACGGGCATGAAGTCTCTACTTAAAAATTATATAGAGAAGAAGGGTCCACAAGTAACCTTCGGTGACAACTCTCGAGGAATCACCAAGGGCTACGGCGTGCTGAAGATTGGGAAGCTAAGCATTGAGAATGTTTCCTACGTTGAAGGACTCAAACACAACTTGTTGTCCATTTCACAATTTTGTGATAAAGGATACAATGTGGAGTTCATCTCCAACAAGTGTGTTGTGAGAAACAAGCTTACTTCTCAAGTTGCTCTAACTGGAGAAAGAAAAAGGAACGTGTACGTAGCACAATGGGAAAGCTGCAAGGAGGACACATGCTTGGTCGCTAGAAGTGCAACGGAGATTGGATGGCTGTGGCACCGACGCTTGAGCCATCTCAACTTCAAGACTATCAACCGCATAGCTCGTAAGGGTTTGGTGAAGGGGATACCAAATGAAGTCTTTGTCAATGACCACACTTGCTCACCATGCCAACGAGGAAAGCAAACAAAGAAGCACTTCGCCAGCTTAGAAGAAGCATCATCCAAGCGAGTACTGGAGCTTCTACACATGGATTTGTTTTGGCCAGTCACTCCTGTGAGCATCATTGGAAGGAAATACACTCTAGTGGTAGTCGATGATTACTCTCGCTACACATGGGTTGTATTTCTATTTAGTAAGAGGGAGACACTGTCCAAACTTCCCCAACTGCTCAAGCAACTCGCTGTGGAGAAGAACCAAGCGATAGCAACCATTCGCTCCGACAAAGGCACAGAGTTCCTCAACTCTACAATTGAAGCATACTGCATGGAGCATGGTATTGTGCATCAAACTTCTGCAGCTCGTACACCTCAATAGAATGGAGTTGCTGAGAGAAGAAATCGAATCATCAAAGAAGTCGTTCGTACGATGATAGCAGACTCAAAGCTACCAATGAAGTACTGGGCTGAAGCGGCCAACACCGCATGCTACACCCAGAATCGGACGTTTCTCAACAGACGCTTCGACAAGACACCGTATGAAAAATGGACAGGGAGAATTCCTAACATTTCTTATTTCCATATATTTGGTTGTCGGGTCTTCATTCACAACAATGGGAAGTCACAGTTGAAAGCTTTTGAAAGCAAAGCGGATAAAGGAATATTCTTAGGATATTCTACATCTAGCAAAGCCTACAAGGTGTTCAACTGCAAAACCCTAATTTTGGAGGTGTTGGGAATTGTTAAGGACAAACATGTTAAGGGGGAACTACATGGGGCATTTTATAAATGAAGTTATTTGTTTTGATTTGATCCCAAAACCCCAAGTGTTCTGTTCCCAAGCGACCCACTTTGATGTAGAAAATAGGTTAGAATTTTTCTAAGCCTATACTGTTAGGATGGCTTTGATTTACTTAGGATTTTAGACTGCAGAAATTCCAAGTGAAGGCCACTCACTTGAGTGTGTTCTCCAAGCAAAAGCAAGTCTACCGAAACTGAAGTGAAGCGTGCCGAAGCTAGCGAAACGAAGCGAGCGCTACAGTGGAATCAAAGCGAGTCCACCAAAGCAAAGCGAAGTGAGCGCTACAAAGAAAAGCCGAAGCGAGTCAACGCTGGTCAATATTTGTTAAAGCGGTCACTTCGGAACCTCGTTTCCCAAGTGACTCACTACAAATTGACCCTGAAGCGACTCACTTCGAAGCGGCCACTACGACTTCAAAGCGAAGCGAGCCATCACCTACCAGAAAGCGACAACACAACTCCCGCCAATTTCCGGCTTCCACGGGATCGAGTCCCATATTTCTCAATTTTATTTTAACCAGGTGACTTAGCGCACCTGGCCACCGGGCTCCTCCCTTGAAGGAGTGAGCCGGGTTCGATCCCTGGTGGGAGCGAATTAGGGAGATATAAGGTGGCTTGGAGATTTTCTTGAAGTGTTTGGGAACTGGCGTACTAACATCTAATCTAACATCTAACATTTGCCCGATCCAAAAAAAAAAAAAAACAACTCCCGCCGATATTTTGAACTCCAGTCAACAACGAGATCATCGCATTTATTACAACATCTCCACGTGTCGCAAGCGGAGTAGTGAAGAGGAGTTGACTGCCAGGCCGACAGGGCGCCGCTACAGTACTGGCTCACTCCAGTTACTGTTAAGTTTGTAACTTAGCCATTTTCGTCAAAGAGACAAACTGCGCACCTGCAAAAGCAACTGCCTGTGCAAGTACTATCGAGAGGAGGAGGGACAAGGCCACCAACCAAGCAACGGATCTCGGCATCCCTCCGCCTATAAATAGTGAAGGATGAAGACGAAGAGAAGTAGAACACTACTTGAGCATTCGAGCGCCTACTGCAAACAAACACTCTCTGCTTTCTAGCAATCTTTGAGTCTTTGTTTCCAAGTGTTCTCCGAGTTTCCAGTTCATCGGAACTCGTCTTCACAACCTTCACACTTAGAGTCTAAAGCCCATTCTATATCCAAGCTTAGAAGAAGAACTCTAGCCATCTTTTGTATCTACTGTAAAAGAGTTCTTCATAGTGTGTCGTCGTAAACCAAAAATCCTAAATCTGTTGTTAGGTTTTTGAGTTCGTCGTCGTTAGGTTGTCTTGATCCAAGGCTCTTCTTTCATCGATTGAAGAAGCCTCGATCATAGAGTTTAGATCCAAGCTTGCACCTACATCGTTTGTGTGAAGCTCGATCGAAGCTAGGCTGTAAGGAGAGCCCGTAATCTCCCTGTCTGTGTTTGACTGAAGCGAGTGAAGCTTCTAGTCTTGTCTAGGTTTGTGTAGTGAACCCGCAATCACTACGTCTGTCGTTGGATCCAGGCAAGTGAAGCCCGATCTTGACCAGGTTTTAGAAGGACCCGTAATCTTTAAGTTCTTGAGTGAAGAGAACAGTTGCCATCGTGCAACAAGTGGACGTAGGAGCCTTAACTCCAAACCACTATAAATCTCTTTGTCGTATCTCTAACTCTAATCTCTTTTCTTATCCGATTATCCATTGCACGTGCATATAAAAAAACATAACTTGGATATTTTTAATTACTTAGGAAAGATATTTAGCTCACCAAATTCCGCACAAGAGTAAAGTCTCACTCTTGATCAAGCTCTAAGCTTAGGTCAAGAGATTGTTAATTGCGTTAGATCTAGCTCTCGGCTAGGTCTTATTATTTCTACGAGCACTTTACTTCATACTCTGAGTTAAGGAATTTGAAGTTGAAAAACTTCAAAATACGTATTCACCCCCCCCCCCCCCCCCTCTACGTATTTTTCCTATAACAAACCGGGACCAACAAGTGGTATCAGAGCAGCGGTTCTTTCGAGCCTCTGCTTTGCATATTGTCTCACTGAACCGGATCCTATTCCCTAAGTGCATCAAAAACCTCACCCACGCATATTGCATTTACTGCTGATAGTTTGCTATGTTTACATATAGTGCATCCAGTCTTCCACAGTTCTCGATCGAAGGATACGAGACATGGAGTTTCCGAGTCGAGAGCTTTCTATGCTCCATCCATGACCGGATGTGGGAAGTTATAGAGGACGGACCAATCGAAATCAGGAAAGCCATCTCTGAGAATGTCCAGCTGCCGAAGGTCGGGCTGCCTATGTTCGACAACGGTACGTAGAGAAGGACAAAGATGAGTACACTCCGAATGACTTCAAAGTCGCCAACCTCGACAAGATCGCACGCCACACGATGCAGAGCACCATGTCGGACGCCTATCTACCACGGATAAGGAAGTGCGCAACGGCGAAAGAAATGTGGGAAACCCTAGCCCTCATTTCTCAAGGCACAGACAAAATCAAAGAAAACGAGCTTGCCGTTCAGATGCGAGAGTTTGAAAGTCTGATAATAAAGCCAGGAGAGTTCATCGACGCCTTCGAGCTGAGAGTCACCAACATTATTGCAACTCTCAACTCACTTGGGAAGGAACTCACAGATAAGGAAGTCAACCTGAAGATTGTCCGAGCTCTCACGAGGAAGTGGCAGACAATGAAGGAGCTGTACCTAGCTACCAAAAATCTATCAAAGCTCACACCGGAGATTCTGTTCTCCGAACTCAAAGCTCATGAATTCGATCTGAATCGAATGAACCTCGACGAAGAGGATGAAGCCCCCACGACATCAAAGGGTGTAGCTTTCAAAGCTGCTGAAGGGCCAAGTGACCAGTCGCTAGCCAAGATGACGAGGGAAGAGTTGGAAGAACATATTGCGTTCTTATCCAAGAACTTCAACAAAATGAATTCTCGAGTGGGCAAATACAAAAGATTCTACAAGCAATACAAAGGGAGGAGCACTGATGCTCGAGAAGGAAAAGGAAAGAGAGAAGAGACGACCAAGCCGATCTCAAGGGACATGATGGAAGTGGAATGCTACCATTGTCACAAAATGGGCCACTACAAGTCCGATTGCCCAAAGCTGAGTGCAAAGGAGCGAGAGGAATTGAGAGCAAAGAGGGATGCTCCAAGGCGAGCGCTCGTAGCGAGTGAAATGCTGGTCGCTTCAACTGAAGAAGTCCCAAGCGACTCGGTGCATTCACAGATCCCAACTCCAGTGACGGAGAGGATCTTGGACTCATGGCGCTCACCAACGAAGAAACAGGAAAGGTATTCATCTATCCCTCACCTAGTTCAATTACACTCGCACACACTCACCAAGAGGAAGCAAATTCCTCGACATGGAGTGAGTTGCTTGACAAGCACATTAAATTGTCAAGCGACCACAAAGTGTTAAAACAAGCTTTGTCTCAAAGCGAAAAGGAGAACCGAAAGCTAGCCATTGAGCTTGACCAAGTCAAACTTAACTTAAGGGCTATGACTAGTAAGTTCGAGGATCTCTTCGCGAGACATCAAAGCTTGGAAGGAAGGTATGAAACCCAGTCCGCTCTAGTTGCCAACTTGAACAAAGCTTCATATGCTAGGCAGGCACTAGAGAGCTCACTTCTACCTTTTGGTAGAAAGGGAGGACTCGGATATGAGGGTGGACCTTCCAAGCCGACTGTCTTTGTTGGTGCTTCTCACACGACACCATCAGTCACTTTGGAAATGCCCACTGCATCCAAAGCGACCACCAACAAAGATAAAGGCCAAATGGCTGAGAACCCTAAGAAGAAGCCAATGAAGATGTCTATATCTTCAAGGGCAGAAACTATGGGTAAGCAAAGACCAACTGTCCCTAGCACTTACAATGCTAAAGCTTACCAATCCAAAGGTAAAGGGAAACCAGTTGTAGCTTCTAAGTCTCAGGCCAAGACACAAGAGACAAAGGATCTCCATTTTAAGAAAAGGAGTAATGTCTATGTGTCACGTTATCCGGACTGGAGATGGTCCAACCGGACTAACGTTGAGGGGGAAAAATTCAAAGCACCCAAGAGGCCGCTTCGAACTCCCAAGGTTACTCAAGCGAGTCGGGGTCAAAACCCTAGTTGGACCGCTCCGAGAAAACCTAGCGAGCCGCTTCGACAGACTGTAAAACCTAAGTCAGTCTCTAAGCCCGTAGCTAATCCGAAGCGAGTCGCTTCAGGATACAAGCCAAAGGGTAAGAGCATGGGTATGCCTCAAGCGAGCCGCTACCCCTCTTGCACACACTGCTGCACGTGTGAAGCTGCTTTAAAGCAGAAGTCACAGTTTTCAAAGGTCGAGAAACCCAGAGCACAAGCTACCTTTCAAAAGAAAGTGAAGCAAGTGTGGGTACCTAAGGGAACTAACCTGCAAGGACCCAAACTGATTTGGGTACCAAAATCTGTCTAATTGCAGGTGAGCGTCGTGGATCCTATGCCTGTGGAAATTCGTGACAGCGAAGCCGCAGCAGATTCTCGCCAAAGCCATCGCCGAGATTCTCTTGAATCTTAAAGAAGGAGAAGAATCGTCAACCTTCACTCATCCACAGAGAGGAACGCCGGTGGAGATCGAGCTAAGCAGAATAGCCCGTGTGTTCGATCTGCCGATGGTTGGACCAGTATCATTGTCAGAACTTGGTATTTCAACCCAAGTCGAGTACGCCCGATTTGCCAAACGGAGAGGCGTAAAGTTTGGGAATCCAAAGTTGAGCAATATCAGAAACGATTTGAAGGCTCCGTTCAACTTGATCTGTGAGCTATACACAAAGTCTGTACTGTGTGGAGTTGGTTCGCTTAGCCAACTGTCAGACACCAAGATCTACGCCACCTCTGTCATTGTTGATAGCTTGACAGGGACAAGCTTCAACTGGCACCGCTGGTTCATCAACCAGATACATGAAGTTGCGGCGGATTTCAAGCACGAGGAGGGAAGTACCAGTGAAATCGTTCGCAAGGGAAAGTTAAAGTTTTTCTCCAGGATCTCCTACGCCCTGGAAACACTATTTGAGAACTTGCGGTGGACAGGCAAGAAGGATACAGCACCATACAAGAAAAAAACCATCTACTTCGATTCGTGGAAAACTGAGAAGCTCCCGATGGACCGGGATTGCATCGATGTACTAGTCCTCCCTTCCGCTCCAGTCGTTGAATCCTGTAGCGAGGTGGAAGAAGAACGCTAAGCTCCTTCATCATTGAAGCGAGTATCGAGGAAAGCGAGGTCAAGGCGACCTCAGAGATTGAGAAGTGTTACAACCATTATCAAAACGAGCGAGGCTGAGGAGCAGCCGCTCGAGAAGATAGTTGAAAAAGAACAACCCCAACCCTCACCGGAAAAGAGCCACCTCAGCCTTCACCAATCAAAATCCAAACACCTCCTACCCAAACTCAAACCCAAACCCAGCCGCTACCGGAACCCCAAACATCAACCACAGCCATTCCCACTACTCAAACACCATCCTCACCATAGGAATCAACCCACTCATCCTTTCAGATTCCTAACCTACCCTTTCTAGGCACGGACCTCACCGATGCCTACAAACTTTTCTCCACCCCACTCAATCCTCAAACAGAAACCACCCAACCTGAAGCTACTGAAGCTTCCACTCCCAGTTCCCCATCCTCATCAGCCGAAAGCGCTGATACCGCCCGAATAGCCAAAACAGCCGAAACCATCCCCACTGTCATCCCAGAAACTCCCTCATCTCCAACTGAGGAAGAAAAGATCCTCGAGCGCTACACTAAGGACCGGGAACAAGCGGCCGAGCTCATCCGCGAACGCTACCCCTCCTTGGAGATGTCCGATAGCTTCTTCTCCAGCGCAGTAGATTTCCTCACGTACATCACGTACAGAGGAACAGAGTACTACAAGATCTTCAATCTGCGCAAGGCAATGGAGGAAGAGGTGATCGAGGCCAAAGAAGTGGAAGTGCTCAAGTTTGCCAGAGTTGATGGCTTCCACGCTTTCATCAATGAGGCTAACTACTGGGAGGTGCTCGACGCAAGGGTGAAGAAGGAGTACCCCAATGCGTCCATCCCAGATCATGAGCCGTCACAGCATGAGCTCCGATTGATCAAGGAGCATGAAGCCGAAGTAGGAGTGAAGGAGTCGGTGATCTCTAATCTGCAGAGTGAGATCACCAAGAAGGATGCTGAGCTGACTACGAAGGTGTTGGAGGTTACGAAATTGTTTGAAGAGTTTGATAGGAGGAAGAAGGAACTAGAGGAGAAGGTAGAGGAAAAAGCCAAGCTTGTGGAGAAGAAGGCAAGCCTGGTAAAGGAGAAATCGAAGAGGGTAGAGGAGGAGAAGAGGAATATGAGGAGTAAGTACAGGGAAAACATCAACAAAGCAACTGGGAATGTTGAAAAGATGGAGAAGCAGATCTCCAACAATGAAGAAAAGATAAGGAAGTTGGAAAGCGAGCTGACCAGAGAGAAACTGAAGGTTCATAGCAAAGACAGGGAGAATGAGATTCTCCAAAGCCAAAAAGATGAAATCTATGCTGAGCTGGAGAGACGACGGAGGAGTGCCAATGCCGTCACATTGAAGGAAGCAGAGTTGAGCATTGCGATCGAGAGAGTAAAGAATCAAGCAGAGGCCTTTACCCGCAGAATGCCTGCAATGGCTCAACTCCATCTTTCATTGAACCAACGAGAGCGATTCCTGGACGCCGCTAAACCAGAGCTTGAAACATCTAAGGCTCACTTCGACTTCTCCTTGCAAGAGGAAAGGAAAAAGATAACCAGAGAGATCGAAGCAGAGCTGGATGAGCGCTTCAGAGAAGTCGAGCCGTTGGAGAATTTGATGCTGTCGGTAAGGGAAAGGGAGCAGCAATGCACGTACCTACTCGACGAGATCTCTGTGAAGACGGCAGAGCTTGTCCTTTCCCAGGAGAATGTATTTGCAGCACGAGCAGAAACGATGCTTCATGATGTACTAAGCAAACTGACAGTCATCCACCAATCCATCAGCGGAACGGTGATTACAACCACCCCCGGCAGTCTTGATGATGCCAAAAAGGGGGAAATCATTGAGAGAGCAACCATTCAAGCTAGAGAAGTTGGAGGGTCGAGTAGTAGAAGGATCGAAGCGAGAAGCTTGATCGAAGGGGGAACAGGAGTTGTAGGAGGTAGTGAAGTGGAAGAAGTGGTCGATGAAGCTAGAGCTGAGTTGGCTAGAAAGAAGGGCAAGGGGAAAGTGACAGAGGAGCCTCACATGCCGATTGCTGGAAAGCTTCTTAGCTCCTCAATCGCCACTCACCCCGTTGTTGCTCCTTTAACCAAGGAACAGAGGGAGCGACAGATTGAGGCAGATGCGGCCCTGGCCCGTTCATTGGAGATTGAGTTCGAACTCAATAGATATGCCACTCCAGCTGGTGCATCTTCGCAAGCACCCGCTTCGGCCTCTGCCCCTGCTTCAACACAGGCACTCACTTCAGCCCCTACCGGAGCTGTTCCAGCCAGTGAAGTTGCCACTCAAATGCCACCACCTCCTGCTCCAAAACAGTCCTTGAAGCAGTCGATGCCTGAATCAAGGGAAGACGATCCAGCTGCTAAACGCCAAAAGATGCAGCAGGTGGTCAAAGAGAAGGCTAGTCGCTTCGAGAGGAGGCAGAAGAAGAAAGAGGAGAAGAAGAAAAGGAAGGAGAAGGATGAGGAAGTGAGGGAGAAGAGGCTGAGGAAACTGGACGAACGGATTGAGTCCCACTGGAATGAAGTGAGGCTCATCCAATCCGCCATCGCGCGCAGTGCCTTCATTCCTCACACGCCTGAAGAGTCTGAAGTCGTTTCACTCCAAGCCTGGGTGGACACTGGCAAAGTAACACTGAAGGAGATGATTGAATCCGGTCGCTACCCACCCGAAGAACATGACTTCATTCAGAAGCGGTTAAATGATATGAGTCCCAAGTGGAGCAGTGACGCCAGTGCTCAATTCAACTCCATCATGAAAGAAATGAAGAGCAGGACGGAGGAGGAGCTGGCAACTCGAAGAGATCATCATCCTGACTCGAGACAGATCGAGGACTTCATTCCGAGAGACCTTCTCGACACTTGGCTGATTCTGAAGGACAAGTTCATAAAGGCCTACTACTGGTGGAAGGTAGTGTCGTACCAAGACAAGTGCTCGATGATGGAAGCGCTCAATAACTTCTTGCGTCAATACAACGAGAGGTTGCGTCGGAAGATCTTCACTCTGGCAGAGGAAGCTAAGCCCCTACCTCTCATCGTCAAAGTGCCAGCAGCGAAGGACTTTCCCATGCCTCTCCAACCGAATTCAAATATTCCTTATCGGAAGATAATTGACGCTGAAGTGGATGAAGCTCTGAGATTGGAGAGAAGATGGAGAGAAAGCCAGTACAACATCAGGACGATGGAGTCAAATGTCCTGTCTGCTTACTACCTTGAAGATGAGAAGAAGGAGAAGGAGAAAGAAGAAGAGGAGGAGGAACGTGATGAAACTGTAGGAAACCTTTGAGTTTCAAGTTTCATATTACTTTTTGTGTGAACTGCTTGTTCATTTATCCAAATTTCAATTTCTGTCAAAATGTGTCATTTACTCGCTTTGTGAATGACCTTCTTTAATGCTACAAAACTCAATAATTTAACTAAAAAAAAAAAAAAAAAAGAGGGAAAAGGAACTTAAAAAAAAATACAAACGAAGCTGCAAAGGAAGCAGTCGCTTGAAGTTCCTTCCACGGTTAGATAGACTAGATTTCAATAATCTTAAGTCTTTGGGTTTTGGCATCATCAAAAAGGGGGAAATTGTTGGGAATTGTTAAGGACAAACATGTTAAGGGGGAACTACATGGGACATTTTATAAATGAAGTTATTTGTTTTGATTTGATCCCAAAACCCCAAGTGTTCTGTTCCCAAGCGACCCACTTTGATGTAGAAAATAGGTTAGAATTTTTCTAAGCCTATACTGTTAGGATGGCTTTGATTTACTTAGGATTTTAGACTGCAGAAATTCCAAGTGAAGGCCACTCACTTGAGTGTGTTCTCCAAGCGAAAGCAAGTCTACCGAAACTGAAGTGAAGCGTGCCGAAGCTAGCGAAATGAAGCGAGCGCTACAGTGGAATCAAAGCGAGTCCACCAAAGCAAAGCGAAGCGAGCGCTACAAAGAAAAGCCGAAGCGAGTCAACGCTGGTCAATATTTGTTAAAGCGGTCACTTCGGAACCTCGTTTCCCAAGCGACTCACTACAAATTGACCCTGAAGTGACTCACTTCGAAGCGGCCACTACGACTTCAAAGCGAAGCGAGCCATCACCTACCAGAAAGCGACAACACAACTCCTGCCCATATTTTGAACTCCAGTCAGCAACGAGATCATCGCATTTATTACAAGATCTCCACGTGTCGCAAGCGGAGTAGTGAAGAGGAGTTGACTGCCAGGCCGACAGGGCGCCGCTACAGTATTGGCTCACTCCAGTTACTGTTAAGTTTGTAACTTAGCCATTTTCGGCAAAGAGACAAACTGCGCACCTGCAAAAGCAACTGCTTGTGCAAAAACTGTCGAGAGGAGGAGGGACAAGGCCACCAACCAAGCAACGGATCTCGGCATCCCTCCGCCTATAAATAGTGAAGGATGAAGACGAAGAGAAGTAGAACACTACTTGAGCATTCGAGCGCCTACTGCAAACAAACACTCTCAGCTTTCTAGCAATCTTCGAGTCTTTGTTTCCAAGTGTTCTCCTAGTTTCCAGTTCATCGGAACAAGTCTTCACAACCTTCACACTTAGAGTCTAAGCCCATTCTATATCCAAGCTTAGAAGAACTCTAGCCATCTTTTGCATCTACTGTAAAAGAGTTCTTCACAGTGTGTCGTCGTAAACCAAAAATCCTAAATCTGTTGTTAGGTTTTTGAGTTCGTCGTCGTTAGGTTGTCTCGATCCAAGGCCCTTCTTTCAGCGATTGAAGAAGCCTCGATCATAGAGTTTAGATCCAAGCTTGCACCTACATCGTTTGTGTGAAGCTCGATCAAAGCTAGGCTGTAAGGAGAGCCCGTAATCTCCGTGTCTGTGTTTGACTGAAGCGAGTGAAGCTTCCAGTCTTGTCTAGGTTTGTGTAGTGAACCCGCAATCACTACGTCTATCGTTGGATCCAGGCAAGTGAAGTCCGATCTCGACCAGGTTTTAGAAGGACCCGTAACCTTCAAGTTCTTGAGTGAAGAGAACAGTTGCCATCGTGCAACAAGTGGACGTAGGAGCCTTAACTCCGAGCCACTATAAATCTCTGTGTCGTATCTCTAACTCTAATCTCTTTTCTTATCTGATTATCCATTGCACGTGCATATAAACAAACATAACTTGGATATTTTTAATTACTTAGGAGAGATATTTAGCTCACCAAATTCCGCACAAGAGTAAAGTCTCACTCTTTGTTGGTCCCGGTTTGTTAATAGGGGAAATACGTAGAGGGGGGGGGGGTGAATACGTATTTCAAGTTTTTCAACTTTTTCCCTTTAACTCAGAGTGACAAGTAAAGAGCTCGTTTGATACTTAAGACCTAGCTGAAGCTAGATCTACAGTACGTAGCTTGCCTGCTTGACCGAAGTAAGGACTTGATCAAGAGGGAGTCTTTACTCGTGTATGCGGAAATTCGGTGAGCTAAAATCTTTTCCTGAGTAATTAAAAATCCAAGTTATGTTTGTTTATATGCACGTGCAATGGATAATCAAAGTAAAGAGATTAGGGTTAGAGAGATATACGACACAGAGATTTATAGTGGTTCGGAGATAAAGCTCCTACGTCCACTTGTTGCACGACGGCAACTGTTCTCTTCACTCAAGAACTTGAAGATTTCGGGCTCTTCAAAAGCCTGGTCAAGATCGGGCTTCACTTGCCTGGATCCGAAGACAGACGTAGTGATTGCAGGTTCACTACACAAACCTAGACAAGACTGGAAGCTTCACTTGCTTCAGTCAAACACAGACAGGGAGATTACGGGCTCTCCTTACAGCCTAGCTTCGATTGAGCTTCACACAAACGATGTAGGTGCAAGCTTGGATCTAAACTCTATGATCGAGACTTCTTCAATCGATGAAAGAAGAGTCTTGGATCGAGACAACCTAACGACGACTCAAAAACCTAACAGACAGAGTTTTAGGGTTTTTGGTGAACACACTATGAAGGGCTCTTTACAGTAGATGCAAAGTATGGCTAGAGCTCTTCTTCTAAGCTTGGATATTTGAAGTGGGCTTAGACTCTAAGTGTGATGGTTGTGAAGACGAGTTCCGATGAACTGGAAACTCGGAGAACACTTGGAAACAAAGACTCGAAGATTTGCTCAAAGGCTTGGGAGTGTTTGTTTGCTGTATGCGCTCGAATGCTCAAGTAGTGTTCTACTTCTTCACGTCTTCATCCTTCACTATTTATAGGCGGAGGTTTGGCTGAGATCCGTTGCTTGGTTGGTGGCCTTGTCCCTCCTCCTCTCGACAGTACTTGCACAGGCTGGCTGCTTTTCAGACGCACAGTTTTGGATTTTTGCCGGAAATGGCTAAGTTCCAACTTCAACAGTAACTGGAGCGACCCAGTACTGTTACGGCGCCTTGTCGGCCTGGCAGTCAACTCCTCTGCTCCTCTCCGCGTTCGACACGTGGAGATCTCGTAATAAATGCGGAGATCTTTGGTTGACTGGAGTTCAAATTCGGAGCGGGAATTGCGTTGTCGCTTTCTGGTAGGTAGTGGCTCGCTTCGCTATGAAGTTGTAGCGTCCGCTTTAGTTGAGTCACTTCGTAGTCATTCTGTAGTGAGTCGCTTCGGGAGATAAAGTTCCCTAGTGACTACTTTGGGAATTGCTGACTAGAGTTGACTAGCTTTGACTTTACCATGTAGCGCTCGCTTTGCTTCGCTTTGGCTTTGAACTGTAGCGCTCGCTTTGCTTCGCTTTGGCAGACTCACTTCGAATCTACTGTAGCGCTCGCTTCGCTACATTGTTCTTCGGCACGCTTCACTTCAGTTTGCTAGACTTGCTTCGCTTTGAAAAACACACTCAAGCGAGTGGCCTTCACTTGAACTTTTTGAAGCCTATAATCTAAGCAAAATAGAGAGCCATCCTAACAGAGTAGGCTTAGAAAAATTCTAACCTATTAACTACATCAAAATGGGTCGCTTGGGAATAGAACACTTGGGGTTTTGGGATCAAATCAAAACAATAGAATATCCCTTATAGGTTCCCCCTTAATATGTTGTTCTTAACAATTCCCAACACTCTTGATCAAGCTCTAAGCTTAGGTCAAGAGATTGTTGATTGCGTTAGATCTAGCTCTCAGCTAGGTCTTAGTATTTCTACGAGCACTTTACTTCATACTCTGAGTTAAGGAATTTGAAGTTGAAAAACTTCAAAATACGTATTCACCCCCCCCCCCCCCTCTACGTATTTTTCCTATAACAAACCGGGACCAACAGGAGGAATCACCCCATGTGGTATTTGATGAATGTACTTTAAGTCTTTCACAGGAACAGGTTCAAGCAAATGAAAAGACTTCAAGCGAGGAGCCTGTCAGCCCACTGACATGGGACACGCTTGAAGATGATGAAGAGGTGAAAGAATCAAGTGATCAAGATGCTCAAGAAGATGAAGCTGCCCCCAAGACAAATGAAGAGATTGCAGGCCAAGCACCCATCCAGGTCGCTTCAGATGATGATGCAAGCGACCAGGTTGAAGAAGAAGCAAAAGCTAGAGGATCCAAGCATGCATGGCTCAAAGATCATTCACCAAACCTTATTCTTGGAGATCTTTCCAAGGGCGTGGTGACCAGAAGTCAAGTGATGGGAGAAAGCGCCATGTTTAGCTGCTTTCTTTCCAATATCGAGCCGTCAAGCGTGGAGGAAGCTCTAGCAGATTCAAATTAGGTTCTAGCCATGCAAGAAAAGCTCAATCAATTCATCAGGAACGACGTGTGGTACCTTGTCGATCGTCCTAAATTCCAGCATGTTATTGGCACCAAGTGGGTATTCAAGACAAGACGGACGAGGATCACAACATCGTGAGGAACAGAGCTAGGCTCGTCGTTAAAGGCTACTTCCAAGAGGAAGGAATAGATTTTGATGAAACCTTCGCTCCAGTGGCCAGGCTTGAAGCGATCAGGGCTTTTCTTGCCTATGCAGCGGCCAAGAAATTTAAAGTCTATCAGATGGATGTGAAGAGCGCGTTCCTCAATGGAGAACTCAAAGAAGAAGTCTATGTGGAGCAGCCGCCTAGATTTGAGCAGGGAGATAAAGTGTATCACTTGAAGAAAGCTCTCTATGGATTGAAGCAGGCCCCGAGAGCTTGGTATGATACACTTTCCCAGTTTCTTGTGGATAATGGATTTCGCAAGGGAAAGATAGATCGAACTCTCTTCACCATCAATGATTGAGAGGACATGCTATGGGTTCAGATCTACGTCGACGATATCATATTTGGTTCGCCAAACCAGTCGCTTAGCGAGAAGTTTGGAGAGCTTATGAAGACCAAGTACGAGATATCAATAATCAATAATAGGCTTGATGAGTTGCTTCCTAGGTCTTCAAGTGAAGCAGCAAGATGATGGAAGTTTCATCAATCAAGCAAAGTATACTCGAGATATGCTTGCCAAGTTCGGTGTTCAGCATGCCAAAGCTGTGAAGATTCCAATGAACACCATCTGGAAGATGGAGCCAGACCTTGAAGGGAAGTCTGTGGATGCTACAGACTATCGAGCGTTGATTGGATCCCTTTTCTATCCCAATTCAAGCAGACCGGATATCGCGTTTGCAGTTGGAGTATGTGCTCGCTTCCAAAGCAATCCCAAGCTTAGCCATTATGAAGCTGTCAAGCAAATCCTTCGCTATCTCGAAGGCACTGTCAATATGGGTTTATGGTATCCTGCAGAAGATAATCTGGAGTTTACAGGATACTTCAATGCTAACTATGGAGGGTGCCGAATTGATAGGAAATCAACTTCGGGCACGTGTCAGTTCTTGGGAAGCAAGCTTGTCTCATGGTTCTTGAAGAAGCAGACAAGCGTAGCCACTTCAATGACTGAAGCCGAGTATATGGCTGCTGGAAGCTGTTGTTCTCAAATTCTATGGCTTCGTCAGCAGTTAAAGGATTATAGAGTTGAAGCAAAGGAGATTCCAATATTCTGTGATAATAATAGTGCTATATGCATCTCACAGAATCCAGTGCTTCACACCAGGTGCAAGCAAGTGGAGATTCGACATCACTTTATTCATGATCATGTCGAGAAGAAGGACGTTAAGCTCGAGAAAATCCATACCGATCTCCAGCGAGCAGACATCCTCACCAAGCCTCTAGCAGAATCTCGCCTCTAGTTCTGGTATGCACAAGGGGAGTGGAAGCTTATCGTCAAGCAACCCTCGCCTTGGATCTTCACCAAGTCAAGCGAGTCACTTCATTCTCACTCGCTTGAAGAAGTTATAAGGTGGAGAAAGGTGGAGTGTTGGAAGATGTTCCCTACCAACTAACAGGATTGTTAAGTCTATGGTTAGGGGGAACTATTGATCATTCTAGGAGTGATCTACTTCCAAAGCGAGCAAGGAAAGCTGCTACCTAGCTTAGGATTCCCGCAAGTGGGTATAAACGCTTGCAAGTACCTTTTCTAGTAAAGGTTGAAGGGTCTTGAATCAGGCCTTCCTTCGTAAAACCGTGGGAGCTTAGGCAGGGCTACCATTTTGACCTTGTATCCTCTTCCCACGTTCCGTTGAAGAGGAGCATGTCTCTCATCTCCCATTCGTCATGGATAACACACTAACTACATACTCACTCTTAATTGAGTTGAGCTGCCGAGTGTTTTGTTCATTCTCCCCCACCATTCTTTCGATGGAGGACTCTCTAATCGTAGAGGAAGATGGAAGAGATGAATGCCATGAAGACCATACTCAAAGTCTAAAATAAGGTATCAGTCTCCTACGAAGCGAGACTGACTGGTAAGTGTTTCAATTTAAGTACACTAAGCAAAGTGAAGCGTGCTAGAAATCTTCACTTGCTATGTGGAAAACACAAATGAATCTGACACAAATACATAGAGGAAAACACTCTTGTTTATCCTCGAAGTATGTTAGTCAGAAACATTTAAAATTAATGCAAAGAAGTTTCAAGTCTTAAGTTATTCGCTTTAAAATGGTCAAGCGAGTGCCACGTCACTCAAATTCGCCATCACAAGCGAGTGTGCACCAGTCATGTCAAGCCAGTGCTTCGCAAGCGAGTAAAAAGCCAAGCGGCTACAATCGTTAAGCGAACAAGTACAAGCGAGCCGTATGAGCTGGGTACACTCGAGTGCCTATTTCACTTTTTACTTGGCATTAAATGCAGAACAGTACTAGGTTCAATTAACCGAGCGCGTGGAGATCACGACCAAATTGAAGCGCCAAAACTGCTAGCGATCCAACCATTGAATCACAAAAGTCTTCAAATCAAGACCGTTGGATCTCAGTCGTGCAAGTGAGCGAATCACAGCGTGCCACGCACTAGGCTGATTCACATGTGCAGTTCATCTTTAACCATGGTGACGCCGCATTTAACCGCGACACGTCAGCCACGTCACCACTCGCTTGCGCCCACGTCATTTTTACTGAGTCTCTCTCCGCCACGTCAGCACAAACCCTAAAGCTATATAAGGGGGACTGTTATCTCTGCAGAACTTTCATCACCCCCAAACTTTGTCATTCTCGTGCAACTTCTCTGCAAGTTTCTGCAAATCACGAGTCTCATATCTTCTAAACTTTCACCAATCTCTCTCAATCTCTCAAAATGGTTAAGAAAGTATTCAACCAAACCACGGAGGAATTTCTCTCCAAAGATGAGGACAACATCAACGTCGAGCCTCATCTCAACAAAGCTATTATTGACCCCTCCGGATTCTTCCGAAGGGTGGTGTCTACAACCGGTCTGTGGAAGCTCGTCACTGTCAGACCGACTCAAATTCTGGCCAAGCCGATGGCGAAGTTCCTGTTGAATCTGAAGGAGAACCAAATTAGATCCAGCATCACCGACCCAAGCACGGGGAAGTTGATGTATGTAGGCCTTATCAAGATTGCAGAAATCCTTGATCTGCCAAGAGTAGGAGTGGACTCCTTCTCAAAATTGAATTTATCAGTATTGCTGCTAATCGAAATGTCGAATGGAAGGACAGAGGGAAGAACATGAGGACAGGTTTGGAGAAGCCCTACAATTTCATATGCGAGCTATACACCAAGTCTGTGGTGTGCAACATCGGAGGCCTAGGGCAAGTCTCCGACAACAAGCTATTCTCTGTGACGAACATCGTTGACAGCATAACTGGAACCAAGTTCAATTGGTTCAATTGGTTTATCAAGAACATCCAAGAGGCTGCAAAGGACTTCGAATTTGAGGAAGGCAGCAACGTCAATATCGTAAGAAAAGGGAAGCTTCGCTTGTTCGAGAAGCTTTCGTTTGCTTTGGAGCAACTGTTGTAATAACCCGGATTATTAAATAAAAGAAAACAGTTAAATATATTAAATTTTGCTAGTAAATTAATAATTCCCAAATAAAATTTTTAGATTAAATAAAAGTCTTTAGAAAGTTTAAGTAAAATTTATTGGGAGTTCTTAAACAAAAGATTTTGAAATTTATTTACTTAAAATTTTCTAAACTTGAAATAATAGAAAATAGAAAATAAATAGCTTTCCTTATTAAAATAAATTTCCCTTAATATCAAATAATTAGAAGTGATTTAAGATTTCATTGTTTTTTCAAATTTTAGTAGTTATATAATAAAAGAATTTTAGAAATATTAATTTAATTAAAATTCTTTAACTAAAATAATATCTATCTCAATAAAAATCCTATAAAATATAATGTTAACATCCTTAATCTAGTTTTGACATTAAAATATTTATAAAAGAAGCTAGGCATTTTTCGGATAAACGGTTAAGAAAACCCGCGTCACCTTTTGTCTATTTCGATCCTTTTCGTTCCTTTAAAATTCTTTGAGCCATCAAATTCATTCTTAAAAATCTCTAACCTATATCGTTGAGTTCGATATTTTATTTGGATCCCATAGACACTTTAAAATCTAAAATCGAAACCCGTTACCGGAGTGAAATCTTTTCATCGGGGAGCGAGACGTCGAACCGGAGACGGGATGACCCCTATAAATAGAGGCCATCACCGCCTCATTTCTCTTCACAACAGCCCCCCATTCATTTCCCTTCCCCCTAAGGAAACCCACCACCACCGACTCCCTCTCTCTCTCCCCCTTAATCCCACCGACTGCCCTCCCTCTCCCTCTCTTATCCAGTAGCCCCCTCCCCCTTCACTCTTCACGGAAACAGCCCCCCTTTCCCCATCTCTCTCCCCACGCCCCAATTCTTCCCCTCCCTCAAACGCAGCAGCTGCTGCACCTCCTCTCGCTCTCTCTCCCTCTAAGAGTGCAAGGGCAGCAGCCCCTCCCCATCTCTCTCGCTTGTCCATCACCCCAACACCATCACCCTCTCCCGATCAGCTGCAGCAGCAGCCTCGTCTTCTTCATCTCCTCCACCGCCGCCATCCTCAATCGCCATCTCTTCTCCTTCAAGACGAAGGAAGCCGCAAGCATCCTCCGATCGCCGTCGTTCGTCTTTCTTGCATATCTTCGCATCCGATCATCCAAAAGGTATGCCGTTCGATCCTATGAACTCGTAGGGAGATTTCGATCCTAGGAGTAGTGGCTGATCGTCGCCACGAACTCCCGGGAGAGACATGCATCACCATCATCATCATCTTCTTCTTCTTCTCCATCACCGCCGCAGCTGCCCTTTCTTTGGTGGCTGCCGGTGCTTCTTTTCATCCCCATTCCCGAATTACAGTTGTTCGTAACCTAATAATTAGCCACTTAATCGGAATGAATTTTTGAAAATGAACTGTTGTAGGTATACCCATCTTTTTCACGGATAATGTTTCCCTGCATGTCGAGACTCTGCCTAAATATTTTGAAAATAATCATGTAGGCTATAAATGATATAATCTAGCATCCTTTAAAATTTTGTAACAATCGGAGTCACCATTAATTTTCTAAAAATGAAACTAGGTTCATTTTGAGTTGTAGGAACCCTAACCCCTTTTGCATGTCAAATGTTTTTGCATCAAAATATTCTAAATAATAATTTGATAAACTTTCATGTTGGAACTTAAGCCATGCGAACATCGAAAACATAATAAAATATCCTTTGAAGAATTAATATTCATTTTTATAATTTTAGAAAATATAAAAGTCAAATGAAATTAATATTAGGAAATTCTAAGTAAAGATTTGGATGTACCTTGACGTCATAAACATATTTGTAGGAGTATTGTCAGAAGGATCTGTCTTAGGTTTCGAACCCGAGAATCGAGGAAACGAGTAAACGGTAAAGGTGGGGTTACTCTATTTTAAAATCTTATCTTTGAGTTATTAAGCTCTGATACTTATGAAAAATTGATATTATCCATGAAAATGTTTTGTTGTGCGGACTACCTGTTTAATGCTTCAACCAGTTAACGTCGTGGTTCTTAAGTTGGTCTAACACACTAGCTGGGGACTTGTGTACACTTAGCCCAGAAGTGCGGTGGGTTGATCACCATCGGCTTCTGTTGGATGAAAGGAATGTCTGGGTCAGCGTCCCGGGTTTCTACTTTTCAGCTTGCCTGGCTGGGTTAGCGTCCCGAGGTATTGGTGGTGAAGTAACGGTCGTAGTTCCGTGACAAGTGCTCGAGCCATAAAATAAGTTTTAAGTACAATTAGGAGTTAAACTAATTTTCAAACCCTCCTAATTTTACTTGCAGCGTGGATATTATCTTTAAACTGTTTGATATCTGTTTTCTTTTGGCATGAGACCACTGAGTGCATTAGTACTCAGCCCTGCAATTCCTTTTCAAATGTTTTGCAGGTTGAAAGCCGGCGGCATAGTTGGAGCTGACGAGAATCGTGAAAGTTGTTTCGAGCCATTTCATAAAACATAGCCTATCCTTCTTTATAAACTCTTAAATTATGAACTTCCTAATAAATGAAATTGAGGTTATAGTTTTAATTACGTTAAGTTTAATTTCGTTATATTTTCTAATTCGTTATTCGTTTAAAAACCTAACTTTTCTAAATAAACTTTAAGAATTCATTCTCTTTATAAAAACGTGATGTTGAACATACAAATTTATATAACGAAAACCTTAACGATTTTAAAATAAAAACTATAACGTTTTATAAATGAAAATTCATTTACTTCTTTCGCTTCTGCTATTTAAATGTAATTCTGATGTATGTTAGATAATTCGATTAAATTGGAACCAACTGTAGTGCGGTCTGGTCCGCCACGGTTGTTACGTTTTCGTAAATATTTTGGATCCAACTGTAGTGCGGTCTGGTCCGCCACGGTTGTTATGATTTCTTAAATACTATGGATCCTACTGTAGTGCGGTCTGGTTCGCCTCGGTAGTTACATTTTATTTAATATTATGGATCCGATGATGGCGCGGTCTGGTCCGACCTCATCGTTACGGTTTATGTACTTGGTTAGCTGATGAGAAAAGTTTTCGGTATTCACTACGACTTGATCCTGGTATAGGGGAGATGCTGCCCAAATTTTCGGGCTAAACTATATAAATTTTAATTAAAACTAATTAAAATTAATTAAATAGTGATTTCTCCCTTTTTATTTTACCCTTCGTCGCATCCCGGTTTAATTGGTTATATTTAAATTGATTATTTTAGAGTTAGGAAAAACTGGGATGTGACAACTGTTCCCCGGACGGAACTGGACTGGGACGCTGGAGTCCAAGAAGTCTAGCGTGTTCAACGACCTGGTCAGGCCAGGGAAGCCCATCATTGATTACGGAATCTTGAACAAGAATGTGCGCCCTGCGGTGGCCACGCCAGGAAAGAAGGAAAAGGGGAGGAAGCGATCCGCTTTACCGGTCAAAAAATAAGCGGCTCCCAAGAAGACGAAGCGAGTCGCTTCGCCTGTGCCAAGCGAGGAGGAGGAGACTCCGCTTGAAGACACACTGCCAGAAACAACGGAGGATGAAGAAGCCCGCTCTCCGGAAGGAGATGAAGTAAATCAACCTCTACCACAAGCTTCCACCACCATTCCCAGCCAACCCCAAGCTACACAAACACCCCAACCCCAAATAGAACCAACCTCTCAACCCCAAGCTCCCGAAACCCAATTTCAACCTCAACCCCCTCACCCCAGAAATACACAAGGGATCTTTGTACACAGAGGAGCCATTTTTTATGACGAGGAATCTGTTAGTACCCATGCTTTACCCAATCTCCCTCTACTCAATCCCGACCCAGCCGCAGCCTACCAAACTTACGAACCTACACAAGCCACAAATCAAGCCCCCATCCAAGCATCTACCCCATCATCACCCACCCAAACTCTAGATTCCACCATCCCTTCACATACAACCATTCAACCACCACCCATAACTCCAGTAGACAAGGCGCTAAATCGGTACCGGGATGACTGGGAGCAGGCCGCTCTAAAAGTCAAGAGGAGGTACTCAAATGTGCCGATGGACGAAGCCTTGATCAACCAAGCTGCCGATTTTCTCACGTACATCGCGTACCGTGGGACGGAATATTATAAAATCTTCAACTTACGGCAAGCCTTCTCCGAGCAATCCATCATCGAAAAGGAGGCGTCTCAACTTCAATTCATTGGAGTCGATGGATTCAAGGCGCTGATCAATAAGGCCAAATACTGGGAGCTGCTGGACGCTGTTGTGAAGCGTGCCTACCCAGATGCAGAGCTGCCAGAGAGGAAGCTCTCGGAGCACGTGGCAAAGCTCATTGAGAAGCACGAGGAGGAGCTCTCCCAGAATCAGGAGATCCTCAACTTAAAAGGAGCAATAAGGAAGAAAGAAGAGGAGATCCTTCAACAGAAGGAAGAAACTGAGAGCCAAAAGAGAAATTTGGATGAGTTGTAGGAAGAGCTTACTGGGAAGCTAGAGGAAGAAACAAAGAAAGTGAATGATGTCAAGCTTAAGCTTGAGGAGGAGAGGAACAGACTGAAAGAATTCACTTCCAAGCTTGTCGCTTTGGAAGGTGACTTAAAGAAGAAAGAAGAGGAGAAAGCCTCGCTTGTGCGTGGACACAAGGAGAAAATGAAGAAGGCCAGATCAGAGAATGACAAGAAAGCGAGCGAGATTAAATCGTTGTAGAACGAACTCACTCGAACCAAATTGGCCAAAGTCACGTTGGAAAATGAGAAGGCCATCCTACAGGGAAAGCATGATGAGGACTTGAGCGAGTTGGAGAGTCGTCGAAGGGAAGCGATGAAGTTCACACTCAAGCATCTTGATCTGGATCTCTCTATCGCGACAATGAATTATAGAGCTGCCAATCTCACCCGTCGAATGCAGTCCTTTGCCACCCTTCACACCACCCTCAACGCCCTAGAAGCAGCGATCACCGCCCGTGAAGTAGAGCTTGCGGCTTCACTAAATTTTTCTGACTTTGCTATGCAGGAAAAATTAAAGGAGCTGCGTGCGGAGGCTGAGGCAGAAATAACCGATTGCTTCACTGCAGTTGAAGCGAAGGAAGTTGACATTCCTGAGCGAGAAGCTGCCATTGTGGAGTGAGAGAAGCAGTGTCCCTTCCTACTAGACAACATTTCCAAGCAGACGGCAGAGCTTGTGCTTGCCAAGGAAGGGCTTTTTGCTGAGCGAACTGATGGGATGCTCAAGGCTATGATGACGGAGTTTGCTAGCTTACGGAGAGCACTGGATGAGCACGGCATTGATGATGCCAAAAAGGGGGAAGGGAAGAAGGGGACCCCCTCAAGCGAAGCTGGCGGAAGTAAAGACGTGGTAGTTTACCAAGAAAAGCTGAAGATTGCAGTGCCACCAAAGCTGCTCGATGCGTCTACATCTGCCTGCCGCCGTCCACAAAGCAAGAGTCATCGCGAAGGCTCCATCCGCCGTCGTCGCTCCATCCGCTGCCATCAACGTCGCTGAACTGAATATCGATGCCACTTTGGCAACCACTTTGGAGGCCATGCAGTCTTTTCTCATGGCGGATGAGGGAGTGATGGAAATTCCCCAGATCAAGCCCATCCAGGCCGTGCCTTCCGAAGTCGTCATCTCTACTGCTCAAGTTGCCCCTACAGCTCCAACCAAAGTGCCCACTCTCACTGCACCTCCTGCCGCCAAAAAGAAATCGGCGACGCCGCCGAAAACTGCCCCTGCTAAGACTTCATCGAAGCGGCCCACTCAAGATAAGCAAGAAACGGATCCCGCGGCTAAGCGCCAAAAAGTTCAAGCAAGTCTTGCTGCCAAAACATCTCGCTTAGCAGAGAAGAAGAAGGATGAGGAGGAGAAGAGGAAAGAAGCGGAGAGGAGAGAAGCCGTTAGGCAAGCCCGAATGAAGAAAGTGGAAGAAAGGACACTCAAGCTGCTGCTTCCAACATTTTCTCCAACATTGACCTAGGAGTTGTTCCCGGGCATTCTCAAAAAAAAGGTTATTATACACCCCCCAAAAGGTAGCACCGAAGAAAGGAAAGAGCGAGATGGTGGTTTTTGTTGTTCCCGCGAAGCGAAGATCATTCGCTTGGCGAATGAAGTGGGTCAACCTCTTTTTGGCTTCGGCCAAATCGCTGGTCGAGCTTTCTACAAAAAAAGCGATGCGAGAACGTATTCTCTTATCTAAGCTTCTTTCCTGTGCATTAGCTCCCCCCATCGTAGATGGTTCAGCCACGCCCGGTGCCACGAAATGAGTGAGAACTACGACGGGGTCGAAATGCATTTTGTTCTTTGTATTCAATAAGTATTGCATGACCGAATAATTCAAGGAAGAGCGCACTGCGGGGAGGGTCCTTTGTTGTAGATGACTCGTCGGGCCGTCGGAGCGGGACTTCTTTGGGAAAAAGAACAAGAATAACTTCGTTTTTATGAAGGAGTCGTCATTTTCTATCAGGAAGGCTATGCCATTTACAACCCCGGCGTATTTCGGATGCTTGAAGGCCCCGCTGACCCGAAGTGATTTAGAAAGATTCTTCTTTATCGATGGTGATCGGTCATGGTATCCATAGCCTTGCTTCTTTTTCGGCCAAATCCTGATTTCGTTTTGCTTCTTCCGATCGTCGAGCCTGATCGACTCGACTCTTTCTTGGAAAGAAGTACGCTCTTCGGTCATCGACTCGGTATACTATATAATATGGAAGCGAAGCTGCTACTGCAGACAGGACTTAGTGCACAACTCTCCCGAATAGCCCACATATCTTATTCACGGGCAGAACAATTGAGTCGTAAGCCTGCACTAATTTAAAAACTGAAACTTGCTAACATCGGAAAACTATGTAAGCTCTTGGGTTGCTTGTTTTTGGCTTGATCTCATCAATAGGAAAGGCTACCCGGAATTCCTTCTCTACCTGAATCAGGTAATGGTTCAGTTAATGTTCACAAAACAATAAGAACAAACCCTAGCTCAACAACGCTAGAGACGTCGGTAGTCTCAAATCCCCCCACTCTCTATTGGCTCGCTTCGTTTAGGAAGAAAAAGGTAGTTCACTAGTTTGCTGCTACGAAAGATAGGGTCGAGTCTGATACATCAACCGTCTACTCAATATCCTTGTACGAGTCCACAATCAGTACACGAGATGAACCTTGGTTTGGTGAATTGAAGTTGGCCTTAAGTGTAATAGGACTCCCAGTTACTGCGCGCGATCGTATACTGAGGTGCTCCCCGCCGGTTGTTGGAACGACGCGAGCCGGGCCGGGTCTCGATTCAGAAAGATGAAGGGCCCGAAAGTCTAAATAGGGGGTTAGAAATTCCCCATCTCATTGGGGGCGGAAAACGAATCGACATCTCGAGGTTTATAACCTACCTTTTCTATTTTAGTTGGGAAAGAACGGCGAAGTCCATCCGAACCGTCCAATGAAGAATAAGAGGAGAGCAAAGCGCCAATTGCGCGCGAAGCGCATGCGGAACGGAGAAAAAGAAGTGTGGAGGAGAAGCAGCCGAGCTCATTCCCTTCGCTTCCTGGGCCCAAAGCAGTGCAGTCTTTCCTCGCCAAATCAAGGATTTGGGCCTTCTTGCTACGCTACAACAGAAATCCATTTTAATTAGTAATATATATTAATATAAATATAGATCCATCCATCTATCCTATCCGATTTAGATTTGGATATCTAAAAAATAATCGATTTCATTCAACGTTTGATTCAAAGAACTGTGCTTAGCCCCCCTGCTCATGAAAGGGCTCCGCTGCAATGGATGGCAGAGGGTCCGTAGTACCCGAAGCACTGGAGTAATCCAGTAGCCGGGAAGGGGCCTAGAAGTGCCTACTACTACACCACACTACACTTGGCTCTACACATTTACAAAGCTAACCCCTGTCCAGTGCCTGGCAGAGCTAAGGGGGCTTCAATCCTTACTCTTTATCCCCATCTTCGCCCAGGCTAACGGGGCCTTACTTATTCAGGTTCAGGGAGGCCTCGAAAAGCACTGTTGAGAGGAAGATCCTTGGCCCCTCTTCATTCTCTACAGGGTTCCAAACCCAACAAAGGTGACAACGAGCGAGGGTCCGAAGGAGAAGAGATCAAACACGGGAATAAGAATAAGAAATTCCTTTTTTATCATTTTGATAGAGGGGGATGGAGAAAGTGGACAAAACAGACTCGCATTTCTCATCGAAGAAATAGAGGAAAAGAATCATATTGAAAACTTTCCTAACCCACCTTCGTAGAGCCATGTATTGTAAGTGATCCGAACCTGCCCGGAGCGCGCCTCCCATAGAGGCAAGTGAAGTTGGTGAGCCGTATGATGGGCAACTATCTCCTGCGGTTCGGAGAGGACTCAGCTGTTAGTTAGTATCCCCTTGCTTTCGGGGTGGACCCTTTCACTCTATTTTATTATATACGCTTAGCGAAAAGAATGTTTTTTGATACACCTAGGACATGGATTCTATATGAACCAATGGATCGTGACAAGTCGTTACTACTAGCAATGACTTCCTCTTTCATTACTTCATTCTTTCCATATCCCTCTCCTTTGTTCTCAGTTACTCATCAAATGGCACTCAGTTCATATCTTTAAGTTAGATCATCGACAAGGTTCAAAGAAAGGGAGCAAGAAGGGAAAACCATTGTAGCTACCCGATTGTTGTCTACGGGGAAAGAAACCTCCTACTAGTTCAACTAAATCTCCTCTAAAGCAGCACATATTGAGGGAACAAGCCGCTTTAAATCCTCATAGCCAAGAACAAGGAACAAGCAGCCTAGCTGCATCCGCTTTAGCTACTCATATTGATTGAACTCTCCACTTTCTTTTTAGTAGGCTCGGGTGGTGTGTGTATTGTGGTTGGTTACATCAGTTGATTCACTCCTTCCTCAGCATTCGTCGATTGGTGGCGTGGGAAAGGGGAATTTCTACCAGAGAGGAGCTCCTATCTATAAAGATGCGGGCAGAGCAGAGTCCCAGATGGGATTGCACATTCTCCTCAGTAGGGACATCTTTGAAACCGGATCATGCAACAACCGTAGGCGTACCGAAGTCAATGGTTGATGCGACTCCCATTCCCACAGTAATACCAATCTATGTTACCGGGTTAACCAGTCTAAACAACAACTGGAGCAATTCATAGCTCGGGAGGGCGATCATTCACCAGGAGAACAAGGACAAGAAATACACCAATCCCCTCGGGGACTTATGTCCTTGACTCCTTCACTTAGCAAAGCGAGGAGAATAAACCCCACCTCCTTCCGCTTCAAAATATTCCCAAAAGGGATCTCCCTTGAATCGCATTAGTACGCCCACTCTTCCCAAACTATTCCAGACAGATTACAAGGCTTATCCTTTCCATTCCGGGTGGCGAATTCGAAAACTTGCAAGAAATCCTTCACTACGGGAAAAAGGAAACCTAGCTATTCTTATTGTTCTTAAGAAAGGTTGCGGTAAGGGTGGGCGTAAATCGGCCATTCCTCAATCAAAACCTTTGGAACTCTCCGCTTGGTCATATTCAAAGAGTAAGCAAAGGGCAAGGCCTACCATTAGTGGAAAGAGAAGAAGGCATGAGATGTAACTAAGCGTTAAAGAAGAGAGCTAACTCACCCGGCATCGATAGGCAGACCAGACTTGCAGTTAAAGCAAAGTCAAAGAAAGGAATCGGAATGTTACAACCTTTACCTTTATAGACAAGGCTTTAAATAAAGGAATTGGCATATCTTCATGCTCAGCGGCCCATAATGCAAACTTTCCCTCTCTCCAAGCACTGACATTGAGAGAAGAGTGGAACGGGACTAGCTTTCTATAAGAAGGCATATTAAACGAAAGCTCTTGCTGAGCCTTGTCCTAAAGTCCCACACATGCCTGCTCTTCGTAGATAGAGACAGGATTCTCGGCATCCTGCCTTTACACTTTAAATTAAAGATGCGATTCGATAGACGATCAGTTATCAGTCTAGTTCGACACCTTGTTTTCAACTGAACTAGTAGACAGACGCTTCAGGGCATTTTATTTCAAAAGAGTTAGATCCGTCTAAGAAGGAATTACTCCTGGTTGGTGTGTGGCAAGTCGCCTGATTCCGCTACTTCAGATAGATTGTATTCGGAAGTTCAGTTCAACCATGTACATAAGAAAGCCCTCAAGCGGAACGAGCACAACCCACAGATGTTAAAGAAGGAACTCCCCCCTTCCACCTAGGGTAGGTAGGATAACCAAGCAGGCTTTGCTTCGTTAGTTCCACCTGACAAAAAGACTAGCTACCGGCAACACCCCGACTTCTATTACTATACTAGAACTAGCATCCTCATGAATAGAGTGTAACAAAAGCTTGAGAATCTTGAAACTAATCCGATTTTGCTTACTTTTTGATAGTGTGCCCTATCTACCCGATGCCCGTCATAGGGAAGTAGCAACAATAGCTTTCTGCTCACCTACCCGGACTAGTCACAGGAATAGCTTCCCTTCCCCTGTCCCTCTTGTCTTGTCCTGTCCCCTCTAATCCGCTGTGTTCTTAGCGTACGGGATCATTATGACTGGAGGAAGCCCATTCTCTTGTGAATGAAGCTGGTGCTCATTGTTCTCATAGTAAGAAGAGTCAACCAGGGAAAGTCCCATTAGGAAGTGCAAGGGGCACAGCAGATGACTTCCTTAGTCTAGTTCCGTGCTGTTCTCATTAAAAAGACGCAGGTTCCCGGTACAAAGGAACGACTACTACAGAGCAGAGATCAGAAGCCGCATCCTTGAAAGCAAATCCATTCATATAGATTTTGTTGGTTGAAGATGATGTTACACGGCGTTCAGAACCAGTCTTGAAGTGGAAGTGAATGAATTAGAAAAAACGAAGAAGTAAGGAAATGAGACGACTCTTTCTTGAACTATATCATAAACAGATCTTCTCCTCTACACCAATCACGAGTTTTTCTCTATTTCTCTCGTATATCGTCGTAACGCCCTTAATGCTAGGTTTTGAAAAAGACTTTTCATGTCATTCCCATTTAGGTCCGATTCGGATCCCTCCGTTGTTTCCTTTTCCTTCCGCACCCTTTCCTCGAAATGAGAAAGAAGATGGTATACTTGAATTGTATTATTTAAGTGCTTATTGCTTTCAAAAAATCCTACTTCTACAATTGGTGGGTCACCGGGTTATTCAAATAAGTCGTGTTTTCCGTGGTTTTCCCATGTTACAACTTCCGTACCAATTCGGTCGATCCGGAATGGATCGGTTAAACATTCCATTAGGGAGCCTGGTCTTGACTCTTCTGTGTGGTATTCATTCTCGTTCGGCTCTTGGAATCACATCCAGCAGTGGTTGGAACAGCTCGCAAAATCCAACCACTTCACCTACTTCATTGCCCCCAACCCTTTCTCGTACCTCTATTGAAACAGAATGGTTTCATGTTCTTTCATCGATTGGTTATTCCTCTCCGTTCGTATCTCTTTTTCCAATTTCGGTCTCGATTAGTTCACAAGATTGAATGGCCGATTCTTGAATACCCGTTAGACTAGAATATTCGTGGAAGACATTCTCGGATTTTACACGTGTGATACATGTTCCTTCTATTTCTCCTGATCCCGCTCCCTTGTGTTTGAGGGAGTTGGTGCGGATAGTTTTTTCTAATTTAATATTAACCCGCTGAAAGTAAAGTAAGAAGTCCCACTGCAACTATTCATCTAAGCGTTTATTCCGCTAGTCTGTGAAAGGTAACTGATGCATCGAATGCCTTTGTTTGAGACGCTGTTAGACAGGGCAAACTCAAATCCTGAAAGCAGGAAGCATCCGACTTGTGACGAATTCCCTGTTAGTTGGATGAATTGCACAAAAAAGAATAGGCATCGCAAGAGCAGACCTGATTGCACTAGTATCAGGGCAGGAGTAGGCGGGATAGATGCCAATTCCAAAACCACATGGAAGCAGCAGGATTGACCCCAATTGAATCCATAGTAAAGAATCGGACATGGAATGCTTGCACAGATCCGCTTCCTCCACTTCTCGGTGCGGTTGGAAGGTTGGGCCTACCGCTTATCATTTCTCAGAACCACAGCACAGCGGTCTACCGCTGACTTACTTTCTTTCCATAGGAGATCTGGTTGCTTCCCAATACGAGTGGCGAATGCGTGCACCTCTTTCAGATCCTTTTCTTCAGTGGATGAATCGATTTTTGAATAAGCACTCGCCATGTCAAGTCAGCCAGTCATTCAACTAATCTCGTCCGCTTCAAAGTAAGAAGCCGATTCATGAAGATCAAATAAAGGCAATGAAATTGTTTTTCTACGAGTGAAAATATGCTTATTCAGGCATGCCTTATGCGGTGCGGATATATCCCATTCAACGCAGACAAGTCTGAGGTATGCAACATAGAAGCTGATCTTAACGCGTGGAGAATGACAATCAAGGAAATGGTGGAGTCAAATAGGTACACTAAGGAAGAGCAATCATCAGGAAGTTTGTTAATGAGAGAGCCCCAACTATCAATTCTGAACAGAGCGAGAGGTTCAGACGCTTGATAAAAGAGATGACCAACAGGCCTTTTGAGGAAATTGAGGAAAGGAGAGCCAACCATCCCGACGCTTGCTTCATCGAGGATTTCATTCCCGAAGAGCTGAAGAAAGCCTGGAACGAATGCCGCGTGAAGTTCATCAAGGCATAATATTTTTGGAAGGTGATTCCTGGTCAAGTGTCTATCACCAAGTTGGACGCTCTAAACAACTTCATGGTACTCTACTATGAGCCGCTCCGGAGGAGAATTTTCGTTGAAGCAGAGAGAACACAGCCAAAGAAGTGGATTATCAAAGTCCCCGAGCGTATGCAGTTCCCCAAGCCCAGATTGCCGAACTCTAAAATTCTTGATCGCAGGGTCATTGATGATGAAATTGATCAAGCACTAGAAATGGAAAGCCTACGTGGAGAAACTGAAGATAATTCAAGGACGATGAAGCCCAGGATTTTATCTGCTTACTTCATGGATGAATCCTAATCACTATCTATGTGTTTCGCTAGACTATCTATCCAATTTATTTTTCTGTCAAGCGTCGCTCTTATTTATTTCAAGTCATTATATGCTTTATGTGATTTATCCTTATGCTACAAAGTCTACGCTTAAACCATAAGAACTTAAAAAAAAAATTTGGAAAAGACTGTGAAGGATTCAGTCGCTTGAAGTTCTTACAGTGGTTAAAGTGTCGGGTTTTGGCATCATCAAAAAGGGGGAAATTGTTGGGAATTGTTAAGGATTCATGTGTTAAGGGGGAACTTAACGGGATACTTGAATAAAATATGTTATATGTTTTGATTAGATCCCAAAACCCTCTATGTAAATCCTATTCTCAAGCGACCCTATTTTGATTAGATATGTTAGAATTTTTCAGGCCTATTAATGTTAGGAAGGCTTAACTTTTAGCTTTAGTCGCTTTAGATAGACTGCAGGTTTTTCAAGCGAAGCGAGAAGACCACTCGCTTGAGTGTGTTTCCAAGCGAAGCGAGTCTATCGGGCGAAGCGAAGCGAGCGCTCCAATAAAGTCAAAGCGAGTCAACCCGACTACGCTAAAGCGGACGCTCAAAGAACTAAAGCGAAGCGAGTCACTTCCTAATTGAAAGCGACAGTTCAAACTTCCCGCTCAATTCAAACTCGGAGTTCAAACTCAAGTCAAGTGAAGATCGAAGCATTAATTGCGGATCTCCACGTAGCACTAGAAGAATGGAGCACGGGAGTTGACCGACAGACCAGCAGAGCCGCCGCTACAGTACTGGGCGCTCCAGTTACTGTTGAACTTGGCTCTTAGCCGTTTTCGGAAAGAAGACAAGCGCGCGTCTGAAAAGCTGCAGGTCAAAGCAAAGTACTGTCGAGTGTGGAGGGACAAAGCCACCAACCTTCAACGGCTCCAGTCCATCTTCCCACACTATAAATAGTGGAGGCCAGAGACGAGAAGAAGTAGAACACTACCTGAGATTTCAGCGCATACAACAAACAAGCACTCAAACTTTCCAGTCATCTTTCGAGTCCTTGTTTAAGTGTTCTCCAAGCTTCAGTACTATCGAAGCTTATCTCTGCATCCTCCACTCTCCTAGATTCTAAGTCACTTCATATATCCAAGCTTAGAGAAGAACTCTACCCTTTGCATCACTGTAAAGAGTTTTTCACTTAGAGAGTTTTCAAACCAAAACCCTAAATCCTTGTTTCGTCAAGTTGTTAGGTTTTGAGTTGTCGTAGAAAGGTTGTGTTCTAAAGATCTAAGGTTCTACTTTCCTCGATAGTAGAAACCTCGATCATAGAGTATAGATCCAAGCTTGCACTTTCCTCGATTGTGTGAAGCTCGATCTTAGCTAGGTTAGTGGAGAACCCGTAATCTCCTCATCGTTGTTGTTTCGGATCCAAGCGAGTGAAGCTCGATCCAGTTCATGTTTTTGAGGAACCCGTAATCCTCAAGGTTTCTTAGTGAGAAGAAACTGTTGCAGCGTGCAACAAAGTGGACGTAGGTGTTTTATCAATGAACTACTCTAAACACTAGTATCGTATCTCTCGTACTTAAGCTTTCTTATATTTTCTGTTTTGATTATCATATTGCACTTGCATTTAAAAAAACCCTAAAAAGGAGTTTTAAATACTTAGGAAAGACTAGCTCACCTAATTCCGCATTTGCAAGCGAGTCGCTCTGTGATCAGGCTTACGCTTAGGTCCAGAGTTAAGCTTATACTGTAGATCAAGCTTCGTCTAGGTCTTAAGTTGTGAAGCGACCCGAATCTTGCTACTCTGAGTAAAGTTGAAAAAGAAGTTGAAAAACCTCTATTACACGTATTCACCCCCCACCCCCCTCTACGTGTAATCCTCTTTACAAACCGGGACCAACAATAAAGATCCAACTTCTCCACTTTCCTCGATAGTGGAAGGCTCGATCGCTTGTTAGGCGTGAGAGAGCCCATTGTAAACCCCTTAGTCAGTGAAGTTGTTGTTAGGTCGCTTGGAAGCCCATTGTAATCCCTCGAAGGATAAAAGCCTTGATTAGTTACTGAGTGCTCTAATCACTTTCCTTGGAAGTACAAAATAAGGAATTCTTAGTGAAGAGAATTCGTTCCTAGGAAACTAAGTGGATGTAGGAGTAGTCGCTCCGAACTACTATACAACGTTGTAAAAAATTCCCTTTCTTACGCTGTCAGTTATAACTTATTTATTTCTTTGATTATTGATTCTGCCCTCTGCACTTAAAGGATAAAACAGAATTTTAAACATAATTTTGCACGCTTGCAAAGCAACTCGCTCTAGATCAAAGCCTTCGCTTTGAGCTAAGTAAATGCTTTGCAAGTATAACTCTGAGATAAGCTGAAAAAGAAGTTAAAAACTTCCACACACGTATTCACCCCCTCTCTCTAAGTGTGTTCAGCCTATTATTCGGGATCAACAAGTGGTATCAGAGCAAGGGTTCTAAAGAGCCATTGCTTTGCATACTGGTGACTTTGAAAAAGTTGCAGTTGGGTCAACTAAACTGATCCATTTTCTTAAATCTTGCATAAAAAATTCACTCACATATGACATTTTACTAACGCTTTGAAAAGATGTTTTCCAGTCTCAACGTTGCTCCACTACCCCAGTTTTTAGTCGAAGGCTATGCAACCTTGAAGTTCAAAGTTGAGTTCTATCTATACTCTGTCCACGATCATATGTGGGAGGTCATAGAGGAAGGACCAATCGAGATCAAGAAAGTCATCACTAGAAATTCAGGAGCTTCTGAGCCTCGTAAGGAGTGATTGGTCAAGGTAGTTGAGGAGCGTGATCGCTATGGACTCAAATCAAAGGAAAGAGTACACTGGCTACGATCGTAGATTAACTAATCTAGATCTTGTGGCTTGGAACATCATCCGAAACACAGTCTCGGATGGTTCTTGCACGTATAATGAAGTGCAAGACAACCAAAGAGATGTGGAAATCTCTCGCTCTAATTTCTCAAGGGACTGAGAAAATAAAGGAGAACAAACTCTCTGGCCTTATGCAGGAGTTTGAAAGCCTATTAGTGAGAGCGAATGAGAGCATCGAGATGTTTGAGACGTGGGTATTAAACATGGTCACTACGATCTGTTCTTCGGAAAAGAACCTCTCACATAAGGAGACAAATCTAAAGATCGTGAGAGCACTAACGAAGAAGTGGCAAACCATGAAGGAGTTGTACTTGGCAACAAAGGATATCGTTTCCCTTTCACCAAAGATCTTATTCTCCAAGCTCAAAACGCACGAGTTTAATCTATATTGAATGCCAAATGAAGAAGAAAATGAGTTGCACACACCAACCAAAGGAATCGCATTCAAATCGACTGAGAGTTCAAGTGGCACATCCAACTCAAAGATGTCAAAGGAAGAACTTGAGGAGCACGTTGTATTTCTCACCCGAAACATCAACAAAATAAATTATAGGATTGGGATATACAAACGCTTCTACAAGTTACATCAAGGAAAGAACACAGACACACGAAAAGGAAAGAGCAAGCGAGAAGACTACTCAAAACCGATCTAGAGGGATCTCATTGACGTGGAGTGTTTCAACTGCCACAAGATGGGCCAGTAAAAGGTCTGACTGCCCAAAGCTCAGAGCCAAGGAGCAAGAAGAACTCAAAGTGAGGAGAGAAACTCCTCGACGTGCATTGGTGGCCAACCAGACGTTGACTCAAAGCGACTCGCTTGACGATGCTGATTCGGATGTCTTCACTGATCCAGAGCCTGATGAAGAACATGATCTAGGGTTCAAGGCATTCACCGACCCTGAAACACGATGAGGACTATTCCACAAGCACACGAACACGACGAGGACTGTTCCTCACTCCATCTTTGTTAATTCCACAAGCACACAAACACGATGAGGACTGTTCCTCGACAACATGGAATGAACTTCTTAACGACCACAAAGAGTTGTTAAGAAATCATGAAATGTTGCAACAAGTTCTGGCCAGTGCATGAGCGAGAACAAATAGTTAGTCGCCAAGTTTGACATTGCAATGATGATTGGAAAGTTCGAGGACCTCTTTGCTCGCCATATGAACTTGCAAGAAAGGCAGAACTCCTTACCCGAGTTAGTTGCAACCTTAAATAAGGCATCTCATGCTAGGAATGTAACTAAAAACTCGTTGCAACCATTTTTTGGCAACAAAGGGGGTCTCGGGTATAAAGGAGTGTCTTTCAAAACCTCTTCTTTTGTCATTGCTACTGAGAAAATTCCTTCAGTCACTTTTTGGAAAAGCCCACTGCTCCCAAAGCAACCATTGGCAAAGCAAAAAAGAAGGTTGAACAACCTAGAGAAGCTCCCAATAAGTCCTATACGAATGGTCGAGCAAAATCTCAGGTCTCGAGTGCTAACAAGTACTAATAATGCTCCAACACGCAATTCAAAGCGTGCACTACATTTGGAACCAACGGGAATTCTATATGGGAAAGTCAAAGAAAGGAATTATATCCTTTTAGAAGGGAGTTTGCTCACATTCCTGAGAAATAAGATTGGCGTTGGTCAAATGGTTCTCGATTTAAAGGGGAAAGTGAGAGAACTTCCTAAGCAAAGGTCCTCATCAAAGCGTTCCTTCTAAAATGACTAAATGAGTCAAAGGCAAATGTCCAAAGCTACTCAGCTTATGAAGGAAAACGATAAAGCTTCGAAAGTGAAGTTTCACAAGTCAAACTTTACACTCAAAGAGAATCCAAGGCAACGCGCCAAAGGGTATGGGTACAAGAGGAAAAGTGAGGGGATTTCGAAGCGAAAGCTCCTCGCACACGCTTTCCACCCAATCCACACACTTGCACCTACTGTGGTTCTGGTTCTCAGCAGAAACCAAGTTTTGGGAAAGTGGCACCCATACCAAGTGTGACTCCCTCAATGAAAGTCAAACATGTTTTGGTACCCAAATATACTAACTCCCAAGGACCCACACTAATTTGGGTACCAAAAATTTAATTTTTGCGGATAAAGGTTGTGGATCTTAAACCCCGAGGAGAGCACAAGGTTGTTTGGGGCCTAGATAGCGGTTGTTCAAGGCACATGGCTGGTGTGCCGTCTCTTCTCACGAACTACATAAAACGGGGTCCATAGGTAACCTTCAGTGATAACTCTAGAGGACTCACCAAAGAGTATGTTACATTAATAATAGATCATGTGTGCATAGAAAATGTCTCTTATGTAGAATGACTTAAGCACAACCTGTTACCCATTTAACAATTTTGTGATAAAGGATACTGTTTTGATTTTTTTTTTTTTTTTTTTTTTTAAACAAGTGTTTTGTCAAGAACAATACACACTGCAGGTAGCCCTAACAGGTGAACACAAGCGCAATGTCTACATTGCCAATTGGGAGAGTTGCAAAGTGGAAACTTGCTTAGTTGTTAGAAGTGCTACCGAGACTGGATGACTATGGCACAACCGCTAAGGCCACTTGAATTTCAAGACCATAAAGCTGATTTCAAGGAAAGGGCTGGTGATGGGCATACCAAATGAAGTTTTCATCAAAGATCACATCTGTCCACCATACCATTGAGGAAAGCAGACGAAGGAGTCATTCCCAAGCGTGGAAGAACCATCATCAAAGCGAGTACTCCAACTCCTGCATATGGATCTTTTTGGTCGAGTCACACCCGTTAGTGTAAAAAAAAAAATAATAAAAAAAAAAAAAAAAAAAAAAAAAAAATCCATAATGGAGTCTTCAATTGTACAAAACTAATTTTGGAGGAATTACCCCATGTCGTATTTGATGAATCTCTTTTCAAGTTGCTTCCACATGAACAGGTTCAAGAGGAAAGCTCACTTGAAATGGAACCTGCCCCAAAGCGAGGGTCAATGTCGAGATACCCAACGTTTTAACATGGAACTCAGTTATAGATGAAAGTGAGGAAAAGATTCAAAGTGAGAAGGAAGTTGCTCGCTCTCCAGTTGCAGATCCAACGCCTACACCAAGTCAAGAATAAGAGCAACCATATCAACAGCCTCGTGACAATTCATCCAATGATGGGTCAAGCGACCACTCTGAAGAAGAAAAAGAAGAAGAAGAAGAAGGTCCAAAGCTTGTCGGCTGAAGAATAACACACCAAATGTCATTCTTGGTGATACATCCAAGGGTGTGACAACGAGAAGAGGACTGCAAGGTGAAAATGCCATGTTTAATTGTTTCCTTTCAGACACCGAACCATCCTTAGTGGAAGAAGCACTAAAAGACTCCAACTGGATCCTCGCTATGCAAGAGGAATTGAACCAATTCACTCACAACGATGTCTAGTATCTCGTGGATCGTCCAACATCACAACATGTTATTGGAATGAAATGGGTCTTCAAGAACAAAACTGACGAGGACAACAACACCATCCGCAACAAAGCGAGATTGGTTGCAAAAGGCTACTGCCAAGAAGAAGGAATCGACATCGATGAAACCTTCGCTCCGGTAGCTCATCTTGAAGCAATTGGACTATTTCGAGCTAACGCCGCAACAATGAAATTCAATGTCTATCAAATGGACAGGAAGAGTGCATTTCTCAACGGCAAACTAAAGGAAGAAGTCTACGTGGAGCAACCACCAAGATTCGAGCAAGGAAGCAAAATGTATCGCTTGAAGAACGCGCTCTACGGCTTAAAGCAAGCACCTAGAGCGTGGTATGATACACTGTCGTAGTTCCTTGTCAATAATGATTTTCAGAAAGGAAGGATCGACAAAACCCTCTTCACCATCAACGGTGAAGACATGTTGTGGGTTCAAATCTACGTCGACAACATCATCTTTGGATCACTAAATCAGCAGCTAAGCGAGAAGTTTTGAGAGCTCATGAAGACAAAGTACGAGATGTCTATAATAGTATTAATGAGATGCTTTCTTGGATTACTAGTGAAACAGTTGGATAAAGGCATCTTCATCAACCATACCTCAGGATATGCTAACCAAGTTTGGAGTTCAAAGCGCCTAGATCGTGAAGATCCCCATGAACACAAGCTGGAAGATGAAACCTGATTTAAAAGGGAAGTCAGTCAATGGTACTTATTATCGCGCTTTGATTGGATCACTTTTCTATCCCAAAGCGAGTCGCCCGGACATCGCTTTCGCAGTAGAAGTTTGCACTCGGTTCCAAAGCAACCCAAACTAGAGTCACTATGAAGCAGGAAAGTGAATTCTTTGATACCTCAAAGGAACCGCTAACATGGGCCTTTGGTCTCCTTCCGAAGATAATTTTGAGCTCAGTGGCTACTCAGACGCTAATTACGGTGGATGCAGAATTGACAGGAAATTAACTTCAGCAACTTGTCAATTTCTAAGCTGATTTCATGGTTCTCAAAGAAGCAGACAAGCGTCGCAACCTCCATCACCAAAGCTGAATATATGGCCACTGGAAGCTGTTGTTCACAGATTCTTTGGCTCAAGTAACAACTTAAAGATTATAAAGTTGTATACAATGAAATTCCCATATTATGTGACAATAACAACGCCATATGCATCTCCCAAAATCACGTTCTCCATACTTGTTGTAAACATATAGATATTCGACATCACTTTATTCGAGATCATGTTGAGAAGAAGGATATCAAGCTAGAGAAATTCCATACCGATCTTCAAAGAGCGGTCATTCTCACAATGTCATTGGCCGAGACAAGATTGAATCAGCTATGTATGGATTTAGGATTATTAGACCCGGGTGAAGATTGCTAAATAATGGAAGCTCAACGAGGGAGGACCACACTTTGAATCTTCACTATCTTTCAAAGCTAGTCACATTCAATCAAAATCCTTTGACTCGCTTTGAAAATTTTGGAGCTATAAAAAGGATCTAGTGGAGTATTGGAAGCAGTTCTCTACCAATTAACAAGCTTTCCCTTTGTGACTACATGGAAAATTGTTAAGTACATTGGTTAAAGGGGAACCATTAATTCTTTTAGAAAGAATCAACTTCCACACCGAGCATGTATGCTTCTACCTAGCTTAGGTTTCCTGTAAGTGGGTATTAACACTTACAAGTCTCTTTTTCTTTCAAGAAGGTTGCAGGGTGATCGTTGTTATTTTCAATATCCAAAAATAGTGTAGGAAAAGTGAAGCAGGAGTCGCATCCTCAGGGACCAATATCCGAACTTATAGGAGTTACCTCTACTAAAGGTTCTTAGCAATGTCTAGGAAAGCAAAACATTAGAAATTTAGGTTTTTATAATAAGAAAGTAAATAAACGAAATAATAAGTAATCAAATACGAAACTAAGAAAGCAAAAAATATACAAAAATACTAAACTTAATATTAAAAAAAAAAAAAAAAAAACATTGATGCTAGGGTAGTATAATCTAATCAAACATACATAAATGACCAATCAATCTATCCAACCAATTTAATCCACTTAGACGAAATACTCACTTAAGTAATCATATATTTCGATTAAGACAATCTTAGATAGTAGGTTGGCCTAAACTTATTCACCGTTATGTTTCATAAGAAGTAAACTAGTTTCCAAAAGCTCGAGTATTAAATATATCATTAATCTAGGTTCAACTACGATACCTAAATCAATTCACATGAAAATACTACGATTTATCTAAATTCCGCTAGGATAGATAAGATTAAATCATATTATGTTTCAAGAATTCAATCATGCAATTAATCCTATAAGGTAAAAATCACACAATTAAGCTTACATAATTAGTGGTCAATTAATCATGCATGAGAATAAACATCATGAAACATAAATATAAGCGGAAGGCTAAAATAGATCTAAAAGTAATCCATGTAGATTCAATTAAACATACAAACCCTAGAATCAACTAGGAAAATTAGCGAGACATAATTAAAAGAAAGGTAGAAGGAAGATTAAACATAATCAAAGACATAAAGTAAAGAGATAGAGATAGAAAAACTCTTAAATCTTCGATAAATCTTCAATCTTCTTCAATCTTCGTACATAAATGTAAAAACAAATCTAAAATATAAAAACGAATCTAAGATCTAGCATGGAATCAAATACTAAGTACTAAGAACGATACACTGATGAGTTTTAGGGTATATATAATGTACGAAACCGAAATAATAACCTAAGTGTACAACAAGATGAAAAAAAAGAATAAAAAATACAAGATTTAGCATTCTCGGGAGCTCCTCTCGGCCTTGCTCTCGCCGAGAGGTTAGGTCGAGTGGTTCTATGTGACTTGGTCGAGATGCATTTCCAGAATGACCCTCTCGAGCCACCTCTCACTCGAAAGGTTGTTCGAGAGGCCCTGCGCGTCTTTCTTGTTTGGGCCGTATCTTCCTCGTCCGAACTCTGAATTCATCTTCGTTTTCGCCTACGTGCTCCTATTGAACCCCTATTTGATATTATGCTTTCATTATTTCCAAAATATATATTCAATAAAATCTTGAGAGGTTATAACTTGGGGTCAATGATTCATCCCCTTCATTGGTTTTGTCGTCTCTCGTCTCATCTTGGGTTTCCTCGACTCAAAAAGCCCTAAAACACTCAAAACAACTCAAAATTGTAATCTAGCTCAAAACAAATTAAGCGATACAAAACATGAGATAAACTATCAAAACAAGACAAGAAAACAACTGTTTAACACTTAGATGATATGGTAAACATACACCCTATCAAAAAAACCCCAAACTTAAACATTGTACGTCCTGAACTGTTGGGAACCCCTTGAAGTTTGATTTCTATAATGTTTTTCAAAACCACACTTAGGCAGAATTTCAATATTTAGTATTCAAGGCTGATAAGATCGACCTGCAGCTTGTTAGTGCAGGTCGAGTATTTTTCATTTCTCAAGAAACAAGTCGATTCACCATGTAAGGGAAAGGTTGTTTATCAACCATGACCATTCGAATCGACCTGGTCTTCATTTGCCTATCGACTTGTATGATCAAACTTTCAGCCTCCAAAGACTTAGAAGATTTTAAGTGAAGTTGGAAGACTCGCAAGGCCGATCATCAAGACCTGTCTTTGCCACGTGATGTGCCAGCAAGGACGAAACTCCCAACGGCTAGAAGTGAGTCAGCATTCCAACGGCTAGTGCCCGATCGCACTATTTTCAATTAACCACACAAAATAGGTATAGTAAAGAATAAGTACGAGTATCGTATCCACAGGGACTGATGTACCGAAATCACACAAAGTACCTCTACTCTAGAATTAAACTGATGTTTAGGCAAGAAGAAAATAAGTATGTGGTTTTTTTAAAATCCTAGGAAAAGAAAATAAACAAATTAAAGAACTCAAATAAGTAAACAAATAAGCAAATAAGGTAAACAAATAACTCAATTAAAAACAAGCGTTGATTCTAGGGAAGTCTATCTAATCAAATCTAAACAAGTAACAAATAATTCAATTAACCAATTTAATGTAACCTAGATGCGATACACGAATTTAATCCAACACTCCGGTCAGGGCAACATAGATCGTCACTCAATAAAATCCTAATCTCCTCCCGGTCTCATAGAAATTAAATCAAGTGCAAAACAGATCAAGTACCGAAAAATATAATCAACAAGGTTCAGTCATGACACCTATATTAACTATATGCAAGACCTATGACAATCTAACTTCGGTCAGCACAATTAAATCATCATAGCATGTATTCATGAGATCCATTATGAAATTATCCGGTCAAGGCATAAAAACATAATTGAGCATACATAACTAATGGCCAGTTAATTAATCATGGATGAAAACAAGCACCATGAAAACATACATCTAAATTGGTAGGCTAATTGTAATTAAAAGAACTTACATAGATTCAATTAGATATACAAACCCTAAAATCAACTAAAGAAAATTTGCTAGACATAATTAAAGCAAACATAAACATAATAAATTGAAAGAACATAATTAAAAAAAAAGTAAGAAGAACTTGATATTAATCTTGAACACTATGAAGAACTTGAATCTTGAATCTTGAATAAAACTTGAATAAACTCCAATGTCAATTACACGAACGAAACGAAAGCGGAAAAATAAAGTAAATAGATGAATGTAAGGGTATGTGATGATAGGATTCACAATGCTAGGTCTAAAAAATATATATAGGTGAAATTTACAAGGAAAGATAGTCTAAAAAGGACTCTAAAATTCAGCCCATGTCACGCCTCTCGACCGACTCCCTCTCGACAGGGACATCCTCTCGATCGAGAGGTCTATCGAGATGCTGACTTCTGGCTCTCGATCGAGATGTAAAACAGACTTGATCCAGTGGCTTCCTCTCGACGGCCCTCTTGATTGAGAGGCTGATCGAGAGGCCTTCAACTCGACTCAAATCTTCGATTCTTCACTCAATTCTTCTCGTCTTATCTCCTCTCGGGTTTCTAACCTCACAATAGGCCTGAAAACACAAAGAAACACCCACAAGCATAATATTGTCCAACACATGATAAATCATACAAATCATGAACAATAACATACTAACGAGACTCTAAATTGATCCTTTTAGAGTATAAAAAGTAGGTAAATTTCACATATATCAGTGCCACATTATCTTGACTCAAACGACTAGTTTTTTTCAAAACATCTATAAATACTTCAATTCAAGCCATTGACGGAATCAAGCACGGGAAACTTAAGTTATCAAAGCAAATACTCTACCGAAATCTCTCGTAAAGTTTCATCTTTTCAAGTGATCGAAATCCATTAGTTTCCCAATCACTTGAAGAATAGAGATTTCCCATTAGTTTCATCTTTTCAAGTGATCGAAATCTCTCTGCTTGTCGTCGATAATCATCCATTCTTCTCCCGAAGTAGTTCGTTGTTAGAAAGATTGTTTGTAATCTTCATTATTAGAGTTAGTCTAGCTCTAGGTTGGTGAGAGGTTGTTCGTGTTACTATTTGTAAGATTGAAAGGGTTACGATCCAAAACTCGTGTCTAGATATAGTCAAGTTAGATTGTATTTAGAATTGATACTTAGTCAGTATAAACAAGAGTGGATCCAAACATAAAGGGATTCTCAGGTCGAGCTTAGCCTGACGTGAACGTAGGAGAGTTATCTTCGAACCACGATACATCGGTTGTCCTTTTCTCTCTCTCTCTCTCTTCACTTACCACAATTTAAATATATTACGAACTGACAAAGCATCAACCTGATATCACGAATCAGCCTGCATCTAAGATACTTTAACTTAATTTTTTTTTCAAAGAGTTATCTACCTTCCATCAACTTCCGCACTTGAACAGTTTAATAAATCAAGCTTGTCTTCCATCGAGCTTGATAGGTCAATCTGTCTTTGATAGGATCGACCTTGACAATCGACCTTGATCACAGTTTGTTTTAAAAGTAAAAAATAGTTGGCTATTGGTGTATCCCCCCCCCCCCCCCTTTCCCATACACCAATTAACTCTTTCTGAGATCAACATGAACAATTAACTGAAACCTAAACTAAAGAATAGACAAATCAAGACAAACACAACATACAAACATAATGAACTATAAGGGCCTCATATATCTTTAAAGAAACACCAATCAATATCATATATATAAAAAAAAATATATCAAAGTTTTGTCTCTACGAAAGTACAACAAAATGATTTCATGCTTAAAAAGGGAAATTCACTCAAGACATGTGAAGATATAAGTGTATAAGTGAACTATCAACTCACAATGAAAGAATTGAAGTATTTAGGCTCACTTAAAATCAATACAATACAAAGAATTACCATAAGCTTGCCCTTTATCTCAACATCTCCACCACTTGTTTGTATGTAAGAACTAAGATCAATTAGGTCTTTTTCAAGGTTGTAAAGTAGGCACATTGGTTTAGGGTAGGGAAAATATAGGTTAAGTGGCTTGGACGTCAACACATCAACTCCAACTCAAATAACCACCTTATCTCTTCTTAACCTTCTCCTTTAACTCCCGAAATACTAAAAACTCTATCCATCTCTTATGCTCCTATTTTTCTTTTCTTTTCTTTTGAACTAGGACTCGTATATTTTTTTTCTTTTCAAAACTATTTTTCTAATTCCTTTATTGCCTTTTTAAATTTATTTTTTTTATGAGGATCCAAAATTCCCTCTTTCAAAGGAGCTTATTAAAAAAGCAGCTCTCCAAACAATAATCCTAATAAAAAACCTCCCAATATACCATAATTCCTCCTTTACCTCCTATCATCCTGTTAAGAAATGAACGACTATAAAGGCTCAAAAGTGGCTACAAGGGAATGTGTAAAGGATAGTGCTTAGGTAAGATGTGGCTAACACAAGATGACCTAAAATCACTTCTAAATTCCTACAGACATACGTAGTCTCAATGGAGAACAAAGTCATATTCTAGAAGTACTATTACATGCATGACACACTCACGAAAGAAAATAGGCATAAACATGCGCCAAAAGGCTCAAATCCTCACGAGTTATAACAAAACATTCCCAAAATCAAAGCATAATCTAATTCTATCACACACATGCATAGTTTCCACTAAGGTTCCAAACATAATATCAACTAACTATTTTAAGAAAATCATGCTATCATTGGCCAATTCATACATACTCATAAATCATGCTGAACTCAATCGTCTAAACTCCTAAGACTCTAAAAAATAAACTACTACCCAAGATCTAAACATATAAACCGCATCTAAACGAGTTAACGAAGCCACACTTCTCCTTCCCCATACATATTTCGAATCATGATGAAGGAATAAGTTTCAAGAAGGAGTGGATAAGTTAACGGCATACCTTGAATCCACACATTCCAATTGTGCATAAATATATAAGTGGGCCAATTCCTTATTGGGCCTAAATAACATAACATCTAAGCCCAATTTACCCAATAATCGAATAAACGAAACACGAAATATCGTTCGAGAAATCAATTTGTATGAAATTACGAGCACAAAATAAAAGAATAAGAGTTTATCATGTAATAGAATTATTAAGCAGACTACGAGTAATCGTTTAATTTTGACTCGTAAGAGATTGAGTTCTAAAACATTATCAACTTCGTTTGAATAGCGTGAATCATCGAGATTCGTAAAGGAGACGCCTCAAGACCGAATCTATCCATATGACAATCAGGTGGGAATTCTAGCTAAGAAAATGCTTAATGATGAGTGAACTTTTATCCAAGAAGTTTGATATTCAAGAAAGCATAAATTAGAGCTTGTCATGCCATAAATTATTTAATTTTTGTTATGATACCTATCTGTATTGGCTTTGCCAATTTAGTTACAGAATTCGGTCCTCGTGGGATAACTATCTTACCTGAATTAGTGTACACATAATGACTGTGAGCCATCAAAGTTTTGGTCGGTCAAGGTATCGAGAGAGGGACCACTCTTTCGATACCACTGAAACAGATATGGTAGATTACTAGAGAACATAGCCCTGCAGACAACTTTCAAAAGTACAAGAACTATTTTCCTAAGCATATGATCTTTCACAATTAAAACTCCTATGACTTATCTTCATGGTTTGACAATATATTGTAAGTTTCCGGCAACGTGTTCACTGAGTACTCTGTAGTCAGCCCTGCATATTTGTCTAAATGTACAGGTTGAACAAGATGGTATGGAGGGCCAGTGCAAGCTCGTTGTTCAGAGTTTGTCTAGTTTTCAATAAGACTCTTGGTAATGCATGTCTTCATACATGCATTTCCTGTAAAACTTCCGTTGTGTAATCTTGATAGTTCCAGACAAGTATTTGAGTCAGGTAATAGTATCAAACACACGTCTTTCAGTTTCCCGAAGGCAAATTGCCAAACAAGATCCTATGGAATTCCCTTTTTATGTTGATTAAATCTTTGCTCGTCACATTCCCCTTTCTATCCCGCTTCTTAATTCTCATTCCTAGTTAGTCATGAGTTCCCGGCTTAACTATCTTTAGTGAAGTCCGGTCGTGACAACATAATTCCATATATAAATAAGCATAATTAGCAAAAAAAAAAAAAAAAACATAATTTTATACTAGTAAAAGATATGAAGAAATAATAGTCCAAACATAAAGGAAAAACAAACTAAGCATAAATTCATACGAAAAAGCGAATAACGTTGTTAAGTAAGCATAAATTTTTGTATACGAGATGCTCATAAATCTCATATACTTCATAACAATAATTAATTAATAAATATATAAGCATTGTGTAGTAATTAATTATTCAGGTATAAAAAATAATTGTTCAAGCATTATATAATAGCTAATTAAGCATCAAATTCAAGTTTCACTAATGGGCTTGTAATAAGACATAAATCTTAAAATGCTTAATTTATTTCGCTTATATGTTTAGGCCATAGTTCTTTCATGCTTTTCTCTAAATTAAAATTTGTTTTTACAGTCACGTTATTTAGATATGAAATTGTGTTTTTTTTTTTTTACAAATGTTAATATGCTTAATTTTTTTTCTCCTACGAAGCTAAATGAAAAAATCAACAATTAAATATAAATAAGCAACTCTTCGATTGATAAAATAATACAAAACAAATAATTATAAATTCAAATATAAAACTATAAAAAAAACAACAAAATACACGTAAATAAGTAAGGATTTACAAATTTTTAGATAAAGAACGATTTTAGTTTGAAGAAAAAATTATTTGTATCAACAAAGAAGAAGAAAAACGCATATTTTGAATATAAATTTGCTTAATATTTATATTAATTAGGAATAGAATTAGTTTTGTGAAATTGCTAGATTTATGGAACGCATAGTAATTTTTTTTTTTTTTTTTTTCTTTCCTAAACTACTCTTAAAATTAGAAATAAAACATTAAATCATTAAAATAGATATGTGAATTTATATTCACCCTTAGATTCTATAAAAGGAGTGAATAATATTGATTTTTAGTTCTTAAGATTGATAGTATCTCCCATAAATCCACCCTTGTATACAGATTTCTTGTTTTTTTGTTACTAGTTGTCCCAAGGCAACTGTTCACTTTAATTATTACTCCCTCCGTCCCATTTCCCTAGTCCAGTATACTATTTTGGTCTGTCCCATATTACTAGTCCAATTTTCTAAAATGACAAAAAATAACTTTTACTTTTTGATGTAGACCCCTTACTTTTTTATTTTCAACACTGCACATAAAATCTCGTGCCGAAAAAGAACTGGACTAATGAACTGGGATAGAGGAAGTATATACCTCACATATATTCTCACTTGCGGACAATTGCAGCGGGACGGAGACAGTATTTCATTTTGCGTATTGAAGCAGAAACATACAGTGGCATTAACAGTAAATTATCCCTAAATTCAAGGGCAGGAATTCCCTAATAAATTGGTCGACTTTTATTTACCTAAAAAGACAAAGAACAGGTCAGAGTTGAAAAGTTGGAATGGCTCCAACGTTAACTTTACAGCTTTAAATAATTAAACATACATTTTTTAATTTGAAATATTTATCATTTTCCCAAAATTACTTTTATTTTATATCCCAATTCATTAGCTTTGTTATTTTTTTAATGCCACTTATTAAATTTCCAAGACGGACCTGAAACCATTTTCTCAACCATAATTAATACTTTGAATTTTGGAATTTAAATATTGCTTGCTACCTAATTAATTTTCAATATACTTAAAATTGATTCCTTTTTTATTTATTAATTTTCTTCTACTTTATTTTCTTCGTCTACTTTTTCTTGCAAAAAACCCTAATTTTTCTTCCGAATTTTATTTTTCCTGACATCAAAATTATATTTTCCCATTTCATCTTTGTAAAATTCTGCTGTTGTTCCAATGGCGTAGATTATGGCATAGGAAAAAAGTCACAGTAAAACAGATTCTTGCAGCAGAGCTCTGCTGTACTGTGTTGATCTCTGAAAATAAAGAAATCTTACTCTTGATTTCTAGAATTACAGAGTTCCTCAGCAGATTTTATGCAGGAATCTGAGTCTTATTTGGGTTTATATCACTGTTCAATGCTCCTTCAAAGATTTCATTTTGTAAATGTAATTATTTTTTCAGTTGGTCGGAATGTTTGAGCTGCAAAAGATTTGACCTTTATTAATTTAGTAATTAGGGTTTAAGAATTTTCGCAGAGTTTTTCAGGGGTTTTAGTATTTTGCAGAATTCTTGCTTGTTTAGTATATGAATGGAGGAAAAGGAAGGGATAAATGGTTCAGGCATCACAGTTAGAGGTGATGAAGCTCCTCAGAGCTACAGGGTTGAGTCAACAGTTGAAAATTCCGGCAACTTTGGTGGATCACCTGCTCCGCCGGTGCCAGTGCCGGAACCGGCTCCGACGCCAACTTCGACAGCTTCCACGGCAGATGGGAAGAAGAAGAGGGGAAGGCCAAGGAAGTACGCTGCAGATGGCTCCATCGTGGCATTGTCACCTATGCCGATATCCGCCTCGATTCCGCTCACTGGAGACTTTCCGACTTGGAAGCAGAGCGGCAGCCGCCTCGTTGAGTCTTCCAAGAAGAAGACCAAGCTCGATTTCGCAAATGCAGGTATCTTTTGCCTCAACCTTTTATATTGGTACCTCAGATTGTTGTTGGTTAGTAGTTAGATCTAGTGCTGTTTGCTTTTTCAATGGTATTTGTTTATGGGGTTGAAAGTTGAAGTAGCATATTTAAAGAATCCAATTCTTGAAATTGGGACCCTTTGAGGATGTGGATTTGTGGCAGTTTCAATTGATGCTCTGAGCAATATGGAATGGAATATTGTTGAGAATCATGCTGGTTTTTACAGTTGTTGTCTTTTTTCCTTTTATCTGATGTGACAAGACAGAAGATCTGTCTTTTACTCAATAATTGCTGCTGAGCGCAAATGGAAAGAAATAATAAATGATAATGATGAGAAGCTGATGTAATATGTGTGGATCTTACCTGACATTCGGGTAATCTATATGCTGTCTTAAACAGAAGGTAGGATTATTGCTAGCCTGTAAGAAATCTAACAATTCATTTCCAGTTGTATGCTTGCTCTTTTGCATATTTGTTTTCTGGTTTGGGGCTGTTATAGCCACTTATTAGTCCCACATGACTTTGGAAATGTCTCTGGCTCTGCATTTAGATTAGATGGTCCTTCTCTCTTAGAAGGCCCTTTAAAGGGTAAATGAAGTTTAACTCATTCTAAATGGGTATAATCTGTGTATCACTACAAAAGTCAAAGCTTATAATGTTAATAATCAGAGTAATTAACTCTGAAGTCATAATAAAAATGATGCATCTTTGGAGAATTCTGGGTTTTATACAAAAGATAGAGCTCTTGGGAAGTCCTGTGCTAGCTAGTGAGTAATATCGCCCGCAATTTTTGTGCAATTTTCTTAAATAATTCGTTGGTTTGTTGTAGGGAGTCCTGTGACATACCCTGCTGGTGGAAGTTTTACTCCTCACATGATAACTGTTAACTCTGGCGAGGTATTTGAATTGCTTTCTATGCTTACGGCTTTTATTTCATTTTGTTTTCATTTTTTGCAGAGGTTAGTTTCTGATTTTGATCACAGTATTCCTCCCAAATTTATGAAATTTAGTAATACGGGGTTCCACGTGATGTGTTTGTTAAGCTGATAAATGGTATCATTATTCTTTCTGGTGCTTTGAATGGAAAACTGAAGATAAAGGATACACTAACGAATAATTTACTTTGAGAAATTAACTGAACATTTGATTATACTACTAAAATATATGTAACTTTACATGAGAACATAATGTGTATTATTTTACTAGACCAGGGCTCATTTCTTCTTTTGTTCCGTGTTTTTTATATGCATGACTATTTTCTTTATAAAACTTAAACTTTTGGTCTTTTACATAAACAAAAAGTTTTTTGGCCATCCAAAAAATGTTTTTTGACCATTGACATATCCTGTAATCGTCTAAGATTGTCTTGTTTTATGCTGTAACAGCTCTGCTTCTCTGAAAAACATTCGCTGAACCTTTATAAATCGTGGATCTTGAAAGAGTTTGGTGTTTCGTTATTTAAAGCTTTCAGCAGTATTAAAAACATCTATTGATAGGAACGATTGTATTTCTAAATACTCCAAATAATCCAAACCACAAAATATTGGAGTATGAAGAAATACACAAGCCCCTTGCTATTATGTCTTTTGTTGGACGAACTGTGCCTATGAATAAACACTTGAATGCTGATATTTTTATCCTGGTATATAGAATTTTTTAACTGAATTATCAATGTACTGATATTCGAGGCAGATGTTATTCTTCATAAGCTGCAGCTTATGTTTTTTGTTTCTACCTAAATGCTTCTTTGATTTAGTTATAGTGTTGGATGCTCAGACCGACTGCAAAATTAGGACAATGTGCTTTCATGTATTTGTTGACTGTGGAATAGTGTTGAACATTTACAATTCAATTATATCCTTTTCTATCATGTCAGGATATCATGATGAAGATAATATCCTTTTCTCAACAAGTTTCCAGAGCAATTTGCCTTCTGGCTGCAAATGGTGCTATCTCAAATGTCACGCTACGCCAACCGAATTCTTCTGGTGGTACTTTAACTTATGAGGTGAGAGAGAGAGAGAGAGCCTTCTCAGTGGTGTAGATTCTCCCTTGCACGAGATAAAATTACAACATAGATAAGATTTTCATGCGATTGGGCTCTCGATTGAGAGGATTTCTAAATTTATATGTGTTTTGACTTTCACAGGGTCGTTTTGAAATACTCTCTCTGACTGGATCATTTATGCCTAGTGATAATGGAGTGACGAAAAGCAGATCTGGTGGATTGAGCGTCTCCCTTGCGGGCCCTGATGGCCGTGTACTGGGTGGAGGTCTAGCTGGCATGCTCGTTGCGGCTGGCCCTGTTCAGGTAACTCAGATTATCTCAAACTAACCTCTCTCTCCCTCTGAGAAGAACAAACATACATCTTTCTTCTCACATTTTGGATAAAAGTTCAGAAAAGTTGCCTCGTTTTCTGAAGCTCTTTGAGTTCCAACAGATAGTGATTGGCAGCTTCCTTCCTGACGGGTCCCAGCCAGAGCAGAAGCCTAAGAAGCCGAAATACGAGCAAACAATATCATTCGGTGCTGTCCCTGCTAACCCTATCTCTGAAGCCTCATTCGGCGGTGCAAAGCCAAATTTAACGACGTCAGTTTCCTTCCACGGAGATAATATGGGAACAGTAAACTCTATACATGGTGGTAATAATGTTTCTTTACCTGGAGAAGATTCAAGAGAGCAGAGCCATGATTTAACATGCTGATCGTGTTCGTTTGTTTGTTTTTTACTGTATTTGTTGTATCTTAGGTTTTAAATCTGGTGTAGGAGTTTTAGGCTCACCCCATTTTCCTCTTCTGACCCCTCTTACAGAGCGATGACTTGATATAAGTAGAGCATGATTCCTCTCTTATATATATTTTCTTTTTCCCCATAGGAATTAGATTAGAAGGTTGTATCGTAGGATTGCTTTTTTGTTGTACTTTATGTGTAACTTTGGATGTAATATCAAAACTGGAATTGTTACTTGAACCTGTAGTTTCAAGACTTGGATTCTATGAAACATCAAGCTATTTGAGGTGCCTCTATTGTTATATTGAAGTGAATTGACTAAGGAGTATGAGGGCCTTGGAGTATTGTAGGCGGCAATCCTGCTCGTGACGGCCAGCCGTATAATGAAATAGCCGGCGAAGTGAACAACAAGCTAAGGAATGGGAATCATTGATAGCAAAAGGAATATTCAAGAGAGACTAATTTGAAGTTGTTTGGTTATTGTTTGCTAGATGGAAGCAAAATATAAATATATGTGTGTATACAGGTTGTGATTCGGAGGAAGAAAAGGAAAGAATACGATGTTTGTAGATTGAGGGCTATATTCACTAATATTTATTTTAATTACTTGAACCGGGAGCTGTGGGGAGAAAACTGGGGCTGTAGATAGAATTACCCCTACTGCTTAGATATGAATATTACCAAATGACAAAGACTTGTGTGTGGCCGGCCGCATGGTGCGGCTGGATCCACTTGACTTGCACGGCCCGCCAACCCGCCCGGCCCGGCCCGACTGTGGTCAACCCGACCCGGTTGACTCAATTTCGGGTCGGGTCAACCTGACCCGATCCGTGTTGACCCGACCCGTTTAAGTAAAATGTCAATCTTTGTTAATAAAAGTGCTAATCTTTATGAACAAAAGTGTCAATCTTATAAATAAAAATTTATATGTAATTTGTATGTATGTAGTAATTTTAAAATTACTTTATAGGGTTCATATATCAATTTAGGGTTTTATAATTATTGTTTAGTATTTAACTTCAATTTTATAATGTTGAATATGGATTATAAATTGAAACTTAGGATATATAATTAATATTCATTATAACATGAAATTAATATTCATTATTAACGTATTTTTCGTAAAAGTGCCAATTATTATGAATAAAAGTGCCAATGTTTCAAAAGTGCCAATCTTTGTAAACAAAAGTGCCAATGTTTCAAAGTGCCAATCTTTATAAACAAAAATGTCAATCTTAATCCGGCCTCACGGTGAGGCCGGCCTCACAGGAATGTGCCCCACAAATTATGCAAGTACATTATCAATCCTATATTACACTATCCTTGAAAGGGGTGGGGCTGTATACTACTCCCTCCGTTTATCTTCATTTGACACATTTTTTTTGGGCACAGTGTTTATAAGAAATTTGAGTTTATGACATAAATGTAGAGATAAATGGAGTATTAATGGTATAAAGGTGAAAATAAATGAGATATAAGGGAATAAATGGAATATTAAAGTGTGATGTTGGGCTTAAAATGGAAATGAGCCAAAAAAAAAAAAAAAAAAAAAAACGTGGCCAAATGAGAGTAAACGGATAGAGTATAATCTTTTCGTTGGACCTTCATTTATCTTAAGGTGCGGTACACTAAATTTTATACATGTACTTTACTAACATTGTATACAGTGTATGCTACTTTTGTTACATTGAAAAAATATTTTTATACCAAGTTTTTGATATTTTTATAACAAGATTAACAATATTTAAATATTATAATAACAATTCAATAGTTTTACAACTTGCGATATACAGGAATTTCGGTATACGGTATCGGTATGCTAGGAAGCATGAGAACGAATACGAAATACGGGGACGATACGATACGGAGATGAAAATACGTCAATAATTAAAAAATGAAAATACGATACGTCAAAAATACGTTTTGTATTTTTATAGTAATATATATCTTATATACATTATATTCCATGATCCATGATAAAAATGTGGAAATAATAAGAAATTCATAATAGAATTAAACAAATATTAATAATCAATAAGTGGGATTTGAAAGAGAGCAATTGAGCTTAAGGATGTAATTTTGTATTGGGGTCAATACATTTTTTATTGGGTCAAAGGTATTTTTAAAATTAAAAATAATAAGAAAACGTAACTTAAAAAAGAAAACATTATTGGGGACGTATTTCGGTGTCACCGTCTCCGGGACGTCCCCGGGACGAGTACGGTCACATGGAGAGCGTCCCCGTGCTTCATAGACGGTATGTAATAGTATACCTCAGTCAGAGAAGTGATACATTTATGTTACTGTAATCTTGCGATACAATATAATATCTTAATAGAAAATTAAGTGTATCTTAACTACGTACGTTATTTTCAATAATTTTTCATTCAATACGGTAATGATGATATATTGAGTTTTCGGTATATTTCCTAGCCCTAATCCTTGATAGTAAACACCATATCAGCATATACATAATGCATTTTTTATTATTAATATTATTTACTAATTACTTTAATAGTTTAATTGCATAACGGTTCAACCAATTAAACCATGACCCTAGGGTTTCATCAGTTCAACCTTTAATTCAATTTTTAAAACATTGCTATGAATCATAGAATGGTTAGAATCGAAACTAGATTATACTATTGCCTAGAAAGTAGTAGTACAATTTTGTTGGTGGTCCTAACCCTTCTTTCTTAGGTCCCATTTTTTTAATCTATCATCACCCTGCGCACATGTTTAGAGTAGCGATTCTCAGAATAATTGTTGCATAAAACAATGAGTTGATCTGCTTTAGTATGCACGCGCGCTTAAGGCTAATGAGAAACACTCAAAAAAAGCAAAATGACCTCATACAAGAGACAACAACTCATGTGGACTTTTGAGTTGCATATACTTTCTCCATTTACAATATTTTGCATAATATTTGAGTACAGTTTTTAATAATTCCTTCGTCTCAAAATTCATGAGCCCTTTTCTTTTCGGCAAGGGATTTAAGACGAGAGTGTTTAGTGTTTTAAGTGTGTTGTTTAGTTGTGCAATTTTGTTTATGTATTTTGCATTAAGTATTTATGTAAATTAAAATAAATAAAATAAATAATAATATTAATTTTTTTTAAACCTTGTGATTAATTTTGTTTATTAATAAACTGTTGCTTTTTTTTTTTTTTTTTTTTTTCAATACAATCAACCTACAAAATGAATCTAAAATTACACTACACACTACACTGCAAGAGGGGAAATTATAAACCAACCAATTAAAATCCCAAAATGGCCAACAATTTAAACAAGTGAGAAACTAATTGACACATACTTAAAATATCTCAATCAAATCAGTAAAAATTAGGGGGGAAATTGGATATGGCGCCTAGATTCAAATTGTACAAGGTATGGCCTAAAAAAATACATTACAAATAATCTCCACTACCAAATTCTTGTTCCATCCAAAAAAAAGAAAAAAGAGAGAGACAGAGAGAGAGAACGAGAAGAAGAGAAGAAGAGAAGAAGAGAAGACAGAGAGAGAGAACGAGAAGAAGAGAAGACAGTAGCAGGAGAGGCTGGAGAGGAGAAGATTTGTAGCAGTGCTCTACAATGGTGCATAGGCGCAAGGACTTGACCAATGATGAGAGGAATTTGTGTGTCCAATTCATCCTTCAAGAGTCTTTGAACGGAAAGCCGAAACGAGGTAGGCTTGTTCAAGCTCAACAAAGGTTCAACATCTCCAAATCTACAGTCACAAGGCTGTGGAAAGCTGCAAGAGATCAGCAAGCAAAAGGGTTAGCAATACATGTTATTTCACACAAAATGGGGAGAAAAAGAGATCATAACTTGAAGCCCAACTACCACAAACTTAAAGAGATGGATGTAAGTGAGAGGAGCAGTTACAGGTCCATGGTCAAGAAGATGGGAGTGAGCAGAGCCACTCTACATAGATGGGGAAAGGCTGGACTTTTCAAAATATTTGCAAGCTATATCAAACCTTCTCTCACAGCAGATAACAAGTTCTTAAGACTCAGATTCAGCTTGGAATACTTGGAATTGGATAGAGTTATGAACACACTAAGGTACTCATCTATGCACAATGTAGTGCATATTGATGAGAAGTGGTTCTTCATAACCAAAGGCAAAAACAGGTACAAAGTGATAGAAATGCCTTTTTTTTTTTTTTTTTTTTTTTTTTTTTTTTGATACTTGACCTCAGATATTGCAATATTCATCATTGGTCATCATGGGAGAGACACTTACCTAGATTACAACATATTACAGATATTACCTTGCACCAGGAGAAGAAGAGTCATACAGGGCATGCAAATCAAAGAGATTTATTGGAAAAATCATGTTCTTGTGTGCAGTGAGTAGACCAATACTTAGGGATGATGGCACTGTATTGTTTGATGGCAAGATAGGGTGTTTCCCATTCACAACTCAAGAAAGAGCTCTCAAAAACAGCAAGCACAGGAAAAAGGGCACACCCTATACCAAGGCTGTGGATTCCATTACAAGAGAAGTAATGAAAACCTGCCTTATTAATGAGGTACCAGCAATACCTATGCTCATACTTATGCTCATTTTTAAATCATAGCACAAGTATTCTAATCATAGAATCTGTTTTGATCAACATGGCAACACAGGTTCTCTCTGCAATAAGAAGTAAGTGGCCAGAATCTGCATCAAAGAATATATATGTCCAACAAGATAATGCAAAGCCACACATTTATGATTCTGATCCAGATTTCAGAATAGCAGCAAGTAGGGATGGATTCAACATCAGATTATTTCAACAGCCACCCAATTCTCCAGACACAAACATTAATGATTTGGGATTCTTCAATGCAATTCAATCACTACAACATAGGAAAGTATGTAGATCAGTTGATGATCTAGTGAATGCTGTGCAATCTGCATTTCATGATCTACCAGCCATGACATTGAACAAAGTATTTCTCACACTGCAAGGCTGCCTAACAGAGATAATGAAGGTCAAAGGCCACAACAATTACAAGATTCCACACATGGGAAAGGACATGCTGATTAGAGAAGGGAGTTTGCCAATTAGTCTAACAATTCCCATGGAATTGGCAAGGCAGATCATAGATTATCTAGTAGAGAATGGACAGATCAGAGGAATTGAGCATTTGATTCAAAGATTGGGAATGCAGCAGCTAACAGGGATTGAATCACAGTTGGCAATTGTTGGTCCCGGTTTGTTATAGGAAAAATACGTAGAGGAGGGGGGGGGGGGGGGGGGGGGTGAATACGTATTTTGAAGTTTTTCAACTTCAAATTCCTTAACTCAGAGTATGAAGTAAAGTGCTCGTAGAAATACTAAGACCTAGCCGAGAGCTAGATCTAAAGCAATCAAGACTCTCTTGACCTAAGCTTCAAGCCAGATCAAGAGTGAGACTTTACTCTTTGTGCGGAATTTGGTGAGCTAATGTTTTTCCTAAGTAATTAAAAATCCAAGTTGTGTTTGATTAGATGCACATGCAATGAATAATCAAAGTAAAGAGTTTAGGGTAGAGAGATACGACACAGGGATTATAGTGGTTCGGAGATAAAGCTCCTACGTCCACTTTGTTGCACACGGCAACTGTTCTCTTCACTCAAGAACTTGAAGGTTACGGGTCCTTCAAAAACCTGGTCGAGATCGGGCTTCACTCGCCTAGATCTAACGACAGACGTAGTGATTGCGGGTTCACTACACAAACCTAACCTGGACTGGAAGCTTCACTCGCTTCAGTCCAAACAACAGACAGGGAGATTGCGGGCTCTCCTTACAGCTTAGCTTCGATCGAGCTTTACACAAACGATGTAGGTGCAAGCTTGGATCTAAACTCTATGATCGAGGCTTCTTCAATCGATGAAAGAAGGGCATTGGATCGAGACAACCTAACGACGACAAACTCAAAAACCTAACAACAGATTTAGGGTTTTTGGTTTACGACGACACACTATGAAGAGCTCTTTACAGTAAGTGCAAAGATGGCTAGAGCTCTTCTTCTAAGCTTGGATATGGAATGGGCTTAGACTCTAAGTATGAAGGTTGTGAAGACGAGTTCCGATGAAACTGGAACTCGGAGAACACTTGAAAACAAAGACTCGGAATTTGCTCTAAGGCTGGGAGTGTTTGTTTGCAGTAGGCTCGAATGCTCAGGAAGTGTTCTACTTCTCTTCGTCTTCAACCTTCACTATTCATAGGCGGAGGGATGTCGAGATCCGTTGCTTGGTTGGTGGCTTTGTCCCTCCTCCTCTCGACAGTACTTGCACAGGCTGGCTGCTTTTCAGACGCGCAGATTTGGCTTTTTGCCGGAAATGGCTAAGATCCAATTTCAACAGTAACTGGAGTGACCCAGTACTGTTGCGGCGCCCTGTCGGCCTGGCAGTCAACTCCGCTGCTCCTCTCCGCGTTCGACACGTGGAGATCTCGTATTAAATGCGGAGATCTCTAGTTGACTGGAGTTCAAATTCGGAGCGGGAATTGTGCTGTCGCTTTCTGGTAGGTAGTGGCTCGCTTCGCTTTGAAGTTGTAGCGTCCGCTTTAGTTTGAGTCACTTCGTAGTCATTCTGTAGTGAGTCACTTTGGGAAATAAAGTTCCCTAGTGACTGCTTTGGAAAATGCTGACTAGCGTTGACTCGCTTTGATTTTGAACTGTAGCGCTCGCTTCGCTTCTCTTTGGCTTTGAACTGTAGCGCTAGCTTCGCTTCGCTTTGGCTTTGAACTGTAGCGCTAGCTTCGCTTCGCTTTGGCAGACTCACTTTGAATCTACTATAGCGCTCGCTTCGCTACACTATCTTTCGGCACGCTTCACTTCAGCTCGCTAGACTTGCTTCGCTTCGGAAAACACACTCAAGTGAGTGGCCTTCACTTGAACATTTGAAGTTTATAATCTAAGCAAAATAAAGAGCCATCCTAACAGAGTAGGCTTAGAAAAAATTCTAACCTATTAACTACATCAAAACGGGTCGCTTAGGAACAGAACGCTTTGGGGGTTTTGGCATCAAATCAAAACAATTAAGTGTCCCTTATAGGTTCCCCCTTAACATGTTGTTCTTAACAATTCCCAACAATTTCCCCCTTTTTGATGATGCCAAAACCCAAAGACTTAAGATTATTGAAATCTAGTCTATCTAACCGTGGAAGGAACTTCAAGCGACTGCTTCCTTTGCAGCTTCGTTTGTATTTTTCTTTTAAGTTCCTTTTCCCTTTTTTTTTTTCGGTTAAATTTTGTTTGAGTTTGTAGCATAAGGATAAAATATCCACAAAGCTATTAAATAACACAAGAGGGACATAAAGTAAATTGGATAGATTGAACATTAGTTCATAGAGTAAGAAGCTTGAAACTCAGAGGTTTCCTGCAGCTTCTTCCTTGTCTTTCTCCTTCTCCTCCATCACCTCCTTCTTCTTCTTCTCTTCTTCAGTAAAATAGGCAGAGAGAACATTCAGCTCCAAAGTACCAACGGTGTGGATACTTGGCCTCCTCCATGCACTTTCCAATCTGAACGCTTCATTCACCTCTGCATCTGTGACGCTGCGATCAGGAATCCTTGTGCCTGGAAGGAATGGCATCGGAAATTTCTTCACTTCAGGCACCTTGACGATAAGGGATTTGGGCTCTGCAAGCTCAGCCATGGTGAAGATTTTCCTCCGCATTTTCTCATCATATGCGCAGAGGAAGTTGTTGAGAGCACTCATCCGGGAGCACTCATTTTGCAGTGGCACTACTCCCCAGAAGTAGTAGGCTTTGATGAAGAGTTCCTTGTAGAGTAGCCACTGGTCGCGGAGGTCTCTTGGAATGAAGTCCTCAATCTCCCTCGCGTCATGATGCTCATTCGTCCTAGCTGCCAGTTCTTCCTCTGATCTGTTGGCTAATTCCCTCATGACAGCATGGAATTTGGCGCTCGTCTCAGTGCTCCAGATTGGTCTCTTTTCATTGAGACGCTTGCGGATGTGATCTTGTTCCTCCTTAAGATCAGGGTTGCGTCCGGAGTCGACCATTTCCTTCCCAGTCACGTCGCATGCATCGATTATGGCTTGGGTTTCGCATGCGTCGGACTCGTCAGGCATGAAGGGAAAGATGGCACTTCGGCAGATGGCGGATTGGATGAGTTTCACTTCGCTGAAGTGTTCCTCGATCCGCCATCAATGACCTGCAATCTCTTGGCCCTTATTCTCTTCTCCTTTTCCTCCTTCTCCTTCCACTCCTCTCCTCTCTTCCTTCTCCTTTCCTGCTTCTCCGCTCTTGAAGCGACTGCTTGTTTGACCATTTGGCGCTTGGCCGCAGGGTCATCTACTTTTGATTCTGGTGCAGCTCGCTTCAATGTTTGCTTTGGTGGTGGGGGAGGCGGCATATCCTTCTTCGTGGTTGCACTCGGAGGGACAACTGCAGATGAAGTGACTCCTGCAGTTGCTAAAGTGAGTGCGGCAGTTGAAGCGGGCGCGGCGGCTGAAGCGGGCGCTTTGGAACCTGAAGCACCTGCAAGTGTTAGCCTTTTTAGATCAAACTGGCGCTCCATCTCCCGAGCCATGGCCGCGTCCTCCTCCGTTTGCTTCCGCCTTTCCTCCTTGGTTAGCACCGTAACTAGAGGATGTCGAGCGATAGAAGAGGCAAGGACTTTTTCTTCAAGTAGCCTGCGGGGCTCTTCAGGCTTCTTCAAAAGCTCTTCCTCAGTGAGCTTCACTTTCCCTTTCTTTGCAAGCCTCGCCCTCGCTTCATCATCTAGTCCTTCCTCCTCATCTCCAGCACCACTGCCTCCCTCCAGCATCCTCTCTATTCCAACAGCTCCACTTCCTCCCGAACCTCCAACTCCTCCTTCCTTCACTTGTCCTTCCCCCTTTTTGGCATCATCACTGCCAGGGGTTAGGATGATTGATTTTCCAGAGATGGTTTGATGTAGATTGTTCACTGCGTTGAATACAGCGTGTAGCATCCGCTCGGTCTTGTTAGCAAAGGTATGCTCCTGGGAAAGCACCAACTCTGCAGTTTTGCCGCTGATTTCCTCGAGCAGATACTCGCACTGCTTCTCTCTCTCCTTCACTGAGAGCATCAACCTCTCCAGTGGCTCCACCGTCTTGAAGCGAGCCTCCAGCTCCGCTTCAACTTCTCTCCTCATATCCTTCTTCTCTTCTTGCAGATTAAAGCGCCAGAACTCTTGGGCCGCTTGAAGCTCTGCTTGCATGGTTTCAAGGCTCCTCTCTCTCTGATTTAGAGAGAGATGGAATTCGGCACCTGCAGCAACCTTCTCTGTGTAAGCTTCTCCCAGTTCTTTGACTTTCTGCAGCAGGATAGACAATTTAGCATTCTGCAGGTCAAGAGCCTGCGCACTCCTCCTTCGGCTCTCCAGTTCTTTCTTGTCTATCTCACTCTCTTGTTTCAGTTCCTTCATCTCATTTCTGAGAGTGTCGAGAGTTTTCTTGGTGCTGATCAGTTCACTCCCCTTCTTTATCACTTCTTCATCCCTCTTCTCTATTGCCTCCTTCAGCTTCTTCACCTCCTTCTCCAACTCCTTCTCCAACTCCTTCTTCTCCTTGCCAATTGTAACTAACTTGGCACTAACCTCCCTCAAGCGACTTCGTTCCGCATCAAGCGAGTCCTTGAGTTCGGTGATTGTTTTTGTGTGGTCTTCCACCAGCTTCACCTTCGCCTCCAGCGCTTCCACCTTTCCCTCCAAATCTCCCTTCTTCTTGTCAAAGTCTTCACGAAGACTCTTGACCTCCAGCACTCTCCGGTTCACCTCTTTCTCCTTCTTGGAGATCTCGCTTTGGAGATTTGAGATCTCCACCTCCTTTGCCTCCATCTCCTCTGAATGAGCATTGATCAATCGCTGCTCACGAGGGGTTGGCTCTCGATTGGGAATCACAACATCTGGGTATTCTTGTTTTATCTTGGCGTCCAGCTTGTCCCAGAAGCTGGTCCCATCAAGAAAGTTGTGGAAGCCGTCCACGCCAATGAAATTGAGCAGCTTGGCCTCCAGCTGAGTCAACTCTTCTTTCTTGAAGGCCTGCATGAGGTTATAGACCTTGTAGTACTCCGTTCCGCGGTACGTAATGTACGTCAGGAAGTCGACGGTCTGAGTGTAGAACACGTCGGTCCACGGAACGTTGGAGTAGCGGAGGGAGATGGTCTCTGCAGCTTGCTCTCGATCCTTGACGTAGCGATCGATGGCCTGCATTTATGCAGAGATAGCAGGAGGTATGAATGGTGAGATAATCGGGAGTTCACCTGCTGTTTGGGCGGTATCGGCTGTGGCTGCCGATGTTGAAGGGGATAGGGATGATGAGGCTTCAGGGGTTTCAGGGATTTGAATAGGTTCAGTAGCTGGCTGGGTTTGCTAGGTTTGAAGAGGTTGGAATGTGGTGTAGGCTTCAGTTGGGTCTATATCTAGTAAAGGCATTTTGGGTATATGGAAAGAAGAGGCAGACTCTTCTTCCGGGGGAGAGAGGGGGGTTGTCTGTGTAAATGGTTGGTGGGTTGATGAAGCTTGGGGTTCTGGTATTTGGGTTGTTTAGGTTTGGATTTGTAGTGGGGGAGTTTGGGCTTTGATTGGTGAGGGTTGGGGTTGAGTCACTTCAACGTCCTCAAGCGGCTTCTCCACCGACTCGCTTTCTTGAACGAGTGAAATGACTCGCTTCATCTTCTTTTTCCCTCGCTTCGGCGCCGCACGCTTCCCGGGTGAAGCGGCTCGCTTTGCTTGGGACGCTTCAGCTCGCCTCTCGGCGACTGGCACTGCAACGGGCACTTCTACATCTAGAAGTCCCTGATCCATCGGAATCTTGGTCTTCCTCCACTTGTCATAGAAAATCGACTGCTTGTTGTAGACAGCAGTGTCGGATTCCGGCCACACTTTGCCCGGAAACTTCTTCTCCAATGCAACAGAGAGTCTAGAGAAGAATTTCAGCTTTCCCTTGCGGAGAATCTGATCGGCGCTTCCTGGCACGAATGCGAAGTCGTCTGCAGCTTCGTGAAGTTGGTTGAGAAACCAACCATGCCAATTGAATCTGGTTCCAGTGAGGCTGTCGACAATGATGGTGGTGGCGAACAGCTTTGTTTCAGACAGTGTATCCAGCGTTCTGACGTAGCACGCGATGCTCTTCGAAAAGAGCTCGCAAATAAGGTTGAAGGGGGCCTTCAAGTTGGAACGGATACCGGCCTCCTTAAAATTTGGTTCAGCTCCGGCGACGGCAAAACGACCATACTCTACTCCGGCCAAAAAACCCAACTCGATCAGGGAGTTTCCTCCTTCTTTCGGCAGGTCGAACACGCCGATGAGCTCGCTCAAATCCACCTCCACCGGCTTCCTAGTTTGTGGATCTGTGAATGATGATGTATTTTGCTCCTTCCTCAGGTTCAGAAGAAGCTCTCCCACCGCCTTCACCAAGATTTTCTTTGGTACCGTTGTTACGAACTTCCATAGACCGGCCGTGTTCACGGCTCTACGGAAGAATCCATTCTCTTCTACGACAACAGGGTCGAGATGGGGCTCGACGTTGATGTGCTTGTCGACCTCTGTGAGGAATTGCTCCATTGTCTCGGTGTTTAACTTCTTTCCCATGGTGAGAAATGAGAGGGTTTGAATCGGAGATTTTTACGACGAAAAACTGGGGATTTTTAGGACTCGTGAATTGCAGAGAGTTTTTGCACAAGAATGGCAAATGTTGATAGTTGTGAAAATTTTCTCAGTCTGCACAGCGTCCTTAAATAGAAGTAGGGTTTGGCTGACGTGGCAAAGGACAGGACAGTAATATCGGCGAAGATCCCGTAGGTAGGCGGCGGACGTGCGGTGATGGATCTGATGTGTCCGGTGTCATCACAGTAAAAGTGAACCGCCACTTGCACGTCGTCTCCACGTGGCCTTCTGTGATTGGTTTGTCTTATACGGCGCAGATCCAACGGCTACAGATTGGGGACTGTTAGGCTGGATCTTCTCCGTCTTTTCCCGCTTCGAATTCAAAGTGTAGACCACGCTCCCGTTATCTTCGCCAGTACGTGAACCTGCATTTAATGCACGGCAGAAAGTGAAATTGCACTCGAGTGCAGACAGCTCATACTCGCTTCGTACCCGCTCGCTTCGAGTTGGCCCGCTAGGCCTTGACTCGCTTGAGAGGCACTCGCTTGAGTGACTGTTCTGCACTCGCTTGCGATGGCTCGCTAGGAGTGACGTAGCACTCGCTAGGCCATCTGAAGCGACTGGAATAAGAAATTGAATTTCTTTGCTTAATTTTAAAATGTCTCTGACTTACATACTTCGAGGATAAACAAGAATGTTTTCCTCTTTGTATTTGTGTCAGATTCATTTCATATTTTCCACATAGTGAGTGAAGGTTTCTGGCACGCTTCAGCTCACTTAGTGTACTTAAAAATTGAAACACTTACCAGTCAATCTCACTTCGTAGGAGATTGATACCACTTATTGAAGACATCATTTGATTTGGACTTCATTTGTTGAAACCACTTGTTGATGAATACCATCTTTTGAGTACTACTCCACTTCATGGATACTTCATCTTCTTGGCATTCATCTTCATGGCATTCATCTTCCTCTACGAATTAGAGAGTTCTCCATCGAAGTGAATGGGGGAGAGAATGAATATAGTACACAAGCTTACTACAACCCAGAGGGGAGCTTCACGTAAGTGTACATATTCACGACGAATGGGGGATGAGTACAAGTCCTTATCTCAGAGCAGAAATGGACAAGATGACAATGAGAATGCTCTGACAAGACAATCTCGTATTTTACGCAAAAGCATGTCACCAGCCCTGCAACCTTTTGTAGAAAAAGGTAAACCTTCAAGCTTCCTCCTATAAGCTACAGAATGAACTTGCAATCGACTCGCTTTGACCAAAGCTAGGGCATATTTGAAGCGATGCAAAATTCAAAGTGGGGGAGGAATGGATAGACATCCGGCAGCTCAACTCAATGAAGAGTGAGTAAGGAATGAACATTTATCCACGATGAAGGAGATGAGAAGACTTGCTCCTCTTCGGCGGAAAGATGGGAAGAGGACACAAGGTCTAGGTGCCAGCCCTGCCTAAGCTTTCACCATTTTTACGTGGGGAGGCCCGATACAAGACTCCACAACCGTTACTAGAAACGACACTTGCGAGTGTTTATACCCACTCGCTAGGAATCCTAGGCTAGGTAGCAGCTTTCCTTGCTCGCTTTGGAAGTAGCTTGCTCCGAGAGCAAACAATAGTTCCCCCTTAACCAATGGCTTAACAATTCCTGTAAGCGGGTAGGGAACATCTTCCAACACTCCACCTTTCTCCACCTTATTTCTCCTTCTTCAAGCGAGTGAGATTTTGAAGTGACTCGCTTGAGTTGGTGAAGATCCGAAGCGAGTGACGCTACGAAAAACTAGCGACCACTCCTTCGTGCATCCTGGATCTAGCACTCTTCACCAGGGTCTAGCAACCCTAATTCCATGCATAGCTGATTGAAAGGGGACTCAGCTAGAGGCTTGGTGAGGATATCTGCTCGCTGGAGATCGGTATGAATTTTCTCGAGCTTGATATCCTTCTTCTCAACATGATCACGAATGAAGTGATGTCGGATTTCCACGTGCTTGCATCTGGTGTGTAGCACTGGATTTTGAGAGATGCAGATCGCACTGTTGTTGTCGCAGAATATAGGAATTTCATTTGCTTCAACATTGTAGTCCTTCAACTGCAGACGAAGCCATAGAATTTGAGAACAGCAGCTTCCAGCGGCCATATATTCGGCTTCAGTCGTTGAAGTAGCTACACTCGTCTGCTTCTTCGAAAACCATGAGATCAACTTACTTCCCAAGAACTGACAAGTGCCCGATGTTGATTTCCTATCAATTCGGCACCCTCCATAGTCAGCATCTGAATATCCAGTGAGTTCCAAATTATCCTCCGTTGGATACCACAGCCCCATATTGACAGTGCCCTTCAAATATCGAAGAATTCTCTTGGCAGCTTTAAGATGCCTATGCTTGGGATTGCTTTGGAAGCGAGCACAGACTCCAATTGCAAAAGCTATATCCGGCCTACTTGCAGTGAGATATAGAAGGGATCCGATCAAGGCTCGGTAGTCTGTAGCATCCACAGACTTCCCATCTATGTCTGGCTCCATCTTCCAGTTCGTGTTCATTGGAATCTTCACAGCTTTGGCATGCTGAACACCGAACTTGGCAAGCATATCTCTTGAACTTAGCTTGATTGATGAAGATGCCATCATCCTGCTGCTTCACTTGAAGACCTAGAAAGCAGCTCATCAAGCCAATCATCAACATTTCATATTTGGTCTTCATGAGCTCTCCGAACTTCTCGCTAAGCGACTGGTTTGGTGATCCAAATATGATGTCGTCCACGTAGATCTGAACCCATAGCATATCATTTCCATGATTGATGGTGAATAGAGTTCGATCTATCTTTCCTTTGTGGAATCCATTATCCACTAGGAATTGAGAAAGGGTATCATACCAAGCTCTGGGAGCTTGCTTCAATCCATATAGGGCTTTCTTCAATCGATACACCTTATCTCCTTGCTCGAACCCGGTGGCTGCTCCACATACACTTCTTCCTTCAATTCACCGTTGAGGAACGCGCTCTTCACATCCATCTGATAGACTTTGAATTTCTTGGCCGCTGCATAGGCTAGAAATAGTATGATCGCTTCAAGCCGTGCCACTGGAGCGAAGGTCTCATCGAAATCGATTCCTTCCTCTTGGCAGTAGCCTTTGGCGACGAGACGCGCCTTGTTCCTCACAACGTTGTGGTCCTCGTCCGTCTTGTTCTTGAACACCCACTTGGTGCCAATCACATGCTGAAATTTGGGACGATCCACGAGATACCATACGTCGTTTCTGGTGAATTGATTCAGCTCTTCTTGCATGGCGATCACCCAGTTTAAATCGGCTAGAGCTTCCTCCACGCATGACGGCTCAATGTTTGAGAGAAAGCAACTGAACATGGCACTTTCTCCAAACACTTGACTTCTGGTCACTACACCCTTGGATGGATCTCCAATGATTTGACTTGGTGAGTGATTCTTGAGCCATGCACGCTTGGATCCGCCAGCTTCATCTTCATCTTCTTCTTGGTCGCTCGCTTCACCTTCTGTAGCGACTGGATTGGGTGCTTGGCCTGCACTCGCTTCAGGAGTCTTGGGGGCAGCTTCATCTTTTCCTTGGACATTCTGCTCGCTTGAGCCCTTGATTTCTTCATCATCCTCGAGCATGTCCCAAGTTAATGAATTGATGGGTTCCTCGCTTGTCTTTCCTTCCTTAGATTGAACCTGTTCCCGTGGAAGACTCAAAGAAGACTCATCAAATACGACATGGGGTGATTCCTCCACGATTAGGGTTTTACAGTTGAACACCCTATAGGCTTTGCTTGATGTAGAATATCCTAAGAATATTCCTTCATCAGCTTTGCTTTCAAAGGCTTTCAACTGCGACTTCCCATTGTCATGGATGAAGACCCTACAACCAAAAATATGGAAATAAGAAATGTTAGGAATTCTCCCTGTCCATATTTCATATGGTGTTTTGTCGTGCCGTTTGCAGAGAAGCGTTCGATTCTGCGTGTAGCATGCTGTGTTGGCAGCTTCAGCCCAATACTTCATTGGAAGCTTCGAATCTGCAATCATGGTTCGAACGGCTTCTTTGATGATTCGATTCCTTCTTTCAGCAACTCCATTCTGCTGAGGTGTGCGTGCTGAGGAAGTCTGATGTGCTATGCCATGCTCTGTGCAGTAGGCTTCAATGGTAGAGTTCAAGAACTCGGTGCCTTTGTCGGAGCGGATGGTCACAATCGCTTGATTCTTCTCCACAGCCAATCGTTTGAGCAGTTGTGGTAGCTTAGCCAGTGTCTCTTTTTTACTGAAGAGGAATACAACCCAAGTGTAGCGAGAGAAGTCGTCGACTACAACTAGAGTGTACTTCCTTCCATTTACACTAACTGGAGTGACAGGACCAAACAGATCCATATGAAGCAGCTTGAGTACTCGCTTTGATGAAGCTTCTTCGAGATTGGCGAAGTGCTTCTTCGTCTGCTTCCCGCGTTGGCATGGTGAGCATGGATGGTCTTTGATGAAGACTTCATTTGGTATGCCTTGCACCAAACCCTTTCGAGCTAAGCGATTGATTGCTTTGAAGTTGAGATGGTTCAAGCGTCGGTGCCATAGCCATCCTATCTCTGTAGCACTCCTTGCTACTAAGCACGTCTCCTCTTTGCAGCTGTCCCATTGTGCTATATAGACGTTCCTTTGTCTTATTCCAGTTAGCACAATCTGGGCAGTGAGTTTGCTCTTTACAATGCACTTGTTGGAAATAAATTCCACATTGTATCCTTTGTCACAAAATTGTGAAATGGATAGCAAGTTGTGCTTAAGTCCTTCCACGTAGGAGACTTCTTCAATTTTGAGCTTTCCGACTTTCAGTGCGCCATACCCTTTGGTGCTTCCTCGAGAGTTATCACCAAATGTAACGTGTGGACCCTTCTTCTCTATGTAGTCTTGAAGTAGAGCTCTCATGCCGGTCATATGTCTTGAACATCCACTGTCCAAGTACCAGATTTGTTGACCCTCACTTGGCATGGGATCCACGGCGCTCACCTGCATTTAGACAGATTTTGGTACCCAAATCAGTTTGGGTCCTTGCAGGTTAGTTCCCTTAGGTACCCACACTTGCTTCACTTTCTTTTGAAAGGTAGCTTGTGCTTTGGGTTTCTCGACCTTTGAAAACTGTGATTTCTGCCTTAAAGCAGCTTCACACGTGCAACAGTGTGTGCAAGAGGGGTAGCGGCTCGCTTGAGGCATACCCATGCTCTTACCCTTTGGCTTGTATCCTGAAGCGACTTGCTTCGGATTAGCTACGGGTTTAGAGACTGACTTAGGTTTTACAGTCTGTCGAAGCGGCTCGCTAGGTTTTCTCGAAGCGGTCCAACTAGGGTTTTGACCCCGACTCGCTTGAGTAACCTTGGGAGTTCGAAGTGGCCTCTTTGGTGCTTCAAATTCTTCCCCCTCAACGTTAGTCCAGTTGGACCATCTCCAGTCCGGATAACGTGCACATAGACATTACTCCTTTTCTTAAATGGGAGATCCTTTGTCTCTTGTGTCTTGGCCTGAGACTTAGAAGCTACAACTGGTTTCCCTCTACCTTTGGATTGGTAAGCTTTAGCATTGTAAGTGCTAGGAACGGTTGGTCTTTGCTTGCCCATAGTTTCTGCCCTTGAAGATATAGACATCTTCATTGGCTTCTTCTTAGGGTTCTCAGCCATTTGGCCTTTATCTTTGTTGGTGGTCGCTTTGGATGCAGTGGGCATTTCTAAAGTGACTGATGGTGTCATGTGAGAAGCACCAACAAAGACAGTCGGCTAGGAAGGTCCACCCTCATATCCGAGTCCTCCCTTTCTACCAAAAGGTAGAAGTGAGCTCTCTAGTGCCTGCCTAGCATATGAGGCTTTGTTCAAATTGGCAACTAGAGCGGACTGGGTTTCATACCTTCCTTCCAAGCTTTGATGTCTCGCGAAGAGATCCTCGAACTTACTAGTCATAGCCCTTAAGTTAAGTTTGACTTGGTCAAGCTCAGTGGCTAGCTTTCGGTTCTCCTTCTTGCTTTGAGACAAAGCTTGTTTCAACACTTCGTGGTCGCTTGACAATTTAATGTGCTTGTCAAGCAACTCACTCCATGTCGAGGATTTTGCTTCCTCTTGGTGAGTGTGTGCGAGTGTAATTGAACTAGGTGAGGGATAGATGAATACCTCTCCTGTTTCCTCGTCGTTGAGCGCCATGAGTCCAAGATCCTCTCCCTCACTGGAGTTGGGATCTGAGAATGCATCTGAGTCGCTTGAAACTTCTTCAGTTGAAGCGACCGGCATTTCACTCGCTACGAGCGCTCGCCTCGGAGCATCTCTCTTTGCTCTCAGTTCCTCTCGCTCTTTTGCACTCAGCTTCGGGCAATCGGACTTGTAGTGGCCCATCTTGTGGCAATGATAGCATTCCACTTCCATCATGTCCCTTGAGATCGGCTTGGTCGTCTCATCTCTCTTCCCTTTTCCTTCTCGAGCATCAGTGCTCCTCCCTTTGTATTGCTTGTAGAATCTTTTGTACTTGCCCACTCGAGAGTTCATTTTGTTGAAGTTCTTGGATAAGAACGCAACATGTTCTTCCAACTCTTCCCTTGTCATCTTGGCTAGCGACTGATCGCTTGGCCCTTCAGCAGCTTTGAAAGCTACGCCTTTTGATGTCGTGGGGGCTTCATCCTCTTCGTCGAGGTTCATCCGATTCAGATCGAATTCATGAGCTTTGAGTTCGGAGAACAGAATCTCCGGTGTGAGCTTTGAAAGATCTTTGGTAGCTAGGTACAGCTCCTTCATTGTCTGCCACTTCCTCGTGAGAGCTCGGACAATCTTCAGGTTGACTTCTTTGTCTGTGAGTTCCTTCCCAAGTGAGTTGAGAGTTGCAATGATGTTCGTAACTCTCAGCTCGAAGGCGTCGATGGACTCTCCTGGCTTCATTATCAGACTTTCAAACTCCCGCATTTGTACGGCGAGCTTGTTCTCTTTGATCTTGTCCTTTCCTTGTGAAATGAGGGCTAGGGTTTCCCACATTTCCTTCGCCATCGCACACTTCCTGATCCTAGGAAGGTAGGCATCCGATACGGTGCTTTGCATCGTGTGACGTGTGATTTTATCAAGGTTGGCGATCTTGAAGTCGTTGGCATTGTATTCATCTTTGTCCTTCTCGACGTACTCTTGTCTGACATGAGCTTCGCGTCCTTCAGCAGCTGGGACGTTCACAGATATGGTTTTCTTGATCTCGATTGGTCCGTCCTCTATGACTTCCCACATCCGTTCGTGGATGGAGCATTCGGAAACTCCATGTCTCGTATCCTTCGATAGAGGACTGTGGAAGACTTGATGCACTATATGTAGACATAGCAAACTATCAGCAGTAAATGCAATATGCGTGGGTGAGGTTTTTGATGCACTTAGGAAATAAGATCCGGTTCAGTGAGACAATGTGAAGCGAGTGGGGACTCGCTTCGGATATGCAAAGCAGAGGCTCGAAAGAACCGCGGCTCTGATACCACTTGTTGGTCCCGGTTTGTTATAAGAAAAATACGTAGAGGGGGGGGGGGGGGGGGGGGGAGGGGGGTGAATACGTATTTTGAAGTTTTTCAACTTCAAATTCCTTAACTCAGAGTATGAAGTAAAGTGCTCGTAGAAATACTAAGACCTAGCCGAGAGCTAGATCTAAAGCAATCAAGACTCTCTTGACCTAAGCTTCAAGCCAGATCAAGAGTGAGACTTTACTCTTTGTGCGGAATTTGGTGAGCTAATGTTTTTCCTAAGTAATTAAAAATCCAAGTTGTGTTTGATTAGATGCACATGCAATGAATAATCAAAGTAAAGAGTTTAGGGTAGAGAGATACGACACAGGGATTATAGTGGTTCGGAGATAAAGCTCCTACGTCCACTTTGTTGCACACGGCAACTGTTCTCTTCACTCAAGAACTTGAAGGTTACGGGTCCTTCAAAACCTGGTCGAGATCGGGCTTCACTCGCCTGGATCTAACAACAGACGTAGTGATTGCGGGTTCACTACACAAACCTAACCTGGACTGGAAGCTTCACTCGCTTCAGTCCAAACAACAGACAGGGAGATTGCGGGCTCTCCTTACAGCCTAGCTTCGATCGAGCTTTACACAAACGATGTAGGTGCAAGCTTGGATCTAAACTCTATGATCGAGGCTTCTTCAATCGATGAAAGAAGGGCCATGGATCGAGACAACCTAATGACGACAAGCTCAAAAACCTAACAACAGATTTAGGGTTTTTGGTTTACGACGACACACTATGAAGAGCTCTTTACAGTAAGTGCAAAGATGGCTAGAGCTCTTCTTCTAAGCTTGGATATGGAATGGGCTTAGACTCTAAGTGTGAAGGTTGTGAAGACGAGTTCTGATGAGACTGGAACTCGGAGAACACTTGGAAACAAAGACTCGGAATTTGCTCTAAGGCTGGGTGTGTTTGTTTGCAGTAGGCTCGAATGCTCAGGAAGTGTTCTACTTCTCTTCGTCTTCAACCTTCACTATTTATAGGCGGAGGGATGTTGAGATCCATTGCTTGGTTGGTGGCTTTGTCCCTCCTCCTCTCGACAGTACTTGCACAGGCTGGCTGCTTTTCAGACGCGCAGATTTGGCTTTTTGCCGGAAATGGCTAAGATCCAATTTTAACAGTAACTGGAGCGACCCAGTACTGTTGCGGCGCCCTGTCGGCCTGGCAGTCAACTCCGCTGCTCCTCTCCGCGTTCGACACGTGGAGATCTCGTAATAAATGCGGAGATCTCTAGTTGACTGGAGTTCAAATTCGGAGCGGGAATTGTGCTGTCGCTTTCTGGTAGGTAGTGGCTCGCTTCGCTTTGAAGTTGTAGCGTCCGCTTTAGTTTGAGTCTCTTCGTAGTCATTCTGTAGTGAGTCACTTTGGGAAATAAAGTTCCCTAGTGACTGCTTTGGAAAATGCTGACTAGCGTTGACTCGCTTTGATTTTGAACTGTAGCGCTCGCTTCGCTTCGCTTTGGCTTTGAACTGTAGCGCTCGCTTCGCTTCGCTTTGGCTTTGAACTGTAGCGCTAGCTTCGCTTCGCTTTGGCAGACTCACTTTGAATCTACTGTAGCGCTCGCTTCGCTACACTATCTTTCGGCACACTTCACTTCAGCTCGCTAGACTTGCTTCGCTTCGGAAAACACACTCAAGTGAGTGGCCTTCACTTGAACATTTTGAAGTTTATAATCTAAGCAAAATAAAGAGCCATCCTAACAGAGTAGGCTTAGAAAAAATTATAACCTATTAACTACATCAAAACGGGTCGCTTAGGAACAGAACGCTTTGGGGGTTTTGGGATCAAATCAAAACAATTAAGTGACCCTTATAGGTTCCCCCTTAACATGTTGTTCTTAACAATTCCCAACAGCAATGATTGCAATTAGGTAGGTTTCATCACATTTAACAAGCACTTTTTTGCAGAGGCATATAGACTGATCATAGCTTTTGTATATGCATTTAATTACTTAGGCATGAACTGTTAGCATTTGGGATTTCAAAAGACTTTTGTACTTATTATCTTTTGAAATGGAAAATGCTTATTTTGTTCTACCACTGTCCCATTTTCAAATTGATCAAAAACTTGGCCAATAAGAATCAAAACATGCAGCATAGAGCAGAGATCACATAACATATCAACTAAACATACACTGCCAGAACAGAAACCCCATCAACAACCAAACCAGTGAAACTACATGATGGAAACAGAGACAGAGAGATTAATCCATATCCACATAAACCATAGATTATTCAACCTCCTCCTGACCCGAATCCCCTTTACAGACTTCATCTGTAAAGGGGATTCAGGTCGAAGGAACCGGGAAGGGATTAATTCAAACAAACATGATGGAACAGTGGCACATCAACAACAAATCAGAGGGATAGTGGAACAGAGATTAGTCAAGCATTTTTCGATCAGCTTCTCTTTCGCATGCATCCCACTCCTCTGTGGTGGGATGGAATGGAAAATAAACTGGAAACTCATCCCGATCGTGATAATAGACATGCAATTTGGACATAGGATCGCTGTCCAAATGGCCCTCCTCCTCAACAGCAGACGGCGGCGGCGATGGTGGCGGCTGATGGACAGAAGGGTGAGATTGCTCGGCGCTTGGGGCGGCTGAAAACGACAACCGCCGCGCCGGCCACTCCGTCGGCTGCTGAGGGGTTGCCAAACGGAAGGGGGGACGGACACTCCCATCACAGCGAGGCGGCGACGGCGTAAGTTCGCAGAATCGAGGCTTGTACACATACTCCTCGCGGGGCGGCGGCGACGGCGGCGGCCCGGTCCAAGTTGAGACCGGTCGCACCGTCGGTGGTGAGCGGAGAGTGCCGTATCTCCCAGGAGATATGGGCAGTTTGATTCGAGGAGGAGGTGGCGGAGGGCTTGGGCTCTCGTTGGAGTTGGAACCCCAACGACGAATAACACGGCGGCGGCGGCGTATAACCTCGCAGCCTGCGGCGGGGCGGTTGCGGGTTGAGACCCATTCCGACAGTGGATCCACGGCGTCAATAACCTCGCAGCCTTCGAGCCCGCCGCCACGACGATTCACTGCGGCGGACCGGTTGCGGGTTGAGACCCATTCCGATGGTGGTTCCATTTTTTCACAGAAGGGAATCGAGAAATTAGGGTTCTCGACGGGAAATTGGGGGTGGAGAGAGTGGAATGGAAAATAAATGGGGTGGTGATAATTAGATGAAAATAGAATTAATGTGATGAGAAAATGGGGGGTAGAGATAGGTGGGTGGGATATTAAATTTTGTTATTTTGTTATTATTATTATTTTTTTAAAATAGAATTTATAATTCTGCAATAATAAATACTTAATTGTAATAAGGGTAACTAATTGTGTAGTTAGAAAGTTAATAATTTCCCAAAATGGAAAGGGGTCAAGAATCGTGAAACGGCCCGATAAGGAAAGGGGGTCATGAATCGCGAGACAGAGGAAGTATTTATAATGAGTGAATGTTAAAGCAATTTATGAATAATACGTTTTGTAGTGTAAATGAAGTGAAAACTGGAAATAAATATTATGCGGAAAATATGGTCATAAATTATTATAAAATATTATAATTAAGTATGCCAAACGGTAGACTAGAGAATGTAAATTGTAATCTTGAATATGGAAATATATATACAATTAAAGTTTAATCAATTATTGTAATCTTGAAGCAGTGTCATGCATATCAATAATTTCTTTATCTTGGGTTTAGTTTCCTCAATTATATGCATGCCACATCAAACATGCGCACATAAAGCATACCTACGGCGGTAGAGACACATTCCTCCAATTAACCGTTAAGTTGCGTTCTCTTTGATACGAAAGAAAATGATAGAAAGAGAAAATCACTCTTTAAATCTCACCATTTTCTCACACCTTTTATCACCTGTTATCATTGTGGAAGAATTTTACTCCTTAAATTAAAGAAAATATTTACAACATCATATTGGTGAGATAATATTTTATATCCATTGTAGTACAAATGAAGGGGGGAAAAGAGAAAATGTAAAAAATGTTAGAAATAAGAAAGATTCAAATGAAAATCCCCTTTCCTTTCGTATAAAAAAGAACTCAACCTTACAAAAATTTCATTGATAAAACATTTGTTACTTTTTTCACCAATTGTTGGGTCTCGTGCTGTTGGGTCTCGTTCGGATGGATCAGTTGGGCTACCCCAACTTCAGGTTCCGGTACTCATAGCCTATCATGCAGGCATCTCTGTGGTCTCTCGCGTTGATAGGTGGTATTGTTAGTCTCCCGAGATGGTCACTTTTGGGCCACTCTCAATGTATTGTTACTAGTTCTCCGCTTTTTTCTATTTGTAGTGAGGGGTTGGGTCCTCTATGGGTCCTCCTCATGTTTGTATTTGGCTTATCCTTTGTAGTGGGGATAGCACTCACTTTTAGTGCTACCTCCCACAGACATTGTTCGATTTATATGGTTTTATACACAGGTTGGGGGTCTGCCTAACCCCTCACCCTCACGGGTGTTTTGATTAAAAAAAAAAAAAAAAACAACTTCTATAGTCCGCATGATGTTTCAAGGGTTTTTCTCCGATGTTTATTCTAGAATATTTTTTTTTCCTCGGTCAGAAAAATGAAAATATATAGCTGTGACTCCAGAGAGTTCAAGTTTTGTTATTTATAAGCATTTTAAAAATAATTATTGTTAAATTTATGTACTTGATAATATCTATAAAAATGAATTAAAATATATTTCTAATTTTTTATTCGTGTTTTCAATAGTATAGAATAGGAAGATAGAACTATAGATGTCATGTATGTATAATGTAACAAATCAAATAAATTGATTTAATAGAAAAGTGTTGTGATAATGTAATAAACATACTTGGATAGTTAAATTTAAGAACATGGAAATAAATCATAAGTAACGACTTTGAAAATAAAGGAATTGATTTCGTAAAATTAATTTAAATAAGAAAACAAGAATCAAACAATTGACTAAGCAAATAACAACTAAAAACTTAAAGCGATAAACAAAGATTTAAAACAATTAATAAACTTAAGAATTGAAGTACGAGTTGAACGAGAAATTAAATAACAAAGAACTAAACTTGAATTGAAACTTGACATCTTAGTTCCAAAATAATAGAGGTGTCAAACGGAGCAACCTACCAGGTTTCGGGCTAGCCTTATCAGGTTGTGGGCTATTCAGTTCGGGTTAATAGTTTTTTTTTTAATAACTTTCGGGCTAATATTTTTTAGCCCTAACCCTAACCCTCTCGGTTTCGGGCTAGCCCATCGGGCCATTAAGTTTATAAAAATTAAAATTGACATAGTATAAATATAAATAATTATTATTTTAGCACATATTTGTATAAACAAAATAAATAAATTATTAAATATTGTGATTTACGCAAATATATTTTCGAAATGTCAATCTTTATTTTACTTTTCACCATGTGTTGAAGTAAAAAATGTATAGAATTTAAAATGAAGACTATATTATCATTAATTTTTTTAAAATACTTAATAAAATTAAAAGGGGCTGAATTAAACTACCTAGAGCATACGAAAAATAAAAAAATACCTCAAACATAATAAAACACAAATACTATATATATTTTACTCTAGTGGACAAATATACCCCTGAGAAAATAGGAGCGACTATTAGTCTCCCCCACTCTCCCCTATTCTCTCAGAACCCTTATTCCCGCCCGCCCTCCCACCACTCTCTCTCGAAACCCTTCTCCACCACTCTCCCACCCTTCTTGCCGGGAAAACTCCGGCAACTTCTCCACCACTCTCCCACCACACTCTCTCGAAAGGACCGCAAAGATGGCTCCAGGAACTCGGAGTTCGAAACGAAAACGAACACAGGCTTCTGAAGCCGAACTGTCGGAAAGGGCAACGGAAGGGACTAAAATCCAGGGTCCGGTTCAACGACAGCGTGAATCGAAGCCTAGCGGGCAACCATTCATAGAACAAGAGGAACGAAAAACTAGGGCTTGCGATTATTGTCATGCATGCAGTAGAAATCTTAAGAAGATAAGAAAGTTTTGTTGAATAAACACTACTCTGCAAAAATGTTGTTGGATTGTCTCGGATCTGGCCAAAAAGCCCTAATTTTTTCCCATTATTTTATGCTATTTGAGTCAGAATCTTTTAAAATCCCTAATTCTTTTTAAAAGATTTCTTTTAACATTATTTTCTACTATTTTTCTCAGAATATTTCAAAAGCCCTAATTTTTTCCCATTATTTATGCTATTTGGGTCAGAATCTTCCAAAAAGATTTATTTGAGTCAGAATCTTCAAATATTTATTGAATCTTTCAAAAGCCCAAATCAGTATGTATTTTAGGGGTTGTTGATAGGGTTTATTTTTACCATATTTTCTAAGTGTTATATTATCGTTTTCTTGTCGTATTTTGATAGTTTAGCTCATGTTTTGTATTGTTTACGTTATTTTGAGCTAGATTACACTTTTGGGTTGTTTTGAGTGTTTTTAGGGCTTTTGAGTCGAGAAAACCCAAGAAGAGATGAGAGAAGATGAAACCAAGGAAGATGATCCCGAGTTCTGACTTTTTACGATTTTATGGCATAGTTATCTGGATGTAATGAATGCATAATATCGAAGAGGAGTTCGATAGGAGCACTTAGGCGAAAACGGAGGTCAATTCGGAGTTCGGGCGAGGAAGATACGGCCGAAACAAGAAAGACGCGCAGGACTCTCTCGACCCTCTCGACCCGCCTCTCGACCGAGAGCTTGGTCGAGAGGATACCCGAAATTTCCAGACGGGATTTCTCTTAAAAGGCAATTTTTTATTCCTTCTTTGTTTCCTTGTACAATTAGGTATTAGATGTAAACTTTTACCATATAAATACCTCTAAACTTATCATTGTAGGGGGCTCTCGAATCTCCAACATACTTTTAGATTAATTAGTTTTTATTCTCTTCTATACACTTTTATATTTTAGATCTAGATTTAATTCATGTATTTCCTGGAAGACAATTGAAGATTGAAGATTCATCAAGATTCAAGAGTTTTTTTATATCTTTCTCTTTTGTTTATGTTTTTCATTATGTTTGTTCTTCCTTCTACCTTTCTTTTAATTATGTCTAGCTAATTTCTTTAGTTGGTTTTAGGGTTTGTATGTCTAATTGAATTTATGTGAGTTCTTTTAATTACAATTAGCCTGCCAATCTAGATGTATGTTCCATTGTGCTTATTCTCATGCATGATTATCGGACCATTAGTTATGTATTCATAGTTATGTTTTTATGCCTTAGCCGGATAATTGCATAATGGATCTCATGAATACATGGTATGATGATTTAATTGTCTTAGCCGAAATTAGATTATCATAGGTCTATATATAGTCGATATAGGTGTCGTAGCTGAACCTTATTGATTGTATTCATCGATACTTGTTCTATTTTGCATTCGATTTAATTTTTATGAGACCGAGAGGAGATTAGGATTTTATCGAGTGACGATCTATACTGCCTTAGCCGGAGTGTTAGGTTATTTTCGTGTATCGTATCTAGATTTGGATTAAATTGGTTAATTGGGTTAATTGTTACTTGCATAGATTGATTAGATAGACTTCACTAGAATCAACATTTGTTCATTATTTGATTTTTCCTAGTTGAGTTATTTGCTTATTTGTTTATTTTGCCTTATTTGTTTGTTTGCTTATTTAGTTATTTCCTTAATTGTGTTCTTTTATTTCTTTTATTCATCTGCTTAGGATATTAATACCACATTCTAAATTCTTAATTGCTTAGACATCAGTTTAGTTCTAGAGTAGAGGTATTGTGTGTGATTTCGACTTGTCAATCCCTGTGGATACGATACTCGTATTTCTCTTTACTATACCTATTTTTGTGTGGTAGAAATAGTGCGATCAGTTGTATATAGTTATTCTATGTGATTGTAATTCGTAATTGGAGGTTGAAATTGTATTTAGTAATAATTTCATACCTTAGGCAGGTTGAATGGAGGTACGAAAGACATAATCTACTTCGACTTTCACCCAAAGTAATCCCCGGGGGGTATGAGATCTGGCAGGGGCAGTTAGTCGTGTGTTGAAAATGTTAAGCATACGCCAAGCCGATAAAGTGAGGAATTCAGCAATGGTCTAGTATACCAGATTTGATGACTTCAGTACACGAAGCAGTAATATGCTCTATTACGTCGTCTACCACCAGGTCACCCCTGAGCCGGACTTCGACCCAACTTCTTTGTTCTTCGAAATAGGAAAAAAGGTTTTGTGTTTCTCAAGGATAGAGTACGCACTTGTTGGGTTGAAATTTGGGCCAGCTATGTAACGCCCCAATTTTACTAAATAAACAATTTGGTACGAAACGAAAGAAAAACTCATTTATTGCTTACTAAAAGTAATTGACGAAAATATAAGTCTTTGCAAAACTCAAGTAAAACTACGAAATTGAATAAGCGGAAGTCTTGACTACTAAATAACGACATCTAACTGAATAAACTGAACTGACTGGATAGACTGAATAAACTGAACTGACCGAATAAACTGAACTGACTCCACCATCAATCACCCTGCCACCTCATCGTCCGATCTAACTCCTGAAAAGATAAAATAGTTTGGGGTGAGTACTACTAACTCAGTGGGTTGCATTTATCCAAATTATAAGAATCGCCACAAAAGAATACATGGAAAGAATCATAAATTATTGTCTCATCGACCGAAGTCGAAACTGAAGTCCGAAGACTAAACTGTCGTAGCTGCTTACCTGGGATAGCCCGTAGGCTCACAAATTATTATCATGTAGTCCGAAGACTAGAGCTGATAGCCTGGAGGCTCACAAATTATTACCACTCCGGTCCTAGTTAGATGACTCATTTGCTTTTTGCACGGGAATTAAGACGATAATGTTTAGTGTATAAAGTGTATTTTGTAGGAAATGTAATGTGGTTTATGTATTTAAACATATTTTAGAAATAGAGCATCATATATGCATAAAAACATGTTCTTGTCTGATCTTAAATGAAAGATCGTATAAAGACCTTTAATTTGATATAAAAATCATAAAATTCCGATAACAAACGAGCAAGTTATAATAATTTAAACTTTCGAAATTTAAATTATATTGAACTACGTGCAGAAAAATGAGTGGATGAGATTTAAGTATGGAATGTTAAGTGTAATAAGGGGTTTACTAATTGAACTAATTATACTCTAATTCTTTCCAAAAAAGGAAATGAGTCAACAAATATGGGACGTCCCAAAAAGGAAAATGAGTCATCTAACTAGGACCGGAGTGGTATCAAGTAGTCCGAAGACTAGATCACAAATTATTCTCATAGCTCATAAGATATCACTGCATCTCACACATATCAATTGAGCAAAACATATAATAAAGATAAATGCGAAATACGACTATTTCCCCCACCTTAACCTTCTGACTTCTCTTGACTCGACTTCCAGACTCTGCAATTAAATCATTAAGCTCTGCGCACCTCGCCTAAATATAACCTTTAATCAAAATCTAATGCAATGCATGAAGGACTCGTAATAACTCAAAATCACTTTATTAATACTATGAAACTAGTGATACTGTCACTATGTATGCATGAAATTATGTCAAAAGTAGACAATAAATACAAAATACTTTTATGATCAATGCATGGGTATAGATAAATGTGTACAAATATGCATGTAAAATGTATCCGCATGCAATAATTTAAAAAAAAACAGTTGCATGCGATTTTGAGGAATAATGGATCTTTATGCAATGTTACGCCTTATGTCACCGATCGGTGGAAATAATCACGAGTTTCGAATGTAACACTAAAACTTAATTGAAAAAGAAAAGAGAGGAAGTGAGGTTTTTCGTGGATAAATCTTTAAGAAACGAAAACTTGAGAAAAATTAACTACTGGATACCTCTACTTGCTACTGCTTTAATGCTATCGATGGATGAAAAAGAATACTATGAGAGCCCCTATTTATACTAGTTGGTAGAGAGGTAAAGATAAACTAGGACTCTGAAAGTTATCATCAAAAGGGTTTTAAGGGATAAAGTTAAAATATATCTCTAATTTTCTTGGAGAGAAAGAAAACAAAGATAAATAAAAAATGATAATAAAATTCTAATGGCTAAAAAAAAATCGTATTATTTTTTTTTAATCCAAATAATACACCTAGCTTATTGGAAAAGATTTAATACTAATAAAATAAATCCTAAGACTTAATTACAAAGAAAAAAATCGATGCATATATATATATATATATATATATATATATATATATATATATATATATATATATATATGTCTAAAATTGATACTAATTATGCATGAATAAATCAAGTAATATGTATGCATTATTTTCTAGAGGTGCAACTTACGAGACTCAACAATTTAATCACACAAAATAAATAAATGTAGCTAAAATTTTTGGGGTGCTACATCCTTCCCCTCTTTTAAAAAAATTTTGTCCTCGAAATTACTTACCTTAGTCTAGGAAGTTAGGGTATCTAGCTCTTATGTCCTCCTCCTTTTCCCACGTGGCTTCACTAAGGTCGTGTCTACTCCACTGGACTTTGACTAGCTTTACTTCCTTATTTCTGAGCTTATGGACTTTCTTGTCCACAATAGCAACTGGGTACTCTTCGTAAGTCAAATCCTTACCTACTTCTAGCTCGACGTGGATTGCTATGTTGCTTGGGTCATGGATGTACCTCCTTAGAGAAGAAATGTGAAAGACATTATGGATCGATGTCAAGTTTGGTGGTAAGGCCAGACGATATGCTAAATCTCCTACTCTCTCGAGTATCTCGAACGGTCCAATATAACGAGGCCTCAACTTGCTACCCTTGCCAATTCGAACCACTACTTCGAAGTGAAAATCTCGCCTCTTGGAATCTGCGTACGATTTCTGACGATCTTGAGCTATTTTGATGTGGTCACGAACTTTGTTGATAACTGCAACCGTCTTTTCCACGATCTCCGGTCCCATAATTCTCTTTTCGCCGACCTCATCCCAACATACCGGCGACCTACACTTTCTTCCATACAAAGCTTCGTAAGGCGCCATACCAATTGAAGAGTGATAGCTGTTGTTGTAGGCGAACTCCACCAAAGGTAACTGCCTCTCCCAATTTTCTCCAAAGTCAAGTACACAAGCTCTCAACATGTCCTCAAGTGTTTGAATTGTCCGCTCCGATTGTCCATCCGACTGTGGGTGATATGCCGTACTAAAATTCAGCTTCGTACCCAAAGCGTCTTGCAAACTCCTCCAAAACTTTGAAGTGAATCTCGTATCTCGATCCTAAACGATGCTGACTGGAACACCATGTAGCCTCACGATCTCCTCCACATAAATTTGTGCTAACTTCTCCATGCTATGAGTCATTTTCACAGGTAAGAAATGTGCACACTTGGTAAGTCTGTCAACAATAACCCAAATCGCATGGTTTCCTCTAACCGTTCTGGGCAATCCTACCACGAAATCCATTGTTATCTTCTCCCATTTCCATTCTGGGATCTCTAGTGACTTCAATAGTCCTCCGGGTCGCTGGTGTTCTGCCTTCACGAGCTGACAAGTCATGCACTTTCCTACATATTCTCCGATCGATCTCTTCATGTTCCTCCACCAAAAGTATTGCCTCAAGTCACGATACATCTTCGTTCCTCCCGGGTGGATAGAGTATGGTGTGGCGTGTGCTTCCTCCAAGATTTGTCTTCTTAGCTCCGCATCCTTAGGCACGCAAAGCCTCCCTTCATAGACCAACGCTCCATCTTCAGCCACTGAAAATCCTTTGATGTTGCCATCCAAGACTCGCTTCTTCAATTTGCACAAGAATTTGTCGCCCTCTTGTGCCGCCTTGATTTGATCGAGCAAGGTTGGTTGGATAGTTAGTGCCGCCACCATTGATGTGATAGATTCCGTGCTTGGTACCTCCTCGATCCTCAATTTGGACATCTCTTCGATCAATTCTGAAGTATGGATTGCTGATAAGTTCCCCTTCCTACTTAGTGCATCAGCCACGACATTCGCCTTGCCTGGATGATAGTGGATAGTGCAATCGTAATCTTTTACTAGCTCGAGCCACCTCCTTTGCCTCATATTTAGCTCCTTCTGGGTGAATAGATACTTCAAACTTTTGTGGTCTGAGTAGATCTCGCACTTGCCTCCACAAAGAAAATGACGCCAAATCTTCAAGGCGTGAACCACCACAGTTAATTCCAGATCGTGAGTAGGGTAGTTCTTCTCATGAACTCTTAACTGCCTCGACGCATAGGCCACCACCTTTCCGTGTTGCATCAACACACATCCCAATCCTTGCTTGGAAGCATCGCAGTAAATCACGAACCCTTCTGATCCTTCGGGAACTGCTAACACTGGCGCTGTTGTCAACCTCTTCTTCAACTCTTGGAAGCTCTCCTCGCACTTCTCGTCCCATTTGAAAACAACACCCTTCCTCGTTAGTCGTGTCATTGGGCCTGCTATCTTAGAAAAGCCTTCGATGAATCGTCTATAGTTGCCGGCCAGTCCTAGAAAGCTTCGGACGTCACTTGCACTCTTAGGCTGGCTCCAATTGCTGACAGCCTCCACTTTTGCTGGGTCCACTTCAATTCCTTGAGCTGATACAACGTGCCCAAGAAACACCACTCGATCAAGCCAAAACTCGCACTTTTGAAATTTGGCAAACAATCTTTCCTTTTGGAGCGTTTCTAACACCACCTTTAGATGCTCCGCATGCTGAGTTTGATCCTTTGAGTACACCAGGATGTCATCAATGAAGACGATGACGAACTTGTCCAGGTATTGGTGGAAAACCCGGTTCATCAAGTCCATAAAAACTGCTGGCGCATTTGATAGTCCGAACGGCATTACTGTGAATTCGTAATGGCCATATCTCGTCCGAAAAGCTGTTTTGGAAATATCGGCCTCCTTGATCTTCAATTGATGGTATCCAGATCTCAAATCGATCTTTGAGAAGACTCCTGCACCTCGAAGTTGATCGAATAAGTCTTCAATTCTTGGAAGCGGGTACTTATTCTTGATGGTGAGCTTGTTGAGCTCACGGTAGTCGATGCACATCCTCATCGTTCCGTCCTTCTTCTTCACGAACAAGACCGGTGCACCCCATGGTGATACCCTCGGTCGGATAAATCCTTTGTCCAACAGCTCTTGAATTTGAATCTTCAGCTCTTCTAACTCCAATGGTGCCATCCGGTAAGGTGCTTTGGATACCGGTGCTGCTCCTGGTACCAAATCAATTGAGAACTCCACTTGTCTGTTTGGTGGAATGCCGGATATGTCTTTTGGAAAGACATCTGGATAATCTCTCACTACTGGAATGTTCTCCATTTTTACATCTGCTGATGTGGCGCCTTCCACATTTACCAAAAATGCCATGTTGTCCTCTTTCCTCAACATCTTGACTGCTTTCATGGCGGATATGATATTAGGGGTCCTTCTCATCTTGTTTCCTCGAAAGCCAAACGGTTCCTTTCCAGGGGGCTGGAACATTACTTCACATTCTCGACACTTGATGACTGCATGGTTCCGACTCATCCAATCCATCCCTAGGATTACATCAAAGTCCTTCATCTCCATTATGAATAGCTCAGCTTCAAGAACCTCCTTTCCGAAAGATAGTTGTACTCCTTTGGCCAAACGATCTATTTCTATCTCCTTTCCCGAGGGAGTACGTACTCTTAGGAAACGAGTCTCCTCAACACATTTTGCAGCAACCAAATTATAAAATCTCTTGGCAATAAATGAATGTGAAGCACCAGAATCGAAGAGCACTAAAGCTGACTTGTTTAGCACGGAAAGAGTACCTGTCATTGTTTGAGCTTCTTCATTTGGATCCCCATCCTGGTCCATGGCATAGACACGAGCATTTCCTTTCTGAGTTGGATTGTTTCCTTGATTCCTCCCTCCTTGGTTCTGGTTTCTCCCAACATTGTTGTTGTTGTTGAAATTTGCAGCTCGTCCATTTGGGCAATTATTCGCCATGTGTCCTCCTTGATAACATCGGAAACAAATCTTCTCTCCCATTCTGCACTCCCCAAAGTGATACCGTTTGCATTTCTAGCATATAGGTTTGCTAGGCGCGAGTCCTTGGTTATTTCCTTCATTTGGTTTGGGCTTCTTCTCTTGAGAGAAGTTTCTTCCTTTGTCACGATCGTCCCAACGTCTCTTTTCTCCTGAACTCGGGGGCTTAGCAACAGTGTTCTCCAGATTCAGGCGTGTCGCCACAGCTTGAGCCCTTTCCAAGACCTTTGAGTAAGATGTGAGGCCTAGTGCTGCCAAGTGTCCACCGATCTCTCGGCGTAAACCATTCTCGAATCTCCAAGCCTTCCTCTCGTCAGTGTCGACCAAGTGAGGAGCATAGCGGGCCAGCTGAGTGAATTTCCGTTCATACTCCAAAACAGTCATTGAACCTTGCACCAAGTTCATCAACTCCATCTCTTTCTGCTTGCGAAACGCCTTTGGGAAATATTTCCCCATCACCTTCTCCTTGAACTCTTTCCAAGTAATGGCTCTCAGTTGTTCCTCAGTAAGTGTGGCTGCTTCAGACTCCCACCAATGACCTGCGTCTTCAATGAGTTAGAAGACGGCGCAAGTCACCTTCAAGTCATCTCTGCAACGCATGTAGTTAAAAATGCGCTCCAACTGACGAATCCATTCTTCTGTCCCGAGCGGGCCTTCGTTCCCCTTTAGGATAGGGGGAGACATCCTCCGAAATTGAGACACCATTCCATTCTCACCGCCTTCTTGATGGTTGTTGTTCACCGGCTGCGAGATTGCTCCCCTTAGTGCCTCTGCAAGAACGTGGACCAAGTTGTTGAGATTGTTGTCGTTATTGTTGTTCTCAGGATCGTGGTTCTCATGGTCGTATCCCTCATGATTCACGGACTGAGTTGCCTCACTGTCTTGTTCTCGTTCGCCCGTGTTCCTATTGTTCCTTAGCCTAGCCATTCTGCTAGTACAAAATTCTCTCAAATGTAAGATAACATAAAACTAAGTATAAAAATTATCCAATGGACTTTTCTGCATTCTTTCTCATCATGCTAACTCATAAAGTTTCTAACTTTCTAACCATCTATAAAGAAGTCTAAAGTAAATTTCGAGGACATTAAGTAAAAATCTTTTGAAAATAAGATAAAAAAAATACGATACTTTTACCTATTTCGGCACGATGCAGCGGTGGCGATGATGGGGTTTTAACTTATTAAGTTGCAAGTCTACAGGAAGGTAGACCTGCTCTGATACCACTCTGTAACGCCCCAATTTTACTAAATAAACAATTTGGTACGAAACGAAAGAAAAACTCATTTATTGCTTACTAAAAGTAATTGACGAAAATATAAGTCTTTGCAAAACTCAAGTAAAACTACGAAATTGAATAAGCGGAAGTCTTGACTACTAAATAACGACATCTAACTGAATAAACTGAACTGACTGAATAGACTGAATAAACTGAACTGACTGAATAAACTGAACTGACTCCACCATCAATCACCCTGCCACCTCATCGTCCGATCTAACTCCTGAAAAGATAAAATAGTTTGGGGTGAGTACTACTAACTCAGTGGGTTGCATTTATCCAAATTATAAGAATCGCCACAAAAGAATACATGGAAAGAATCACAAATTATTGTCTCATCGACCGAAGTCGAAACTGAAGTCCGAAGACTAAAGTGTCGTAGCTGCTTACCTGGGATAGCCCGTAGGCTCACAAATTATTATCATGTAGTCCGAAGACTAGAGCTGATAGCCTGGAGGCTCACAAATTATTATCAAGTAGTCCGAAGACTAGATCACAAATTATTCTCATAGCTCATAAGATATCACTGCATCTCACACATATCAATTGAGCAAAACATATAATAAAGATAAATGCGAAACACGACTATTTCCCCCACCTTAACCTTCTGACTTCTCTTGACTCGACTTCCAGACTCTGCAATTAAATCGTTAAGCTCTGCGCACCTCGCCTAAATATAACCTTTAATCAAAATCTAATGCAATGCATGAAGGACTCGTAATAACTCAAAATCACTTTATTAATACTATGAAACTAGTGATACTGTCACTATGTATGCATGAAATTATGTCAAAAGTAGATAATAAATACAAAATACTTTTATGATCAATGCATGGGTATAGATAAATGTGTACAAATATGCATGTAAAATGTATCCGCATGCAATAATTTAAAAAAAACAGTTGCATGCGATTTTGAGGAATAATGGATCTTTATGCAATGTTACGCCTTATGTCACCGATCGGTGGAAATAATCACGAGTTTCGAAATGTAACACTAAAACTTAATTGAAAAAGAAAAGAGAGGAAGTGAGGTTTTTCGTGGATAAATCTTTAAGAAACGAAAACTTGAGAAAAATTAACTACTGGAAAATAAAGGAAAATAAATAGTTATACCTCTACTTGCTACTGCTTTAATGCTATCGATGGGTGAAAAAGAATACTATGAGAGCCCCTATTTATACTAGTTGGTAGAGAGGTAAAGATAAACTAGGACTCTAGTGAAAGTTATCATCAAAAGGGTTTTAAGGGATAAAGTTAAAATATATCTCTAATTTTCTTGGAGAGAAAGAAAACAAAGATAAATAAAAAATGATAATAAAATTCTAATGGCTAAAAAAAAAATCGTATTATTTTTTTTTTAATCCAAATAATACACCTAGCTTATTGGAAAAGATTTAATACTAATAAAATAAATCCTAAGACTTAATTACAAAGAAAAAAATCGATGCATATATATATATATATATATATATATCGATGCATATATATATATATATATATATTTGTCTAAAATTGATACTAATTATGCATGAATAACAAGTAATATGTATGCATTATTTTCTAGAGGTGCGACTTACGAGACTCAACAATTTAATCACACAAAATAAATAAATGTAGCTAAAATTTTTGGGGTGCTACAAGCTAACTTCAAGCCATACGTGTGAAGCAGGATGTAACATCCCGCCTTGATCTACACTAGTAAGACCATCTCCAACCCAGTACTCTATTTTACAGTATGCTATACTTCAAAATGAAGTATCCCGTACTCTATTTTAAAAATCTATTCCAACCATGTACTCTATATATTTAATTTATTATTCTTTTATATTTAATTTTAATAACTTAACAATATTGACAAACATTAAATGAATAATACTATGATTTATTAACATATATTGGAAATTAAATAATAACTATATAAAAAAAATATGGCTTTTTGAACTATTAAATTGTAAATTCATCCTTTTAAGCAAAAATATTAATTATATCAGTCATCATAACATACATTATAAATGAAATGAAACAAAATATAATTTATGTAATGTTAATTTTTTCTAGAAATACTTTAAATGTGATTTTTATAAATAGGAATAAATATATATATAATACCGTTACGGATCTTCGTCCTACGTGGCATCGCGTGTGATTTTTATGAATATTTTCCAATATTCTCATTGATTTGGCTTATTAAAGATTTAAATCATTATAATTAGGATTTTCGTCCCACATCGAATTTTTAAAAGAACTTAGCAACAAAATTCCTATATAAATAGATCATGTATCTCCATCGAAATCCATATTTTATTTGAGAAACTATTCGTCCTACGTGGCATTTTTATGAATATTTTCCAATATTCTCATTGATTTGGCTTATTAAAGATTAAAATCATTATAATTAGGATTTCCGTCCCACATCGAATTTTTAAAAGAACTTAGCAACAAAATTCCTATATAAATAGATCATGTATCTCCATCAAAATCCATATTTTATTTGAGAAACTATTCGTCCCACGTGGCATCACGTATGATTTTTATGAATATTTTCCAATATTCTCATTGATTTAACTTATTAAAGATTAAAATTTAATTAAATATATCACATACATTAATTGATATATATTACGATTATTCTATATGCCCTCAAATAAATAAAAAAAATATATTTTTTATCTTCAATTTTTATCCCTATAAACAAAAAATCAATATTCATCGATAATTTACTTCATTTATAACTTATTAAAGATTAAAATTTAATTAAATATATCACATACATTAATTGATATATATTACGATTATTCTATATGCCCTCAAATAAATAAAAAAATATATTTTTTTTATCTTCAATTTTTATCCCTACAAACAAAAAATCAATATTCATCGATAATTTACTTCATTTATATTATAATAACGATTCCCGTCCCACATCGAATTTCCACAAGAACTTAGTGATAAAGTACATATATAAAAAGATTATATGTGTTAATCAAAATCATACTTGGTTTGAGGAACTACATTATATTAATGTAGAAATCTCAAAAATGAAAAATTCTAAAAAGCCTCGAACGGGCTAACAAAAAATTAACAGGTAGATTTGCACTAATTATGTTAACGTAAATTAACAGGTAGATTTGCACTAATTATGTTAACGTTATGCTGAACAACGGGCTAACAAGATATTATAATATTACGCTTTAACGTATTTTTTTATTGTTACAAGTAACAGGCGGATTGCAATAAGTAAATATAGATGCTAACGTTATATCGAACGGGCTAACGAAATTAACGGGCAGATTTGCACTATTCATGCTAACGTTATGTCGAATAACGGGCTAACATGAGATTATAATATTACGTTTTAACATTTTTTTATTGTTACAAGTAACGTGCGGATTACAATAATTAATATAGATAATTATGTATTTAAATTAAAAAATTTATGCACGATTGCAAAATAAATTAAATCCCATTGAAAATTGATATTTACTATGGACATTCCTATTAAGTGATTCAAATCGAATTTTGACGTGACTAAGTGACTTAAATCGTATAGTTCTTTAAGAAATGTTAACCCTTTTTATTCCTTCAAAAAAGATCCATCTGAAGGGTGTTTAGATGAAATAAACAACGGGAGGCATAATATATTTTTATTTTATTATAAATTTTGTTTTAAAATAACATTTTCATGTTAGAATTTGACGGGATAAAATATAAAACATATCTATCGTAAAATGTTAATTCCTTAACTCATTTTCATATTTACTATGAGTAACGGGCTACTTGAAATAATTAATATGAAAAATTATTTAATTTTTATTAAAACTTTTATTTGTAATTACAAAATAATTTGAAACCCGTCGAATTTCGACGGGTACTGCACTAGTAAATAAAATAAAATGAAATAATATGATATATGAATTAGTATAATTATTTACAATGAGAAATATAATTAAATAATTCAATATCTACAATTAATTTTTTTGAATAGTGAAATAGAATATGAAGTATTGAACAGTAAAACTCTGCAAAATGGAGTACGGTTGGAATGACCTCCGTACTCCAAAATGAAGTAATACTCCAATTTGAAGTATGCATTGGAGATGCTCTAAGAAGGTGAGTATGCTTGGATAAATATGTAAATAAAAATAGAGGATGAATCATATAGAAATAAGTTCCCATGTGAGAAATGAGAACAAATCTTGTCCATCCAATTAACTAAATATACGGTTGCTAATGGATATAGCAAATTCGGTAGCAAAAAAAATAAAGACATATAATTAATTAGTCAAAGGGTACTTTTGTCTAACTCAATCATTTTTATTAATCACATCCCTACAATTAAGGGATGCTACATTTAACGAAAATTAATGAACGAGTTTACTTTCTTTTCCTTTTCCTATACATTGATGCACTTTGCGTTTTCCACTTTTTTTTTTAAAAAAAAATCTTTTTTATTTAATTTTTATTTTTATTCTGAACATGATACTCTCGCCACAGTATTGGTATATTATTTTAACGCCACATTTTTATGCTTACAACTTAATATTATAATGCTTACAACAATGTTTTTCCATGCTTAAGGTTATAAATTGATATACTTAAATAAATAAATAAAATGCAGATTTTGTTAGTATAAGTTATGTTTATTGCTCCATATCTTAATGCTTAAAGCTCCATATTTTAACGCTTACAACAACATATTTCTCTGCTTAATGCTACATATGTTTATGCTTAAATATAAAAAATAATATCCACAATATATTTCTATGATTAAGAATACATTAATTTATGTTTAAGATTACTTATGAAACTCAAAGATTGAATTGCTCTTAGATTGAATCTAAGAACTGTAGACATAAGTCTTGCTTGTCTAAATGCCCGATTTTAATTTAACCTTATATCATGTTATATTTTCATGCTTATATATATAACTATAGGGAGTGGTTCGTGTGCAAATAAATCTTTGCGTGAGAAAATGAGAAAGATGCTTAAAACTATACAAAATCATGCTTAAGTCAGTATATATTTATGCTTACAACACCATTATGCTTTTTAATGTACAAATTCATGTTTAAACCTAGTCATGCTTATGATACCTTATAATCATGCTTAAATCAATTACGGCCACAGATCAAATCAAGATCAATGGTCCAGATCTATTCCTATTTCTCACACCAGGACTTATTTCCATATGATCCATCCTCTATAACTATATTATCATGTTTTTTACCATTAAAATTCATGATTTAAGCATGATTCATGTAACCTTATACCATGGTTGTATAAAACACACATTCGGGTTTATTGAACAATAATTATAAAATTTTAAAATTAATAAGTGTGGAGGTAGAATCTACAATTGTTGTCCGGACGATTCGGTCAATCCGGTCGATTAGGGCACTAGCAACCTGTAACCAACACAAAGGACACGTTAGAGCCCTACGAAGAACACCGGAGGGGGTGTCAGTCGTAGGACCTCCGACACTCAAGTTAGTACGGTATTCAGATAATCGAACGTAGAAATAAATGAAAACGAATGTAAAAAATAAAGCAATTGTGGTGGTCGCGGACGACTAAGAGCGTTCGGTCAGTTAAGGAGGTGACAGGAAGTAACGTGTGAGGGAGGATTGACGGCGGAGGAAGCTTGTTCGGCTTACTCCAACGGCGGCGGCTGTCGTGATTGTGCAGAGTGCGTGAGAGCAGTTGAGAGGGTAGTGGAGAGTGTGAGCGTGGAATAGATCGTGACTGACTCGACCTAGTCCGTTAGTATATATACGACGGCCTCCCCTTAGGGTTTCGCTCATGGGCCTTATCAGTTCGTGTCCAACTCCCTCAATCCGTTCCGACTTCCGCGGCCGAGTTAACGTAATTTGACTCGGTCTTTGATTTAAATGATAAGTCACACGTACTGACCGTGTTGACCGTTGCGGCTAACGTAACCGGATAGGCTCTAGGGCTAAGTAATTAAATTGGGCCTTAATGCCTTTTCTATTGGGCCGTTTCGACCGTCCAGCCTGGTCCGTTAAGACCGTTGGGCCATTTAATTTGGGCTTACGAATTTTGCCCACTACAATAAGCATAAAACTTTTAAACATTAATAAGCATAATTAGATCCTGTAATAAGCATGAAAGTTTTAAATTTTAAGCATAAAATTAAACTTCCAATTATTAATAAGCAATATTCGATGACCAGTAATAAGCATAAAAGTTTTACACATTAAGCATACAAAATAAATCATGTCAATTATAAGGATCCGTTTAACATAAATTAATACTAATATATAATGGAGCACGTACATAGTATTTTAAGCATGAATCATGCGGTGAAAAATTAATCATAATATACTAAGATTTCATAGATTTTGATGCTTAAAATTGTAAAAATCAGAATAATTAAAAAAAAAAATACAAAATATATGAACACAAAATACAAAATACTAAAATTTGATTCTCATTTTACTCTCCAAAAAGTACAAAATACTACTAAATTTTGATTATAATTTTTCTCTCCAAAATTATTCCGGATTGAGATTCTCCATGAAAGCATAAATTTTTTTTGTGCTTAAGCAATTCCCCTCAAAATTATTCCCGTAATTCCCGTAACAGAATGATTAGGAGAGAGATAAAATTACATGAACTACCCAATATACCCTATTACGTGTAAAATGATTCTTGTAGTTATAGTTTTTGGATTAATCACAGCCACAAATTAATAATAGATATACGGACAAGATATATTCTCATTTCTCACATGGGAACTTATTAGCATATGAACCATTCCCAATAAAAATATATATATGTATTTTTTTAATAATAAATTTGGTGTCATATTAGAAAAGAGGAGGAGTATTTAATAATAATAATAATAATAATAATAATAATAATAATAATAAATAAAAAGGAAGAAACATGGAGAAAAAATTAGACTACCGTAAAGATCGTGCGTAGAGGGGTAACAGTTTCTGCGGATACGGTTTTTGAATTTAAAAGAAAATAAGAGATAGGGTCTGCAAAGGGATTTGTGTTTATCAACAACAGCTTGATTCACGTCACTACTATTTAAAAGGGTGTGGTACCTTGGTTTACAGAGGAGGAGATAGTGAGAGACCTTGAAGAAGCAATTGATATCTTCCGGTAATTCTTCGAATTTCTTACGTAGGGTTTATCACATCATGATAGCGTTTGGTCGGATGGTAGAGATTAACAGCTAGGTTTCGTGGTATTAATTCTTGTAAAAATGGGTTGGATAGGAAAAAATGGGCAGTAAACCATGCTTTTAAATTTCATACGTACTACCATAATTTAGGTGAATCAAGGCCACAAAAAATCCACCTCTTTAGATATAAATTTCAAGTTTTGTATTTTTTTCTAATATCTCTATGAGTCAATTAATACGTTCATGGCCTTTGGGGTTGGGGGTGGATTAAGGGGACTCATTCACGTAACTTATATTACGAGAAGTTAAGATTTTGTTCTATTATGATTAGGTGCTAAACGTAGGAATCTTCGAGCTCTTCGAGACAAGGTTAAGGTGAGGAAATGTCATTTATGTGGTTATTTCTATCCATAAAACGTGTGATATGTTTTCCAATTCATATGTTGCTTGTACGCGTATGAGGCAAGAGTAAGCTAGATCTCATGTTCCGTAAGATCTCATGAGGATTCAAGGTCTCATGTTTCATTAGACTTCATGGTTACTAAGATCTCATGTCCCACAAGATCTCATGTTTACGAGGTTAAAGTTACGGTGCATATTTTTCTCTATGTATTTGTGATTGTTGGGAATTGTTAAGGACACTATGTTAAGGGGGAACTCATATGGGACACTTCAAAGTGAGTGAAGTATTTGTTTTAATTCGATCCCAGAACCCCAAGTGTTCTGTTCCCAAGCAACCCAATTTGATGTAAAAAATAGGTTAGAAAATTTTCTAAGCCTATACTATTAGGATGACTTTATTTTGCTTTAGTCACTTAGGTTTTAGACTGCAGAAAATTCAAGTGAAGGCCACTCGCTTGAGTGTGTTTTTCAATCGAAGCGAGTCTACCCAACCGAAGTGAAGCGTGCCGAAGAATAGCGAAGCGAAGCGAGCGCTACAGTAGATTCGAAGCGAGTCTGCCAAAGCGAAGCGAAGCGAGCGCTACAGTGAAAAGCCGAAGCGAGTCAACGCGGGTCAACATTTAGTAAAGCAGTCACTTGGAGAACTTACTTCCCAAGTACTCGCCACAGTATGACCTTGAAGCGACTCGATTTGAAGTGGACGCTACGAAACTAAAGCGAAGCGAGCCACTACCTACCAGATAGCGACAGCACAATTCCCGCTCCGATTTTGAACTTCAGTCAACTGAAGATCGTCGCATTAATTGCAAGATCTCCACGTGTCGAATGCGGAGAGGAGCAGCGGAGTTGACTGCCAGGCCGACAGGGCGCCGCTACAGTACTGGCTCGCTCCAGTTACTGTTAAGTTTGTAACTTAGCCGTTTTCGGCAAAATGACAAACTGGCGCACCTGCAAAAGCACTGCCTGCGCAAAGTACTGTCGAGAGGAGGAGGGACAAGGCCACCTACCAAGCAACGGATCTCGGCCAACCCTCCGCCTATAAATAGTGAAGGATGAAGACGAAGAAAAGTGAGAACACAACTTGAGCATTCGAGCGCCTACTGCAAACAAACACTCCCAGCCTTTGAGCAATCTTCGAGTCTTTGTTTCCAAGTGTTCTCCGAGTTCCAGTCTCATCGGAACTCGTCTTCGCAACCTTCACACCGAGATATCTAAGCCCATTTCATACCCCAGCTTAGAAGAAGAGTTCTAGCCATCCTTGCTTTCATTGTAAAGGACTCTTCAATACTGTGTCTCTGTCGAAACAGAAAACCCTAACCCTAAAGTTTTAGGTTCTGTGTTCGTCGTTAGGTTGTGTTCGATCCAAGGATCTACCTTCATCGATAGTAGAAGCCTCGATCATAGAGTCTAGATCCAAGCTTACACTTTCATTAAGTAAAGCTCGATCGAAACTAGGTTGTAAGGAGAACCCGTAATCTCCCTGTCGTCGGACTGAAGCGAGTGAAGCTTCCAGTCCAGTTTAGGTTTTTGGTGTGAACCCGGAATCACCCAGCGTCTGACAGATCCAAGCAAGTGAAGCTCGATCTTGTCTCAGGCTTTTGAAGAGCCCGTAATCTTCAAGTTCTTGAGTGAAAAGAATGAGTTGCCTAGTGCAACAAAGTGGACGTAGGAGCTTCATCTCCGAACCACTATAAATCTCTGTGTCGTATCTCTTAACCCTAATCTCTTTTTACTTGTTGTTTGATTATTCATTGCACAAGCATCTAAACAAACACAAACTGAGATTTCAATTACTTAGGAAAGATTTAGCTCACCGAAATTCCGCATTAAGAGTAAAGCCTCACTCTTGATCAAGCTCTAAGCTTAGGTCAAGAGAACTGCTTCACTATAGATCCAGTCCTTGACTAGGTCTTAAGTTCAGAAGCGAGCACTTTACTTCATACTCTGAGTTAAGGAAAAGAAGTTGAAAAACTTCAAAATACGTATTCACCCCCCCCCCCCCCCCCCCCCCCCACGTATTTTTCCTATAACAAACCGGGACCAACAGTGATTATATGAGTTTCGATACATCTATGGATAAATGTATTATTTCCTCATTGAGTGTATTTCAATATACTCATCCCCTCCCATGTTTTAGTTGCAGAATATCGGGACCAGAGTTGAAGCGGTCGTGGAGGCGAAGAATGACTAGTGCACCTCCTCCAACCTATATGCTATCCTAAATTTAAAATTTTAGTAAACCTTATGGTTAAGTTGGGAACTTATTTTTGCTTTTATACATTTGCAACAAAGAATTACTGATTCTAGAGATAATAGTGTTTTCCTTTAAGAATTTGTTTTCCATGAGTTGATTATGAGTATTTCTTTTTCTTTGAATGAAAGAATTTTGTTTACAAAATTTTGGATAAAACACGATTCTCTGTGAATTAAGTTTAGGGTGTTACACAGGATGTCCCCCCAGACTCAATATTCAGTAGGCTATTCAGGGCAAATCAGAATACAACTTTGAGTGATGTGCGCAAAGCTTACGTCAATAATAAGTTTCTTGTGAAAGGTGAGGACTTGCATGCGACCTCTGATGACTATGTACAGCTCTCCAAATTCCTACTGTGTTTGGGGTTTGCGCTGGGGTTCGATGCGAATAAGAAAAAAAAAAATACATTTGTGGTTGTGGGTGATGGATTTGTATACTAGAAAGCAGGCCTTTTAGCTTGTATGCATGTGTTGTCCATAACCACTAACGATCTCCTATCTGATTATGTATGAATTGTTATCTATGCATCAAACATCTATCCATTATCTCAAAGTTGTAGGCTTTATGGTGTGTTGTAGATCACAGAAGACCATAGTTGCCGGTTCCTTACGAGATATAAAAGGGTATCACAGTTTAGACAGTTCTGGATATAACTGTAGGTTTAGGCTGTAGTATAGGCTGCATAAGTAGCTTGTCTTGGCTACTTGTCTATACTAGTACGTGCGTGTACTGATAGGATCACGGTGAGGTGTATTCTTCTATTCTGACCGAATGTAGAAAGAATCAAGACCTCAGTGACTTAAGATGAACCTTAACTCTAGTTGAGTCCTAAGGGTGTATAGTTGTAGTCTGCTTCTTTGATTTACCATGGGTGAGAGTTCAGAGTATCTGTAACTCAATATGCTCCGTATCTTGGGAAGCAACTATAACTAGTACGACTCTTAGTGCAACTGCAACAGAGCACCATATCCTGGTAGAACAGGTTGATCACATCCCCTGAGGAATTCATTAAGGATTATCATACCAAACCCTGCAGGTGGATTAATTTCCGGTATGATGAATAAGGAATGAATGGTACTACTCAGGAATAAAAGAAGTTGAATAACACGAGCAGTCAGAAGCTCTAAGTTAATCAACGGATGTGGGATATCTTAAATATGGGGGTCGCTAAGTCTAATACTAGCCCTGAACTCAACAGGGGTAAAACAGGTAATTCAGTACTATTACTCTAGTGGAATGTTTTAGTACTTATGGATTAAATTATACTCTGAGCTGAGTATGGAGAATTTAGCCATTGGGAGGCCTCGGTTTTACCAGCTAGTAGATCCCTGATCTGGCCCAAAAAGCTCAACAGGCCACGGTATAAGGAATAAGTGGGCCACCACACAATTGGGCCCAGTATGGGGCGCCAATCTGCTAATGGACGCCTAGTCCATGTGTTGCAGGCCTGGCCTGCAACTTAAGCCCAAGTCTCACTTGATCTCCTCTATATATACCCCCTCAAGGTCTTGTTTTGACCTAACAGTCAGAATAATCGAGTGCACTTAAATATTCTGAACAAGAAAGGGAGGCTAGGGTTAGAGAGAGAGAGACGCGCAGCCGGCAGTAGCAGTTCGGTGGGGATCCCGTTTTCTGTGGCTGATTCCGAAGATCGTTGTCCATCCAACGTCAGAATCGAGCAGGGATACAGATCAGAAGATCTATTCGCGAGTTCTCTACTTCTTCAGGTAATCGATCTATAAACCCCTAAGATTCCGCACTTAATTCATAGGAGCATGATAGGTTTAACTCGATAGTTAGATATCCGAAATAGATCCTCGGGCGAACCGATCTTCACCGATCAGATATGGTTCCTTCAGTTGGTATCAGAGCCAAGGATCAGTTTTTCGGCTCTATCTGAGTAATTATCGATTATTATGCATGTTAGATCGATTAGGATGTCGCTTTTCGTGGTGTTTTTCATTTTTCGGGCCGGTTTGGCAAAATCTATGTAATTTTTGATCGCGAGATAATAAGGTGCGATCTAGAATAGGTTAGATAGATTTATTTTTCATTTTGTACCTGCTGGACGAGACGAAGACAAAGAACGAAGGAGACGAGCACCAGCTGGACGCCACCGCACGGGGCGGCGCGTGAATTACACGCGCCACCGCACGCGCGTGTGCGAGTCGTCCAACGGCGAGCTCTCCTCTTCGCCGGCGATCGACGAGACTCCAGCAGCCTGCTGGAGTTCACGCGACGTCGGAGGAGGCTGGACGAGGCCGGAGAGGTGGCGGTGGCACCGAAGGCGCGAGAACGGCGCCGCGGCAGAACCCTAGTTAGGGCTCAACGCCGCTGCAGCAGCCGTGAACTGCATGGGGGCCGACGACGGCGACCAGGGAGTCTGGCAACGGACTCGACGTGGCCGCAAGCGTCGCCGGCAGCAGCAGCACGTCGGGGCAGCGCAGGAGGAGCAGCAGCCGCGGCGGAACCCTTCTAGGGTTTTCTGCCCCGAGTTGTAGCGGCGGCAGGCGACGGCGAGGGCGGCGGAGGGACGTCCAGCAGTAGCGGAGCACGCCGGCGACATCAACACCAGTAGTGGTGGCCGCGGCGGACGTCGCCGGCGGCAGCAGGCGCGAGGGTTTCGCGGCGGAACCCTAGATAGGGCTCTACGCCGCGAACGTCGCCGGAGAGGGCTGCCGGCCGTGCCACCGGCAGGTAACGATGGCCAGCAGCAGCAGCGGCGCCAGGGAGGCGGAGGCGGCCGGCGGCAGTGCCTCACGCCGTCGGTCGCGGCGCGGGCAGCTTTGCACGCCCGTGCCCTAGCCCGTGGACGGGCCTAGGGTTTCCAACCCGGCCCGTTCGCATTTACGGGCTGCCTCTAGCGTTCGGGCTCGGGCCCAGTCATGAGCTCGGGCCGTTTTAGGTCCGGTTTTGGGTTCGTGGGCCCATGAGAGTGAAACGAGCGCGGTTTGGGCTTATTCGAGAGAATTGGGCCATGTGGTGTGGGCCCAATCTCGGTTAGAAAAGCCCAATGGCAACGGAAATTAGATAATAAATTATTTAATTAATTAATTTATTTTCGGGGAGAAACGGGAGATCAACTCGGAGGACTTATTCAAGACCGAAGCCTGTTTCGGATTTTATTATTATTTGTAATAGTTTAGACGGGTTGTCACACCACAAAAAGCGAGTTTTATTTTTGTTTTTATCTCGTTTTTCTTAAGCATGCTATGGATGCAATTTAAATTATTATAGCATGTTTTGCCTGTCGAGGTGAATTAAATTGCGCTTAGTCGAGCATGTTTTAGGATTGTCAATATAAGCATGTTTTAATTTTCTGCGAGCATGGTTTATTTGCTGCATTTAGAAAATTATGCTTAGGATTATGTGACAACGTGATCTAGCATGTCGACAACCTTTTGAAAGAAAAATACTAAGCAGATAAAAACATTTTTGGTATGAAAAATGTTAAGACCTCCACAACTGACCGTAAGGTGAAGTTTGGTGCGAGTGTGTAAACGTCCACACGAACGTGGCTTGCACATTGTATCGGACGAGTTCGCCAGATTTAGGGTTTCTTAACAAAAATGTTCTAACCAAAATGAGAAGTGGGAGCTTTTCTGAGTAAACGTCCACACTAACGTGGCTTGCTCTGAATAGTAACTGCGGTTTTCTCTGGAGTTGGTTTTTGAACAAAGATAGCTTAAGGAAAATAGTGCTTTTTTCCGAGTTAGGCTAAGATTGTGGTTAAAAGCTTAGATATTAGTTAGAATACAACTCCCCAACGGAGTCCCTTTTCTAATCTAATATGGTCTAGTAAGGTTCAACTATTAGCTCTATTTGCCATAAGGATAGGTTGGCAAGATAAGTAGAGTTAAAGATCCGAGTATCTGGTCGAACAGTGGGAGCGTAAACGTCCACACGAACGTGGCTTGCGATCCACATTGTTTGGGCTGTTGAAGGTTTCGAAATTATTGGTTTATCAAAAGGTTACAATAATTTTCGTTACGAATTGATGCATGATCTTTTCTTACGAGTGTCTACGTGTTTATTGCTTTATCAGATATGACTTTAGGCCCGTTGATAAATGTTCTCACTTCGAGTCCTCTCACGGATTCCAATTATTTGGAGTGAAGGAATTATCTCGATATTGTCCTTGTTGATGAAGAGTACAAGTAGTACTCACTACACCTTATCTGAAAGCTCTAGTATCATCGGTTGAAGATAGAGAGTTACACAAGTTGTGGCATGAGAGTAATGATTCGACTAAGATTAGTCAAATACTCTCTGACGCCAGGGTTGCAAGCCTTGTGTTCTCACTTGGCAGATATTGCAGATATCCCAGAACTTCTGGAAATCTTCTAGAAATTGGATGATATGAAACTTGCGAGTCAAGAAGCTTGTGTGCTTATGTTTGCTCCTCAGACGGCATCGAAAGATGAAAGTGAGGAAGAAGGTGTCAAACACTAGCAAGTTAACAAGAGCTTGGAAGAAGATAAAGGTGTTGAGCCTACCGATGGCAAGAAAAGCCAAAGGGGAAGGGCAAGTGCTTCATATACAACAAGAAAGGACAATGGAAGGCTGTCTGCCCTCTAAAGAAGAAGAATTTTGGTACGTCATACTGAGAAATGATCAACTGCATGTTCTACCTAGGCTGGGGTAGTAGATACGGGAGCAGTTTATCATGTGCGTAACACCTTGCAGTGTTTTCTGCGGATAAACGAGGTGAGTGATGATGAGATTACCATCTCCATGGGCGATGCATCGAGAGTTGCAGCTGTCGCAGTTGGAGATATTCATTTATCGTTTGATAGTACTGTTTTGGTTTTGAGAGACGTTTTATATGTGCCTGCTTTTAGGCGAAACTTGATTTCTGTTTCAAAACTATTTATTTACGGATATTCAGTTGTTTTTGATAGAGGCGTTTCTATCATGAAAGACAATGAAGTTATAGATTCTGGCACATTGTCCCGGTCTCTCTATACCATTACTTGTCCTATGAATGATTCTTCTTATAATGCTTCCTCATCATTGAATACTAAAAAGAGGAAAAATCCGTCTCAAACGAACCAAACTCTATTATGGCACTTACGATTGGGTCACATCAACCAAAAGAGGATTCAAAGGTTGATAAAACAAGGTGTTTTGGATTTCCAAATAGAACCTTTATCGACGTGTGAATCGTGTTTGGAAGGAAAGATGGTGACCAGACCTTTCAAGTCCATAGGATATCGAGCTCAAGAGCTCTTAGAGTTGGTTCATTCTGACTTGTGTGGACCGATGTCCGTTCAAGCTCGAGGAGGTTACGAGTATTTCGTCACGTTTATCGATGACTACTCGAGATACGGTTTCATCTACCTACTCCACAAGAAATCCGAGTGCTTTGATAGTTCAAGGAATTCAAAGCGGAAGTGGAGAAGAGGACGGGTAGAAGTATCAAGTCACTTCGCTCTGATAGAGGTGGCGAGTACCTCGGAACTGAGTTTCGAACTTTCTTGTCAGAAAATGGGATTTCATCTCAGTTAACTACGCCCGGTACTCCCCAACAGAACGGTGTAGCTGAGAGACGGAATCGTACTCTTTTGGATACAGTGAGATCGATGATGAGCTATGCATCCTTGCCAATTTCGTTCTGGGGATATGCCTTGGAAACAGCAGGTTATCTCCTCAATCTAGTACCTACAAAGTCGACAGTTAAAACTCCTTCCGAATTATGGACAGGGCGTAAGCCCAGCTTGGGTCATATTCGGGTTTGGGGATGTCCAGCACACGTGCTGACCAAGGAGGCCGACAAATTGAGGTCTAAGACTGAGGTTAGGCTGTTTGTAGGATATCCAAAGGGAACGAAAGGAGGTTATTTCTATAGTCCCGAGGATCAGAAGGTCATTGTGAGCACTATTGCCCGATTCCTAGAGGAGGAATTTATTAGTAACCATCGGTCAAGGAGTGATATAATGCTCGATGAGTTGCGAGCATCGCAGTAGCCAGTATTCCAGAACAGCCTAGTGTACAAGAGGTTATACCACTAACTGCACCCTTATCCGATATTGTATCTCCACCATCGCTTCGTCGCAGTGGGAGGGTTGTTCGTCAACCAGACCGTTTCATGTTCGTGGGAGAATCCACTGAACTACTCTCAGGTATCGAACATGATGAGATCGACCCCTGGACTTACAAGAAAGCGATGGAGGACGAGGATGCAGATTCCTGGAGAGTTTATATGGGTTCGGAGATAGAATCCATAGTTAACATGGACGTGTACGACCTTGCGGAGCTGCCGGATGGGGTAAAACCCATCGGTTGCAAGTGGGTGTACAAGAGAAAGAGAGGACCTGACGGGAAGGTTTTAGCCTTCAAAGCTAGATTGGTGGCGAAAGGATTCACGCAGAGAGAGGGAATCGACTATGATGAGACATTTTCGCCGGTTGCCATGCTTAAGTCCGTCAGAATACTCTTGTCCATGGCGGCACATTTAGACCTAGAGGTTCGGCAAATGGACGTCAAGACTGCGTTCTTGAACGGGTACCTTGAAAAAGGTAGGGACATTTATATGCGCCAACCAGAAGGTTATGTTAGAGATGGCCAGGAGCATCTCGTATGGAAGCTTAAGAAGTCCTTATACGGACTTAAGCAAGCGTCCAGGTCCTGGAACATTCGTTTTTGATGGAGTGATAAAATCCTTTGGATTTGTCCAATGCATAAACGAAAGCTGTGTTTACAGGCTCAGTTCGGACGGAAGCGTGGTATTCTTAGTACTGTACGTAGATGACATACTTCTCATTGGCAACAATGTGAACGTGTTATCACGCGTAAAGGATTGGTTGTCTGAACAGTTTCAGATGAAAGACTTGGGAGAAGCAGGTTACATCCTAGGGATCAAGGTGATCAGAGATCGCCGTAAGAGGATGTTAGGCTTAAGCCAAGCTTCATATATAGATAATGTGATCGCCCGTTTCAGCATGCAAAATGCCAAGAAGGGTTTTCTTCCCTTCAGACATGGTATACCTCTATCTAAGGACATGTGTCCGAAGACACAAGAGGAGATAGAAGGCATGAAGACTATACCGTATGCTTCCGCGGTTGGGAGTCTCATGTATGCAATGCTGTGTACTAGACCAGATATCTGCTATGCGGTTGGCATGGTGGCGAGATATCAGTCTAACCCTGGTCAGGGACATTGGACGGCTGTTAAGCACATATTGAAGTATCTCAAGAGGACAAGAGATTATGTGCTTGTTTATCGGTCCAATGAGATGATCCCGATAGGGTATACGGACTCAGACTTCCAGGCTGATCGAGATGAGAGGAAATCTACCTCGGACTATGTGTTCACCTTGGGAGGTGGAGCTATCACTTGGAAGGGTGTGACGCGGGAGGGCGTCACAGAAACTCTACCATGTAGCCGAATATGTGGCTTCTTGTAACGCCACAAAAAGTTTGTGAAGCTCCTGCACTTCCTGAATGAGCTAGATCTGGTTCCCAGTTTGCCCAAAGGTATCACACCGTGTTGTGATAATGTTGGAGCAGTTGCAAACTGCATGGAACTCAGAGCTCACAAGGCAAGTAACAACATAGAGAGTACCATTGTACGAGAAATCGTCTAAGGAGGTAAAGGGGAAGTTGAGATAATCCCTTCAACGGTAGATCTAGCGGATCTATGCACAAGGAGCGCCTCCCATACTAGTAAACTTTGAGTATAAGTGGGAGAAGATGTGTAATAGATGCTAGATTGTAGACACTGCCTATCTGTCACATGATATACTAAAAGTTTGCTTTAGTATAAGTGGGAGATTGATGGATTTGTATACTAGAAAGCAAGCCTTTTAGCTTGTATGCATGTGTTGTCCATAACCACTAACGATCTCCAATCTGATTAAGTATGAATTGTTATCTATGCATCAAACATCTATCCATTATCTCAAAGTTGTAGGCTTTATGGTGTGTGTAGATCACAGAAGACCATAGTTGCCGGTTCCTCACGAGATATAAAAGGGTATCACAGTTGAGACAGTTCTGGATATAACTGTCGGTTTAGGCTGTAGTATAGGCTGCATAAGTAGCTTGTCTTGGCTACTTGTCTATACTAGTACGTGCGTGTACTGATAGGATCACGGTGAGGTGTATTCTTCTATTCTGACCGAATGTAGAAAGAATCAAGACCTCGGTGACTTAAGATGAACCTTAACTCTAGTTGAGTCCTAAGGGTGTATAGTTGTAGTCTGCTTCTTTGATTTACCATGGGTGAGATTTCAGAGTATCTGTAACTCAATATGCTCCGTATCTTGGGAAGCAACTATAACTAGTACGACTCTTAGTGCAACTGCAACAGAGCACCATATCCTGGTAGAACAGGTTGATCACATCCCCTGAGGAATTCATTAAGGATTATCATACCAAACCCTGCAGGTGGATTAATTTCTGGTATGATGAATAAGGAATGAATGGTACTACTCAGGAATAAAAGAAGTTGAATAAGACGAGCAGTCAGAAGCTCTAAGTTAATCAACGGATGTGGGATATCTTAAATATGGGGGTCACTAAGTCTAATACTAGCCCTGAACTCAACAGGGGTAAAACAGGTAATTCAGTACTATTACTCTAGTGGAATGTTTTAGTACTTATGGATTAAATTATACTCTGGGCTGAGTATGGAGAATTTAGCCATTGGGAGGCCTCAGTTTTACCAGCTAGTAGATCCCTGATCTGGCCCAAAAAGCTCAACAGGCCACAGTATAATGAATAAGTGTGCCACCACACAATTGGGCCCAGTATGGGGCGCCAATCTGCTAATAGATGCCTAGTCCATGTGTTGCAGGCCTGGACTGCAACTTAATCCCAAGTCTCACTTGGTCTCCTCTATATATACCCCCTCAATGTCTTGTTTTGACCTAACAGTCAGAATAATCGAGTGCACTTAAATATTCTGAACAAGAAAGGGAGGCTAGGGTTAGAGAGAGAGAGACGCGCAGCCGGCAGTAGCAGTTCGGTGGGGATCCCGTTTTCCGTGGCTGATTCCGAAGATCGTTGTCCATCCAACGTCAGAATCGAGCAGGGATACAGATCAGAAGATCTATTCGCGAGTTCTCTACTTCTTCAGGTAATTGATCTATAAACCCCCTATGATTCCGCACTTAATTCATAGGAGCATGATAGGTTTAACTCGATAGTTAGATATCCGAAATAGATCCTCGGGCGAACCGATCTTCACCGATCAGATATGGTTCCTTCAGTGGGTACTGCTAGAGGACGAGAAGGAATGGGAAGACTTCCCTTGGGGAAGCATTTATTACCAGATTCTGATGGAAAATGACATTTGGTAAGAAAAAATATCTGTATTAGTAAATTAAATTTTGGTTGTTTGTGAATTATGTTTAGTAAATAAAATGTTTCACCTTCTTAAAACTTTTCATATAAGAATTTGTGTGTTGTTGTCTTATAGATAAGTGATTGGTGTTTATTTTTTAGGTTTTTAGTCGTCTTTTCGAGTCCGTTTTCTTGTTGTTTGGTTTGTTTTTGTCATTAGTTGAATATGATCGGGTTGTTTTGTGTTTTTGGTACTTGTAGGACTAAAAGGGCGGAAAAGAGAAGAAAATGGGATGAAAAGGGTCGAAGGGAGAAAGAAGCCACTTGGACGACCGACCAACTCTGGCCGGTCGACCAAAACTTTACATGCAGCTTGTCTAGAATTGATTCTGGACGGTTGGCCAACTTCCCGGATTTTGTGGATTTGTTTCCTTCTTAAACTAGGTTTTTATACCTAGTATATAAACACTTGTTTAGGTTGAATTTGCACAACTTTTATCATTCTATTAGCTTTGGTTTTCAGCACTCTAAGTTTTAGATTTATTTTTCGTTGTTAATTCCAGATCCGAGACATTTCATTCAAGTTTAATTCAAGTTCCTTTTTTTTTCCAATTTTTCGTAAGTTCTTTAATTGTTTTCTTTTGTGTTTATTTATTTTGATTGTTCTTAAGTTCTTCGTTTTTAAATTCTTAGATTAATCGTTCGTTCTTGTTTCGTACTAGTTAGATTTATTTTCTTAAAATCTTTTTTTTTTTTAGTTTTTCAAGTTTTAGATTAAGATTTATTTTCTTTTTTTAGATTAAATTTCATTCATGTCTAGATTTGTTTTTACCTTCGTTATTGTTCTTGCTTTCTTTATGATTTCATGCCTAGGTAGTTTAATCGTTCTTGATTGATTTTCATTAGATTAATTAGTTAGATTTAATTCTTGTTAATTAGGTTAGATTTATTTACTTGTCTTTTCCAATCTTGCATATTTATTTTATTGCCTAGAATTAAAACAAAAATCCCAAACAAATTCTTTTACTTGGTTCTCAGATTAGGCTAGAATAGGATTTATTTTCTTGTTTTAACTATACAGTTATTTACCGTGTTATGTTTTCCTCGAGATTCGACTTAGGGTTTAACTTACTAATGCTACAGTAGATTTTGTTCTACTGCGAACACTTTTAGGTGAACAATAAGCATTACTTCAGTTTTGAATATTTGTAGATAAATATATTTGTTAAGAAAATTGTCAGATGAAAAAAACTTAGAATAGTTTGATGATGAAAAATTGCTAAAATATCTGTATTGTTTTGTAAGCAAAATGTTTCCTTTAGGACTAAACATACTTTGTATGTGAAAAATATGACATTTGGTAAGAAAAAAAAAGTTACATTTGGTAAGATTTTTTTAAATTTGTATGTTTATGAATTCTATTTAGTAAGAAACTTTGCTTAGGCCTGTATGTTTATGAATTATATTTCACCTTCTTAAAAACTTTGCACCTTATTCAGAAACTCAAACCGCACAAGGACGAGAAGGATGAAATCTTTGTTAAATCAGTTGAAGAAGACCCAACACCAAACTCGTTTGCCTTCACATACGACCCCAACAGAAAGCTTGAAGAAGAGGCCCCGAGATGAAGAAGGCAAAGACGAAGAAAACGAGGCTGAAGGTCCGGCTGTTCTGTGTCCACCGTGCCCAATGATCAAATTGTTGAAGTTGATGATGCTGCTGTTCAAAAGGGGCTGGAACAACTTAAGGAATTCCTGAATGAATATCACAACAACCCTTGTCACTGATGTTGCTAATAAGGTGACAACAATTCTTCTTGAAAAAGCCCCAACAAAACTAGCATGGACAATTAGTACCACAAGGGGGGCTTTAAAGAATTTCATGTTCAACATCTTGGTGATGAGGGCGGTGATAACAATGAAGAGGTGGTGCCTCGTGGTGGGGAGGGCACGTGTCTTGTTTCAGTGTTGCGTGACGTCGTCATCCAATGACATTGTGCAGGCACCAGCTGGTGAAGCCCCCCCCCCCCCCCTTCAAAAGAACCTCAAATTGAAGTGCCCCAAGTGGATGCCCCAAGCGCCGTGCAGGTACTTGTTTCTGGGGCAGATAATGCACCTCAAAGTGAAGTGTCCCATGTTAAGTCTCTTGATACCACAACGACTGAGGTAACACTGGGGCCATCAAACAAGCCGCAGGTATATCAAGTATTTGATAAGAAAACAAAACTTAGTACTGGCAGGGAAGTGTTTTCAAACAAACTCTTTTGATCTTTATTTCCTGCTTTTGTGTTTTCCCGAATAATCTGACAACGTTTCTACTTTTTTATGTAATATTTTGTGTTGCTATGTAATTCAAAAAGTTTGAATTGTATGTTATGGACATTTCTTACCAAAAACATAAACAAGTTATAACCAAAAAAAATTAATTCTTATCTATAATACAACATCTTAACCTTACCTCCCAAATTTTTTTTTTTTTTTTTTACCTAAAAATATTAATTCTTATCAAAATCAATGTCTTTAAAGAACCTATAACTAATTATTACCAATAAAAACTAATTATTACCAAAAACTATTACCAAAATCTTAATTCTTACAAAACCAATTACTTATGAAACACTTGCATTATATAATTCCTTACCAATAACTAATCCTTGCACTATAAAATTTATTACAAAACGATTTCTTGGTAACTGTTATAATCGTATCATTTCTTTTCTGCAAGGATTACGATATGATCTTGTAGAGGGTAAATCTACAACTGAGTTGGATCCGACTGGTTCGACCTGACTGATCAGATCCGACTGAAGAAGAGGCACTAGCAACCTGTTAAACAGAACAAACGTAAGAGCCCTTCGATGGACACGGGTGGGGGTGTCAGCCGAAGGACTTCCGACGCTCAAGTCAGTGATCGGAACAAATGGACAGAAAACAGTAATGAAACAATGTAAAATGAATAAGTGAAGAATGATAAAAATTCCTATTGAGATGGAGGTGGGAATGAGCAATGTGGAGATGATAGGCGGCGCCGTCTGACTGAAGTTCAGTAGACGCCGACTGATGGAGCGTGGAGGGTTTCAGAGGAGGAGTCAGTTGGCGAGTGGAATGCGTGAATGGTTGAGTGCGAGAGTGCGTGAGATCGTGTGTGCTTGACCTAGCAGTTGGGGTATTTATATCGGACGACCATCTGACTAGGGTTCTTTGTTCAAAACCCTAACCCGCCTGTAGTCGTTGAGAACGTGGGGTAGGTCTCTCCCGGCTGACTCGCTCCGTCCGTCCGTTCGGTAGTTAGTTATGTTTATTCTAGATCTTTCGGCTGACTAGTTGGACCCTTAATTAGATATGGGCTCAGTCGGCCCGATAGAACAATATTTGTTGGGCTAGCTAAACTATTCCTACTGACTTATGGGCTGACTATTTGCGGGTAGCTAGAATTGGGCCAAACATTCATGTGTAATTTGATTTGGGCCAGTCAAACGGATTTTATCCACTACAGATCTCAGACACTCAAATTGACCGAGTGTTTGATAGACTATCATGCTTAGGTGTTACCCCCGTACAACCAGCAACTGCAGCCGTTCCCACAACAACAGTACGTCCATTCATTAAATATCCATCACGAGCGTGTCGTAACCCCTTCCCACGCGACGATAAACGCCCACGGTTTGACAGGTTCCAGCTTTTCATGGAAACAAAACAATGAGATATAAGTTCTTTAATGCTTTGAGTACATTGTAATATGTAGATTTTGAAAAAGAGATATCTTTTCTGACAAAATAAAATAAAATACACACACACACACACACAGTCGAAATGTGGGGTTACCTTATGTCACATCCCAGTTCCCTAAGGAAGGCACGTGTGCCGGGACGTGGCAAGGGGTTGGGATTAAGAAGCGGGGGATAGAAATGGGCCTAGTTTCTTGGGATAATTAACCATATTATTAATGAGTTTATTTAATTGATTATGGGATCGGGACGCACAACACGAACTACGGGGTAGGCAAACCATACTTCCCATGTCGGTCGGCCTTGTCTGAATACCCATAGACATTAAATAAAATACGGGATCGGGACGCTCAGCTCAAATTATGGGGACGCCTGAGCTAAACAATCCATAATGGCTGGCTTGTGTCTGAATACTCGCAATTATAAAATATATATAGATTTCATTTCAAAACCTGGAATTTAACTCAGAAAGCCAAGTATATTGCAGGATCGTTACTAATGACTACTTTAATAATAAGCGTAGCGGAAGCATTATTCTTATTTGACACAACAACAATCCTCTTTAGCCACGTCTGCTCCACCAGCTCCTTAATCTGCAAAACATTTGGAAAGGAATTGCAAGGCTGAGTACTAATGCACTCAGTGGGTTTTTGCCAAAAACATATATTATAAAAAGAATATCCATGATAATAAAGCATGCATAGAAGGGTTTAAAAATAGATCAAACGATTGCCGAAACTAACACTCAAGCTGACAAGCTCACCCAGCGTGTTGCTGCATCTGCCGTCCTTCACACCAATCTCAACAACCGCGAAAAAGCTCTTGCCATCCGTGAAGCGGAGCTCGCTGCTTCCTTTAACTTCTCTGATCTTATGATGCAGGAGAAAACTAAGCAGATCCGGGCAGAGGTAGAAGCGGAGCTTGATGCTCGCTTCAAAGCGGTTGAGCCACTTGAAAATCTGATGAGCGAAGTGGCACAAAAGGAGAAGGCACTGATCGAACGCGAGAGGCAGTGCGCCTACTTGATGGAGGAAGTATATGAGAAAACGGCGGAGCTAGTGCTCGCCAAGGAAGGACTTTTTGCCGAGCGTGCTGATGGAACGCTTAGGGCAATGATTAATGAGTTCGCCAGCCTCCGCCGGGCAATTGACGAGAAAGCAATCATCCCCGTTCCCTCTGGCAAAATTGATGATGCCAAAAGGGGGAAGGGAAGAAGAATGATGGAAATGAGGATAAGGGGGGAAGGAAAGCTGGCAGAGAAGGAAGGAGAAGAGGAGGAGGAAGAGAAAGCAAATGGCAAAGGGCTTGTGGTGTATCAAGAAAAGCCCAAGCTGCTCGCTTCGCCAACATCAGCTGCTGCTGCACATAAAGCGAGGACTTCTACTGCAGTGATCCAGCAGATCGATTTCGATGCTGCTCTCGCAACTGCTCTAGAATAGATGCAGACCAGTGAGTTGATGAAGACTGGAGTTACAGAAATTCCGCTGGTTCAGCCAATCCATACTGTCTCAGCTTCTGCCAAAGCACCCGCCATCACTGCACCTCCTGCTGCCGCCAAGAAGAAACCTGCCCAGGCCAAGACTCAACCCAAGCGGCCCGCTCCAGCAGAAAAAGAGGCGGATCCAGCGGCTAAGCGCCAAAATATCAAAGCAAGCCTAACTGCCAAAGCTTCTCGCTTGGAGGAGGAGAAGAAGAAGGAGGAGGAAAAGAAGAAAGAGGCTGAGAGAAAGGAGGCCGTCAAGATTGTCAGGATGAAGAAGGTTGAAGAGAGAGCCACCAAGCTATGGGACGAGAACAGGCTCATTCAGTCTATCTTGATGAGGAGTGGCTACATACCTTTCACTCCTGAGGAATCTGAGGTTTGCGGCATCCAAGCGGGACATAGATGTTTGCCGCATTACAATCAAGGAGATGGTAGAATGTGGCAGGTATCTACAAGAAGAACAAGACTTCATCCGCAAGCTTATCGACAGAAGAAGCCCAACCTTCAATTCCGAGCAGAGCGAGAAGTTCCAGCGAATGCTGAAGGAAATGACTGAGAGATCTTCTAATGAGATCGAGATAAGAAGAAGAGATCACCCCGACGCGTGCTACATCGAAGATTTCATATCGGATGAGCTGAAGGAAGCTTGGAGCGAGTGTCGTGAGAAATTCATTAAGGCCTACTACTTTTGGAAAGTATTTCCCGGCCAGGACTCTGTCTCCAAGATAGACGCTCTCAATAATTTCATGGTGCTTCGATATGAGCCGCTACGGAGGAAGATTTTTATTGAAGCAGAGCTTGCCGAGCCAAAGAAGAAGATCATCAAGATCCTAGAGCTGATACAGTTCCCTATGCCCAGAGTGCCGAACTCGGATATCCCCAATCGCAGAATTCTCGATGCCGAGATTGATGAGGCACTGGAGCTGGACAGCATGCACAGAGAGAGCTCTGAAACTACAAAGTCAATGAAGCCGAAAGTTTATTCAACATACTTTACTGATAAATGTTGAACTGCTCTTGTGCTATGCTTGACTCATATATCCCAATTTATTTTTCTGTCAAGTGTGTCTCTCTTACCTTAAAGTATTTATATGCTTTATGTGATTTATCCTTATGCTACAAAAACTCACACGATAACCATAAGAACTTAAAAAAAATGGATAAGGCTGAGAAGGATTCAGTCGCTTGAAGTTCTTACAGTGGTTAGAATGATGGGTTTTGGCATCAAAAGGGGGAAATTGTTGGGAATTGTTAAGGATTCATGTGTTAAGGGGGAACTTTATGGGATGTTTTAATAAAATATGTTATATGTTTTGATTAGATCCCAAAACCCTCTATGGAAATCCTATTCCCAAGCGACCCTATTTTGATTAGATAGGTTAGAATTTTTCAAGCCTATTATGTTAGGAAGGCTTAATTTTTAGGTTTAGACGCTTAGGTTTTTAGACAGCAGGCTTTCAAGCTAAGCGAGAAGACCACTCGCTTAGGAGTTTTTTCCAAGCGAAGCGAGTTCTACCGGGCGAAGCGAAGCGAACGCTACAGTAAAGTCAAAGCGAGTCAACACTTACTAAAGCGGACGATCTAAAATCTAAAGCGAAGCGAGCTACTTCCTAACTGAAAGCGACAGATCAAGTTTCCCGCCCCGTTCAAACTCAAAGTTCAAGCTCAAGTCAAGTGAAGATCGAAGCATTAATTACGGATCTCCACGTGGCACAAGAAGAATGGAGCACGGGAGTTGACTGCCAGACCGACAAAGCCGCCGCTATAGTACTGGACGCTCCAGTTACTGTTGAACTTGGCTGTTAGCCATTTTCAGCAAAGAGACAAAGCAGCCGTTTGAAAAGCTGCAAGTCAAAGGCAAGTACTGTCGAGTGTGGAGGGACAAAGCCACCAACCTTCAACGACTTCATGTCCAATTCTCCCACTATAAATAGTAAAGGCCAGAAACAGAGAAGAGCAGAACACTGCCTGAGATTTCAGCGCATACAACAAACAAGCACTCACAGTGTTGGTCCCGGTTTGATAGGGGATACACACGTAGAGGGGGGGGGGGGGGGGGGGGGGGGGTGAATACGTGTGTAGAAGTTTTTCAACTTCTTTTTCCCTTATCTCAGAGTAGCAAGTTAGAGTGCTCGCTTCAAATACTTAAGACCTAGCTGCGAGCTAGATCTACAGTGGAAGCTTCACTTTAGACCGAAGCGAAACACTTGATCTAGAAAGTAACTTACTTGCAATGCGGAATTTAGTGAGCTATTATTTCCTAAGTATTTAAAACTTTGATTTAAGTTTGTTTATAATGCTTGTGCAGTATGAATAATCAAAGTAGAAAATGAAAGCTTAAGTAAGAGATACGACACCGAGGTTTATAGTGGTTCGGTGGTAAAAACACCTACGTCCACTTTGTTGCACGCAGCAACTAATTCTCTTCACTCAAGAATCTTGAGGATTATGGGTTCCTCAAAAACCAAGACTGGATCGAGCTTCATTCGCTTGGATCCAACACAACAACTGGGAGATTTCAGGTTCTCCACACAAACCTAGCAGAGATCGAGCTTTACCCAATCGAGGACTGTGCTAGCTTGTATCTATACTCTATGATCGAGACTTCTACTATCGATGAAAGTAGAGTCTTGGATCTTGAACACAACAACCTTTCTACGAACGCAAAAAACCTAACTAGACAGAACTAGGGTTAGGGTTTCTTGTTTTGATGACTCTCTAAATGAAGAACTCTTTACAGTAAGTGTAAAGAAGGGTAGAGTTCTTCTCTAAGCTTGGATATATGAGGGTGAGCTTAGATCTATGGAGAGTGAAGGTTGCGGAGACGAGTTTCGATGTTGCAGAAACTCGGAGAACACTTAAACAAGGACTAGAAGATTTTGCTCGAAGGCTGTGAGTGCTTGTTTGCAGTATGCGTTGATTGCTCAAGTAGTGTTCTGCTCTTCTCCATCTTCGACCTTCACTATTCATAGGCAGAGGGATGGTCAAGAGCCGTTTGATGGTTGGTGGCTTTGTCCCTCCTTCTCTCGACAGTACTCGCCTTGAACAACAGCTTTTTCAGACCCGTCCATTTGTCTCTTTGCCGAAAATGGCTAAGAGCCAATTATAACAGTAACTGGTGCGCCCAGTACTGTTGCGGCATCCTTGTCGGCCTGACAGTCAACTCCATTGCTCCATTCTTCTATCGCCACGTGGAGATCCGCAATTAATGTCTTGATCTTCACTGGACTCGAGTTTGAACTCGTCGTTTAAATTGGAGCGGGAATTGAGCTGTCGCTGTTGGGAATTGTTAAGAACAACTTGTTAAGGGGGAACCTATAAGGGACATTTTATTGTTTTGATTTGATTCCAAAACCCCCAAGAGTTCTGATCCCAAGCGACCCATTTTTGATATAGATAATAGGTTAGAAAATTTTTCTAAGCCTATACTGTTAGGATGGCTTTGTTTTGCTTAGATTTTAGACCGCAGAAGATTCAAGTGAAGGCCACTCGCTTGAGTGTGTTTTCCAAGCGAAGCGAGTCTAGTGAGCTGAAGTGAAGCGTGCCGAAGAATGGCGTAGCGAAGCGAGCGCTACAGTAGATTCAAAGCGAGTCTGCCAAAGCGAAGCGAAGCGAGCGCTACAGTGTAAAGTCAAAGCGAGTCAACTCCGGTCAACATTTTCCAAGGCAGTCACTAGGGAACTTTACTTCCCAAGCGACTCACTACAGAAAGACTACAAAGTGACTCAACTCAAAGCGGACGCTACAACTTCAAAGCAAAGCGAGCCACTACCTACCAGAAAGCGACAGCACAATTCCCGCTCCGATTTTGAACTCCAGTCAACTAGAGATCTTCGCACTAATTGCGAGATCTCCACGTGTCGATTGCGGAGAGGAGCAAGCGGAGTTGACTGCCAGGGCCGACAAGGGCACCGCAACAGTACTGGGTCGCTCCAGTTACTGTTAAGTTTGGATCTTAGCCATTTCCGGCAAAGAGCCAAAACTGCGCGTCTGAAAAGCAGCCAGCCTGTGCAAGTACTGTCGAGAGGAGGAGGGACAAAGCCACCAACCAAGCAACGGATCTCGGCATCCCTCCGCCTATAAATTGTGAAGGATGAAGACGAAGAGAAGTAGAACACTTCCTGAGCATTCGAGCGCCTACTGCAAACAAACACTCCCAGCCTTAGAGCAAACTCGAGTCTTTTGTTTCCAAGTGTTCTCCGAGTTCCAGTCTCATCGGAACTCGTCTTCACAGCCTTCACACTTAGAGTCTAAGCCCATTCCATATCCAAGATTAGAAGAAGAACTCTAGCCATCTTTGCTGCTACTGTAAAGAGTTCTTCATAGTGTGTTCGTCGTATACCAAAAACCCTAACCCTAAGTTCTGTTGTTAGGTTTTTGTGTTCGTCGTCGTTAGGTTGTTTCGATCCAAGGCCCTACTTTCATCGATTGTAGAAGCCTCAATCATAGAGTCTAGATCCAAGCTTGCACTTACATCGTTCGTGTAAAGCTCAATCGAAGCTAGGCTGTAAGGAGAGCCCGCAATCTCTCTGTCGTCGGACTGAAGCAAGTGAAGCTTCCAGTCCAGTTTAGGTTTTTGGTGTGAACCCGGAATCACCCAGCGTCTGTCAGATCCAAGCGAGTGAAGCTCGATCTCGACTAGGTTTTTGAAGGACCCGTAACCTTCAAGTTCTTGAGTGAAGAGAACAGTTGCCGAGTGCAACAAGTGGACGTAGGAGCTTCATCTCCGAACCACTATAAATCTCGTGTCGTATCTCTCTAACCCTAAACTCTTTATTTTTCCTTGTTTGATTATTCATTGCACGTGCATCTAAACAAACATAACTTGGAAATTTTAAATACTTAAGAAAGATTATAGCTCACCAAATTCCGCACTAAGAGTAAAGTCTCACTCTTGATCAAGCTCTAAGCTTAGGTCAAGAGACACGTGATTACTTCAGATCTAGCTCTCGGCTAGGTCTTAGTATTTCAAAAGAGCACTTTACTTCATACTCTGAGTTAAGGATTTGAAGTTGAAAAACTTCAAAATACGTGTTCACCCTCCCCCCCCCCCCCCCCCCTCTACGTATTTTTCCTATAACAAACCGGGACCAACAATCGCTTTCTGTTAGGTAGAGGCTCGCTTCGCTTCAGATTTGGAGCGTCTGCTTTAAATCGAGTCGCTTTAAGTCATAGTGTAGCGTTTGCTTCGAAATAGATTTTCTAAACATCCGCGTTAGTAATCGTTGACTCATTTTGACTTTCACTGTAGTGCTCGCTTCGCTTCGCTTCAGTAGACTCGCTTTGATACTACTGTAGCTTCTGCTTCGCTTCGCCTCGCTACACTTTGGCACGCTTCGCTTCGCTTCGGTAGACTCGCTTCGCTTCAAAAAAACACTCAAGCGAGTGGCCTTCGCTTGAAAATCCTGCAGTCTAAAACCTAAGCGTCTAAAGCAAAATTGAAGCCATCCTAACATTACAGGCTTAGAAAAATTCTAACCTATCTACATTAAAATAGGGTCGCTTGGGAATAGGATACATAGAGGGTTTTGGGATCGAATCAAAATATATACATTTTAATTCTAAAGTGTCCCATTAGGTTCCCCCTTAACATATGATCCTTAACAATTCCCAACACACAGCCTTCGAGCAAATTCTTCCGAGTTCTTATTAAGTGTTCTACAAGCTTCAGCAACACCGAAGCTTGTCTCCGCAACCTTCACTCTCCTAGATTCTAAGCCCACTTCATATATCCAAGCTTAGAGAATAACTCTACCCTTTGCATCACTGTAAAGAGTTCTTCACTTAGAGAGTTTTCAAACCAAAACCTTAAACCCCTTGTCTTGTCAAGTTGTTAGGTTTTGAGTGTTGTAGAAAGGTTGTGTTGTATAGATCCAAGGTTCTACTTTCCTCGATACTAGAAACCTTGATCGTAGAGTGTAGATCCAAGCTAGCACTTTCTTCGATTGTGTGAAGCTCGATCTTAGCTAGTTTTTTGAGGAAAACCCGTAATCTCCCAATCGTTGTCTTGTTCGGATCCAAGCGAGTGAAGCTCGATCCAGTCTAAGTTTTTGGGGAACCCGTAATCCTCAAGATTCTCAGTGAGAAGAATCTGTTGCAGCGTGCAACAAAGTGGACGTAGGTGCTTTGTCACCGAACCACTATAAATTCTTGTGTCGTATCTCTTTCTCAAGCTTTGATCATTTACTTTTTTATTTATCATATTGCACAAGCATTTAAACAAACCCTAAAACGGCACTTTAAATATTTAGGAAAGACTAGCTCACCTAATTCCGCATTTGCAAGCGAGTCACTCTTTGATCAAGCGTACGCTTAGGTCCAGAGTTAAGCCTATACTGTAGATCAAGCTCAGGCAAGGTCATAAGTTTTGAAGCGACCCGATATCTTGCCACTCTGAGTAAAGTTGAAAAAGAAGTTGAAAACTTCTATTACACGTATTCACCCCCCCCCCCCCCCCCCCCCCCCTATGTGTAATCCTCTTTACAAACCGGTACCAACAAGTAGGAATAATACAAGAGGAACGTTGCACATGAGATAAAACATCACATTAAAACCTATCTATTACACTTTTTTATACAATGGATATCGCATAACTAAGACTAGTTTTACAAAGGGTTATTACACAGAGGTTATTGCACTAAAGACTAAGATTAAAACCAAAAGAAACTTCAGCTTTTCTTCCACCTCAAATCAGCCTTCTTTTGACATCCATTAAGCTGCCTTTTGCAGCCCAAAATCACAGCAAAATCAGTCCCATTTGGCAGCCAAGAACCTGCAAAATCAGCCCCTAAACTAGGCCAAAACTAGTAGCCAAAAATTGCACAAGAAGCAATAAGGAAGCACATTAGTTAGCTACAATAAGACAACCTCTTAGACCCAAAAATAAGAGGAAGAATAATTAACGACTATCCTTAGCCGTACAATTTAATAATTCCGATTAATATTCTCACGACTGATCAATGGAACGTTAGTTGAAAAGAGAAAATAGGAACTTAAGAATAGGGAATATTCTTAATAGGATTTATGTAGTTTATAAGAATGTAAATTCTTATAATTTATCTTCTAAATAGGTGGAAGTCGACCGGAAGGCGAACGACGCGAAATCCTTAATACCAATTCTTGTTTCGGTATTCGAGGTGGGCTTTCTTATATAAGTGAAGTTATAGAATGTATGATGAAATGTTTTATTTTCAAGTATTGTCATGCCATAAATGTTTTGATTTATGTATGACGCCTATCTGCATTGGCTACGCCAATTTAAGTTAATCGAATTCGGGTCCTCGTTAAGACTTGCTATCTTACTTGGACTAGTGTACATAGGACCGTGAGTCATCTTTAGGGTTGACCGGTCGAGTGTCGTGTGAGGTGGCCACTTCCTCGACACCATAGTTTCAGATATGGTAGATTACTAAAGAACTTAGTCGGCCGACAACTTTAGATCACAAGAATTGTTTTAGTAAGCATAGACTCTTTTCAACAAAACTCCTATGTCTTACTCTTGAATGACTTGACAATTATTATGTATAGTTTTAGGCACGTGTCCACTGAGTACTTCGTACTAAGCCTTGCATGTATTTCTAAATGTGCAGGTTGAGCAAGATGATGTGAAGTGGCGAGTGGAGCTTTTGTCGTTATATATTAGGACTCTCGGTAATACATGTCTTCATACATGTATTCAAGTAATCTCCCGCTGTGTATTCAAGTATTCTTCCACTGTGTAAACTCTTATACTTTCAAGCATTGTTCAAGTCATGTAATAGATTAGGACAAGTATCCTCGTATTCTCATATGAGATCCCGAGTCGAGATGTATAATGATATAAAGTGTTGTTCAAATAGCCATATGAGTCAAATTCTACATACAATCTTATACCCCCCTTTCTTTCCCCTATTCTGAATTCTCATCCCTAGTCATGGTTTCTCGGCTTAGCTATCCTTAGCAAAGTCCGGTCGTGACATATATAGCTTAACTAAAATCGAATATTGTTGATAACTTTAAAAAACACAAATATTAGTGAATTTTTACACAGTCTCCCCAAATTATCCTAACTTTTTCTTTTCACCATCTTTCTCTCTCACCTCCACATGCAGGTGTCAGTTTCACCTTTTTAAGTTTGCTATGAGTGTGTGTGTGTGTGTGTGTTTTGTTAGTTTTCATTAAATTATTTTTATTCATTTTTCTTTTATCCCTTTTTTTTCACTTTTCGTGCTCTCTTAATCCAGTTTTTGTTTTTTTTTAAGTGCATATTATCTTCCTCAATTCGTATTTATTACAATCTATAACTTGTTAATCGTATTTCTTAGAATTCGTATCATGTTTATTAATTTGTATGTGTTGCCCATAACTTGGTAAGAAATTTCATTTCTTGTCTATGATTTCGTACAAATTCGCATTTTTCAGCACTCTTGTTATGGCTTTATTAATTTGTATAAGTGATCATAAATTTGTATGCATAGTCATAACTTGGTAAGAAATTTTAATTCTAACCTATTATTCGGTTCGAATTTACATTCTTACCATTCTTGTAATCGTTATATTAATTTGTATATGTGGCTGTAGATTTATATGCATTGTTGTAACTTGGTAAGAAATTGTATTTGTAATCATAATTTTGCACCTATTATTTGTGACGAATTCTCATTTCTTACCATTGTTACTATGGGTTTTATAAATTTGTATGTGTAAATTTTTACCTATTATTTGGTAAAATTCATATTTCTCACGGGGCAAAATTGTCCCACTATGTATAAAGTGTATATTATTTGTGTTTTTTTAATTTTGAACAAATTTTGATTTTACCTTATAATGCGGCTAAAAGACCACATTATCTCTAATATAAAATGTGGTAATGAGTATTATATTACATGTAAAAGCAATGAATCAGGTATTGTATGTTCCCTTCCCCGTTTATAAAGGGTACAGTCCTTATCATAGACTCAATTTTATTAAATTAGGTCATTTATAAATGAGATTGAGAGAATAAGTGTTGGTCCCGGAATGACGAGTAGGATCACACGTAGACGGGGGGAGGGGGGGGGGGGGGGGGGGGGTGGTGAATACGTGTGATAGAAGTTTTCAACTTCTTTTTCAAACTTGCCTCATAGTAAGCAAAGTGAGTCGCTTTAAAACTTAAGACCTAAGCGTAAGCTTGATCTACAGTTAAGCTTTCTAGAGACCTAAGCGAGAGCTTGATCTCTAGAGTGGCTCGCTTGCTGAAATGCGGAATTTAATGAGCTAGTCTTTCTTAAGTAATTAAAATCTCCGTATTAAGTTTGTTTACGTGCTTGTGCAAGAATGATAATCAAAGCGAGTAAACAATTGAAAGAGTAGGGTATAGAGATATGACACCGAGAGTTATAGTGGTTCGGATATAAAACTCCTACGTCCACTTCGTTCCACTCCGGAACAGTTTCTCTTTACTCAAGCAACTTGGAGATTACGGGTTCCCCAAAAACCCAAATTAGAATCGAGCTTCGCACAATCGATGAGGGTGCAAGCTTGGATCCTTACAACAACTTGGAGATTACGGGTTCTCCACAAACCTAAGACAAGAATCGAGCTTCACACAATCGATAAAGGTGCAAGCTTGGATCCTCTCTACAAAACTCAATCAAGGTTTTCGCAATCGATGAAAGCGAGACATTGGATCTTACAACAACCTTACAGACAGCACAAACACTAACACACTTGACTAAACAAGACAAGGGTTTTAGGTTGGGTTCGTGTATACTCACACTCTACGTGAAGAACCTTTTACAACAAGTGCAAAGGCTAGGATTCTTCTTCTAAGCTTTGGATAAGTATGTGGGCTTAGAGTTTAGAGTATAAGGTTGCAGAAAGCAAGCTTCGATGGAACTGGAAGCTTGGAACACTTTGTCAAGAACTCGGGAGAATGTAAGCTGGAAAATCACGAGTACTTGTAAGTATTAGCGTTGGAAATTTGCAGAAGTGTTCAAGTGTTCTCTCTTCTGCATTCCTCTAGTTATACTGTGAGAGACGGGTAGAAGCCGTTTGAAAGTTGGTGGATTTTTCTCTCCACTCTCGACAGTACTTGTGCTTGACCTGCAGCTTTTCAGAGGGAAGCTTTGTCTTCTTTCCCAATTTGGCTAAAAGCAAAGCGTAATAGTAACTGGCTTGGGCCAGTACTGTAGCGGCTGCTTGTCGGTCTTCCCAGTCAACTGTAGCATCTGATTCTTGCTTTCCACGTAGAGATCCGCATTAAATGGCGGTTGATCTTCACTTGACTCGAATTCAAACTTGTTTTTCGCTTTCAAGCTCTGCATCGTACTTGCTTCTCTTTATCAGAGTACTCGCTTTAGCTTTGTTGGGTGGACTCGCTTTGACTTTATCGAGAGCACTCGCTTTCGCCTTATAGGGCAGACTCGCTTAACTTCAAAACACACTCAAGCGAGTGGCCTTCTCGCTTTGCTGGAAACCTGCAGTCTAGACCTAAAGAGACTAAAGCAAAACAAGCTTTCCTAACATTATAAGCTTAAAAGTTCTAACCTATCATGCTAATCAAATAGGGTCGCTTGGGAATAGGATTGACACAGAGGGTTTCGGGATCGAATCAAAACATACTAAATAATTTTTAAGTAACTAGGTACTAAGCTAAACTTCAGTACGGCATTTCATCCTCAAACCGACAAACAATCAGAAAGGACGATCCAAACTCTGGAGGATATGTTGAGAACGGTAGTACTCGACAGAGGCGGAAATTGGGAACCAATATTGCCATTGATTGAGTCTGCGTATAACAACAGCTACCAGGCAACGATAGACATGGCGCCATACGAGGCCTTGTATGGGAGAAAGTGTAGATCACCACTTTACTGGGACGAGGTAGGAGAGAGGAAAGTTCTAGGTACCGATGCGGTCGAGGAAATGATCGAGATTGTGAGACAGATCCGAGAAAGGGTCGAAGAAGCTCAAGATAGACAAAAATCTTACGATGATAATCGCAGAACCGAGATAAATTTCGATGTAGGAGAAAAAGTCTTCTTGAAGGTGTCACCTTCAAAAGGGATAGCGAGATTCGGTGTAAAAGGGAAGCTAAGACCACGCTTTATCGGACCATATGAGATTCTAGAAAGAATAGGTCTGGTAGCTTACAGGTTAGCACTACGGCAAGCTTAGGAAGCGTAGACAACGTATTCCACGTGTCACAGCTTAGGAAGTACGTGTTTGACCCCAAACATGTTATCCATCAAGACGAAGTAACCTTAGACTCAAACTTGAGTTACGAGAAAAAACCAGAAGCAATTTTGGACCGGAAGGTGCAACAGCTTAGGAATAAGTCTATTACTTCAGTCAAGGTTCTGTGGAAACACTACGGACAAGAGGAAGCAACATGGGAACTTGAGGATAAGATGAAGGAGAAATACCCCAAGATTTTCAATTAGAGGTACGCAAATTTCGGGATGATTTTTTTTTTAGGAAGGGGAGGATGTAATGGCCCGCATTTTCGTTAGTATAAAAACTAACTAATGATATATAGTTACGAGTAATGTAATAGTCGCGATTTTATTAGTGAGTAATAAAACCTCGACTTTTATTTAATGAATAAGATTTATATCATTATTATTATTATTAGGGGAAACAAAACTTTAAAAGAAATTCGAAAAGCAATAATGTACGATTTTTAGTAATGTCCCGAGGGAGTTGATTAATTAAGAAGGCCCGAGTAAATAAACGAACACTAGTCATTATTCAAAAAAAAGAGCCGAGGCCCATGATAAGATTTAAGGCCCAATACACGAATTATTTATCAACAAGAACGAAGGCCCGAGAACATGAATGATACTCCGAACCTAAAACGAGACATGTAAATAAATAAGGTTACATGTTATAAAAATACTATACACTAATGAAGATTACATCTTTATTACATAGTTAGAGCTCACATAAATCCCTAACCCAATAATTAGAGGATAAACACCCCTTAAGTGGGATTAGGGAAGGGATATATCCCAATCATCATTGCTCACAAGATTGCATGGGGAATTAACAAGCATGCAGCCGGAACTCTCTCTCTCCCTCCTCTTTTTCTTGTGCAAAAATCTGCCAAAATAACAAGTGACCAATCCCCATTTATCTCCCTCTTTTTCCATAATGATGAAGGCAAAACCTACACCCAACAAAATACATCACAAGTTATCATTCATCATCTCATACAACAACCATAACATTCAAACTAGAGAGAGAGAGTTAGAAACTAAGAGGGCAGCAAGAGAGTAGAAACCGAGAGGGAGAGCAGCAGGTAAGAAGCAAGGGAGGAAGAGAAGCCATAGATTTCCAGCTTCTTCTTCAAGCCAAGCCACGGTAAAACACCCCCTCCCCTTCCCCCTTCAAAATTTTCAGCCATGCATGAGCTAACAAGGACTTATACAACCATAGGGACAAGCACAAGGGAAGGAGGAGAAGGAGACTAATCTTAGCAAGCAATTTCAGCCTAAGAAAACAAGTAAGACTCTCACATCACACTATTATAGTTAGATAATGATTTTGGGGTGGAAAAAGGATTAATTCCCCCTCCATAGGTCACCAACACTCGGCCTAGAAGAAGGAAACCGAGAGGGCAGCAGCTAGGAGAAGGAACCAAGAAGGCAGCCCCAAACCAAGCTAAGGATCACCATTTCCAAACCCACCAAACAAGTAAGTACTCACCTCCATATTTCTCTAGGAACCAAACCCAGCAAGCATGATTTTCCCCACCAAAAGACCACTAACTCATGGCCTAGAAGCTGCTAAGTAAGGAAAACTGAATGCATGTTCTTAAGACCTAGAAATTTCACCTTAAATCAAGCATGCAAGCATGAAACATGGCCTAAGATAGGAATAGCCTTAAAAGCTAGTATTTTGCCTTCATATAAGTGTAGGAACATGACCAAAATGTGTAATCATAAGGCAAGAAGAACCCCAAGAATTTTTCCCAGTTTAATAACAAACCAAACACAACAATGGCCCCAAAGACTGGAGTTTTCAACTCAACGATAACCAACAACAGCTAATACAAATCGCATAAAACACAAGCTATTTCCAAACCCCAACAACAATGGCATAATCTAACAGTAGCTGGAAACCGAGAGAGGAGCAGAGGAGGATAAGAGTGAGAGAGGGACTCATCAGATTAAGGATATTGCAATGGGAGGTTGCCAAAATGGGGCAAGGACTCGCAAGGAGCCATGGCAGAACAGGGGAGGAGCCACCACCGAAGGAGGAGCCACCAGCCGGAGCCATTTCACCTACAAGAGAGATGGTCAGAAGCAATGGACAAAGGAGGAATTGTTCCTCCAAATGGGGAGGACAAGCCTCGATTCCGACGGAACAGCCGACCCAACGGAGTCGCCGTGGGAGTTGCTTCCGGAGGCAGGACAAATCAACGGAACCCGGACCACCGGAGAAGGGTAAATCGAGAACGGAAGGAGCCCACACCGGAGCCGTCTCACCACGGCGAAGAAATGGGACAGACTCGGCGGCCAATTCATCGGAGGAGCCACCGGGGAGGATCATCCCCAAATCTGAACTCAATTACGGCACCCCCACCCCTCGAGAAATCGGGAACCCAAGAATGGAGAAGGACCGTGAACGACGGTGATGGAGGCCGTCAAGTAGCAGCCGCCGATGAGGGCGGAAGTCGCCCTGCGACGTACTGCCGAGAAGACAAAAGAGAGGAGAGGGATGGGAGATGTCGCGAGGAAGAAGAGAAGAAGAGGGTGCAGCCACGAATGAATCCCACAAAATGGAGGAGGGATTAAACCATAAATTAATTTGGGCCGGGCCGATAATTAACAGGGCTGAGCCACGGGCCAAACCAATATACATATATACGAACGGGCCAAAATTTTAATAATAAACGAACATTTAATAACGGGCCATAATTATTAATGAACGCATAATGGGCCGAAGATTTAATTAAAGGAACGAGCCCAACCATTTGGGCCGATAATTATTAAGAATGTGGGCCATAACCATTAATCGATCGGGCCCAACCATTTGGGCCGATTAAATTGGAACATAAGTCGATAATTAATTCAATGGACCGAGCCCAACCATTTGGGCCGGTTAATTATTTATTATGCCGGACCAATCAATTGGGCCGGACTTGTAAAATTATAACGGGCCAAGAATAAGGGATGACTCTTCGGAGTTGATGAAACGATTTTCGAGCTCGAGTAATTGGACTAAAACTCTAATGTTCCAACCGAACTCTGAAGATTTAATGATCGAACGATCGATCTAGATAACAGTGACATAAGTATAAAATACTTCTACAAAGAAGAAAGAAAACTCATGAAGCTTCACCAGATCCTACGATTTCCAACGAGGACGAAAGAATTATAAGATACAAGTACGATCGAGGTGATCGAATTCAGAATGTTAACTAGAAAGGAGTAAATAAAAGAACACAACCTCAATAGAAGAACCCTTCGCATAGATCCATATAATTATCGATTTTTCATCGAGATTCTGATTTTTCGTTCTTTGAACGAGGTTAGGCGAAGGAAAAGGCCGAAGTTAAAGAGGCACTCTCGATCTTGAGAGGATCAAGACAAGCTATTGAGGTGGGCTTTCGTACAAAAAGAAAATGTTTACTTATGTTAAGTTCTTTTAAAGAATTGTCATGCCATAAATGTTTTGTTTTGTATGATGATGTCTATCTGAAAGGCTTCGGCCACAGGGCTTCGGCCACAGTTATCAGAAAGAATTCGGGTCTATCGGGGTCGCACCTCGATGGACTTAGTGCACTCATGTTTGACCGTGAGCTACATATTTGCCGGTCTAGGTATCCGGGGGAGTGACCACTCCACTGGATGCCAGTACAAGTTCAGATATGACGGATTACACCCAGAAAACCAAAGCTTGCAAGCGCTATTTATGAAAATGTTTTAGTGATCATAGGTCTTTTCCATAAAACCCTATGAATCACTCGCATGGCTGACAGTTAAAATGTTTTGTCAACGTGTTCACTGAGTACTTCAAAGTACTCAGCCCTGTACATATTTCCCGTGTGCAGGTTGAACAGATGGAGTGAAGTAGTCGGGGAGTGGCTTTTGTCGGACAAGAAGAGTCGAAGTCTCTTGGTGGTGCATGTCTTCATACATGCATCCTACGTTTTTCCGATGTGTTGTATTAATTGTTATTCGAACTCTCTTTGGTGTATCGTTGCAATACCTGTCCTTGTTTTTATATCGTTGTTTCTCAATGGCTTTGCAAGATAGTTATCCCTCCTTTGGACATTGTCTCTGCTTTTTATGTCATGCAAACAAATCCGCTGCTTGACAGTGCTTCCTCCCAACCATTCTCGACGAATGGTGGGAATTTGATGTAATTCGATGAAATGTTTCCATAACTCTTTTCTCCGAGTTGTTGTATTATATCCATTTCCCGTTCTTTTACGTCGCGACCTCGCCTGTTTCCCCTCTAAGCGGGGTGGGGTCGTGACAAGTAACGCTCGTATTGTGATATGTGACCGAAGTTATTATATTCGATTTATTTAGTAAATTATTAAGATTATAGAAATAGATTAGAATTTATTTCGAATTAGAATAAATATTGAATCGATAAGTCGTTATATAAATCGATATTGGGGCGAGCCCATTTTTTGCAAATTGGGCCGAGCCCAATTACAATTCTATGCAAGAATTAAATGGTGTCATGAGTGCATTTATTAGCTAATGCAAAAGGGAGTTGTCGACATACGCATATGTCATATACCCCCAACCTCAACATTTATGGAGGAAGGTAATAAATGAGGTTGCAATAAATACTCCCTACTCCCAATCCACCACCACCCAACCAAATTTCTTTCACTTTCCTCAAATGTCAACCAAGACATTACTTTCCTCTTAACTCTCCTTCAATTCCATACGACACCTTCTTCAACTCTTTGCTTCAAGAGAAGCAACTACTACTCAGAAAATAGAAATTTTGTGGAGAGGAAGATCATCAACAAGGAGAATGAGAAGCCCGGAGCCCCATCTTCATTCACTCTTTCCCGTCTGACTACGTCAAAACCCCTCACCATAGTAAGTTTAATATCCTTGTATTATCCTAAAATTCATCTCTTCAAGCATGAATAATTAGTATAAATCACCAAGCATGATTCATTAAAATCTATGCTAAAGCTTAAGTATGTATGACTATGTTCATAAGTTAAAACGAAGCATAAGTATTGATAATCGGACTTCTTATAAATCAAGAAGAATAAAGGATAAGAACACCCTCATGTATGTAATTATCTAAATGTCTATAAATCTGCAAATTCATATATGATTTTCATAAGAAAGAATGCGTAAAAAACTAGAATCCACACACGCATACTAGATATATACAAAACTAGAAACGATGGTGATTTACCAAATTGAAAGAAGGGCAAAGTTCTGCCCAAATGTTTTTCGGAGCCGTCGGCACCGAACGACGAAACCCGGCATAGAAGTTGAAGCTTGATAGAAGCTGAAGCGTGATACAAGCTTGATAGAAGCTGAAGCTTGATAGAAGTTGAAGCGTGACAGAAGCTGAAGCTTGATAGAAGCTGAAGCGTGATACAAGCTTGATAGAAGCTGAAGCATGATAGAAGTTGAAGCATGATAGAAGCTTGATAGAAGCTGAAGCCTGAAAGAAGCTGAAACTTGATAGAAGCTGAAGCGTGATACAAGCTTGATAGAAGCTGAAGCATGATAGAAGCTTGATAGAAGCTGAAGCGTGACAGAAGCTGAAGCTTCTTTACATCTCGATCCGAGGTAATTGAAATAGGCATGTCGTGTAGACGTACTATCTCGCGAACGTAGAATTGAGCTAACCTTTCAGATCCGTAGGTGATTTGGATTGGGACGAAGTGAGCACTCTTAGTAAGTCGGTCTATGATAACCCAAATGGCCGTGTTTCCTCATTTCAATTTAGGTAAGCTCGTCAAGAAATCCATAGCTATGTGCTCCCATTTCCACTGTAGAATTTTTAATGGTTGTAACTTCCCATAAGGTCGTTGGTGCAACGCCTTCACTTGTTGACATGCTAAACATCTTTCAACGAAAGAAGCTATGTCCCTTTTCATGCCTTCCCACCAGAATTTCCTTTTCAGGTTTTGATACATCTTTGTACTTCCAGGGTGGGCGGCGTATGGTGTGTCATGAGCTTCGCTCAATATCTCAATTTGAGCTCTTCATCGGGTGGTATGCACAACCTCCCTTCCTTCGTGATAACATTATCAGCTTCCTCACGATATTCTCCTCCATTATCTGTCGTTATCCTTAAGCTAATTTTCTCCATCGCCTCATCCTTCTTCTGTGATTCCAAAATTATGTTTCTCAAATCTAGCACCACTATCAAGGTAGCGATAAATCCCTCGACTGTCTCTAATGGAGGTATCACCTCGAGTGTTGATCCCGGATTGATAAGTAGGGTTACACGTAGAGGGGGGGGGGGGGGGTGAATATGTGTAACAAAAGTTTTTCAACTTCTTTTCCAACTTATCTCAGAGTGAGCAAGACTAGGGTCACTTGAGACTTAAGACCGAAGCGTGAACTTGATCTACAGTAAAACTTTACTCAGGACTTAAGCGGACGCTTGATCACAGAGTGACTCGCTTGCTTATATGCGGAATTTAGTGAGCTAATATATCCTATGTAATTGAAGCTTCGTATTAGGTTTGTTTATATGCTCGTGCAAATATGAGATAATCAAAGCAAGTAAATAGCGAAAAGCTTAAGGACAGAAAATACAAGACCAGGGATTATAGTGGTTCGGTGGTAAAACACCTACGTCCACTTTGTTCCACGCAGGAACAGCTTCTCTTCACTCAAGAAACCCTTTGAGGATTACGGATTCCTCAAAAACCAAGACAGGATCGAGCTTCGCAAGCTTGGATCCAACACAACAAAAACTGGGAGATTACGGGTTCTCCACAAAAACCTAAGACAAGAATCGAGCTTCGCACAGTCGAAGAACATGCAAGCTTGGATTCTCTCTACTCGATCGAGGTATTCAATATCGATGAAAGTGAAACCTTAGATCTTACAACAACCTTACAACTTAACTCTAACACACTTGACTGGACAAGAACAAGGGTTTTGGTTTGGTTTTGAAAACACTCTAAGTGAAGAACTCTTTACAGTAGATGCAAAGGCTAGAGTTCTTCTTCTAAGCTTGGATATGTATAGTGACTTAGAATCTAAGAGAGTGAAGGTTGTTGAGAACAAGTTTCGATGTTGCAGAAACTTGGAGACACTTTCCTACAAGAACTCAGGAAGTATGAACTGGAAATCGTTAGTGCTTGTTTGCTTTAAGCGCTGAAATTTCAAGGAAGTGTTCTCTTCTCTACACTCCACTATTTATAGTGTGGGAGGAGAGTAGAAGCCGTTTGAAAGTTGGAGGCTTCGTCCCTCCACACTCGACAGTACTTGACTTTGACCTGCAGCTTTTCCAGATGCTCGCTTGTCTTTTTTCCCGAAATGGCTAAAAGCCAATCGTAACAGTAACTGGGCTCCTCCAGTACTGTTGCGGCTGCTTGTCGGTCTAGCCGGTCAACATTATTCTACAATCTTCATGTGCCACGTGGAGATCTGCAATTAATGTGGTTGATCTTCACTTGACTACGTTTGAACTTCGAGTTTGAACTGGAGTTTGTAGTTGAGTTGTCGCTTTCACGCTTTGGAACGTGCTCTCTTCGCTTTAGTCTTGGCACTCGCTTAAACGTAGTCGGGTTGACTCGCTTTGACTTTATCGGGAGCGCTCGCTTCACTTTGTCCGGGTAGACTCACTTCGCTTCAATACACACTCAAGAGAGTGGTTTTCTCGCTTCGCTTGTAACCTGCAGTCTATACCTAAAGCGACTAAATCAAAACAAGCTTTTCTAACATTATAAGCTTGAAAAATTATATCCTACCTAATCAAAATAGGGTCGCTTGGGAATAGGATTTACATAGAGGGTTTTGGGATCTAATCAAAAAATACATAATAAATTTATTAAAACGTCCCAGTAGGTTCCCCCTTAACAAATAAATCCTTAACAATTCTCAACAATTTCCCCCTTTTTCATGATGCCAAAACCTAACACTTTGACCACTGTAAGAACCTTCAAGCGACTGAATCCTTCTCAGTCTTATCATTTTTTTTAAGTTCTTATGGCTTTCGTGTAGGCTTGCAGCATAAGGATAAAAATTCACATAAAGCTAGTAAATGCTATAAGTAAATGAGACACGAAGCTTGACAGAAAAGTAAATATCATAGATGATGTACAGGCGGATCACAGGGGATTAGGAAAAATCATTCATCCATAATATAACCTGATAAGACTTTCGGCTTCATAGACTTGAAAGTCTCTGAGCTTGGTTTGTGATGCCTATCCAAGTGCAGGGCTTCATCAACTTCATCTTCTGTCTTTCCACGATCAAGAATAAGAGTGCCTGCAACTCTTGGCTTTGGAAATAGTATCCGCTCTGGAATTTTGATGATTATCTTGGGCACGGCAAGCTCTACTTCGATCAGGATCATTCTCCAAAACTTATTGTCGTAGATGACCATAAAATTATTCAGGGCGTCAAGCTTGGAGCAATTCGCTTGGTCGTAAATCACTTTCCAGAAATAATAAGCTTTGATGAATGTCACAAGGCATACTTCCCATCTCTCCTTCAATTCATTAGATATGAAGCCTTCAATGAAGCGCGCATCAGGATGCTCAGCTCTTCTCCTCTCAATTTGATCAAATGGCCTTTCGGTCATTTTCTTCATTATAATGCCAAACTTCTCGCTTAGCACAGTGTTGAAAAGAGGCATTCGTTCATTGATGATCTTCCTCATGAAGTCATACCCCTCATTTGAATAGCCACTAGGAGAAAAACGCTCATAGATAACTCAAATTTTGAGTTATCTATGCACCAGAAAAAGCGTTATAAAACTCAATGTAATCTGTAGTCACGCTCATACATTACGGTTTTTTAGCGTAATCTATGTGACTCAGTCATAACACTTTGCACTGCCATAGATAACAGTTTATAATCGTAATATATAACGATGATACATTACAGTTGTCCACCGTTATCTATAATGTTCTATACGTTATAATTTGCCTTCATAGATTACCGTTTTCAATGGTTTTTATTACAGTATCTAATCGTAGTCTTTTTATTTGTTTACATAACGGTTTTAAACCATTATTAAATAATTCTATAATGTTACTTCTTCGCAATTGTATACATTACGATTTGTGACCATTATGTATAGCATATATGCATAATGTAATGGAATACCAAGAACTAAGTTTAGCTTTTCATTCATGAAAAACACAAAATGACATCATCTAAACATAGTTGTTCATAAATCCCATGATTCTTGTTTCGCTATCACCAAAAAACAAAAGTAAAGTTGTCTTCCTCGCCAACTTTATGATGCAGCTAGTAGAAAACAGAACCCGCTTTATATTTCCCAAGACTAGCAGCCAACTTTCCCAAGGAGCAGAAATTCGCTGTCAACGTAATAAAGAAGCAAATTTTAAAATTCAAAACACTGAAAGAAGCAAAGCAGCATTCAACAAAATTGTAGTGATCAGTCACTAGTTAACGAAGATGTAAAGCAATTCACGATACCTTTTCTGAAAGAAGGGATTGAATTGGAGGAAATGGCATCCCTACAAGAAACTGCAATACTATTGGCTTTGTAACCTCACAACATATGTAGATATAAAAATATTTCAATGTGAAATTAAACTCTATCAATCAATCAAACTATAGAAAACTTTAGTAGAATAAAATTCTTCTTTTCAAAGATAGACAATATAATCAAAATGTTATTACCCTCAAAAAGAGTAACTTCATCACTCGAATGTAGAACAGTATGAGAAAAGTATATTATGGATTATTCCCACTAATTTTTAAAATTACCATGTCATTGAATAGCTCAATAGGAGCTGGTGTGGAACTGTAGCATCAACATTAAGCAAACATCAGAATATAATTTTTTGTGTGTGAGAGAAAGAACAGGCAGATGCTGGAGTACACTTAACAAAAAGTAGGAATTAAAATGAACTCACAAGGCACCAGAATATTTGTTGGGCAGTGGAGCAACTATAGACTTGTTTATTTTGTTGATGAGGGCTTGCATATCCTGCCCAAAAATGTGCAGATTGGACTATAATTTTCAGGGAGTCGGAAAGCATAAATATCAACGAGCAAACAAGGTTGAGTTGAACTTAAATGCTTATTTCTAGAAACACTCCAAATATGGCAGTGCACAAAGAATATACTATAATATTGTGATTGGATTTGGTCTGCATCAACTTACAAATGCCTTGAATGCAGGTTTTGAGGGTTGTCATCTCATACATGCAGCATCCTGGAAGATATTAAATAGAAAAGGAAGACAATATCAGATGAAGATGATGGTATAAGGTATTTGAAAAAACTACAACAATGAAGGATGCAATAACAAAAGTAACTCGTAAGTAATTAAATGTTTTTAGTTGGAAAAAGGTACTGAAAGGTATCTTTCTCTAACATTAACACACTCACCAACAACTCATACTTTCTATATAAAGCACCACAACTTTGAGGACTCAATTTTCTCATATAAATTTAAATAGTGGTAGCCAAAGATATTCAAGTAATGATAAATCAATATAGTGTGAGAAGCAAACTCAGGGGATTGATCGCTCATAGAGGGGTAATGCACCCAGTACTTTGCGCTCAGCATTCTCTCTCTGAACCTACAAAATCACCATAAAGGTTAACGCATTCTGTAACAAAAAACCCATTACAAGAGAAAAGGAAAAACACATGAAAAGTGAAAATCGTCTCAGCAAAGTACAACCATGATTAGAAAGGTATAAACAGGTAAGGTGAGCAGCAGCAGAAGAAAGGAAGACGTGAACCCAAATTAACGACACAACAAACTCTGTAAATATTTTGGCACGGCAAAGTTACTGAAGTAGGGTAACATGAATACCTCAACATAGAAGTGTACAACAATGGAACTAAACGAGAGGTTTCGAAGAAAATCATTCAATACATCTGCAGCTTACCACAAAAATGGAGAACTGAAAGAAATTGGTAAAATAGAAGGTATACATCAAACGCCTTGAAATCTAGAAAACTTACAAGAGCCAACATATCATGAAGATAGGACCTGAATGGGGTTTGCATAGCCTGAGACGAAACGAAAAAAACATCACCTTCATCAATGCAAAATACAATAAGTATGAAGGTACATTGACAAGTATATGCTATAGCAATGTACATTGAAGAAGATGATCCCCTAACCTACTCTGCATCGACACAACCAACCAACTAACCCACACCTGAAGAAGAACTATACATGATTTTAACAAATTGGAAAAGTAAACAATTCTTCTAGCACAATAGTACTTATATTGCTAAGAACACCAATGCACATACCCAGATTTCTGCAGCAAATAACGCCAGCAACCAAAGTAAAACGAAACGAAATCATCCAATTGCACAACAACAAGCACAGAGTTATATACATATTCAAGGACCGCATTTCTTCTTCAAACTACACTCCGCAGCGAGAAATCGCGAAAACAGAAATGAAAACAAGCTCATTTCAACATGAAGATTTTGCGGAAGATCCTCGTGCTTCATGGAGAGATTCATGGCGCGCTTGAGGTCGGAGCTAATTGCGCGCTTCACTCCCTGTCAAGCTAATAGCTCCGACGAGCGTCACGTGCGGCTCTCCGAACTCCGATCTGAGGCCGCTCACAGCTTCTTCAGTCGCGGTGCTAATTCCACCGGCGGAACCCTAGGTAGAAAAACTAGAGAAAACTCAGAGAGGGAGAGAGAGGGAGAGTGAGAGTGGAATAACCGTGATTGGGAGCAGGAGAGGGAGGGGGAGAGAGAGAGAGAGAGAGAGAGAGAGAGAGAGAGAGAGAGAGTAGAGGAGAGTAATATTACCATATATTGAACCCTAGGAGACGAATTCAGTGTCGGCGAGCTCCCTCACGGCGAGGTTGGGATGGAAGACTAAATCCCAAAATACAGTTAGAAATTGAGGGGTAGAATTTGAGGGGGAGAGAGAGGGGGGAGGATGGTACCGTGGGCACGAAATCACCGACGACGGCGAGCTTCGGCGGTGATTTGCAGAGAGAAACCGGCCCGCAGCAGCCTCTTGCGATTGAGCCCTACAATTTTTTCTAAGTGTCGCACGAGAGAGAGAGAGGAGGATAGTCCTTCTTTTATGAAAAGTTAATTTTAGTATTATTTTTTTTAATAGAATAGATAACACTTATTTAATTACAGTTTTTTCTTATCATAATTAAATGTAAAAGCGTTGCTTCATACATTACGTTTCTTTCAAATACGTTAAGAAAAATAATAGAATATATTACAGTTTATAAGTGACCGTTATCTTTGGTAAAAGCAACACGCACATAGATTACGGTTTCGTAAAAAAACGCTCATACATTACGGTTTTTAGTAAAAACCGTAATGTATGAACCGTTACATTTGATAAAATTTCTTGTAGTGAGCCTTTCATCCTCTCCATGGTAATCATAGACTTCTTGCACGCTTGGATGGTGGCCTCGAGATCACACATCTTGGATTCGTCAGGATTAAAGGGAATATACCCGCTCCGCATGAGACTGCTTTGAACAAGCACATTCTCATCGAGCAAACGGGTGGTCCTTTCCCTTATCCGCTCGTATCTTGCCTGTATTTTTGCATTCAGTTTTCTGTGCTTTCTCCAGTTTATCTTCCTTCTTCTTCTTCTCTTGTTCAAAGCGACTCGCTTTGACTGCAAGATCTTCTTTCACCTTCTGGCGCTTGGCCGCAGGGTCCGCTTCTTCTCTAGCTGGAGCGGGTCGCTTGGTGATGACTTTAGATGGGGCCGCTTTGGTTTTGACAGTCGGGGCAGGAAGAGCTTTAGCAGCAGGAGCGGCTTGAGTGATGGCAGCATCACTTAGCACAGCTTGAATAGGCTCGACTTGTTGAAATTCTTACAAGCCCTTCCTCCATGATTTTGAAAGCCTGCATTGCTTCATATGTAGTGTCGAGAGGGATAGACACCCTTTCTGATGCTTTGTGAAAAGCAGAAGTTGAGGAAGCGAGCAGCTTGGATGAATCAGCAGCAACAACTTTCTTGGTCTTGTATTGATAAACTATGACTTGCTTGCCTTTGTCAGCTCTGCTTGAAGGGGTCTGCTCTTCCCCCCATTTGGCATCATCGCCAACGGGTGTCGGAGCTAGGGCTTTCTAGTCAAGGGCCCGGTGTCAAAAAATTTGCTGCTTTCCCTATGAATTCTTCACTCAATTGTACCAAAGGGTACCTCTTCTTCACTTTTATCACGGACTGCTCCCAATCCTCGTGAGATCTGTCAAGAGCTTTGGCTTGGGGTGTTATGGGAGGTGGTTCAAAGGTTCTTAGTGGTGGAAGGGTTTCTTGAATATTGGAATTGATGGGGGTATCTGGGATGGTGGTATCGATAGTTTGTGAGGGTGAGAAAATTTCATAGGTAGCTGTTTCCTTGGGATCAAGAAATGGGATTTTTGGTATAGTGTGCGTGCTTGCAGAGTCCTCATCTTCGAGGATGACTCATCTGTGCACGTGGATACCTTGGCTCGGTTGGGGTTGGGTGATTTGGGGTTGAGAAGCTTGAGTTTGGGAAGTTTGGGGTTGGTTCACCTCTTCTCCACCGGGTGAAGAGACTCGCTTCTCCTTGGAAGCTCTGAGCTCTGAAATGCTCATTGATGTACCAGAAGGTGAGGCCACTTCCTCACTTGGTTTCACAAGCGAAGCGACTCGTTTGGTCTTCTTCAGGGGTGCCTGCTTCTTCTTCTTTGCGGGCGAAGCAGCACGCTTCTTTCCCTTCCCTTTCTTCTTTTCTTTTGGGATAGCCACCGTGGGGCGCACATCCACATTTATCAGACCTCCATCCACCAACGGTCTCTCCGGCTTGATTAGGTCTGTGAAGACGCTAGCCTTCTTGTACTGATGAGTGCCTGTCCACTCACGGTCCAGAAATAGCTTGTCCAGGGCATAGGAATGCTTCCCTAGAAGGCGAAACTTGCCCCTTCTCACAATGTTGTGAGGATTCTTCGGTTCACTTTCAAAGTCCTTGGCAGCCTCTTGGATGTTCTGGATAAACCACTTGCTCCAGTTGAATTTGGAGCCCAAGAGGCTATCCACTATGGCAGTGATGGCGAAGATCTTGTTATTAGTTATCTGCCCTAGCCCACCAATATGGCAAGCTACGGATTTGGTGAACAGCTCGCCAATGTAGTTGTAGGGGCTTTCCAGATCCTCTATCATATTCTTACAGCGTTGGCTCCACACGGCGGATCGCTTTGCTGCGAAGCGAATGTACTCGTCCTCCACACCGAGACCTATGTTTGATAGCAACTCCTCTCCTTCCTCCGGTAGCTCGAACACTTTAGCCACATCGAATAGGCTAATGTACGTGGCTTCTCCTGTGCTAGGATCAGTGATGTTGGTAGTGTATTCCTTTTCATGAAAGTTTAATAGAAATTCAGCAACGGATTTTGTAAGTATTTTAGAAGGCTTGGCAGTGACAAGCTTCCATAAGCCTGCAGAGGTCACTGCCCTTCGGAAAAATCCGGTAGGCTCTAGGATTGATTCATCAAGATGGGGTTCGACATTTGTGAGATTTTCGGCATTTTTTAAGAATTCCTCCATGGTGATAACTTGCTCCTTCTTTCCCATGGTGAGTGATGGAAAAGTTTTTGGTGAGGGTTTTAAAGGATTGTGAAAGCAGAGAGTACTAGCAATTTGCAGAGAGATTGCAGAGGGCTTTCACGAGAATGGCAAATTTGGGGGTGATGGTTTTTGCAATCGACACAGTCCTCCTTTTATAGTTTAAGGGTTTGATGCTGACATGGCGGAGAGAGTCAGTAAAAATACGACGTGGCTGCAAGCGAGTGGTGATGTGGCTGACGTGTCACAGTTAAAAACGGCGATGAACCACACAGGTGATTAAGCATAGCACGTGCCATGCTATGGCTCGATCGCACTATCGCCTATGATCCAACGGCTAAGATTTGAAGACTGTTCTAATTCAACGGCTAGATCGCTTTGCATTTTGGCGCTTCAATTTGACGGTGAAGTACACGCGCCCGGTTATTAGGACCCTAGTACTGTGCGCATTAAATGCAAACTAGAAAGTTAGTAGGCACTCGAGTGTACCCAGCTCATACGTCTCACTTGGCAGTTGCTAGCTTAGCGATGGTAGCCGCTTGGCTATCTCGTTCGCTTGCGAAGCACTCGCTTGACGTGACTGGAGCACACTCGCTTGCGATGGTAAGTTCGAGTGACGTGGCAATCGCTTGACCATTTTTAAAGCGAATAAATTATGAACTTAATTTTTCTTTCTTAATTTAAAATGTTCCTGACTAACATACTATGAGAATAAACAATAGTGTTTACCTCTTTGTATTTGTGTCAGATTACATTTATATTTTCCACTTAGCAAGCGAGGGTTCTTAGCACGCTTCGCTTTGCTTAGTGTACTTAAAAATTGAAACACATACCAGTCAGTCTAGCTTCGTAGTAGACTGATACCTCATTGTAGACTTTTAGTATGCATCTTCATGCCATTCATCTCTTCCATCTTCCTCCTCGCTTGGAGAGTCCTCCATCGAAAGAATGAATAAGCATCTTGAACCGCTCGACCCTTATGGGGAGTATACGACAATGCTTACTCAAAGAGGGGGAAAAATGAATAAGCACTCGGTAGCTCGACCCAGAAAGGGTGAGTATGTAGTTAGTGTTTATCCACAACGAATGGGAGATGAGCGACGTGCTCCTCTTCAGCGGATCGAGGGAAGAGGAAGCAAGGGTCATAGTGAGAGTCCTGCCAAACACTCACGATTTTACGTAGGATGATGACGTTTGTCCTACAACCGTTACTAGTAAAGGTACTTGCAAGCGTTTATACCCACTTGCGGGAATCCTAAGCTAGGTAGCAACTTTCCTTGTTCACTTTGGAAGTAGACCATTCCTAGAATGACCAGTAGTTCCCCCTTAACCATAGACTTACCAATTATGTTAGTTGGTAGGGAACATCTTTCAACACTCCACCTAACTCCACCTTATGACTTCTCAAACGAGTGAGGACAAAGTGACTCGCTTGGCTTGGTGAAGATACAAAGCGAGGGTTCCCCCTAGCTTTGTGCATTCCTGAACTAACACTCTTCACCAGGGTCTAGTAACCCTAATTCCATGCATAGCTGATTGAAGCGGGTTTCAGCTAGAGGCTTGGTGAGAATATCAGCTCGCTGGAGATCGGTATGAGTCTTCTTGAGTTTGATGTCCTTCTTCTCAACATGATCACGAATGAAGTGATGCCTTATCTCCACATGCTTGCACCTGGTGTGAAGCACTGGATGCTGTGAGATGCAGATAGCACTATTATTGTCACAGAATATTGGAATCTCCTTTGCTTCAACTCTGTAGTCCTTCAACTGCTGACGAATCCATAGAATTTGAGAACAGCAGCTTCCGGGCAGCCATATACTCAGCTTCAGTCGTTGAAGTTGCTACGCTTGTCTGCTTCTTCGAGAACCACGAGACAAGCTTGCTTCCCAAGAACTGACATGTGCCCGAAGTTGATTTCCTATCAATTCGGCACCCTCCATAATCAGCATCTGAATATCCAGTAAGCTCCAAGTTGTCCTCGCTTGGGTACCAGAGACCCATATTGATTGTCCCTTTGAGACAACGAAGGATTCGCTTGGCAGCTTCATAATGACTAAGCTTGGGATTACTTTTGAAGCGAGCGCATACTCCAGCAGCGAATGCAATATCTGGTCTACTCGTTGTGAGATAGAGAAGGGATCCAATCAAGGCTCTGTAGTTGATATAGGTGAAATTTACCCTGTTTTAATAGCCAAAAAGAGTCGGTTTTGTGTCTCGATTGTGTTATATTGTCTATAGTTTATATGGTTTTTAGTATATGGGACAATATTATGCTTGTAGGTGTTTTTCTGTGTTTTCAGGCATAAATCGATGATAAAACCCCGAGACGAGAAAAGGCGTGAAGATCGAAGCTTGAAATTCAAGATTTGAGTTCGAGTGAAGGCCTCTCGATCGACCTCTCGATCGAGAGAGGTGTCGAGAGGTGCCTTCTGCCGCAGCTATCGATCGAGAGCAAAAGATGATACCCTCTCGATCGACCTCTCGATCGAGAGGTCTGTCGAGAGGTGTCCAGCCGGGATTTTTCTCCTTATTTAATTTGACTCCTTTTTGGTTTAGACTTTCCTTATGTAAATTTCTCCTATATATACTCCTACTCTAGCATTGTAAACCCTATCTAGCAATCTTCTAGCATTACTTTTACATAATTTCTAGCACACTTTTTCTTTAGAGTTTGTATTCAACATTGGAGCTTTTCAAGTTTATTCAAGATTCAAGTTTCGAAGTTCTTCGTGTTCAAGATTCAATTCCAAGTTTTTCTTACTCTTACTTTTTAATTATGTTCTTCCAATTCTTTGTGTTTATGTTTACTTTAATTATGTCTAGCTAAATTCCTTAGTTGATTTTAGGGATTGAATGCCTAATTGAATTTATGTAAGTGTTCTTGTTTACAATTAGCCTTCCAATCTAGATGCATGTTTCATGGTGCTTATTCTCATGCATAGTTAATTGGCCATTAATTGTGTATGCATAATTATGTGTTTATGCCTTGATAGGATAATTGCATAATAGATCTCATGAATGCATGATATAATAGTTTGATTTTCTTGATTGATAATTGAATTGTTATATGTCTATATATAATTGATTTGGTGTCTTAGTTGAACCTAGTTGATTATATTATTGATACTTGTTCTATTTTGCACTTGATTCAATTCTTACAATTCGAAAGAATATTAGGATTTCGTTGGGTGACTACTTGCATTGCTTTAATTAGGGTGTAGGTTATTCTTGCATGTATCACATTTAGATTGGATTAAAGTGGTTAATTGTATTCATTAATTACTTGCATATGTTTGATTAGGTAGGCTTCCCTAGAATCAACACTTTTCTTTATTTGTTCACTTTTCCTTATTTATTTAATTACTTGTGTCTTAAGTTGTTTTATTTGACTACTTATTTCTTTATTTACTTATTTTCTTATATGTTTACTTGAGTTCTTTTTATTATTATTTGTCTAGTATAAATACCACATTCACTAAACCCTTCAAAGTCTAGACATCAGTTTAATTCTATAGTAGAGGTATTGTGTGCGTTTTCGGTTTATCAGTCCCTGTGGATACGATACTCGTACTTCATTATATTACACCTATTTTGTGTGGTAGAAATAGTGCGATCAAATTTTGGCGCCGTTGCCGGGGACTGATTAGATTTCACATACATATTTTGAAATAGAATTAATAGGTGATTTAGGCGCTTTAATTTTCTGTTTTCGGTTTATTGATCTAACGTTCTTCTTTTCTTCTCTTTGATTTTAGGTAGTGCATGACCACAAGGTCTAAGGGGATAAATCCTATTCCGTTGGACTTGGAGTTAGAGCGCTCTCTAAGGACGTTGAGGCGAGGAAAGGAGACGAGAAAGATCGATACACCACCCTCTTCACCACCCGATTCGCCAAGGAGTTTCGATTCGATGGGGGATCAAGCAGTGAGGAGGACTTTGAACGACCGCTACAAGCCGGTCGTTGATCAATTTCAGCAAGGAGGATGGGGGACTACCGAAGCAAACAACTATGAGTTCAAGACGTCCCTCATCAACATGGTGCAAATCAATCAATATGGAGGATCACCGGCGGAGGATCCGAACGCACATTTGAAGCAATTTGGATATATGTGCTACATACAAGGCCAATGGAGTGTCTTCGGATTACCTCAAGCTTAGCCTCTTCGTGTGGTCTCTCAAGGACGATGCTCGGGAGTGGTTAGATAGATTGGACAAGACGGAGGTCACTACTTGGGCTGACATGTGCACAAAATTTCTCAACAAGTTCTTTCCACCCTCGAGGGCTCAAAAGCTTATCAATGAGATCATACAATTTCAACAATTCGAGGATGAGCACTTCTACGAGGCATTGGGGAGATTCAAGAAGCTATTACGAGCATGCCCAAATCATGGAATTACCAAGGAGGATCAAATCACGAACTTCTATCGTGGTTTGAACAAGTTGTGTAGGAAGGAGCTCGACTACGCTTCGAAGGGATGATTTCTGAATAATGAGTATGATGTTGCTATGGAGATCATTGAGCTGACCGTAAACTCGAGTTATGAGGAGGCTACTGACCGTCGTCTTGGAAGAAGGAGAGTTGCCAACATTGGGATCGATGCTTACGAGGACTTGATGGAGAAGTACACAAAAACAGCGAATGAGTTGGATACTATCAAGAAAGGAGTACTTCGGTGCGATGCTATCACGGACGATCAAGCAAACCCAACCGAAGAGGAAGATGCCAATTTTGTGCAACAAGGGGGCAAGTGGCAACCCAATCAAGGAAACAAGTGGCAAGGAGGACAAGGAGGACAAGGAAGTTCAAACTACCAAGGAGGATACAAGAAGCCTTATGTGCCTAACAACTGAAATCATCCGAACTTCTCTTATGCCAATCCAAACAATGCCTTGCAACCACCTCCCGGCTTCCATGTTGAGAACGGAGTCATCCAAGAGCCAAAGAAGGAGATGTCCACCGACGATTTAATTCGTCAATATATGGCTCAATCGGAGATGAGGATGACACAACAAGATGCAAAGTTGAGGACGTTGGAGCTCACTCAAAGCACCTCAACCAACAACTTGGCGAGTAGCATCAATGCGTTGACCAAACAAATGCAAATGTTGGAGACGCAAATGAGTCAAATAGCAAACGCTCAAGGAGGAGTCCATAAGCCCGGCCAATTCCCAAGTAACACGGAGCAAAACCCGAAGAACAACCATCATGTTCATGCTATTGAGCTTCGGAGTGGCACTACGTACACAAATCCATCCTTGGAAGCTGAGAAGAAAGGAGTCGGGAATTTCAAGAATGTGGTGCTCGAGGAAACGAGGATCCAAGAGCCAAGGCGAGGGCCTCTCGACACCTCTCTCGATCGAGAGGTCGATCGAGAGGTCCATACTGGAAGTCAGCATCCACCTCTCGACACCTCTCTCGATCGAGAGGAGGATCGAGAGGTCTACGACGAGGAAATTCAAATGGAACCTCTCGACACCTCTCTCGATCGAGAGGTCAAAAACCGAGGTCAGAAGGGACCTCTCGACACCTCTCTCGATCGAGAGGTCGGTCGAGAGGCCCAGCAGCCGCACCAACTTCCGACTTACACTCCGAAGGCCCCCTTCCCGCAACGATTGACCAAGACAAAGCAAGACGAGAAGTATCAACGCTTCATGGAGATACTACAAAAGGTCAACATCAACATACCACTTCTCGATGCTCTTCGAGACATGCCCAACCACATGAAGTTCATCAAGGATGCGGTCTCGGGAAAGAAAAAGTGGGGGAAGTTCGAGACGATCAATCTCACGGAGGAGTGCAGCGCGGTGATCCAAAGGAAGCTACCATTGAAGCAAAAGGATCCCGGAAGATTCACGTTGTCATGCAAGATTGGTGATCAAATCTTCCAAAATGTGCTATGTGATCTTGGTGCTAGCATAAATTTGATGCCTCTCCCTATATTCAACCGGCTCAAGATCGGGAAGATGAAGCCAACCACCATCTCTCTACTTATGGCGGACCGATCAGTTTCTTATCCAAGGGGGATAGTGGAGGACGTTCTCGTTCAAGTGCACAACCTTGTCTTTCCGGCAGATTTCATAGTCTTGGACATGCCCGAGGATACAAATCAACCTTTGATCTTGGGACGGCCATTCTTAGCGACGGGGAGAGCATTGATCGATGTTCAAGATAGAGACCTCACATTTCGAGTTAACGGGGAAGAGCTGAAGATTTCTATATATGAAGCTATGAAGAGACCCGACGATCAACGTGAAGACATCTTCTCCATCGAGACATTGACACCACCTACTTCGGAGGAGGCACTTAACCATTGTATCTCGAATTCTCTCTATGCCTACGAGGAGTTGGATGAAGCTTGCGACGAGATTCTCGAGTATCTAAATCAGTTGGAGGCTAATCGACCATCGAGTCACCACAAGGAGGTTTCATATCTCGACATCAACAAGAAGGTGGATGACAGATTTTTCGAAGAGGAAGAGAAGAAGGATGCAGCCCCTAAGGTGGAATTGAAGCCATTACCCGAGCACCTCAAGTACAAGTTCCTAGGAGAAGAAGAGACGTACCCGGTGATCGTGTCTTCTCATCTCACGGAGGCAAACACGGACAAGCTATTGAGGGTGCTAAGGGAGCACAAATCTGCAATTGGATGGACGATTGCCGACATAAAAGGTATTAGTCCTACGATTTGCATGCATAGGATCTTGCTCGAGGAAGGCCATCGCCCAAGAGTCCAACCCCAAAGACGATTGAACCCAGCCATGCAAGAAGTTGTGAGGAAGGAGGTGCTGAAGTTGCTTGATGCCGGCATGATCTATGCTATTTCGGATAGTGAGTGGGTGAGCCCTACTCAAGTGGTGTCAAAGAAAGGAGGCATGACGGTCATCAACGACGAGAAAGGAGAGCTAATCGCAACAAGGCTCGTCACGGGATGGCGAGTTTGCATAGATTATCGTCTTCTCAACACAGCAACTAGGAAGGATCACTTTCCCCTCCCGTTCGTAGATCAAATGCTCGATCGTCTAGCCGGCCATGAGTATTATTGCTTCCTCGACGGTTACTCCGGCTACAATCAAATTGCCATCGCTCCGGAGGACCAACACAAGACGGCATTCACATGCCCATATGGAGTTTTTGCTTATCGGAGGATGCCGTTCGGATTATGCAATGCACCGGCCACTTTCCAACGGTGTATGATGGCCATCTTCCACGGATTGATCGAGGATAAAATGGAGGTGTTTATGGATGATTTTTCAGTCTTTGGTTCTTCTTTTGACCAATGTTTGGATAATCTCGCCACGGTGCTTCAAAGGTGCGAAGAGACGAACCTCGTTCTCAATTGGGAGAAGTGCCACTTCATGGTTCAAGAAGGAGTTGTACTTGGTCACAAGGTGTCTTCATATGGATTGGAGGTGGATCGAGCCAAAGTTGTAGCCATCGAGAAGTTGCCACCGCCACCCAATGTCAAATCGGTGAGAAGTTTCTTAGGACATGCCGGCTTCTATAGGAGATTCATCAAGGATTTCTCGAAAATCACGAAGCCGTTGTGTGGATTGCTCGAGAAAGATGTCAAGTTCGTGTTCGATGATGAGTGCTTGGAAGCCTTCGAGACATTGAAGAAGGAGCTTATCTCTACTCCCGTCTTGGTGTCGCCGGATTGGAGTGCTCCGTTCGAGCTCATGTGCGATGCAAGCGTTTGAGCTGTTTTGGGGCAGAAGAGGGATAAGCTTTTCCGAGTGATCTACTATGCTAGTAAGACTTTGGACTCGGCTCAAAGGAACTACACCACCACGGAGAAGGAGTTACTTGCTGTGGTCTACGCTTTCGACAAGTTTAGACCTTACTTGGTGGGATCTCACACGATTGTGCACACCGACCATGCCGCCATTCGCTATCTATTCAACAAGAAGGACTCGAAGCCAAGGTTAGTTCGCTGGATTTTGCTTCTTCAAGAGTTCGACATGGAGATCAAGGATAGGAAAGGATGCGAGAACGTGGTGGCCGACCATCTCTCGAGACTCGAGCAGCCCGTGGACGGAGGGGATTCGAAAATTGCAATCAAGGAGAGCTTCCCCGATGAGCAGATTTTTCAGATGGACGATTTGATACCTTGGTTCGCCGACATCGTCATCTACTTGGTGATCCATCATGTGCCCAAGGATCTATCGTCTCACCAAAAGAAGAAGTTCCTCCACGATTGTAAGTTCTATTATTGGGATGATCCATACTTGTATAGGAGGTGTGCCGATGGAGTCATAAGGCGATGTGTTCGACAATCGGAATGGAAGAAGATCATCGAAGATTGCCATAGCGCTCCGAATGGGGGACACCTTGCAGCGAATCTTACCGCCCTCAAGATCTTTCATAGTGGCTTCTATTGGCCTTCAATCTACAAGGATTGCCACGAGTTCATCAAGTCATGTGATCGATGCCAAAGGATGGGGAATATCACGAAGAGGGACGAGATGCCGCAACGAACTATCATGGAAGTGGAGCTCTTCGATGTTTGGGGGATTGACTTCATGGGTCCTTTTCCCAAGTCTCAAGGGTTCTCCTACATTTTACTTGCGGTGGAGTATGTTTCTAGATGGGTCGAGGCCATTCCGACTACAACCAACGATTCAAAGGTGGTGATCAAATTCCTCCAGCGAAATATTTTGACTCGGTTTGGAACTCCGAGGGCTTTGCTTAGTGATGGGGGGAGCCACTTCAACAATCGTTGGTTAGGATCGCTTCTTGCGAAGTATGGAGTCAAGCACAAAGTCACATCGCCCTACCACCCTCAAGCAAACGGTCAAGCCGAGTTAGCTAATCGTGAGATCAAGCAAATTTTGGAGAAGACCGTCACCAACAAGAAGGAGTGGGCGAAGTACTTAGACGACGCACTTTGGGCCTATAGGACGGCTTTCAAGACACCAATTGGGAAATCGCCATATCAATTGCTATTTGGCAAGTCTTGCCACTTACCAATGGAGTTGGAGCATAAAGCTTATTGGGCGACAAGAAGGATCAACTTCGAGTTCAAAGAAGCCATGGGCCAAAGGTGTGACGACTTGTTGGAGCTTGATGAATGGAGAAACGAAGCATTCAAAAATTCGAGGATCTACAAGGAACGAGCTGCTAGATTTCACGACTTGAGCATCAAGAAGCGTAAGTTCGAAATTGGTGATGATGTTCTTGTTTTTAATTCTCGACTTCGGTTGTTTCCAGGAAAATTGCAAAGTAAGTGGTCGGGGCCGTACGTCATTTACAAGGACTTGAAGAATGGTGCATTCGAGGTGTTGAAGAACGACGGTGAAAAGTTCGTAGTGAATGGACATCGCCTCAAGCACTACTTCAAGCCGTTGCCGTTTTTCCCCAAGAAAGCGGCCACGTACCTCGATGACCCAAAGTAGAAAGGAGGTATCGTCGGGCTAAGGACGTAAAACGTAGCACTTGTTGGGAGGTAACCCAATATTCGTATCCCGTTTTTTATTTTTTTTATTTTGTTTCGTTTTATTTAGAGTCTTAGGTAATTTATTTTTTTTTTCGAAGTTTTAAGTCGATTTTCGTATTTTAGAGTCAAACCTCGTAATATACTAACAAATGCTAATGTGTTGTGTAGAAAACAAAATCGGGCAGGGCCTCTCGACACCTCTCTCGATCGAGAGGCCTGTCGAGAGGTGAAAGTTTGTTATCCAGTAGGTACCTCTCGACACCTCTCTCGATCGAGAGGTCGATCGAGAGGTTCTGAAATTTTGTGCCCAGGTTTGTCACGTGAAGCCTCTCGATCGAGACCCCCGTGTTTTCGATCGAGAGGGGAGGTCAGAACGTAAAGTGCAGCACCTCTCGACACCTCTCTCGATCGAGAGGTCGATCGAGAGGTCAAATTTTGGATTCCAGTAGCTACCTCTCGACACCTCTCTCGATCGAGAGGGTCATTGACGGTGCAACTTCCGACTTTGACCAGGTTTATTTACTCCTTTAAATACCTCTTTTGCACACAAATTCCATACCATACTCTCATAACTCACGAAATACTCTCAAGCACACACAAATACTCTCGATTTCTCTCTTCAATTCGTCACAAGGTACTCGATTTCTTGCCCTCTTCTTATCAATTCTTGATTCTTTACATGATTTCGCATGTTTTGACCGATTAAAATTCAATTTTGATGGTTAAATTCGTTGAATTGATAGATTGGGTATTAGATTGAGCATGTTAGATTGGATTCATGGAATTTATTGAATTAGTTGTATGACTTGAATTCATGGATGAATGCGGAGATAATTGTATATTGATATTCGAATGAGTCTTTAAATTTGTCTATGAATTATTGAAGATTCGTTGGTATCTATATGCATGAGATAAAAAGTGTGTGATGATAAGTACATGTTTGTGGAAGAGTAATGTGTTGATTGTATGGATTGGTGATGAAATTTGGTGGATAATGGGGGAGAATTGAATTTGGTTGAAGTTTGGGGGAAGATGATACATGTTGCTTTATTCTTGCATCCCTTGGATTAACTTGTTCAATTTTTAGGTACTAACGATGGCAAGAGACAAGGGCAAGAATGTTGCTTCGACCTCTTCGGGCAAAGGCAAGGGGAAAGAAAAGGTCACTTCTTCGAGCAAGGGAAAGGAGACGTGGAAGAATGACAAGACTATCCCGGACACTAGAATACCGCCGGCGAGGTCGATGCCCTCGAGTTTGGAGCCCAAGGCGTTCAAGCTTAAGCTTACCACAGCGGAGTCAAAGCGGAGATGGTCCCACCTTGTGCAACTCAAGCACAAGCATTGTCGTTTCCTACATCAAGAGACGATAGCGGCGATGGGGATAGCCAACGAGATCACCCAAATGATGCAACGAGGAGGCTTCACTAATATCTTCCAAGGGAATCACTTAACCTACCATATTCTCACGGTGGAGTTTCTCTCAACTTTGGTGGTGGAGCGAGTCAACCAAGTGCCCCACATCATTCGTTTCCAGCTTGGTGGTCAACCAAGGGAGCTTGACATGGACCAACTTAGTGATATCATCGGAGGAAACAGGAATGGTGAGTACATCGGCAACAATCATCCAAATCTTCAAGATTTGTTGTGGGCACAATTCGTGGATTTTGAGGAGGAAAGAACGAGATCCTACAACCCGGCGAAAGCAAAGGCCACCTCAATTCGGAATCCCACGATTCGCTACTTCCATAGGCTGATTTCGTCGACCATCCATTCCCGTCACGACTCCGGCACCTTCCTTGCCACCGACGCTCATCTCATTTGGACCTCATATCGAGGCCATTCTCAATGTGCAGCCCTTTACCTCGTAGATCATATGGAGAACCAAGCATACTTGTTCGGGGGGCAAAAGATCGGGATAGGAGCTTTCGTCACTCCCATTGCCCAACACTTCAACATTCGGATTGGAGAGCAGCCCGTGTCTACGTCCATCTTTGTGGATAGACGCACGTTGGAGCTTGCAAGGATGATTTCTTTCGACACGTCCGGGTGGTTCCTTAAGCTACATGGGAGGAGTGGAGTTCACCTTTTCCCGCTGCCGAACAATTACTTGACCGAGGTGATCGGGAACGAAAAGCTAAGGAGAGGAAACGGGACGATGAACTCGCCCCAACACAAGGAGCTTATGTGGGCTGAGGGAGGTCCAAGGCCCGATGAAGGAGGTGATGATGATGAGGAGGACGACGCTAAAGACGAGGCCGAGCAATATGAGCAAGGTTTCGATCAAGAGGAGGATGCGTATGCGCAAGGATACGAAGGTGTTCCACAGCCCGGTTTCCACATGAGAGCTCCGGACTTCTCTACGATGCAAGATTGGCACACGGAGTCAATGGAGGCGATGGACAACTACCATTGGGATGGTAGGGAGTTTGTCGAGTCTCAAGTGCGAGGAGTTCGAGAGGAGGTTCAAACGTTGAGAACCGAGGTGGGGGACCTTCGTACATACATTGGAGGTCGTTTTGATACTCTCGACGCTTACTTTGAGAACGAGAGGAAATTTCGAGAAGAGGAGGCGAAGGGGCGTGAGGATGAACGAGCGTACTTGGAGGATTACAATAGGATGGTGCATGAGATGCACTACTTTTATCCTCACTACCCGGAGAGCCATCAACGATTCGACCCCAATAATCCCGACAACCCTCCCTTCCCACCACCATTTCCATGAGGTCAGTTTTTAACTTAGCCTACTTCTTTTCTTTAAACTTATTTCTTTGCTATGCTTTGAAATAAGTTTGGGGGAGGAAAAGAGTGTCTAAGTTAAATTACTTTTATTGTTTTCTTGTTTTGAGAGTCTTTTATTTGTTAGTATTATTTTGGGGTATGTTAGAGTCTTTTATTGTTTTGAGTCTTAGGTTTAAATTGAGTCAAGTAAGCATGTGATGATAGTATTGTGAATTTGGCCAATGATAGAAAAATTTTTGCTTGATTTTTGGAGAAAATTCATGATCTTTATTATGCATGGAACCTTGGCGAAGCGAAGCATTTTATTCATTGAAATTGAAGCATGTCTTGATGTCGGGATTTAGTTAGTTTGAGCCCGTGAGTTTTGAGCTATTGGTGCATATTGATGCCTATTTTCTTGATTGAGTGATCATGTATGCTTCATTGTTTCTAGAACTTGCCCTATTTCTCCGTCAAGACCTTAGTATATTTATGAACTAGGAGATGATATTAGGCCATTCTTTCATAGCCACATGATTCCCATACACTAACCTTGATCATTATCTTTGTTTACCCCCTTTGAGCCTTGTTATGAGCCTTTCTTTCTTGAGCTTGGATGATAGGAGGTTTGGATGGATAAGGGTATCTTTAGTGGATTTAGTTGGTGATATGGAAGGAGTTAATTAGAATAGTTGTTGTGGTGTAGAAGGAGAAAAAGAAAAGAATTTGAGATGCTTGATTAAGTATAGTTAGCTATCCCTATGAGCTTAGAAAAAGATAGTTGTGAAAAAAAAAAAAAAAGAGAGAAAAGAAAAGAAAGTTAGAGCCTTTGTTCGAATATTGGAAAGAACATTTATTAGTTGAGCTCTATAGTAAAAAAAAAAAAAAAAAAAAAAAAAAAAAAAAAGCATAAGGGGATAGTTAGCTTGGATTGTATATGATTGCATCTAGGATATTGAGTTGTGTAGTCGGTGTGTTGGATGGTAGAAGATGGAGTAAAAACCATACTTTGGGAGGAGTTGAAAAAAAAAAGGGTAATGATTTGGAGCAATTTGAGTCACTTAGCCTATATATTTCCTACCTTAACCAATGTCCCTACATTACAAGCTTTTATAAAGACCTTTTTGATCTTAGTTTGTGAATATTACATTAGGTGGAGATGTTGAGATTAGGGGCAAGCCTATGGTAAACATGTTGCATGGCATTGATGTTGAGTGAACCTTATGATGTGCATTATATTACATCTTTTATTTGAGAGAGTTGAGAGTTCACTTATATACATAATCTCACATGTTTGGAGAGTGTTCTTTGATAGATTGACATGTTTCGAATTTGTTGGATAGGTTGTGTTATTGATGCTAAGGTTGTGTGCATAGTTTTGATCATGATCATGAGTATTGGTTTTGAAAAGTTTTGAGGCCTATATAGTTCACAATGCTAGAATCTATTGTTTATGTTTTGGTATTGTTCGGGACGAACAATGTTTAAGTTTGGGGGATTTGATATAGGTGAAATTTACCCTGTTTTAATAGCCAAAAAGAGTCGGTTTTGTGTCTCGATTGTGTTATATTGTCTATAGTTTATATGGTTTTTAGTATATGGGACAATATTATGCTTGTAGGTGTTTTTCTGTGTTTTCAGGCATAAATCGATGATAAAACCCCGAGACGAGAAAAGGCGTGAAGATCGAAGCTTGAAATTCAAGATTTGAGTTCGAGTGAAGGCCTCTCGATCGACCTCTCGATCGAGAGAGGTGTCGAGAGGTGCCTTCTGCCGCAGCTATCGATCGAGAGCAAAAGATGATACCCTCTCGATCGACCTCTCGATCGAGAGGTCTGTCGAGAGGTGTCCAGCCGGGATTTTTCTCCTTATTTATTTTGACTCCTTTTTGGTTTAGACTTTCCTTATGTAAATTTCTCCTATATATACTCCTACTCTAGCATTGTAAACCCTATCTAGCAATCTTCTAGCATTACTTTTACATAATTTCTAGCACACTTTTTCTTTAGAGTTTGTATTCAACATTGGAGCTTTTCAAGTTTATTCAAGATTCAAGTTTCGAAGTTCTTCGTGTTCAAGATTCAATTCCAAGTTTTTCTTACTCTTACTTTTTAATTATGTTCTTCCAATTCTTTGTGTTTATGTTTACTTTAATTATGTCTAGCTAAATTCCTTAGTTGATTTTAGGGATTGAATGCCTAATTGAATTTATGTAAGTGTTCTTGTTTACAATTAGCCTTCCAATCTAGATGCATGTTTCATGGTGCTTATTCTCATGCATAGTTAATTGGCCATTAATTGTGTATGCATAATTATGTGTTTATGCCTTGATAGGATAATTGCATAATAGATCTCATGAATGCATGATATAATAGTTTGATTTTCTTGATTGATAATTGAATTGTTATATGTTTATATATAATTGATTTGGTGTCTTAGTTGAACCTAGTTGATTATATTATTGATACTTGTTCTATTTTGCACTTGATTCAATTCTTACAATTCGAAAGAATATTAGGATTTCGTTGGGTGACTACTTGCATTGCTTTAATTAGGGTGTAGGTTATTCTTGCATGTATCACATTTAGATTGGATTAAAGTGGTTAATTGTATTCATTAATTACTTGCATATGTTTGATTAGGTAGGCTTCCCTAGAATCAACACTTTTCTTTATTTGTTCACTTTTCCTTATTTATTTAATTACTTGTGTCTTAAGTTGTTTTATTTGACTACTTATTTCTTTATTTACTTATTTTCTTATATGTTTACTTGAGTTCTTTTTATTATTATTTGTCTAGTATAAATACCACATTCACTAAACCCTTCAAAGTCTAGACATCAGTTTAATTCTATAGTAGAGGTATTGTGTGCGTTTTCGGTTTATCAGTCCCTGTGGATACGATACTCGTACTTCATTATATTACACCTATTTTGTGTGGTAGAAATAGTGCGATCAATAGTCCGTAGCATCCACGGGCTTCCCTTCAAGATCTGGCTCCATCTTCCAGTTGGTGTTCATGGGGATCTTCACAGCTTTTGCACTTTGAACACCTAACTTAGCAAGCATATCTCGAGTATACTTTGCTTGGTTGATGAAAATTCCATCATCTTGCTGCTTCACTTGAATACCTAGAAAGCAGCTCATCAACCCAATCATTGACATCTCATATTTGGTCTTCATAGCTCTCCAAACTTCTCGCTAAACGACAGGTTTGGTGACCCAAATATGATGTCATCAACATAGATCTAAACCCATAGCATATCTTCACCATCATTGATTGTGAAGAGGGTTCGATCTATCTTCCCTTTGCGGAATCCATTATCCACAAGAAACTGGGATAGTGTATCGTACCAAGCTCTTGGGGCCTGCTTCAATCCATAAAGAGCTTTCTTCAAGCGATACACTTTATCTCCCTACTCAAATCCTGGTGGCTGCTCCACCTAGACTTCTTCTTTCAGCTCTCCATTGAGGAACGCGCTCTTCACATCCACCTGGTAGACTTTGAACTTCTTGGCCGCTACATAGGCTAGAAATAGTCTGATCGCTTCGAGCCTAGCCACTGGAGCGAAGGTCTCATCAAAATCAATACCTTCCTCTTCAAAGTAGCCCTTAGCAACGAGTCTCGCTTTGTTCCTCACGACGTTGTGATCTTCATCTGTCTTGTTTTTGAATACCCACTTGGTTCCAATAACATGCTGGAACTTGGGGCGATCAACAAGATACCACACGTCATTTCTGGTGGACTGGTTTAGTTCCTCTTGCATGGCCAGAATCCAATTTGAATCAGCTAGAGCTTCCTCCACGCTTGATGGCTTGATGTTGGACAGAAAACAGCTAAACATAGCGCTTTCTCCCATGACTTGGTTTCTCGTCACCACTCCCTTGGAAGGATCTCCAAGAATAAGGCTTGGTGAATAATCTTTGAGCCATGCTCGCTAGGATCCGTCAGCTTGCTGGGGGTCGCTTGACTCATCTTCTGGAGCTACTTGTATTGGCTTTTAGCTAGCTTCAGCTTATTGGGTCTTGGGGGCAGCTTTCACCTCTTTATCTTGAGCAACTTGATCACTTGACTCCTTGACTTCATCATCATCTTCAAGCGTGTCCCATGTAAGTGAATTGATGGGTTCCTCGCTTGAAGCTTTTCCATTCGCTTGTGGTCCTTCATCCTGTTCCTGAGAAAGACTTAAAGTAGATTCATCAAATACAACATGGGATGATTCCTCCACAATTAGGGTTTTGCAGTTGAATACTTGGTAAGCTTTGCTTGATGTGGAATATCCTAAGAATATTCCTTCATCAGCTTTGCCTTCGAAAGCTTTCAACTGGGTGTTCCCATTGTTGTGAATGAAGACCCGACAACCAAAATATGGAAATAAGATATGTTAGGAATTCTTCCTGTCCATATTTCATATGGTGTCTTGTCGAAGCGTTTGTTGAGAAGCATTCGATTCTGAGTGTAGCAAGCGGTGTTGGCCGCTTTTGCCCAGTACTTCATTGGAAGCTTTGAACCAGCTATCATTGTTCGAACAACTTCTTTGATGATGCGATTCCTCCTTTCAGCTACTCAATTCTGCTGGGGTGTTCGTCCTGCGGAGGTTTGATGTGTAATTCCATGCTCCGTGCAGTATGCTTCGATAGTGAGTTAAGAAACTTTGTGCCTTTGTCAGAGCGAATGGTTGCTATCACTTGATTCTTCTCCACAGCGAGTCACTTAAGCAGTTGTGGAAGCTTGGACAGCGTCTCCTTTTTGCTAAATAGAAATACTACCCAAGCGTAGCTAGAGTAATTATCAACTACCACTAGAGTATACTTCCTTCCGTTAACACTCATGGGAGTGACTGGTCCAAACAGATCCATATGCAGAAGCTCCAGTACTCGCTTGGATGATGCTTCCTCTAAGCTTGCGAAGTGCTTCTTTGTTTGTTTTCCTCGCTGGCATGGTGAGCATGTGTGATCTTTGATAAAGACCTCATTAGGTATGCCCTTCACCAGTCCCTTGCGAGCTATCCTATTGATAGTTTTGAAATTGAGATGACTCAAGCGACGATGCCAAAGCCATCCAATTTAAGTAGCACTTCTGGAAACCAAGCATGTGTCTTGCTTGCAGCTCTCCCATTGAGCTACATACGCATTCTTTTTTCTTTCGCCAGTTAATGCGACTTGGGAGGTAACCTTGTTCCTCATAACACACTTGTTGGAGATAAACTCCACATTGTATCCTTTATCACAGAATTGTGAGATGGATAACAAGTTGTGTTTGAGTCCTTCGACGTAGGAGACATTCTCAATGCTTAGCTTCCCAATCTTCAGTACGACGTAGCCTTTGGTGGTTCCTCTAGAGTTATCACCAAAAGTTACTTGTGGACCCTTCTTCTCTATGTAGTCTTGAAGTAGAGACTTCATGCCCGTCATATGCCTAGAACATCCACTGTCCAAGTACCATATAGCTTGACCTTCATTGGGCATGGGATCCATGGCGCTCACCTGCAATTAGAACAATTTTGGTACCCAAATCAGCTTGGGTCCTTGCAGGTTTGTGTTTTTGGGTACCCACACTTGCTTAACTCTCCTTTGAGTATTTGTTTGTGTCTTGGGTCCCTCCACCTTTCCAACTCGTGGATTCTGCTTAATCACAGCTCCACATGTGCATTTGTTTGTGCATGACGGAAAGGTACGAGATGAACTAGCTTGAGACACACCCATGCTCTTTCTCTTTTACTTATATCCTGAAGCTGGTCGCTTCGGATTAGCCATGAGCTTAGAGAATGACTTGGGATTTCTAGTCTCTGCAAGCTTCTCGCTTGGCTTCCTCTGCGAGGTCAAATTTGGCTTTGGGCCTTGACTCGCTTTGGAAACACTTTAGGTATGAAGCTTCCTTTTGGGAACTTCAATTCCTTCCCCCTCAACGTAAGTACGCTTGGACCATCTCCAATCGGACTCACTTGACACATGAACATTAGCTTTCTTTGGCAAGAAAACATCCTTTGTTCTTGATGTCTTATATTGAGAGCTAGAAGCCTCAACTGCTTTCCTTTCACCCTTTGAATGGTGATATTTAGCATGATTAGTGCTAGGAGCTGTTGTCATTGGCTTTCCCTTAGACGCTTCCTTTGAAGATATAGACATCTTCATAGGTCCTTTCTTAGGGATCTCAATCTTTCCCTTATCCTTGTTGGTGGTCGCTTTGGAGGCAGTGGGCTTATCCAAAGTGACTGATGGTGATGTGTTAGATGCATCAACAAAGATAGTGGGCTTGGAAGGTCCACCCTCATATCCAAGGCCTCCCTTTCTACCAAAAGGTAGAAGCGAGCTCTCTAGTGCTTGCCTAGCGTATGACGCTTGTTGGTCCCGGTTTGTTAAGCGATACACACATAGAAGGGGGGGGGGGGGGGTGAATACGTGTGTAAGAAGTTTTTCAACTTCTTTTTCACTTAACTCTATAGCAAGTATTCGGATCGCTTCAAGAACATAAGACCTAGCTGCAAGCTTAGATCTACAGTGGAAGCTTGACTCTTGACCTAAGCAGGGGCTTGATCAAAGAGTGACTTACTTGCAAAATGCGGAATTAGGTGAGTTATTCTTTCCTAAGTATTTAAAGCGTCATTTTAAGTTTGTTTACGATACAAGTGCAATGATAAACAAAACAAGTAAAGTATGGAAAGCTTGAGTAAAGAGATACGACACCAGAGTTTATAGTGGTTCGGTGATAAAACACCTACGTCCACTTCGTTGCTCGCTGTAACAGATTTTCTTCACTAAGAATCTTGAGGATTACGGGTTCCCCAAAAACCTTAACTGGATCGAGCTTCACTCGCTTAGATCCTTGACTCAAAACAACTTGGAGATTACGGGTTCTCCACAAACCTAGCTAAGATCGAGCTTTACACTATTGAGGACAGTGTAAGCTTGGATCTACACTCTACGATCGAGGTTTCTACTATCGAGGAAAGTAGAACCTTAGATCTTGGAAAACAACCTATCAACAACACAAAACCTAACTTGACAGAACAAGGGTTTTTAGGGTTTTGGTTTTGACAACTCTCTAAATGAAGAACTCTTTACAGTGAGTGCAAAGAGGGTTAGAGTTCTTCTCTAAGCTCGGATATATGAAGTAGGCTTAGAATCTGGGAGAGTGAAGGTTGCGGAGACAAGTTTCGATGTTACTGAAACTTGGAGAACACTTAGACAAGAACTCGAAGAAATTTGCTCGAAGGTTGTGAGTGATTGTTTGCAGTATGCACTGAAATCTCAAGTAGTGTTCTACTCTTCTCCGTCTTTGGCCTTCACTATTTATAGAGGGAGATTTGGACTAGAGCCGTCGATGGTTGGTGGCTTTGTCCCTCCTCACTCGACAGTACTCGCCTTTGACTTGTAGCTTTTCAGACGCGCGCTTTGTCTCTTTGTCGAAAATGGCTAAGAGCCAAGTTCAACAGTAACTGGAGCGCCTAGTACTGTAGCGGCACCTCTGTCGGTCTGGCAGTCAACTCCGGTGCTCCATTCTTCGTGTGCCACGTGGAGATCCGCAATTAATGTCTTGATCTTCACTGGACTTGAATGTGAACTCTAAGTTTGAATGGGGCGGGAATTTTGATCTGTCGCTTTCAGTTAGGAAGTGGCTCGCTTCGCTTTAGATTCTTGAGCGTCCGCTTTAGTAATTGTTGACTTGCTTTAACTTTACTGTAGCGCTCGCTTCGCTTTGCTTTGCTTCGGCTGACTCGCTTCGCTTTGCTTCGGCAGGCTCGCTTCGACTTTACTGTAGCAATCGCTTCGCTTTGCTTTGGCAGACTCGCTGTACTTCAAAACACACACAAGTGAGTGGTCTTCACTTGAAAATCTGCAGTCTAAAACCTAAGCGTCTAAAGCAAAAATTTAAGCCTTCCTAACATTATAGGCTTAGAAAAATACTCTAACCTATCTAATCAGATAGGGTCGCTTGGGAATATGATACATAGAGGGTTTTGGGATCGAATCAAAACATATCCATTTTATTTAAAGCGTCCCATTAAGTTCCCCATTAACATATGATCCTTAACAATTCCCAACAACACTTTGTTCAAATTGGCAACTAGAGTGGACTGGGTTTCATACCTTTCCTCCAAGCTTTTGTGTCTAGCAAAGAGGTCCTCAAACTTACTAGTCATAGCCCTTAGATTAAGTTTGACTTCATCAAGCTTAGCGGCTAGCTTTCGGTTCTCGCTCTTGCTGTCAGACAAAGCTTGTTGTAATACTTTGTGATTACTTAATAAATCCTGGTGTTCGTTAAGTAGTTCACTCCATGTAGAGGAATGCACTTCATCATTGTGCTTGTGTGCATGTGTAACTGAAATAAGTGAGGGATAGTAAAATACCTCTCCAGTGTCCTCATCGGTGAGTGCCATCAACCCTCGATCCTCTCCCTCACTTGAGTTGGGATCTGTGAAGGCATCCGAGTCGCTTCCCTCTTCCTCACTTGGATTGGGAGGTGACTCGCTTGCCACTAGCGCTCACCGTGGAGCGTCCCTTCTCGCTTTCAATTCTTCTTTTTCTTTCGCACTTAGCTTCGGGCATTTGGACTTGTAGTGGCCCATCTTGAGTCAGTGATAGCACTCCACATCCATTATGTCCTTAGCGATCGGCTTTGAGGTCTTCTCACGCTTTTCTTTGCTATCTCGAGCTTCGGTGCTCTTCCCTTTGTACTGCTTGTAGAATCTTTTGTATTTTCCAACTCTGGAATTCATTTTGTTGAAGTTTCTGGACAGGAAAACGTAGTGCTCCTCTAGTTCTTCACGAGACATTTTTGAGATAGGTGACTCGCTTGATGTCTCAGCAGCTATGAAGGCAACTCCTTTGCCTGTTGCAAGAACTTCATCTTCATCATCAATAGACATCCGGTTGAGATCGAATTCATGCACCTTTAGTTCAGAGAACAGATCTCCGGAGAGAACTTTGACAAGTCCTTCGTTGCTAGATAGAGCTCCTTCATCGTTTGCCATTTTCTGGTGAGAGCTAGAACTATTTTGAGGTTGATCTCTTTGTTAGTGAACTCCTTTCCGAGTGATACAAGCGTTGAGATGATGTTGGTGACACGTAGCTCGAAGGTGTTGATCGTCTCGCTTAGCTTCATTGACAAGCTCTCGAACTCCCTCATAAGCACTGCAAGCTTATTCTCTTTGATCTATTCAGTTCCTTGAGAAATTAGGGCTAGAGTGTCCCACATCTCCATAGAAGTAGTACACTTCCTAATCCTTGGAAGATAGGCGTCTGAGACTGTGCTCTGCATGATGTGTCGGGCAACTCTGTCCAGGTTCGCCACTTTGAAATCGTAGGCAGTGTAGTCGTCCTTTGATTTTTCCAAATAGTCATGACAAACTGTTGCCTCTCTTCCTTCGGCGGCTGGTATGTTGACAATGTTGACCTTCATGATAGTGATAGGACCTTCCGTCACAACTTCCCACATTCTGTCGTGAACAGAACTGAGAAAGCTTGAGATTCGGAAGCTCCATGTCTCATACCCTTCAATCGAGAATTGCGGAAGATTCGAAGCACTGTGACTAGACATTTTCAGACGTTAGTAGTAATGCAGTATGCGTGAGTGAGATTTTAATGCACTTAGGAAATTGGATCAGTTCAAGTGAGACAACGTGAAGCGAGGGGACTTGCTTCCAGTATGCAAAGCAGTGGCTCATTAGAACCCCTGCTCTGATACCACTTGTTGGTCCTGGATTGATAAGTAAGGTTACACGTAGAGAGGGGGGGGGGGGGGTTGAATACGTGTAACAGAAGTTTTCAACTTCTTTTCCAACTTATCTCAGAGTGAGCAAGACTGGGGTCGCTTGAGACTTAAGACGAAGCGTGAACTTGATCTACAGTAAAGCTTTACTCAGGACACAAGCGGACGCTTGATCACAGAGTGACTCCCTTGCTTATATGCGGAATGTAGTGAGCTAATATTTCCTAAGTAATTGAAGCTTCGTATTAGGTTTGTTTATATGTTCGTGCAAATATGAGATAATCAAAGCAAGTAAATAACGAAAAGCTTAAGGACATAAAATACGAGACCAGGGATTATAGTGGTTAGGTGGTAAAACACCTACGTCCACTTTTGTTCCACTCAGGAACAACTTCTCTTCACTCAAGAAACCCTTTGAGGATTACGAGTTCCTCGAAAACCAAGACAGGATTGAGCTTCACAAGCTTGGATCCAACACAACAACAACTGGGAGACGCGTTCTCCACAAAAACCTAAGACAGGAATCGAGCTTCGCACAGTCGAAGAAACGTGCAAGCTTGGATTCTCTCTACTCGATCGAGGTATTCACTATCGATGAAAGTGAAACCTTAGATCTTACAACAACCTTACAACTTAACACAAACTCTAACACACATGACTGGGCAAGAACAAGGGTTTTGGTTTGGCATTGAAAACACTCTAAGTGAAGAACTCTTTACAGTAGATGCAAAGGCTAGAGTTCTTCTTCTAAGCTTGGATATGTATAGTGGCTTAGAATCTAAGAGAGTGAAGGTTGCAGAGAACAAGTTTCGATGTTGCAGAAACTAGGAGACACTTTCCTACAAGAACACAGGAAGTATGAACTGGAAATCGTGAGTGCTTGTTTGCTTTGAGCGCTGAAATTTCAAGGAAGTGTTCTCTTCTCTACACTCCACTATTTATAGTGTGGGAGGAGAGTAGAAGCCGTTTGAAAGTTAGTGGCTTTGTCCCTCCACACTCGACAATACTTGGCTTTGACCTGCAGCTTTTCCAGACGCTCGCTTGTCTTCTTTCCCGAAATGGCTAAAAGCCAAGCGTAACAGTAACCGGGCTCCTCCAGTACTATTGCGACTGCTTGTCGGTCTAGTCGGTCAACTTTATGCTCCAATCTTCATGTGCCACGTGGAGATCTGCAATTAATGCGGTTGATCTTCACTTGACTACGTTTGAACTTCGAGTTTGAACTGGAGTTTGTAGTTGAGATGTCGCTTTCACGCTTTGGAACGTGCTCGCTTCGCTTTAGTCTTGGCGCTCGCTTTAGCGTAGTCGGGTTGACTCGCTTTGACTTTATTGGGAGCACTCGCTTCGCTTTGTCCGGGTTGACTCGCTTCGCTTCAATACACACTCAAGAGAGTGGTTTTCTTGCTTCGCTTGTAACCTGCAGTCTATACCTAAAGCGAATAAAACAAAACAAACTTTTCTAACATTATAAGCTTGAAAAATTTTGTCCTACCTAATCAAAATAGGGTCGCTTGGGAATAGGATTTACATAGAGGGTTTTGGGATCTAATAAAAAATACATAATAAATTTTATTAAAATGTCCCAGTAGGTTCCCCCTTAACAAATAAATTCTTAACAATTCCCAACATCGAGAATAAGTCTTTGGAATTCCTTAACAAACGTTGACTCACTCGTGAGTAGCATTGCCAATTTTGAGTGTGTCTTGTGACACAAAGCATCTGCTACTACGTTGGCTTTCCCTGGGTGATAATTGATACCACAGTCATAATCCTTTACTAGTTCGAGCCACCTTCTCTGGCGCATATTCAGGTCTCTCTGCTCGAAGAAGTATTTGAGACTCTTGTGGTCCATGAAGATCTCACATTGTACTCCGTAGAGGTGTTGTCTCCAAAATTTTAGGGCGTGCACGACGGCTGCCAATTCCAAGTCATGAGTGGGGTAATTGAGCTCATGGGATCGAAGCTGTCGTGATGCATACGCTATCAACCTTTCCCTCTTGCATCAACACGCAACCAAGCCCGTTCTTTGAGGCATCGGTGTAAATTACATATTCTTTCTCCGACTCTAGAATGGCCAAAATTGGTGCGGTGGTCAATTTCTTCTTCAACAACTGGAAGTTCGACTCACACTCCGGGGTCCATGTAAACTTGATCCCTTTTCTCAAGAGTTGAGTCATTGGCCTTGCTATCTTGGAGAATCCCTCAATGAATCTCCTATAGTAACTAGCTAGCCCTAAGAAACTATGAATTTCATTAGGGGTAGAGGGTGACTTCCAATTTTGTACGGCCTCCACTTTTGCGGGGTCCACCTTAATTCCTTCTGAAGACACAATGTGTCCCAGAAATGCGACTTCACTGACCCAAAACTCGCATTTACTGAATTTAGCGTAGAGCTTCTCCATCCTTAGAGTTCCTAACACTTTCCTCAAGTGTTCTTCGTGTTCCTTCCCATCCTTTGAATAGATGAGGACATCATCTATAAAGACTAGAACATATTTGTCCAAGTAAGAGTAGAAAACACGGTTCATGAGATCCATGAACACTGCTAGTGCATTGGTTAATCCAAATGGTACAACTACAAACTCGTAGTGCCTATAGCGGGTTCGAAAAGCTGTCTTAGGTATGTCCTCTGGCCGTATCTTTAACTGATGGTATCCCGATCTCAGATCTATTTTAGAGAATACACTTGCTCCCTTGAGCTGATCAAACAAATCATCTATCCTAGGTAGAGGATATTTGTTTTTGAGAGTCAGTTTGTTCAATTTTCTATAATCGATACACATTCTCATCGAACCATCTTTCTTTTTCACGAAGAGCACGGGGGCTCCCCATGGTGTTACACTAGGCCGGATGAACCCTAAATCAAGAAGTTCCTGAAGTTGCACCTTGAGTTCTTCTAACTCCTTCGGAGCCATTCTATACGGTGCTTTAGATACTGGAGCTGATACAGGTTCTAAATCGATAGTGAATTTTATCTTCCTATCTGGCGGTAGTCCTGGTAGTACGTCTGGAAAGATATCAGGAAATTCTCGTACTATGGCTACGTCCCTCACATTTCTTTCTTCCTTCGGTTCTTCATTCAAGTAAACCAGGTAGGCTGGACATCCCTTCCTTAGCATGGTTGTAGCTTGCAGAGCTGAAATGATGGCCTTGCGCTTCCCCATTGAAATCCCATGAAATATCGTTGGCTCCTTCCCCGGTGGTTGGAACGCAATCTGCCTTTCGTTGCAAAGGATGGTGGCGTAGTTTCAGCTAGCCAGTCCATTCCTAGAATTATGTCTACGTCCTTCATTGCCATAACATTAAGATCGTTTGCTATAAGTTCGAGTGGACCTATGTTCAATCCTAGGTTAGAGCAACGATGTGTGAGAGTAACAGTCCCTCCTATTGGTGAGATGATTTTCATATCCGAAGTTATCTGGTCGGATTTAAGTCTTAAATTATCTACACATGCTTTTGCGATGAAAGAATGCAAAGCACCCGTATCGAACAGAATGATAACAGGGGTGTTTAGAAGTTGGCCCATACCTGCCAAATTACCCTGGTTTTTCTCGGGCTGCTTCTGCTTTAGCGCAAAGGCTCTTGCATTCTTTTGAGGCTGCTGCTGCTGTTTATACTTATGAAACATTTGCTCTTGTGGCGGCAGTGGGGGTGGTGGTGGGGAGGGGGGGGGGGTAGCTAAAATTGCTCCGGCATAATCTGGGCCTGAATTGCCCTCAAATGCTAGACCTGGTTTAACTGGTTCGGAACTGCTTCAGTCCCTCTCTGCTTCTTGGGACACTCCCTAGTGTAGTGTCCCTTCTGTCCACAGATGTAACAATTGTCACTTCCCGCCCTACACAATCCACCATGCATCTTTCCACACTGGAGCATGTGGGAAACTTTGGCTTGTATCCTCCCATCTGTCCAATAGGAGCCTGCTTCCCAAAGTCCTGAAAGTTGGAACTTTATTTCCATGGTTTCTTCTCGCCCTGCTTGCCATGACTGTCTTCCCATTAACACTTGCCCTTGTCCTGTTGTGAGTGTGACTGAGCTGTCCCCGGTGCTATAATCAATTTGTCTATCGGCATAGCTGCCTCCACATCTAATGCTCTGCTAAGCGACTCGGGATAAGATAGTCCCCTGTGACTTGCAAGTGTCATCCTGATTTCATGCCTCAGACTGGCACAAAATTTCTCTGCCATTTTCTCCTCGGTATCCACTTGCTCGGGAGCAAATCGAGATAGCTCACAAAACATCATGTCATACTCCGTCACAGACATCTTTCCCTGCTTCAAATGGTAGAACTCGTTCTCCTTTTTCTTTCTGTAGCTCTTGGGAATATACTTGTCGTAAATTCCTGCCTTAAACTGTTCCCAATTTAAATTCCTCAGTTGCTGGGCCGTCATGGATTTCTGTCTTGCCTCCCACCAGAAATCGGCAGGTCCAGATAGTTGAAAAGCTACACAGGTCAGTCGTTCATTATCAGTGCACCTAAGGAACTTATAGATGCGTTCCATAGCTCGCACCTAGATCTCTACTTTAGCTGGATCCCTTGTTCCGTTAAATACGGGTGGGTTCTGTCTTAAGAACAATTCCTCAATCCTCCGCTCATGCGGTGGAGGTGGAGGTGGAGGTGGTGGTGTTGCTTCTCTTTCCTCCTCGAATCCTTCTTCGGACTCCTCCTCTTCCTGTTCACTTAACGAATCCTCACTTTCATCTTGCGGTTCTTCTTCCTCAGGAGTCGGTTCCCTCCTGAGATTTTTTGGTGGTCGACCACGCCCTCTCGGGAACACAACTTGTCTCTTTGGTGCCATTTTGCTACACGAATAAAGAACTTATTAGCTTAATGCATAATCTCTAATTCGGTGGCCTCATTCTTACAGTCATAACTCATATAGGTTCTCAAGATTCGTTTCTTAGTATTTCATAGACTATCGTTGTAGTGGTATGACTCTTACTTAAAATATATATTCTGAAACGTACTAATAAAACACACACACACAAATATATATATAAATATATATAGTGAAAATTGCTTCGGGGAGGACTTTCATACATTAATAATACCTTATCTACGATGTTCACCACTAGGGATAACATCTTCGAAATAACTACATAAACATAATATCATAGTCTCGTGACTTGTCTCATAGAGATCACGTCTATGGCTAACTACTAAACTGAATACTTAAACCCAGGACTGTAATCTAAAGGTCCGTTACTGGCTAGTACATAAAGATTATACTGCATTCTTATCAATCTAAGTCTGATCATTCAGAGCTCAATCCGGACTCTTCCTCAGACTCCTCCGTCGAACCATAGTCGTGCTGTTCTCCCTCATCCGGGTCCTCCATAGGATCCTCCTCCTCGGGTCCTGCACCCTCGATGTCCACAACTGGATCCTCTTCAAGATCCTCCTCTGGATTTTCCTCGGGATCTTCCTCAGGCTCTTCTACTGGCTCGTCCATGTGCTCGTCCACATGTTCTAATTCCGCCATCCTGTGTCGGAACTCGGCTTGTAGGTCGTCAAACTCATCCATCCTCCTCAAGGCAGCCTCTGGGTCTGGGGACGACTCTCTAGACGTGTCAGAAAAGTGAGACTCTCGCACAAAGTCGTCCATCCTGTCTGCAAGAAGAGTAATCATAGCACGAATAAGTGTCATCCTGGCCTCCCTAGAGCAAGGAGCTGGGGCAAGGGGCTCCGGCTCTGGTTCGAGAAGTCCCTCCACTTTGGGCTCTGCAATCATGAGGGCCTTCCCTCGAATCTGTCTCATGTGGCGGTCCTCAGCAGAGTTACGAGTAGAACCTTCCTCGTCTGGTGGTGGTGGGTCCGCCGGGTTCTTGTACGGCGTGGGAGGTCGCCTTTCGAGGTCTGAAGGTCCCTCCTCGAAGTTGTCTCATCCCTGATGGCTCAGAGTGACCGCATGGGGCGGCGAAACCTGCTCAGGGACTGGAGCGGGGACCATAGGAGGTGGGTGCTGAGGTGCGGGTGCAACCGGGACCGAAGATGGCCCTACAACCTCAAGGTCTCCGGGACGAACATAGGGTCTCGTTGGTGCCTGCTCAAAAACACTAAAACGGTACTGGAGAGTGGCAACGAACCTGGGTAGGTCACCAACCAAGTCGTGGTGGGGCTCGGCCTGAAAAGTAAAGTCTCGAGTCATGTCCGGGGCCCAACCCTACCAACTTGGTGGCAGCAACCCGATCAATCTTATGATCCCGTCATAGCCCGTAACTCCATGGGCATGAGCCTCGCTCCAGTGACGGCGGTAGTGGGACAAGAACTTGCCGAGGTCATCTCCGTAACATGGCCTGTACCTCTTGTAGGCCCGGATCACCTCTTCTGGTGTGGCTCTAGCGTGTACTCTCTTCCTAGCGGTAGTCTTTAAGTTGGCCATCTATGGAAGATGAAGGTATTGGTTAAGCTTTAATCAATTATGATTCATGCTAATAAACTATTAGCTAACAAGTGTTATTACACCACTATACTTTATTGTACCTTCCTTTAACCTTTCTAAATTATCAACATAATACGTTCTCTTTTACTCAAGATGTGGTACATCTATGAGTTAATGGTGGTCTTACCGTTATTGTGCCACAAATTTTCGTTTGCTAAATCATTAGATATTCTATATCATCATTAGACGTGCATCATTTAATTCCTTGAATCATCGTCAAAGGCTAAGCCCATGTCATTCTGATTGATGACATTATCTTCCTTGAACATCCTTGCACTTGTGCTCTTCCTTGACATCTTCTCTTCGTTTCTAGCTAATGAGAAGGAAATTCGTTCATCTAAAATTTAAATCTCGACTTCAAGAAGATATATCTAATTGAGCAAGCTACGTTCTCGTAGAAGGCATATTCTTATTTCTATGTCATGCATCAACTATAGTTCCTTCTAGATTCTGAAAAGTTGCATACTTCTCACTTTTTTATATAACTTTACCTTTTCCTCGTTGAGCATGGTATAGTGAAGTGCTGAGCTTTTGTTGTCTTGACTCAATTAGTCTAGTGATTCGAACTAGACTAGACTCTGAAAAAGACTCTCGGGTTTAGAGCAACGAAGGCTCTGATATCACTCTATCACGACCGGACTTTGTTAAGGATAGCTAAGCCGGGGAACCGTGACTAGGGATGGGGATTAAGAAGGGGGAAAGAAAGGGGAAATGAAATAAACGTGGAACATGACTCGTAATAATACTAGGACATTGCATAAGACGTCGAGATTCTGCCCAAGGCCCAAAGAGAATACAAGAGTATTTGTCTTAACCATTACATAGACTGAAATAGTGCATAGAATAGCACTTGAATAATCACATAAGAGTGTACGTAGCGGAATGAGTACATGAATACATGTATGAAGACATGCATTACCGAGAGTCCCATCTATTACATAAACAAGACACAAAATAGTTACGCTCGTCACTTCACCTCACCTTGCTCAATCTACACATTTAGATATACATGCAGGGCTGAGTACAGAGTACTTAGTGGGCACATTGCCAAAAACTGTACAATATAATTGTACATGCCATCATAAGTGAAACATAGGGTTTTATTGTAAAGAACCTATGTTCACGAAAATCATTTCTAGTTCTGAAAAGTGTATGCGCAGACAATGTTCTTTTTGTAATCTACCATATCTGAAATTGTGGTGTCGAGGAGGTGGCCACCTCACACGACACCTGACCAGCCAACCCTGAAGATGACTCACGGTCATGTGTACACTAGTCCAAGCAAGATAAAAATCCCGACAAGGACCCGGGTTCGATTAACATAAATTGGCGAAGCCAACACAGATAGGTGTCATACACAAAACAAAATGTTTATGGCATGACAACATTTGAAAATAAGCATTTTCATCTAGCATTCTATAACTTTACTTTGTATAAGAAAGTCCACCTTGACAATCGTAATAAGAGCTAGCCTTACTGATTTCGCGTCATTCGCCTTCCACTCGACTCCCGCCTAATAGAATTGAAATTATAAGAATTTCCATTCTTATAAAGCTCCATAAATTCTATTAAGAATATTCTATTCTCTTACTATTATTACTCTCGTTTTGGCTAACATTCCATTAAATATGTCGTAAGACTATTAATCGGAGTCAATAAATTATACGGCTACGGGTAGCCGTAAATTATTCTTATATACTTCAATTAATTATTTCAATTGAAGTATAATAGTTGGATTAAACTTGGAAAATTATTAATCCAAGATTTCATTAAGAAACATAAATTAAATAATAAAATATAAGTTCGATAGTATATCGAATTTCGATAAATGACTCGACTTAAATCTAACCAATTGCATTAAACTAGGTATTTTAAATCTTAATATTTTGTCTCTCGTTCTCAGCTCCTCTCTCTCTCTCTCTCTCTCTCTCTCTCTCTCTCTCTCTCTCTCTCTCTCTCTCAACTTTTATCAAGCTTCAGCTTATCTCACGTTTCAGCTTCTATCACGCTTCAACTTCTATCAAGCTTCTATCATGCTTCAGCTTCTATCAAGCTTCAGCTTCTGTCACGCTTCAGTTTCTATCAAGCTGTTGGTCCCGGTTTGTTAATAGGGGAAATACGTAGAGGGGGGGGGGGGGGGAATACGTATTTCAAGTTTTTCAACTTTTTCCCTTTAACTCAGAGTGACAAGTAAAGAGCTCGTTTGACACTTAAGACCTAGCTGAAGCTAGGTCTACAGTACGTAGCTTGCCTGCTTGACCGAAGTAAGAACTTGATCAAGAGGGAGTCTTTACTCGTGTATGCGGAAATTCGGTGAGCTAAAATCTTTTCCTAAGTAATTAAAAATCCAAGTTCGTTTGTTTAGATGCACGTGCAATGGATAATCAAATACAGTAAAGAGATTAGGGTTAGAGAGATATACGACACAGAGATTTATAGTGGTTCGGAGATAAAGCTCCTACGTCCACTTGTTGCACGACGGCAACTGTTCTCTTCACTCAAGAACTTGAAGATTTTGGGCTCTTCAAAAGCCTGGTCGAGATCGGGCTTCACTTGCCTGGATTCGACGACAGACGTAGTGATTGCGGGTTCACTACACAAACCTAGACAAGACTGGAAGCTTCACTTGCTTCAGTCAAACACGGACAGGGAGATTACGGGCTCTCCTTACAGCCTAGCTTCGATCGAGCTTTACACAAACGATGTAGGTGCAAGCTTGGATCTAAACTCTATGATCGAGGCTTCTTCAATCGATGAAAGAAGAGCCTTGGATCGAGACAACCTAACGACAACACTCAAAAACCTAACAAACAGAGGTTTGGGTTTTTGGTTGTAGAACACACTATGAAGAGCTCTTTACAGTAGATGCAAAGTAGGCTAGAGCTCTTCTTCTAAGCTTGGATATTTGAAGTGGGCTTAGACTCTAAGTGTGAAGGTTGTGAAGACGAGTTCCGATGAACTGGAAACTCGGAGAACACTTGGAAACAAAGACTCGAAGATTTGCTCAAAGGCTTGGGAGTGTTTGTTTACTGTATGCGCTTGAATGCTCAAGTAGTGTTCTACTCCTCTTCGTCTTCATCCTTCACTATTTATAGGCGGAGAGATGGCAAGATCCGTTGCTTGGTTGGTGGCCTTGTCCCTCCTCCTCTCGACAGTACATTGCGCAGGCAGTTGCTTTTGCAGGAGCGCAGTTTGTCTCATTGCCGAAAACGGCTAAGTTACAAGACCAACAGTAACTGGAGCGCGCCAGTACTGTAGCGGCGCCCTGTCGGCCTGGCAGTCAACTCCTTTGCTCCATTCAGCTTTCGACACGTGGAGATCTTGTAATTAATGCGACGATCTCTTTGTTGACTGGAGTTCAAAATATGGGCGGGAGTTGTGCTGTCGCTTTCTGGTAGGTAGTGGCTCACTTCGCTTTTGAAGTTGTAGTGGCCTCTTCGAAGTGAGTCGCTTCAGGGTCAATTTGTAGTGAGTCACTTGGGAAATGAGGTTCCGAAGTGACCGCTTTAAATGTTGACCATCGTTGACTCGCTTCGGCTTTTCTTTGTAGCGCTCGCTTCGCTTTGCTTTAGTGGACTTGCTTTGATTCCACTGTAGCGCTCGCTACGCTTTGCTAGCTTTGGCACGCTTCGCTTCCCCTGGAAAACACACTCAAGTGAGTGGCCTTCACTTGAACTTTTGAAGCCTATAATCTAAGCAAAATAAAGAGTCATCCTAACAGAGTAGGCTTAGAAAAATTCTAACCTATTAACTACATCAAAAACGGGTCGCTTGGGAACAGAACGCTTTGGGGTTTTGGGATCAAATCAAAACAATAGAATATCCCTTATAGGTTCCCCCTTAACATGTTGTTCTTAACAATTCCCAACACAAGCTTCTATCATGCTTCAACTTTTATCAAGCTTGTATCACGCTTCAGCTTCTATCAAGCTTCAGCTTCTGTCACGCTTCAGCTTCTATCAAGCTTCTATCATGCTTCAGCTCCTATCAAGCTTGTATCACACTTCAGCTTCTATCAAGTTTCAGCTTCTGTCACGCTTCAGCTTCTATCAAGCTTCTATCACGCTTTAGCTTCTATCAAGCTTCAACTTCTGTCACGCTTCAGCTTCTATCAAGCTTGTATCACGCTTTAGCTTCTTTTAAGCTTCAGCTTCTATGTCGGGTTTTGTCGTTCAGTGCCGACGGCTCCGAAAAACATATGGGCAGAACATTGCCCTTCTTTCGATTTGGAAAACCCACTACAAAAAAAACTAGAAATAACGACCGAATTGGCGACCGAAACAATTCGGTTGCTAATCAGCGACCGATTTACGACCGATTTACGACTACCTGAAATTTCAGAACTTGCCGACCGAATTAGCGACTACGTTACGACCGACCATGGCGCGAAAGTTAGGCGCGTTAATTACCAACTGATTAGCAACCGATTTCGGTCGCCAATTCTAACGACCGAAAATTTCGGTTGCTATTTTACCGACCGAATATATTTCGGTTGCTAAATAGAATTGAATTTTATTTTTTATTAATTATTTATTTTAGCAACCGAAAAATTCGGTCGCTAACTGAAACTTTCAAATTGAGTAATAACGCGCGACTGAGCCCTAATGCCCTGAAACTTTCCCAGCAACGCCGCTTCTTTCGCTGCTTTTTTCTCATTGTTTGTATACTGCTTCCCTCCGCACTCAAAAAACACTAACAACGAACGTAAGCTGATTCATCGTCTCTCTCTCTCTCTCTCTCTCTCTCTCTCTCTCTCTCTAGCGGAAGCATGGAATGAACGCTGCCTTCAATTCGCGGTAGCCTCCTTCGATTTCGCAGCATCACCTCTCCCCTCCTATCCGGCCTGTCCCCCCTACTGTCGCCGTCGACACCGAGGTGGTCTGGTCCGCCGGCGGCCGACGCTGCAACTCCCTCTCACGCCGCCGATACCCGGCTCCACAACGGCTTCACATTTGATTCCCTCGATCTCAACACACTCCAGTCGAAGGAAGAATCTGCTATTAGGTGAAATCTTCGAGTTTTTGGAGTTTAAATCCACAATTTCTTCAATTTTGAGCTTTTTAGGGTTCTTCACTTTGGAAAAAATTGGGGGAAATCTGTTTTTTAGTTTAATCTATTATTTGTGGAAATGTAGGCAAGCTGAGACCGAGGCTGAGAGGATTGGTGTGGGCGTTGCTCCTCAAGCGCAGACTCTTTTCGATGCTTTATCCAAAACGTAATGTGCCTTTCTCTCTTTAATCTGTACTCGTTTTCTTTGATAAAATGTTGTGCATTTTGATTTACCTATATCCCACTGTGTTTACAATGAATGCTGTAATTGGTTCTGATATTGTAAGATAAGAACTTTTCTTCTTTCTTGCCTGTGCTCTCAATATTTAGCTATTTAGAGTATTAATTTTCTTCATCATGTGCAATGTACTAGCTCTACCTCTTCGATCCCTACACTGTAAAAGGCTAAAGTAAAAGCATATGATTATGTTTTTTTTTTTTTTTTTCCTTTTCCTTTCTTTTTATGAAAATGTTCTTCATCTGCTTTTGCTCAAGTATAATCAGCACTATGCCTTATGAGGTTTGTGTTTCAGCCCTTGAAATAGAATATCTGCAGCAACAAATAAATCTGAAGTTCTCTTCAAAACCTGCTGCATCTTGTCATGCGCGTTCTTTTCAGTCATGCACCATCCATTTTTCAATTTAAGTGTATATTTACCTCAAGATTACGTCGTAGTTTGAAATTAATCTGCACCCTTCGTGCAACAGCATCTAGCTATTAAAGAGATAATATAATTTTGTCCACTTTTTTAAGAACCTGATTAGATTTTCCTTAAAGCTCAATTCTCTGTGTTTACTGCCCCTCATCTTCTAACCTTTTTCTGATGTTTTTCGTCTAGGACTGAGAAGAGCTTCGGAAAGTTGAAACTCGAAGAAAGGAGAGCAGAAAGAAAACCATTAGTTTGACTGGTAAAGTAACCAAAGTTGATTAAAGAGGAATTTGGTGTTAAATCTTGATAGTTGAAAAGACATATTGTGAATCTGATTCCTGCTTGGGTTATCTCTTGCCTTGCTGAATTGTTAATAATAGAAAATTCTTGCATTAAGTGAAAAATCGACAGGATATCATAGTAACTCTAACTCCAGTAAACTTTTATACGATTATTCCTCAGTAATATCTTATATATTTGCCTGTCCCTTTCATGTATAAGTAGATTGAGCTTTTGATGCAGGTTAATCTCAGTCAACTTCAACAAATACATTGCTCCTCTCAGCCATGAAAGGTGATTCTTACTGCTTTTTAGTCACTATCTAACTTTAAACTAAGCCCAAAACTTATCTGATCCTATATATTATATACATTTATTTATTGTTAAGTACAGAGTTGTGAATACATTAATTATGATTGATTCTAGTCAAAATTACATCATAGAATATATGATAGTGAATAGTCTGTTCTTTTTTGACGGCACATAAATTTTTTTTTTTTTTGTGGCTTGGCTGATCTCTAATAATTGATGTTCTTTCTTCTTTTATAGATCAATATTTCCTACAGATCTCATATAATGAATTCTGAAATTATATCGGGCTGCAATAACAAGCTGAAGAGCATGCACAAATGAAGGCTCAGCTGGAGCATATTATGAGGCATTGGTCAGGACCCCCTCCCCCACCTTAGTTTTATTTCGACTTGTTGAATTGATTTGAATTAAGTTGAACTGGATTAACTAGAAATATGTTAGATTGTTTGAATTCAGTTTGTTAATTACTATGTTTGAAACTTTGGATTGTGTTTGGATTGTGATGTTGGATATGATATTGTTATTTCGAATTTGATTGTATGTTGGATGTTGAATTTAAACTTGCGGATATATATGCCTATCAATCTGGTATAAATGAAGATTTGAGCAGGTTTTATATGCTACAAAATATTAACCAAAAAACAAATAAATTTTTTTTTTTTTTTTTTAAATTAGCGACCGAATGCCGACCGAATAATCCAATTTACGAAAACAAAATTAGCAACCGAATTTCGGTCGGCAAGTTACCGACCGAATATTCGGTTGGTAAATACCGACCGAATAACGACCGAAATTTGAAAATACCGACCTACAAAATCGGTTGCTAATCGGTTGCTAAATTACCGACCGAATATTACCGACCGAATATTCGGTTGCTATTCGGTCGCCAATTTAGCAACCGAATAATTCGGTCGCTAATAGTGCTGCCGACCAGGTTTTTACCGACTTTTTGTGTCGGTCGGTAATCGGTTGCTAGGGTACATTACCGACCGAAATATTAATTTTAGCAACCGAATTTTCGGTCGCTAAAATCTGTGTTTTTTGTAGTGACCCTCATCGTTTCTAGTTTTGTATATATCTAGTATGCGTGTGTGGGTTCTAGTTTTTTACGCATTCTTTCTTATGAAAATCATATACGAATTTTCAGATTTATAAACATTTAGATAATTACATATATGAGGGTGTTCTTATCCTTTATTCTTCTTGATTTATAAGAAGTCCGATTATCAATACTTATGCTTCGTTTTAACTTATGAACATAGTCATACATACTTAAGCTTTAGCATAGATTTTAATGAATCATGCTTGGTGATTTATACTACCTCCGTCCCGCCAAAGACGTTACATTTCTTTTTGTCAATTTCTGGCACGTTTTTCCACGCTTCTTGATGATGCGTTTTAAAATAGATTTTTGAAGAATTTTTTCTTTTACGGGATACTATGATAGTTGTATTATCCCGCAAAAGAAAAAATTCTTCAAAAATCTATTTTAAAACACTTCATCAAGAAGCGTGGAAAAACGTGCTAGAAATTGACAAAAAGAAATGTAATGTCTTTGGCCGGACGGAGGGAGTACTAATTATTCATGCTTGAAGAGATGAATTTTAGGATAATACAAGGATATTAAACTTACTATGGTGAGGGGTTTTGACGTAGTCGGACGGGAAAGAGTGAATGAAAATGGGGCTCCGGGCTTCTCCTTCTCCTTGTTGATGATCTTCCTCTCCACAAAAATTCTATTTTTTGAGTAGTAGTTGCTTCTCTTGAAGCAAGGAATGAAGAAGGTGTCGCATGGAATTGAAGGAGAGTTAAGAGGAAAGTAATGTCTTGGTTGACATTTGAGAAAAGTGAAAGAAATGTGGTTGGATGGTGGTGGATTGGGAGTAGGGAGTATTTATTGCAACCTCATTTATTACCTTCCTCCATAAATGTTGAGGTTGGGGGTATATGACATATACGTATGTCGACAACTCCCTTTTGCATTAGCTAATAAATGCACTCATGACACCATTTAATTATTGCATAGAATTGTAATTGGGCTTGGCCCAATTTGCACGAAATGGGCTCGCCCCAATCTTGATTTATATAACGACTTATCGATTCAATATTTATTCTATTTCAAAATAAATTCTAATCTCTTTCTATAATCTTAATAATTAACTAAATAAATTGAATATAATAACTTCGATCACGTATCATAATACGAGCATTACTCGTAACTATATATCAATAGTTAGTTTTTATACTAACGAAAATGCGGGCCATTACAAAAATATATTTAAAAAAAAAAGTTGGCAAAATAAAAACTTAGCACTCCCTCCGTCCTTTTATACTAGTTGTGTACTCCTCCGTCCCATTTAATTGTTCACAAGGAAAATGGCACAGTAACCAAGGCCATATAAGATAGTGGGGTTTATGTTATATTAGTTGTGAGAGTAAAAAATTTCAACTTTAAGTAAGTGGACAATTAAATGGGACATCCCAATAAGGAAACATGGACAATTAGCATGGGAAGGAGGGAGTATTTCTTTTTAGTACGTCCTGCGGAACACGTTACCTTTCTTTATTTGGTAAAAAGTTACAAAAGGAAATGCACTTTTTGCACACGCACTCGTCACATTAACACACAAATCCACCATTCTTTAATTCACGTGCCCAAAAAGAAAGGTAACACTTATAAAGGGACAGAGAGAATACGGTTTAGGGGTCACTTTCCCTTTCAAGAAAATGGTTTCGTTCGAATTTCAAAAACCACTTTCCTTTACATACTCAGTACAAGCAACGTTTCAAATTATAGCCGTGTGATGTAAGGGCTTGATTGGTAGGAAATATGGGATAAGGCGAGATAAGTAAACTTGAGATTATTAGTATGAATAGGAAGTAAGATGAGTTATCTATACTTGTGTTTGATAGTTAAGATTAAAAGGTAAGATAAGTTAAATGTGTGTTTGGTACTATAGATTGTGTTTGATAGTTAAGATTAAAAGGTAAGATAAGTTAAATGTGTGTTTGGTCAACGGAGCGCAGTCTAGTGGTAAGACGTTCCGCCTCCAAACCAAGAGGTTGGGGGTTCGAGACACATTAGGGGGGGGGGGGGGGGGGGGGGAATGGGGAACCATTATTGATCCTTTAAAAAAAAAAAAAAAAAAAAAGTGTTAAATGTGTGTTTGGTACTATAGATATAACTCAAGACTAAATTAAGAAAGTACCAAAATAACCTTACACTTTCATTTAAAGACAATAATATCTTTTAGCATAAAACACCTAAAAATTTCCCCCATATTTGTAATCTATTTTTTTTCCTGTATTTTATTATCCATCATTTTTTTTATGAGTGATGCTATTCGGCCATAATGTGGCCGGCCATAATTTAACTTGTTTTATTTTTTATAATATCAAATAATTTATATATTTATGCCAAACTTTTTTAGATTATAAAATACTCAAAAAGTGATACTCCGTATTTTTTACGTATTTTTTAAAATTAATCCTTTAATTATTTGATAATTTTTACTATTTAAAGTATTTTCTTACCTTTTTTTACCTAAAAAATGAAAAAAATATGTAATTTTTGGGGAAAAAATATTTTTAAATTAAAATATGAAATTAATAAATTATTGTTATCATTTACAATTTTTAAAAATACAAAAAATATGAAAAATATTGTGTGGCCGGCCACATTATGGCCAAATAGCATTATTGTTTTTTTATATTTTATAATCTTATTTTAATTTTTTATTTACGTGTAAGGATAAATTGTTCTACAAACTTAAAATCCATTTTTTCGATTTTAAATCCAAAATAAAATTTAGTCTCGAATTCAGAATTAAAGAAAAAATCGAAAATATCAAGAATAACTGGGCTGGGAGAAAATTAAACTAAATGCGCATATATTAAACTAAAATTTACAAAAACAGCCTTACAATTTATTTTTTTTATCAAAGACAAAGTTATCATATACGATTCAAACAAAGACAAAAATTATATTGAAAAAAAAAAAAAAAAAAAAATTGTAATCCAGTTGTTTTGCATATTTTGTAATGTAGTTATTTTAATTTAATTTTTCAAATTAATGAATATATACATCGAGATTAACAAAGGAAAATAAAAAAAATTACGTGCTAACCAATTATATGAACATATAATTATACAAATATAATTGGTTAGTACATAAATGGGTCATAGTGGCTTTTGGTTTAGAATTTAATATGCCTCAAAATTTGTGATTTTATTATTATAGATGGGCAAATAGGTAAAATACATAAATAATCGATGTTACTGTTTAATTATTTGATGGTAATGGGTCAAATACATAGTCACAAGAAAACAGTGAAAAAAAGGGAAATAGTTGGCCTTTATTTTATATTGGGCTTTCAAGTCTAATTATCTATCCTACCAAACAATGTATAAGGCTAGATTAATTGTCTTATCTGGCCTTATACATCTTACCAAACACACCCTAACAATATCAATATCCACACCTAAATTCAAAGATCAAACAGCAAAAGTTATATAAAAATCACGTTCGTTGCAAGAGCATCTCTCGTAAGCTTACACCGACTAGTTTCCCTAATGCTGCCACTCTTGTGCAGCAGCCAGATACTACAAAACTTGGAGTAGAGCAACACAATACATGAAGAAATTAACAAAATTAAAGTAATAGGGAATGAAGCCATGTCCAAGCAGAAAAAATGTGAGGATAGAAGACATGTTTTGGAGGTGAAATCACTCAGTTTACATCCACCAACTCCACATCAAAGAGCAGCCATGCGTTGGGTGGTATTTCCGGTTTACATCCCTTGGCACCATAACTGCGCATCACAAGACAAACTGATGATTAAACAGGCAATCAAAATTTTCATGTTTCTTATTTTTCTTCGACCCAGTTTAAAAACTTAGCAAGAGCAAGCACAGACATTTAATTCATAACCTAGATGTTGAATAATCATTGGCACAATCAACCAATCAATCAATCAATTGTAAACTGGTTCTCCAGCTCAATTATAAGTTCATTTCTGGACTTCAATTGATAACATCAACTTTGAAATATGACCATTCTACAAGGACGCATAGATAACAGTAAAATGTACGTAAACATGCCACTATCCTATTTCGGTTATCAGACTGTCATTATGCTCTTACTTGGCACTTTCATATGGGAGACTCAGGCAAGTCATAATTTAAGGGTTTGAATTAATCTGGTTAAATCCTAAGTTTTTGCTTGGACATTGTTTATCTATATAAAGTTTAGCAACCGAACTTTTCATTTCACCACCAGACAACAGAGGAAAAGGAAGATATCTTACCCCATATCCGGGGGAATTGTAAGTCTTCGTTTGTCCCCTACACGCATGCCTGCTCAGTCATATAAATGTACAAAGAACATTAACATTATTGAAACAGGAAAGCAGTTTCTTAAATTTGGAATTCATTTAACTTATAATAATTACCATTAACACCAACATCCCATCCCTTAATGACTTGGCCAATACCTGCACCATCACAAACAAATTTATCAAGTAAAAAGGTAATGGTAGTGTAAGTGTTGATATGCATTACAAATATGCTTGAGAGTACCTAGACGAAACTTAAAGGGTGCTCTTCCGATGTTTGAGTCAAAGGTTTTGTTATTCTTCTTCAGCTTGCCAATGTAATGGACACTAACCTGCATAAGGAGAATATATCAGAAATTTACTCAACACAACTGGCATTTCTAATGAATTTTGGCAGGTTAAACTGCATGTTCATATTTAAGGGACAGTCACTTTCGGAGTATAAAAAGTGTCACATGACCTTTTTGCCTGGAGAAGCTCTCTTTCCATCTGGTTTGCCCATCGCCAACTCCTCTATTGTCAAACCATTCGGGAATGACCTCACTTGTAGTGATTTAGCTGCTCCTCCTTGCTCTTGTTTCTTCAAGACAGTTTCATTTTTATCCTCAACCTTTTTCTCTGCATTTGGAGTTGGTGCATTTTCTTGCAGCTTATTTTGATTCTTCTTTTTTTTCTTCCTGTAAAAATTATTTCGAAAATACCATCACGATTCAAGCCAAAGTAAGCACATCTAAAAAAGAACAGAAGATGAATTAGTATGCAAGACACACAAGCCTTTCATCTCAGGAACCCAAAACACAAGTTATGCAGCTCATAGATGAAGGAATTCAGAAGGGAATTGACAGCTGACGTATATTAATCCAGCAGTGTTAATCTTAATAAAGCTAGAGACATAAACTATGTGCCAATTGATGATGACACGTGTCCATGATATAGAGAAAACCCAAATCTAACAAGAAAATGCAATTTCGATCAAATACTCCAGGAAAATAATATGCACCTATATTTCAAAGAGTACATGCATTATATCTCTCAAACATTATATATTTGAAAGGTCAATCTCACTTTTCAGAGGATGGCTTCAGATCATTTCCAGCTTCAGCTACTGGAGACTCTTTCATACTATCAGGATGTGGTTTTCCATTTTCCAGAGAACTGTCTACTTTCTGTACTAACTTTTTCTTCTTGTTTTTCTTTTGATCAACTTCTTTTTCGGTGGTGTCAGGTTGGGCGGAACTGTGTGGTTCAGTTTCCCTGCAGTGATACATAAATAAAATGTGGAAATTCAATGCATCAACCACATTTAAGGCCAGCATGGAGATAAAAATATATATATAGGCATGTTCCAAAAGGAAAACCATCTCAATCCCAAGCAGTAGTAGAACAACTATCATCAGTTCAGCGACTGTAGTAAATTGAAAAACAACCCACCTTGCAGGTTGTTCATCTTGGTTAACAGCACTGGTCTTTCTTTTCAAGTTTCTTCCGGAAGCAGCATCAGGTTTTTCACGTGCAGGTACTGGAAAACCATCTTCATCTTCACTTTCAAGGATAGGGACACTAGTTCCGGCCTTGGGAACAGTCTGACTGTTATTGTTCTCATTCCCATCAGACATGCTTGACAGAGATTTCTTCTTCTTCGCTCGTTTAGAGCCATTCTCATTGGTAGGTTTTTCATCTTCTACTATCTCTTCAATTTTCACTATCACAATCGAGAGAAGATCATTAACGTGAGGCTGTAGGGAACTAAGATCAATATTAAGCATCAAACATGAAGAGTGGTTAAACACGGGAAAATAGCAATTTCGAAGCTATGTATTAAGCCATCAAAGTCAGAACCTTTCCATGTAAAAGTTTTATACACGATTGAATTTTGAAATCAACCAGGATGTAAATATATGGTGTATCATGAAACTCTCATAAAGGATGCCAAGAACAGAAAACCGTTTCTAAATTTCTTCAAAAGTAGACATTTAACCCAAAAACAGAGCTTGAAGATATCGGATTAGCATCAAGAAGCCTAAGCACAATAAAAATATAAATATCTAAACTACTTTTGTCATGTTAAACTTTCTGGATCAGAAACACAATTTAGGTGATAGGTGCAAGAGGTGCAGGTGCATATCAAAATCATTATGAAAAATTAATCCTTCACAATTACCAGAGAACATATGATCGGACAAAGAGCACAAAGAAATAACTATTTTGAGTCAAAAATGTTCAGTAGTGAAAATACCTCCACTCTTGCGAACAGGTGCATGAGCATGCCCGCAGCATAGATCATCCTCACTGCAGCCATCACCTTCATCTTCATCTTCAGAATCATACTCAATGGAATCATCCTCATCTTCAGAATCAATCCCCATAGCATCATCATCATACAGATCACTTAACTAGTTAAAGAAAACAGAAAGCAAACATTTGCACATAAACATGAAATAGAATGCAAAATGAAAAACTATATATTGCAACTTCATTTTTCCACATACAACCATACTAGCTTGTTACAGCACAAAGTAAGGACTATTAAAATTTAGCCACAGCCGTGAAAGGATACCATCCATAACCATCTCCCTCACTATCATCATCATCAGATTCATCACCATAAAAGAAACCAGTGAGATGCACACTCTGAGAGCCATTGATCGAGAAGGTAACTTCTTTGTCTTCCTCAAATTCAAGGTTCAAAGCACAAGTCTCGAGCTTATCGGGCAACAAGGAGCACAAGTAAATTGGCTTCTTATCTCCCACTTGACACTGTAATATGCTCTTCTTAGACGGTTTCCCGGTACCCAATGTAGCCTGAGAACACAAGCAAAAAACTAAAATCCCACTTCTGAAACCAGAAAATCTCTACATCATGAGATGCCAATTTATACACACAAATGGAGCTTAATAAAAATCCTGAACACATTTTTCTGCAAAAACATACAAAAACATATTCATAGGTGAAAAGTAACGTGAAACATTTTCTAAATTGACGAACCTGAGTTACATGAAGCCTTCCCCTCTCATCATTAGATAACACGTAGGGTTTGCCTGGTTCTACTTCAATCCCTGATTTCAGCAATGGAAAAACAAGAAAAAAAACAAAACAAATCCGTGTAGGAGAATTAGATTCTTAAGTACCTCGCACGGAAACTCCATAGATTAATGAAATCGAGAAATTGAAAAGAATTGAGTGAGGGCGTACCCCAGAAAGCCATTGCTAAGGCTCAACTCAACTGCCGACTGCGGTACTACGTAAAACCCAAGAGCTGGTAAAAATGGTGTGTTCACAGCCGTCTTAAACCCTAATATTGCATTTCATTTTCTTATTTTCTTTTCTTTTCTTTTCTTTTCTTTTCTGTTTTTTTTTTTTTTTTTTTTCTTTTTTCTTTTTTGTTTCCTTTTTTTCCTTTTGTTTTCTATTCATTCTTTTCTTACTCTGCTGATTACAAAACTATTTTTAATTTCCCTGAGGAAAAAAATTGAAACATGGATATTAATTATTTTAAGTTATTCATCAAATAATTATTTTTAATAACTTCATAATATTTTTTATTAAAAAAAAATTGAACTCATCAATATCTATATATCTATATCTATCTATCTATAATCTATCTATCTAATAGCAGCTATCTTTAATTTTAATTTTTTTTTTAATAAATGTATATTATGGTATATCATAATTGTCTTTACAATTTGTACTATCTATTCGTTCTTTCCTTCTATGAAATTTAATAGTAATAATTTTTTTTGTTTTTAATACGTTAAATGTGAAGTAAAATCTAATTTGCAGAAGAAAGAAATCAAAGAATGCTTTGACAAACTATATTATTATAATCGGCAATTCAATAAACATTATTGTGTACCACTAATTTTGCAAAACAATTAGTAACGTTTCCAAACTTTTTAATTAATTAAATAAATATGGAAAATCTATTAAATATTACAATTATGCAATATTAAATATTTAACACATTTGTCCTTTTGTTCATCTATATAAATTGTTAGGTCATTTACTTTAGCATTCTCACGTCATTTTACATTGCTCCTTTTTTTTTTAGAGAGTTTCATAGAATATATGTTGGCATTTTCTTAAATTCTTTTACTGCAATATATTACTAGAACTCATTGTATAAAGTAATTGTCACATCCCAGTTCCCGAGGGAAGGCACGTGTGCCGGGACGTGGCAAGGGGTTGGAAATAAGAAGCGGGGATAGAAAGGGGCCTAGTTTCTTAGAATAATCAACCATATTATTAATGAGTTTATTTAATTAATTATGGGATCGGGACGCACAACACGAACCACGGGGTAGGCAAACCATACTACCCGTGTCGGTCGCCATGTCTGAATACCCATAGACTTTAAATAAAATACGGGATCGGGACGCTCGGCTCAAATTATGGGGTCGCCTAAGCTAAACAACCCATAATGGCCGGCTTGTGTCTGAATACCCGTAAATACAATAAAAATATATATTTATATTCTTATAACAAAACTCATGTGTAGTATAGATTTATTCCTAAACCTGAAATTAGACTTAGGAAATTGAGTACATTGCAGGATCGTTACTAGTGACCACTTTAGCTATAAGCGTAGCGGAATCTTTATTCTTAAATAGCACAACCACAACAACAATCCTCTTCAGCCACGTCTGCTCCACCAGCTCCTTAATCTGCAAAACATTTGGAAAGGAATTGCAGGGCTGAGTACTAATACACTCAGTGGGTTTGTGCCGAAAACATTTACTATAAAAAGAATATCCATGATAATAAAGCATACATAGAAGGGTTTAAAAATCATATAACTTCCATGCACACCAAAACCCATTTTCGTTGATTGCGATGCGGATTACCACGTTACTCTTATACCGATCCCGGGACGTACCACTGTCGGATCCCTTTCATGATGGAGCCTATAGATTAACTTTCACCGATCCCAGGACGTACCACTGTCGGATCTCTTTTCATGATTGAGCCATAGTTTAATATATACCGATCCCGGGACGTACCACTGCCGGATCCCTTTCTGTTGGAGCCATAGTTTGGAGACAATGGAGTATTTCATCCACTAGTTCTCCCCTCGAGTTAGAATCAATTGGTGATCAACCCAATGATATCTAACAATGCGCACAGTCCCTCGATTAGTGTGTTAGATCAATCGAAAGACCCGGTCGTAAACATAAGAGCATTAAACATGTAATCGCGCATCAAAACATTTTTCATGGATAATCCCATAGTTTAGAGCTTACTAACTCAAATAATACTTTAAAAATAAAGCCCCACCTGATAACTTGTTATCAAAATATCTCGAATCTTTTTCTTCAGACACGGTCTTTCTTGCCAATATCGTCGAACACTAACTACTAAGAAACTTGACTACAAGACTTTAACACAACATTTATGGTGGTATATGAATGAATGAAATGAAGGATCATAACCTTCTATTTATATGCCAAAACTCATAGTATAGGCTTGCTTAGTCATTTATAGGCTATAAGACTCATCAATCTAAGGTAATAGAAGAGAGCCACGTATGGGCTAATTATCAAGAATGTCGGCCTCTTTTGCATGGGCAATTCTTACTTTAGCCATGCATGCATAAAGATGTATAATCAATAGAAGTATTATGTTAAAACGTAAATATCATATATATATTTAAACTATCCTTTTACTTTTTTATTTTTCATTCTTGTCCAACTTATACATATATTTATATATATTATTTCTCTTATTGTAATGTCAATCATACACTTAATGTATATATAGGTAATAATTTTATACGATTCTTCAAGATATATGTAAAACGTAGAGTATTATAATACTAATAATAATTAAAGCCATGAAACTCTTTCAATCTTATTTATAAATAAATTATTTTAATGATATTTACGATAATAAAAATTTAAATTTTTATTAGGAAACTTAATTTCATTTAATATAGAATTATTTGGGATATTACATTCCTCCCTTCTTATAAAAATTTCGTCCCCGAAATTTCACGTACCTTATAATATACCACTCCGGACCACGCATATTGACTCATTTGCTTTTTGCACGGGAACTAAGACGAAAATGTTTAGTGTATAAAGTGTATTTTGTAGGGAAATGTAATGTGGTTTATGTATTTAGACATATTTTAGAAACAGAGCATCATAGATGCATAAAAACATGTTCTTGTCTGATCTTAAATGAAAGATCGTATCAAGACCTTTAATTTGATATAAAAATCATAAAAATCCGATAACAAACGGGCAAGTTATAATAATTTAAACTTTCAAAATTTAAATTATATTGAACTACGTGCAGAAAAATGAGTGGATGAGATTTAAGTATGGAATGTTAAGTGTAATAAGGGGTTTACTAATTGTACTTATTATACTCTAATTATTTCTAAAAAAGGAAATGAGTCAATATGTGTGGGACGTACCAAAAAGGAATATGAGTCAAGAAGCCTGGACCGGAGTGGTATATGCTAGGCTTTGATTTCTACTTTTGATTCTTACTCACGAGTGACTTATTGAGCTTTTAAGCTAAGTCTTATTTATTTATTTGAAGCCTATTTTCTACTATGCCCTTTTAATCATAACAGCTCAAGACTCGTATTTTAATATATAATCATGCAAATGCATATATTAAATACCCCAATGGACAATAACTACTTATCATGAATATATGATTTTATAAGCATATGAGTTAAGAAGTCATTACATAACTAAAATCATAAAATGTACCTCCATTTATCGAGCTGGGTGAGACAACGAGCTGAGGGGTGTTGTTGTGCCGGTTTACATGTCTAGAGAAATTGATTCTAAATTATATTTAATCAAAGACTCTAGATTTCAGAGCGAAGAATTGCTCTGATACCATTTTGTCACATCCCAGTTCCCGAGGGAAGGCACGTGTGCCGGGACGTGGCAAGGGGTTGGAAATAAGAAGTGGGGATAGAAAGGGGCCTAGTTTCTTAGGATAATCAACCATATTATTAATGAGTTTATTTAATTAATTATGGGATCGGGACGCACAACACGAACCACGGGGTAGGCAAACCATACTACCCGTGTCGGTCGCCATGTCTGAATACCCATAGACTTTAAATAAAATACGGGATCGGGACGCTCGGCTCAAATTATGGGGTCGCCTAAGCTAAACAACCCATAATGGCCGGCTTGTGTCTGAATACCCGTAAATACAATAAAAATATATATTTATATTCTTATAACAAAACTCAGGTGTAGTATAGATTTATTCCTAAACCTGAAATTAGACTTAGGAAATTGAGTACATTGCAGGATCGTTACTAGTGACCACTTTAGCTATAAGCGTAGCGGAAGCTTTATTCTTAAATAGCACAACCACAACAACAATCCTCTTCAGCCACGTCTGCTCCACCAGCTCCTTAATCTGCAAAACATTTGGAAAGGAATTGCAGGGCTGAGTACTAATGCACTCAGTGGGTTTGTGCCGAAAACATTTACTATAAAAAGAATATCCATGATAATAAAGCATACATAGAAGGGTTTAAAAATCATATAACTTCCATGCACACCAAAACCTATTTTCGTTGATTGCGATGCGGATTACCACGTTACTCTTATACCGATCCCGGGACGTACCACTGTCGGATCCCTTTCATGATGGAGCCTATAGATTAACTTTCACCGATCCCAGGACGTACCACTGTCGGATCCCTTTTCATGATGGAGCCATAGTTTAATATATACAGATCCCGGGACGTACCACTGCCGGATCCCTTTCTGTTGGAGCCATAGTTTGGAGACAATGGAGTATTTCATCCACTAGTTCTCCCCTCGAGTTAGAATCAATTGGTGATCAACCTAATGATATCTAACAATGCGCACAGTCCCTCGATTAGTGTGTTAGACCAATCGAAAGACCCGGTCGTAAACATAAGAGCATTAAACATGTAATCGCGCATCAAAACATTTTTCATGGATAATCCCATAGTTTAGAGCTTACTAACTCAAATAATACTTTAAAAATAAAGCCCCACCTGATAACTTGTTATCAAAATATCTCGAATCTTTTTCTTCAGACACGGTCTTTCTTGCCAATATCGTCGAACACTAACTACTAAGAAACTTGACTACAAGACTTTAACACAACATTTATGGTGGTATATGAATGAATGAAATGAAGGATCATAACCTTCTATTTATATGCCAAAACTCATAGTATAGGCTTGCTTAGTCATTTATAGGCTATAAGACTCATCAATCTAAGGTAATAGAAGAGAGCCACGTATGGGCTAATTATCGAGAATGTCGGCCTCTTTTGCATGGGCAATTCTTATCCTTATTAGTACTTTAGCCATGCATGCATAAAGATGTATAATCAATAGAAGTATTATGTTAAAACGTAAATATCATATACTCCCTCCGTCCCTTTGGAGTTGTTACATTTCTTTTTAGCATTTGTCTCAAGCGTTTTCGAGAATTTTAATGATAAGTTTTAAAATAGCTTTTTAAAGATTTTTTCCTTTTATGAGATAGTAAAACACTTGTAGTATCTTGTAAATTTAAAATTTTCACAAAAAGATATTTTGAAACTTACCATCAAGACGCTCGAAAATGCTTGAGGCAAATGCTGAAAAGAAATGTAACAACTCCAAAGGGACGGAGGGAGTATATATTTAAACTATCCTTTTACTTTTTTATTTTTCATTCTTGTCCAACTTATACATATATTTATATATATTATTTCTCTTATTGTAATGTCAATCATACACTTAATGTATATATAGGTAATAATTTTATACGATTCTTCAAGATATATGTAAAACGTAGAGTATTATAATACTAATAATAATTAAAGCCATGAAACTATTTCATTCTTATTTATAAATAAATTATTTTAATGATATTTACGATAATAAAAATTTAAATTTTTATTAGGAAACTTAATTTCATTTAATATAGAATTATTTGGGATATTATAGTAATTGAGCATAGAACAAATCCACTAGCTAGCCACTGATGCAGAGACTCCATTTGTTAAGAGTTTTCAATTTTCGAATACATGTACTCCCTCCGTCCCCTAATAAGTGTCCCGAGCCGCCAAAATTTTTGTCCCCTAATAAGTGTCCTATCACATATTTCAAGGTAAAATTTTAGCTAAACTTCCAATTTTACCCCTATTATCATTACACTTTTTTCACTTTTTCAACTTTCAATGTAATGATTAGGGGTTAATATGATAAATTTATACAATTCCTTGGTTATTGCATTTTGGCGGCTCGGGACATTTATTAGGGGACGGAGGGAGTATATGCTTATTGAAATACCAATATACTAGTATATACCATGTATCTAATTGCAATCTTTACTCTGATCCCATTACATATATATCTTCATATAAATTGGTTTTTATGATTGGATTAAGAGGACTTACAACTAAAATAAGACTTCCTCAATCCTATCTGCAAACTCTCCGTATAAATTCATGACGTATTTTAGATAAGATATGACTTTAGTCACTATTGCATTACTTGTGATAGAATAAACATTTCAATATCTTTGCGTACCTTTAAAAGTTGTTAAGCCTTCTAGAAAGCGACGAAGAATCAATTAAAAAATTTATACATCAAAATTCAATAATCCAAGATTACCCATAGGAAATTAAGTTAATGGAGTTTTATGAAATTTTTGTTTAGGACAAACAAATATTAATGAGGCGGCCACCAAAATCAATAGAATAAACCTCAACCAGTATAAGATGGACAATGTTGCAGTCAGCGTCGGCGTATTCGTCATTGTTGAGGAACTTTTATATTTGAAAAAAATGTATAATTACTCTTGAAAATTGTACAGAAGAAACAAAAATAAAATAAAATAAAATAAAAGGTGTTTGGTGTCATTTTTTGTTGTTTTAGTCGTAGTTTCAAATCCATTTTTTCTTTATATTTTGATTGCTTTTCATTGTACTTTGCTATGATTTGGGTCTTTTGTGAGCTTATGATCTTAGGTATTGCTTGGAACTAAAAGTTGAGAAGATGGAGTGTAACGAGCAAAAAAAGGTTCTTAAGCAATCATTGAGCCCAAGTTCTAACCTCTCACAATTTGAATGAAGATTGATTTTGGATGTAATGAAAGCATATAATCAAAGAGGGTTCAATACGCGCACGTAGGTGAAAATGGGGTCAATTCGGAGTTTGAACGAGGAAGTTACGGCCAAAACAAGAAAGACGCGCCCAGTCAAGCGAGCCACCATGCGAGCGCCCGCTGGAATGTGCTGAGCGCCCGCTCGTGCGGCTACTTATGCGAGCGCCCGCTCGCGAGGTTGCATACTTTAGACGTTAATTTCCTTATTTATCTCTAACATTATTTCATATATATATGTAGTCATGAGGGCACGAGCTTAGACACAATTTTACTCTAATTTTCAGTTTTCAATACTCTAGTTTTTAGATTTTATCGCTTTGGATTTATTTTGGATCGAGTACTTCAAGTTTTATTCAAGTTTCGTTTGTTCTTCGTTCCGCATTTAATTTGTAAGTTTAATTCTTGTTTTTTCTTTCGTTTATTTAATTGCTTTCTTGATTCCTAGATTAGTTTCCAGTTCTTCGTTTTAATTGATTGTTCCGTTCTTGAGTTTCATAGTTTAGACTTTAGATTTATTTTCCAAGATTCGTTTCCTTTGTTTTTCAAGTTCTAGAGTTAGATTTATTTTCATAGATTTTCAGATATAATTCCTTCATGCCTAGATTCGTTTTTACATTCGCACTTGTTATTGCTTTCTTTACGATTTCAAGCCTAGGTAGATATATTTCTTTTGCTTGATTTAATTAGTTTAGATAGTTAGATTTATTTCTTATTTATTGGATTAGGTTTATTGTAATTGTTATTCCATTCTTGCATGTTTATTTTCTTGCCTAGGATTTAAAACCCAAAACCAAACCAATTCTTTTTTCATGCTTTCCTAGATTAGGCTAAATTATGATTTTATTTATTTGTTTTTACTACACGATTATTTGCCCCGTTAAGTTTTCCTTGAGAATCGACTTTGGGTTTGACTTGATAGTGCTATAGTAGATTTCGTTCTATTGTGAACACTTTCATGTGAAATAAAAGGAAGAGGACATATTTGATTTTGAACACTGAAAAATGGGTAGAAAATATATTTTCATGAAGAGGAAAAAATTATAGTAGTTATATAGCTTAGTGAATACTAATATGTGTTTGAAACATAAGAAAACACAAAAGATAAGACAAATTTGAGGCAAACTCCTCAAACTGCCCCCAACACCACCCCCCACCCCACCCCCACTTGCATTTGTCCCAAATTAGTCCAAATAATTCACTTTTAACTTTTGTTCTTTTACTTCTTTTATTTAAATTTTGTCAGAATTTATTTTAATTTTCCCTTTTCGTTTTTTTTTTCTCTTTTACGCTTTTTTCGTCTTGATACAGTTTTTTTTTTTTTTTTAATTTTCTTTGATACACCCTACTAAGAGTATGATTAGAATTTAATATTATCTAACCATTCTTTCACCGCAATAAGTAAGAATTCATAAATTCTAACCAGCCATTAACGAACACTCTGTGATCATTAATAAGAATTTATTAAATTCTAGCCATACATTTAGGAAGAATTCATAAAATTCTAACCATTCTTCTGTGTCCCACAATCTAACCAACATTATTCTTGCATTTTGCGTTGAGCATGTGACATACGTAATAATATACTAAATTCTAACCATACATTCAAGAAGAATTAATAAATTCTAATCATTATTCCGCCGTAATAACTAAGATTCATAAATTCTCACTAAACATTCAGGAAGAATTCATAAAATTCTAACCATTCTTCCGTATGCCACAATCTAACCAACACCATTCTTGCATTTGCGTTGAGCATGTGCATACGTAATAATATACTAAATTCTAACCATATATTCAGAAAGAATTAATAAATTCTAACCATTCTTCCGCTGTAATAAGTAAGATTCATAAATTCTCACTATAGATTCACGAAGAATTCTTAAAATTCTAACCATTCTTCCGTATGCCACAATCTAACCAACATCATTCTCGCATTTGCATTGAGCATGTGACATACGTAATAATATGCTAAATTATAACCATACATTCAGGAATAATTAATAAATTCTAACCATTCTTCCACCGTAATCAGGAAGAGTTTTCCAGACTCGTCGGAGTGAGTCTCAACAACAACGACGACGACAACATAATCGAGCTAGTCGAACTCCATCTCCCATTTTCAATTCATAATAAAAAAATGAAAAAAAAAATGAAAGGAAAAGGAAACAATTCAATTACGCCGACAATCTAATGAAAAAACGGAGGGAGAAAAAAGGGAAAAGGAAGGGGAGAAAAAGAAAAGGAAAAAGGAAAAAAAAAAAAAAAAAGAAAAGAAAAAAAATACGGAAAATAACAGAAAAGGGGAGCAGCCCCAATTTAATTACGCGCTGCTCATCCGCCGGCGTCGCGGTTCCTCGACTTGATGCCGGCGGCAGATCGAGCAGAGATCCGACGACTTGCTTCATCTGCTGCAGCAGAGATTCCGGCAGAACCCTCCTCTTTCTTCTCGCCGCCGGATTGAAGCAGCTCGGCTGCATCAACTCCTGCAACTGCTTAGCCTTCGCCGGAGACATGGTTTCGCCGGAGAGATGGGGGACTAGCCACTGTCACGAGGAGACACGGTTTCTCTCAAGAGAGAGAGGAGAGAGAGAAGAGAGAAAGAGAGGTCTGGAACGAGAAAGAAGAATGACGAAAAAAGAGGGAAAGAAAGAAATCTGAAAAAGGTTATTTCAAAAGTGAAAAGGTAAAAAGTAGTTAGGGGTATTTTTGTCTCATCACATGAAACTTGTCTACCTTTTGTGTTTTCTTATATATCTAACATATATTAGTATCTGTTGGGAACCCTTTGCAGTTATTTTGATAATGTTTTTCAAAACCACAATTAGGCATTGCACGACATGATATTATGTTCATCTATTCTAACTGAGTCTACTTTCCTTAAAGAATGAGGCCGTTGTCCATAACAGTCTCACCTATTAAAGGTTAGCTAGCTCTTCATTATTTATGCCCTGCAGGTTCTTCGGCCAGGCTCTTCTAAGTTCTTTCACCTAGCTGCCGAAGACAGGCTGTTGATCAGTTCAGAAAGATCAACCTCCCTCCACATAGCTGCCACCTCTGTTGCCAGCTGTCTGGACCCACTCGAAGTGCTGAGTCAACTCTGCAACGACTCTATTCCATGTCAGCTGTTTTCTAACGGCTATATGTTGCAGGACTCACAAAGGCTAGTTTTTGAACTACGCCTATATAAAGCCTTCGTCAACAATGGTTCAAGTACGGGAAACTCATTAATCTTACGAGCCAAATCGCTGCAAGAAAATTATCTCAAGTTCACATCCATTCAACACTCGAAAATCCTAGAGCTTTCCCAAGTGTTGAAGATAGAGAATTTCACCATTGTTATTCCTCAAGCTTGTTGCGTCTACTGCTGCATCAAGCTCCATGTACTCTCTCTCAAATAATTAGTGCTAAGCTAGTATAGTTGAGATTGTACGTTGTTTTATTCGATTGTAAATCGAAAGATTGTATGTTGTATGAAACTGATACTCAGTCAGTATAAACAAGAGAGAAGTAGAATCCAAAAGTAAAGGGATTCGTAGATCTAGCTTGATCTACAGTGGAAGTAGGATAGTTACATCTGAACCACGTAAAAATACCTTGTGTTATTTACTGTATTAATTTACTCTCTCTCTGTTAAACTGCTCATACAAAAACTGCATACAACAGCCTTCCTTTAAAGGCTGTAAAAGATTTTACATCAAGAGTTATCTAGCACAACCTTTTCCACCACATTCCGCACTTTGACAGTTTGATAGATCAAGCTTGTTTATCACCACAAGCTTGATAGATCAACCTGTCTCACTCTGTAAAGAACTGTCTGACCAGCTAGTTCCTCAAAAGACAGACTGTTATTTTTAGAATTCGAAAACGGTTGGCTATTGGTGTATTCCCCCCCCCCCCCCAATACACCAATTAACTCTTTCTGGGACCAACAAGTGGTATCAGAGCAGTGGTTCCTTTGACCTCTGCTTTGCATACTAAAAACTCTTTCAAAGTTTTGGTCAATTAGAATAGATCCTTTGTAAAATCTTTTCCATTCATATCATATCATCATTATGGAATCCTCATTGATTCGAGTTTGTGAGGACTTCTCAGTCCAAGGCTATGAGGACTGGAGTTTTCGAATTAGAATGTGCCTACAAGCACATCATATTCTCATGTGGAAGGTCATTGAGGAAGGACCTTCTCCTATCTATGATGACAAAGTGGAAATCACCGGGACTTCACCTGGTGAAGCTGGTTATAAACAAAAACTCAAAAATCCCCGTGATTACACCACCGAAGAGAGAAAAGAGGCTGGGCTTGATAATTTTGCCAAAGGCCTCATCTCTAGCACTGTGAAAGGTATCTACCTTTCAAAAATCAGAAATCTCGAAACATCAAAAGAGATGTGGGATACTCTCAAGGCCATAAGCCTGGGATCCGAAGAGATAAAAGAGAACAAGCTGTCAATTGCTTGCAGCAAATTTGATGACTTCAAAATGTTGCAAAATGAAAATATTGAATCGATGAAAACTCGATTCATTGAAATTGTTCTCGAAGTAGAGGCACTGAAATCGAACAAATATTCTCAATGTGAGAAGAATTTGAAAGTTACAAGAGCTTTACCTGCCAACTAGCATGTATACTCAGCTCTACTCCCATCTCGATCTGATTTTAACACTCTCTCTACCGAAGAATTATTTGATATTCTAATCGGAAATGAATATGAGATGATTCGAATTCATGGATCCTCACAGCCACAATAATCTAAAAAGAATGATGATAAGAAAGAAAAGGATGCTGCCTTCAAGGCAGATGAGACAAAAGAAACAACCGCCTCACCCATTGATGAGGCTTTGGTCAAGAAAATTGACCAGCTGGCTATTGATGTAGCCATGTTCTCAAGATGCAATGAAAAGCTTCTCGGTAAAGTCTCAAAATACAAGAGACTCTATCGAGATAACAAGCGAAGTTACTCAAATCGCAATGATGATTGCTCTGGAAAGAAAAACGATGCTAAACCCTCAAAGTTTAATTCTACTAATACACCAGAGGGTGCTTGCTTTGGTTGTGGTAGGCCAGGTCATTATAAAACAGATTACCCTGACCTAACCAAGACAGAAAAAGAAGAACTTCGTGCTAAGCGAGACAAGAAGCTCAAAGAACAACGAGCTGCTCTGCTAGCTGAAGAAGCCATACAAGAAGCTCATCTCTCTGACAGCTCTACGAGCGACGATGAGGGATATATTGCTTCTGAAGATGAGGACGAAGAAGAAAGCTTCGTAGGAGACTCATCCAGAACAACCTCAAAAGATAAATCACCAAAGGTAATCCCTAAAACTGTTCAATTATCTTTCTCTGACGATGAAAGTGCAGATGAAAAATAAGATCTATCCGAGGCAGAGTCTTGGAAAAGAATCAAAGAACAGATGAAGGAATATGCTGAACTAGCTGAGCTATTTGAGGAGGTTGTTAAGGATAATGCAGAGCTCATAGCTCAAAATGGAAAATTCAAAACTGCTCTAGAAGAAAGATTCGCTCCCTATGATGCTGAAAAAGAAAGGGAGATAGAATATCTAAAATCGGAAATAGATACTCTAATTCTAAAAGAGAAGGAGCTGGAGGACAAAGAGCTTGAGAAGAATGTGTTGGGAAACGGCTGCTTGAAAGCCGCCCCGACCCAGATCTTGGTTCGGATGTGTTGATTCGATCGTGCACATAAATTCATGCAATGGCTCGAGTACATACCTTGATTATGAAGAACTAGCAATCTAAGTCGTGTCTGATCGATCTACGGTTCTGATCTTCTAGGATGTGATCCCACACCTTGAAATCCGAGACTTGGTGGGCGTCTCGAGATCACTGGAACCTCGATCTCCTTCACTCAGAAACCCGGCGGCCACTCTCTCTCTCACCCTCGATTTCTGCGCCAATCTCACAGAGAGAATTCTGGTGGCTAGGTCAGATTATGAGAACTAGGGTTTTATGAGAGACTTGAGAGTATATATATATGGTTCATAAATAAGGAGATATGATTCCTTATTTATCTCCAACCATATCTTTGCCATCCCATATTTATTCTCTTTCCATAACTTACAAATCTTATTCCTTTATTAATACGGAATTAATAAGGAATTAATTTGTTCAGTTATGCAACTGTATATCCAGAATTAATTCTAACAAATAGAATTTATTCTAATATCAGTAGAAGAATAAATAACTAAATATATACCAAATATATTTAGATATGATATTTATCCCCACAAGATTTAATTTAAATAAATCTTATCTTATTAGATTTAATCTTATCCGTGAATAACTAAATAATAAATAATTAGATTTAATCCCATAGGATATAAATCTCAATTAATTATATTTATTATCCATTCACCGGATATAAATCCAATATATATCATATACCGGGCCTGAGTACAATTATTGAGTCCAAACTCAATAATACTATTTAGATCGATTCCCGAGGTCTGTTTGGGCCATCCTAGGGATCGGATACCAGACAGAGTTGGGCCTTATCTAATTCGATATTTCCATGTCCACCCCTGAACATGTATCTCATTAGAACTATGACGCACTCCACTAAAGTGTCATAGCTGAATCACCGCTCTGTCCCAATTATGTAGATTGGGTTGGTATTTTGTTTAGTTCGACCCCCGTGTTTAAGACCTCCTTATCCGTTAATCAATTAGAGCTACCATGACTGCTCCTAATTGTTAACATCTATTCCTCAGGTAGTACCCGTTCACTCCTCATTATTATACCTGAACTTAATCAGCATGCATGACTTGGTATAATAAACATTGTGAACTCCCTTGAGGGGATAACGTCAGCCTGCACTCACACAGGACACGGCTTATTGATAACACTTATTAGACATACTATGCATCTTCGTGTTACCCAAAGTACGACATGATTTAGATGAACTAACGAAGTTCATATCTTCGTAAATCAAAGTAACATCGAAGAATACATATACATCTAATAGTTTACCAAGGTTAAGATCGAGCTAGAGCCTGAGATCTATAGCTCTTCACCTATATCACCTCTGATATAGGGTCAGTATCAGAAGAGCATTATCTCTGTTGATCCTTCAATACGTTCCACCGTACCAGCATAATTAGTGATTAGGACTCATCACTACCATTAAGCTGCAGTCAAGACCGACAGCTCAGCCCAAGCTGTCTCGACTGTGAACTGTTTATATCTCATCATTATTAACAACCTTCGTGATCCTCTCCAAACTCAGATCGACACGTGGTCTAAAACATGAGATAATGGGCTTTATTCTTGCTTAAACATATTCTTCCAGATAGGGATTGTTAACAGTGGACCTGTGTCGTAACCACTAAAACAACCGGTTTTGCTTTAGGTATACAACAACCCCAACAATCTCCCACTTATATTAAAGTAAAACCTTTTAGTATACCAACGCGTCTACAGGAAACCATATGACTTCATCCATGTACAATGTTAACAATCGCACGATCGCAATCGTTAACAACTATCATACACTTTTTCTCCCACTTATACTCAAAGATTTTACCTTTACCTTGTACCTTTTAGTGGGAGGCTCACTAAGACATGTCAGTCACGTGCTACAGTATACCTGACATGGTGCACTTAGTGAAGGAACCGTCATCGTACATTCCTATTTCTATTTTCTCCACGAAATCGCCTTAATTTAAGGTACTCACTATGTTGTTACCGGCATTTCCAAATCTCAGAAATTTGTTACTGCACTTAGAATTCTCCAGGGGGTGTAAGAATTCTAACAAATTGAGATTACTGCCAATTCACGAAGCCAAGCCCTGAATTATCTAGCTCCCTCTCAGCATTTCACTGCGTGAGAATCTTCAAGACAATTCTGCTTCTTACGTGAATCCATAGTATAAGGTCGATGATGTCGTTTTTCTAGCTACCATTCGATTATCCGTGTCCACAAACATGATGGACTATATCCGTTACCATGCACACAGCACTAACATATATTTGGCTCCTTATGCAACACGCAGGTGTATTGCAAGCTTTGCCAAGACAGTAGTCTATGAAGAGTACTTGAATAATGTTATACTATCCGACTGTAGGATATATCTAACATTACTCCTAACCTTCATTCTAAACTGTTCGGATAATCACCACTTATTGTGTCAGATAATACTTTCACACCTTATTCAAGTGCTAGTAATATTATCACACAATGTACAAGACAACCATTTCAACGTCTTTTGTAGATGAAAGATATACCATTTGTCAACACATTTTATGAACGAATCTATATGTGTTGTCTGACAAATGAATGCTTTAAATCATTGAACCACACATTTCAATGTGTTTGTCCCGAAGCATAGAACTGTTGAGAAAATTCTTCCCTTTTCTCAAACTACATCCATGTTCGCTCATGTATGTCCTCACCTATTATGAGCATACAACGTGTAAGTCTTTCGAGTGTTAAACTCATAGACTTATCAATGATATGCAACCATCTTCATCTAACTAATCCTTATTAGTCAACTTGGTTTGTTCACTATCCAAGAAATTAGATTTCTCGATGAACAATTCACCATTTTCGAGACACACTCGAAAAAGCTCCCACTGTGACTAGGATCCTAAAATAATCTTGTGCAGATCCTTTTGGTTATCTGTCTTGTACTTCCGGCCTTATGATGTTCCAATCCATAATTTCCTTTTATTCTTGGACGTTAATCAAGAATAAATACTTGTCTTTCCTCGAAAAATAACTACTTGTCCAACTAATTACTAAATCTATCATTGAAATTGCGACACTTCGTGTGCAAATTATCCTTATTTCCGAACAGATTTAACCAATGAAATCTGTAATTAGCATCTCCTATAGGGAGGAAGACTCATTGTCAACGCGAATGCTAATCAATTTCATTTTAAATCACAATGAAATCTATGATTAACATGAATGCTAATCACTTCATTTCATATAAGGAAAGGAAATAGATTTAGACATAGTGACATAGTATTTTGTTAAAAGACAATATTGAACAAGAAGTACCACATTTATCATAACACATTTTGGAATATCCTTCAAAATTCACAGTTATTACTCCCACTACGAATGATATATCAAAACAACCAGTATTAAAGAAGCAAATCCCTAATACAATGTCAGAAAGTAATCATCCATTAATATCTAAAAACATAAGTATCCTGCCAAAATAAGGCAACCAAATGTGGTAAAAGAGTAATAAACCAGAATCTAGTATCCAAAAACTAAGATAAAACGTAAGATAGAAATCTCCAAGTCTGCTAGACAACTGCATCAACTGAATGTTGCTTGTCGAGCTCAAGAACTTGAAGTCGTCCTACTCGTTCCTTGTAGTCGAACCTACAAAGATTGCAACAAACCACAATTAGTATCCACTAGTTAAATCCGTCCGTGAGGACTGAACTAGTATAATTTGGTTTTTGATGTTACAAGAGTCTGACATACCTCCATCTACCTTCAACTTCTTGTTCCTCCTCTGATAAACCTTTATAATCGGAGGTCTCTCCTTCCTGGCATCATTCACTTCCTGAGTAGGCTGATCGGAGTTCAGCTCATTCACATCGTGAACAAGACTTACAGACTCGGAATCGCCCACTCCCTCCATGGATTGATCAGAGATCAGCTCATTCACATCGTGAACGAGTCCGTCAAAATCAAAATCATCAATCCTCAGTGACTGAAGGTACTCATCAATGATGGACTCGTTGTCCCGGGCCGTAAAATGCCGATTAATATCGACATTCCTAATAGGACGATCCCAGAACTTCCTCTGCGCCTCGTAAGCAGTCTGCAATATATCAATCCTCACCGCATCTACCACGAGTAACTCCGCAATGAGAGCCATTGGGTCCTCGTGAACGATGTGGGTCGGGACGACCGCTTCTCTGAGAGCCAGGAACCAAGTCGGGAAACATGCAAGTAGAAACTCGCAAACAGTCTTTCCCGACATAACACCACCATAGAACACGTACATCCGCACAAGGTTTTTAAACCTCATGAGAAATCTCTTTAGGTTAGGGAAATCATCGAAATCCTCGTACCTCAAGAAATCTATCTGTTTCCGTGCCAGGAAACCGAGTAGTCGAAATCGAAAGGAGTCCGGAACACCATCGGAATAAGCTAAACGACAACTCTTCGTGCGAATAGAATCAATAGACATATCTGAAATAAATAACAAGTAAACAACTTATAAGCGCAAATAATTTATGTTATCAATGTTAGAAACCCAATAATAACATTGAACCAACAAACGAGTAGCCCGATACTATTTACAAATAGTCCACTATAGGTGAATGCTATCCATAAAATTATCGACCATGACCGCAGTCTATTTTATTTCTTATCCCATCACACGGACCACAGTGAAACAAAGAAATAATAACCCGTGCCTCAGGACCCTGCTAAATTGAGAAGTGACCTCTAAAGGAGGATTCATCAATAAGCAGCTAAGCTACAACCATATTTTAATATTCCAAAAAATTAATTCTATTAAGAGTAACCCACCCGTTAAGGAGGAATTACCTTTATAAAATCATTTTTCTATATTATCAATTTTGAATTTAACCAATGAACCATAATCAGTGTCTCCTATAGGGAGGAAGACTCATTGTCAACGTTAACACTAATTATTTCATTTTAAATCAAATTATCCTTTTGAAGTCTAAACCAATGAAATCCATAATCAGCATCTCCTATAGGGAGGAAGACTCATCGTCAACGCGAATGCTAATTACTTCATTTTAAAACCAAATATGGAGGTCCTTTAAATCAATTAACCAATAATCGATTAATTATACCGCTTAGTCTTTTTAAGGGTTTGTGTGACAATCGTAGCACATAGACAATTTAGTCCTATCACATTATTTCTAAGCGCAAGTAATAAAACATGCTCGCTTTGAAATCATTAAAACCGGCATGCTATGACCCCTATGCATGTTATTTCTATTACGCAAACAATGAATAGCAACTATAACATGCAAAACATGCTGATCATCTTCATTGCGTAATTAAATCCATCCATAGCATGCATAATAATTAAAACAAATAAATATGCTGCCGACCGGGAATAGAAAGCCCTACCTATTACATTTAATTAAAATAAAAACCCCGGAACAAGCTCCGGTCTTTAATCTTCGATTTTGGAAGCCCATCCCGATCTTCAAGTCCACCTTCCAAAATTAGCAAGTGCTCGAAATAATTAGGGTGCGGAAAACCCTAATTACCAAAAACGGAAAACGAATTAATTTCGAACGAACTAGGGTACAAAAACCCTAGCCGTCGACGATCATGCCTAGGTTTCGGAAAACCCTAGCCGTCGTCAACGTGATGGGCCGAACGTTGTAAAAACGTGCAGCCCGTCGTTCGAAATCCGGCCACGCGCCGCCGCCGAGCCACGCGTGTAACACACGCGCCGCCGCGGTGCATGCCGGGGACCCCGTTTCGGCTCCACGACGAGCCTGACGTGGCTGGGTTCGGGCTGGGTGCGTCCGTTGCAACTCAGCCCGAGCCACTGCTCGTCACCGTTGCCAAAACCGCCGTCGCCTTCGCAGTTACCCGCTGCACAAAGCAGCGCCGCCGCCGCGAGCCACCGCCGGTGGCTGGCACGCCACTGGACGCTCCCACTAGCTCGCCGGCGTCCCAGCACCACCGGAGGTGCTGGGTTCGAGCTCAGGCAGCCGTGGTTGAGTCCGGCAGCAGCGCGCGCGCAGGGGACAAACCCAGCCGCCGCTGCCGCCGTTGATCAACGCCACTGCCGCTGCCGCCGGTGGTCAGGGGACCACCGGACCTGCTGTGCGCCTCCGACCGCGCCCTCGTCGTCGTCGAGCCACCGTCGGTCCGTGGTGGTTTGAGCCCAGCAGCGTGCGGGCCAAAACCCGCTAGGGTTTCGGCCGCCACTGCTCCCACTCGTATCCACCGCCGTCGTCGCGCCGCTGCTGGTCGTCCGGCGCTGACTGGGCTCCGTCTCCGACGTCGAGCCGGGCACTGGACCGCCGGGCAGGCCACGGTTCAGGCCCAGCAGCGCGCACGAGCCCAAACCCGTTAGGGTTTCGCATCGCCGCCGCTACCTTCGCCCGTTCCGCCGTCCGCCGCCGGTTCTGCCACGCCGCCTCTCGTCTCCGGCTTGCCTGAACCCTAGGATGAACCCTAGGGTTCAGCCGCCATGAAAAACGACGAGGAGCAGCGGTGCTAAACCGCGGCAGATTACGCCGCCCGCCGTGCGGTGGTCGACGCGCCGCCGCCTGCGACCGTCGTGCCTCCGTCTTCGTGTTCGCCTCGGACCTCGTTCCTCAGCAATCTCTCGATTTCTAGAATACAATACAATACGAAAATCGAAAAATACAAGAAAAACGAATCCTATTCTAATCGGCACCTTATTATCTCGCCGATTCAAAAACAAACGAACAACAATAAATTGAAAAAACGATAAAACAACGCACGTAATTCCCGGACAGCAGCATGCACACATAATCATAATCACTCGAATGCATGAACATTAAATTCGATTCAACACAGAGCTGATCCAAAAACCTCGGGCTCTGATACCACTTGTTGTGAAACGGCTGCTTGAAAGCCGCCCCGACCCAGATCTTGGTTCGGATGTGTTGATTCGATCGTGCACATAAATTCATGCAACGGCTCGAGTACATACCTTGATTATGAAGAACTAGCAATCTGAGTCGTGTCTGATCGATCTACGGTTCTGATCTTCTAGGATGTGATCCCACACCTTGAAATCCGAGACTTGGTGGGCGTCTCGAGATCACTGGAACCTCGATCTCCTTCACTCAGAAACCCGGCGGCCACTCTCTCTCTCTCACCCTCGATTTCTGCGCCAATCTCACAGAGAGAATTCTGGTGGCTAGGTCAGATTATGAGAACTAGGGTTTTATGAGAGACTTGAGAGTATATATATATGGTTCATAAATAAGGAGATATGATTCCTTATTTATCTCCAACCATATCTTTGCCATCCCATATTTATTCTCTTTCCATAACTTACAAATCTTATTCCTTTATTAATACGGAATTAATAAGGAATTAATCTGTTCAGTTATGCAACTGTATATCCGGAATTAATTCTAACAAATAGAATTTATTCTAATATCAGTAGAAGAATAAATAACTAAATATATACCAAATATATTTAGATATGATATTTATCCCCACAAGATTTAATTTAAATAAATCTTATCTTATTAGATTTAATCTTATCCGTGAATAACTAAATAATAAATAATTAGATTTAATCCCATAGGATATAAATCTCAATTAATTATATTTATTATCCATTCACCGGATATAAATCCAATATATATCATATACCGGGCCTGAGTACAATTATTGAGTCCAAACTCAATAATACTATTTAGATCAATTCCCGAGGTCTGTTTGGGCCATCCTAGGGATCGGATACCAGACAGAGTTGGGCCTTATCTAATTCGATATTTCCATGTCCACCCCTGAACATGTATCTCATTAGAACTATGACGCACTCCACTAAAGTGTCATAGCTGAATCACCGCTCTGTCCCAATTATGTAGATTGGGTTGGTATTTTGTTTAGTTCGACCCCCGTGTTTAAGACCTCCTTATCCGTTAATCAATTAGAGCTACCATGACTGCTCCTAATTGTTAACATCTATTCCTCAGGTAGTACCCGTTCACTCCTCATTATTATACCTGAACTTAATCAGCATGCATGACTTGGTATAATAAACATTGTGAACTCCCTTGAGGGGATAACGTCAGCCTGCACTCACTGGACACGGCTTATTGATAACACTTATTAGACATACTATGCATCTTCGTGTTACCCAAAGTACGACATGATTTAGATGAACTAACGAAGTTCATATCTTCGTAAATCAAAGTAACATCGAAGAATACATATACATCTAATAGTTTACCAAGGTTAAGATCGAGCTAGAGCCTGAGATCTATAGCTCTTCACCTATATCACCTCTGATATAGGGTCAGTATCAGAAGAGCATTATCTCTGTTGATCCTTCAATACGTTCCACCGTACCAGCATAATTAGTGATTAGGACTCATCACTACCATTAAGCTGCAGTCAAGACCGACAGCTCAGCCCAAGCTGTCTCGACTGTGAACTGTTTATATCTCATCATTATTAACAACCTTCGTGATCCTCTCCGAACTCAGATCGACACGTGGTCTAAAACATGAGATAATGGGCTTTATTCTTGCTTAAACATATTCTTCCAGATAGGGATTGTTAACAGTGGACCTGTGTCGTAACCACTAAAACAATCGGTTTTGCTTTAGGTATACAACAACCCCAACAGAATGAAGCTCTAAAATCAAAGGATGTTGAGATACATAATCTCACCTCCAAGCTTGTAGATTTAGTGGTTCGACATGAATCACTGGCTATCAAGGAACAAAAACTGCAAATCACTTTGAGCCAGCTAAAGAAAAGTGGGAAGAAACTGGAAGAAGTCCAGGCAATTCAACGAAGTTCAAGAAATAGAACTGGACTAGGCTATGATAGAGCTACTGGAAAAAGGCCAATAAGCAGTGAGGTGATCTTCACCAAATACCAACCTTCAGAGAAGACAGACGATCAAAAATGCAAGGCCGTTCCAGATAAAGTAATACAGTTGAAAAATCCTGCTAATCAGCCGCAGGCCGTTCTCTTAAAGAATCATCAAAAAACAAACCTGCTGAAAAAGGATCAACCTACAGGAAAGAAGGAAGGACTACTACCCCCCAAGAAAAAGGAAATCAAGTCCGTTTCCAAGGCTGATCAATAGAAGAAAGCAAGAAAGGCAAAATATCAAAGGCCTTTCTATCCACAGTTCTACTATCCTGCTCAACCTCAAAATTGCATGTGCTATTCACAACATGCATACCATCAACAGCAGCACTACCAACCATGCTATTATGATGAACCATGCTATCAACCTCGATACAGCATTCCTCATCCCGCCAAGAAGAACAGAAAGAGGAGTAAAGCCTCTAAACCCAGCCCAAAGAAACAAGCTGCAACATCCACAGCCTCGGATAGAAGCAAGCCTGTGATCAAAGTCTGGGTACCCAAGGCTGTTCAAACAACCTCCACCGCAACACATGTAACACCCAATCTCAAATGGGTTGCTAAGTGATTGGTGTTTATTTGTTATGTTTTTCGTTGAGTTTTTGTGTTCGTTTTCATTATGTTTTTGTGTCTTTTAGTGTGTCTTTTGGCTATGATTGTTTGTTTGGAGCTTTTGGTATCATAGGAGCAAAAGGGGAGAAATTGGAAGAAAACGGGACGAAAAGTGCACGAAGAGAAGGAAAGGCCGTGAGAGACCAGAACCTGATCTGGCCGATCGGCCAGATTTCCTTAGGAATCTGGACGAGCGGCCAAATGTTTATGCAAGGGCTCAGCAGTCCCTGATCTGGACGACCGGCCAGATTTCCTTCAACATCTGGACGATCGTCCAGATGTCGGCGTCCAGCTGTGTTTCCTTATTTAACTAGGTTTTCTTCCTAGTATATATATTAGTGCCTTGGACGAATTTTGTATCATTCTTTATCATCTTCTAGCATATTTTAGCTTTAGTTTTCAGCACTTAAACACTTTTATTAGCTTTCTATTGTTCGGATCCGGATTCGTTGCTCGTTTAATTCAAGTCTTCGTTTATTTAATTCAAGTTCTTCGTCTCAATTATCGTAAGTTCTTTTATCGCTTTCGTTTACTTGTTTTAATTGCTTGCTTTCGTTTTAGATTCGTTTTCTTAATTGCTTCGTTTAAATTCCTTAAGTTTAATTTCGTTCTTTCGATTTCAAGTTTAAAGTTTAGATTCGTTTTTCTTGCTTTCAATTCTCTTTCGTTTTTCAAAGTTTTCAAGTTAGATTAATTTGCTTTTAATTTCCAGATTTCAATTCATCATGTCTAGATTTATTTATGCTTCTTTCTTTGCTTTTGTTTTCTTCGTTGCTTTCTTTATTGCTTTCTTTTCGATTCTTGCCTAGGTAGATTTTATTGCTTTCTTCTAGTTTAATTCTTAGATTAATTTCTTGAGTTCTAGATTAGTTATTTACTTGCTTTTATTTATTGCTTTGATTTATTTTATTTCCTAGGATTTAAAACAAAAACCCCAAAATATTCTTTACTTGCTTTCTTATATTAGATTTTTACTACATAATTGATTGCCCTGTTAAGTTTTCCTTGAGATTCGATACTTAGGTTTTACTTGCTAGTGCTACGATAGATTTTGTCTATTGCGAACACTTTTTAGTGAAACACTAAGCTCAATTAATTGCAGGTAGGAAAGGCTCTACGGAGTAGGGCTGGAAATTGGTAGGAACTTTTCGGTAATAACCGCACCGTACCGCTAACCGCGGGTAAATCGGTTACCTGATAACCGCAAATGCGGTTTGCGGTTTGGTAATCGGTAGCTGTTTTTTTATAAGTTCGGTTATCGGGTATACCGATAACCGTTCGTGTATAACCGATAACCGCAAATTTTTATTTAATAATTAATATAATATATATAATATATTTATATTTTATAATTATTCGATTACGTAAAAAGGCAAAAAGCCCTAAAATTAACTCTCAGTTTCTCATTTGATTATCATGTGGTAACTATGGTTTGATTAATTTATATAATTATATTCTTCTGGTTTGGAATTTATATAAATGGTAGATCAATGAATTCGAGGAAAAAACAAGAAAAAGAAAGGAAAAAAAAAAAGAAAAAAAAAACGGGAAAGCGGTATAACCAATTACCGCACCGAAAAATAAAATACGGTAAACGGTTAACCGAATTACCGTTCGGTGCGGTAAGCGGTAGTCACTTTGGGGAAAATTTAGTACCTACTAACCGAAAAAATCGGTGCGGTTAACCGCTACCGCACCGATTTCCAGCCCTACTACGGAGGAGCCAGGCAGCTCGAGGAGCTGTATGGATCATCGATAGTGGATGCTCTAAGCACATGACGTGTGACAAAATGCTGCTATCAAACTACTCTGAGTGAGATGGACCTCAAGTTACTTTTGGAGGTAGCTCCAAGGGTAAGACAAGGGGCTATGGAGATTTGAATGTAGGTAAAACTACTATCCATAATGTCTCGTTTGTTGAAGGTCTTAATCATAACTTATTTTCAGTCTCTCAATTCTGCTTGAGTGGTACACGAGTAGAATTTACTACTAACAAATGCCTTGTGAAAAATGAGGAAGGAGAAAACCTCCTTACCGGAGTCATGCAGGATAAATTGTACATAGTCCAATGGACTAATGAGAAGGAAACCTTCTTAGTGACAAAGGCCAATTCAGAAGCTAGTTGGCCATGGCATAAGAGACTGAGCCATTTGAACTTCAAAGCTATCAACAAACTGGCACGCAACAAAATGGTCAATGATCTACTTGACCAAATATTCGATAAAGATCATGTCTGCAACGCATGCCAAGCTGGAAAGCAGACAAGAGCCTCATTTCCCAGCGTAACTGCACAAGCTTCAAATCGAATACTGGAGCTTCTCCACATGGATCTCTTTGGACCAGTCACTCCCCTGAGTATAAACGGTATAAAATATGCTCTCGTAGTTATAGATGTTTTTCTAGATTTACGTGGGTTATTTTCTTATTCAAGAAAAAGGAGGCTCTGGAGAAGCTGCCGGCGTTGCTCAACAAGTTATGCAATCAAAAAGAAAAATCTATCATATCTATTCGATCAGATAGGGGAACAGAATTTCTCAATTCAATGATCGAGGAATATTGCACAAAGAATGGAATTCATCATCAAACATCAGCAGCTAGAACTCCTCAACAAAACGGAGTTGTTGAAAGGAGGAATCGCTCGTTGAAAGAAGCAGCTCGTTCTATGCTTGAAGAAACCAAGCTTCCCATGAAATTCTGGACAGAAGCTGTCAACACAGCCTGCTACACCCAGAACCGGTCAGTGATCACCACCAGACATGGGAAAACTCCATACGAGCTGTGGAGCAACAAGCTCCCCAGGTTAAAGTATTTCAAAGCTTTCGGATGTTTGTGTTACATCCACAATAATGGGAAATCTCAATTAAAGACCTTTGAGAGCAAGGCAGATCCAGGAGTATTTCTAGGATACTCAGAGATCAGCAAGGCCTTTCGAGTCTATAGTAAGAGAACTCTCGCCGAGGAGGTAACACCTCATGTTGTGTTTGATGAATCTGCTTGCTTGTACAGAGATACAAATACAGGCAAAGAGGATGAGCTCAACAAATCAAAGAACGATCTCATAGAAGACCTGTTGATCTGGAGCCCAACCGATCAAAATGAAGAGGATCAATTAGATCTAAAGATCACACAGCAAGGGGGAAGTGATGCAAGTGATGTTCCTACATCAAGCTGTAATACATCAGCCGGAAATAACCAAGCTGATCCCTCTAACTCAGTACCTTCAACTGAGGCTGTTGTCGATCTGGAAAAACAAATGGAGCAGCTTAATCCTTTCACTCAAAGATTGGAAAGCACCTCTCATCCCGAGTTTGAGGAACCCGCTACAGAACAAGAGCCCGTCATATCCGAAGAAGAACAAACTCGAAGAAGACGCTGGGTGGATGATCACCCTCAAGAGCTCATAGTTGGGAACCCAAACCAAGGAGTGAGAACCAGAAGGATGCATAGAGAAAGTGCCCTTCTAAGCTGCTATCTCTCTCTCATTGAGCCAAAAGATGCAAATGAAGCCCTACAAGACGCTGATTGGATTCAGGCCATGCAAGAGGAGCTAAATGAATTCAAAAGAAATGAAGTTTGGTCTCTCGTAGATCAACCTCATCACCAAGGCGTTATTGGAGTCAAATGGGTATTCAAAAATAAGAGAGATGAATCTGGAGAAGTTGTCAGAAACAAAGCTCGTTTGGTTGCTAAAGGCTACTGTCAACAAGAAGGAATTGATTTCGATGAAACATTTGCTCCGGTTGCAAGATTGGAAGCAATCAGATTGTTTCTAGCTTATGCAGCTCATCAACAATTCAAGGTTTATCAGATGGATGTAAAGAGCGCATTCTTAAATGGAATTCTAGAAGAAGAAGTCTATGTCGAGCAACCACCTGGATTTGAAGAAGGTGATTCCAGCAAGGTCTATCGCCTACACAAGGCCGTGTATGGACTCAAACAAGCTCCACGAGCTTGGTATGAGACGCTGTCCACCTTTCTCATAGAATCTGGATTCAAACGCGGCTCAGTTGACAAGACTCTCTTCACTATCAAAGTGAATGATAATATCCTTTTGGTTCAAATTTATGTTGATGACATTATCTTTGGATCTAAATCTTCCAAGCTTTGTGAAAAATTTGGTAACCTCATGAAGGACAAATACAAAATGTCCATGATGGGGGAAATGAATTTCTTTCTAGGATTGCAGGTGAAGCAGTCAGATGAAGGAATTTTTATCAGTCAAACCAAATATACACATGATCTGATGACAAAATTTGGAATTCAAGATAGCAAGCCTGTCAAAATTCCAATGCTGGCAAATGGAAAGATTGATCAATATCTCGAAGGAAAACCTGCCAACATAACACATTACAGGGGTATTATTGGCTCTTTATTATATCTAACTGCTAGTAGGCCTGACATTACTTTTGCAGTTGGTGTTTGTGCTCGCTATCAAGCTAATCCAAAGGAATCTCACATGGAAGCAGCCAAAAGATTCTTCGTTATGTCAAAGGAACTGCCAATCTTGGATTATGGTATCCTAGAGATGACAACTTAGAACTAACTGGCTACTCAGATTCTGATTATGCTAGATGCAAGCTAGATCCGAAGTCAACTTCAGGTACTTGTCAATTTCTAGGGAACAAGCTGATATCTTGGTTCTCAAAGAAACATACATTAGTAGCAACATCAACAACCGAGGCAGAATATATGGCAGCTGGTAGTTGCTGTGCTCAAATTCTCTGGCTGAAGCAACAACTCAAGGACTATGAGGTCATTGTCAAAGAAGTACCTATCTTCTGTGACAGCTCAAGTGCTATTGCCATCACCCATAATCCAATTCTTCACTCTCGTTGCAAGCATGTTGAAGTAAGACACCACTTCATACGTGATCACGTTGAAAAGAAGAATGTCGTTGTGGAGAAGATTCACACAGATATTCAACGAGCTGACATTTTGACAAAGCCCTTACAAGAAGAGCGCTTCAAAATGCTATGTGTCAAGCTCGGTATGTTGAACTGCAATCAGTCCAATGACATTGCTACCGCAACAACCTGATCAGAACAACGACCTGCCATGACAACGAGCTGATCTACATATAACAAACAGAAGGTTGTTGTAAGAAATTAGAACTACATTGCTCACTCAAGGGGGAAGTAAAAGCAGTGAGTTGTATCACTCACTGTCTACTCATTTATTTAAATACTGTCTCTTCATTTATTTAAATTTCCCTTAGAGCATTTATTTCAATTATTGGTATTTAATATGTTTTGCATGTTTGTTCTTATTCCTCATATATCAAAACACTACAATTGGAGAAGATATTGTCAGAAGCAATGATTACCCTTTTTTGTGTAACAAAACTTCCTTTTTGGGGTTTTATGCTTACAATCGAGATGCATTAATGTGAGGACTGGACGTGAGACACGAAAAGTCGCGACTGGGCATTGACTGTCGTGTCCCTCTACACACGCGCGACTCTTCGCCTCCCACGCGCCTCGAAAAGATGCATGTTGTCAAATCGCCACTTTTTAAAAGTGGATGACGGCACATCTTCTTCATCTCGGCCGTTCGATCAAGATGATCAAGGCCGTTTCTCACTCTCTATAAATAGGGACTCCTCCATCCCTTTCATTAACAAAATCCCTACCTTTTACCATTTTCTTGTCAAAATTCTCTATGTTATCACTACTCACCAAACCCTAACTCCATTTTTCTTTCCTTCTTACAAGAGAAATGGCCACCGACGAACAAACCTCTTCTTCCGGCCAAGAGATTTCATTCAAATGGCAAGATACCAACAAGTTCTACAAATCTCTTATTGTGCAGGAATCGTTCTTCGCCTATAACAATATGGGCCACTCCGGCCTCGACGATATATTTGCAAGGATGCAAAGATGCGGCCCTTTTCACCGCATCATCACCAAAGTTCCGGCGAAGATCCTATCATTGCAAACCCTTGCATTCTATGCCTTCTAGCGCGAGGACGAGAAGGACTCTCTTGACGACATCTTCGTTCGGGCCTCCGACAACGTCATTGCCGACGATCCCTTCAGCCTACTTGAGGCTGTGTTGAAGACGTACGACCTGGAGGATCCTGGCAAGGACATTTTTCCCGACATGTCCTCCCAGCTTATTGAGGAGTCATTCCAAGCTATGACTCTTCCGGCGATTGAAAAGCAGGCCGTGTCCTATGATATGAAGGGGATGCAACAAACTCGGCTAAAACCGGAGTTTCGTTTGCTGATTGATGTTATCCACAAGGTCTTGCTCTCTCAAAAGGGGACAAATGACAAGATGACCCACGACAAGTTCAAGATCTTGATCGCTGTTTACCACAACCTCCTAGTGAATTGGGGGAGGCTGTTGGTCCTTGGAATGAAAGGAGAAGCAGTAAAGGTCAAGACCTCAGTGGATAAAGATGGTGGCACCCTGCTAACCATCAAGAGGAAGTTCAACTTCTGTCTGAAGATCTCGCTGATCTTCCAGTCCGTTGTAGAATGAGCTGAGTGGGAAGACGCTGTCCCATTCAACGAATCCATCAAGCTCCCGTCGAATCAGCGACAGTTCAACATGTCGTTGGGTATTAATGAAGCATCCCTCGCAACCTTTGATCTTGCGATCAGACCGTTCCTTGAGGCCATGGCGAAGTCAAACCCGGATTGGGAGGACTCTCGTTCCGTAGCAAAGGGGGAACCTGTTGTCCCTCCCCAGGCCAAGAAAACTTTAGGATCTTCTTCCACCCAGGGCAAGGAGAAGCTGGTGGAGAAAAGCAAGAAGCGGGGAAGGACGACCGCCGAGGAAAGGCCTTCGAAGAAACAACAGCCCGTTGCTGCTGTTGTAAGCTCGACCCCTTCAGCCAAAGCAGTGTGCTCATCCTCTGCTGCTGGGGCTGAGCAACAGCCTTCCTCCAAAGAACAACAACCTCTCTCCGAAGAACAACCTCCTGTTTCCTCGGAGCATCAGCTTGTCAACCCGGAGCATCCGCTTGTCTACCAGAGAGATGAGTCCATTCCCTCCGAGGTTGTTTCCACCGAGGCAGATCTTGTTGCGCCTCGAGATGGACTGTACCATTTCAGCCCTCTCATCACTCATCAAGTGTTTGACAACACTTCCAGCCAGGTCGTTCTCAGTGATGATGATGACGGTGATGATGATTCTGCCAGCCTTTATCTGAAAAAGGCTGAGGAAGATTCTCGTAGACTGGCAAAGGAGCAAGCTCTCCAGCTCTACGACAACATGGAGTTCGCGGCAAAGAAGGCCGTTGATGAATTGCTTCCCGGGGTCAGATCGACTCCCGTGGCATTTCGGATGGCCACTCGCCTTCGCCTATTCTTGGATATCAAGGATGCTGACTATCACGTGATGCAGTCCTTGTTCGTGCTGAAGGATCTTGATCAGCTCAAGGCGGAGGAGGCCTATCTCAAAGATGAGTACCATTACTCATCTATCTCGGAAGCTCGTGCAAGCTTCCGCTAGCTTGTCCTCACCTCCATGAAGGTAGAAGCCAAGTGCCTTGGCGTGGACTTGAAGCCGCTCTACCTAGAAGAAGCTGAGTTTTACAATTCAGTTGTCCCAAAAAACAAGAATGGACTGAGTCCGATCAGGCAAGAGGTCGTGACCCCAGCCCGTTCTACCATCAACGTTGACGATCTGTTCCATGATGATGAAGAGGAAGAGGAGGAGAAGGAAGAAAAGCTGGAGACCTTCCTGACCACTCACCAGCTGAGATATCTTGTCTCAAAAAGGATAGGCACTGAGCTTGTTGGTGTCAACACACGCTTATCCGATCTTGAGAAGCGGCTGGATTTGAGAATTGGTCAGTTGGAGGACAAACTGACCAAGTCCGTGGATGATGTTCTTTCCACCCTTAAAACCACGGACGAAAGGCTGTCAAAAGAAGTGAGCGAGGTCACTTCTAAGGCTGTTGATGCAGCTAAGGAACTTGCAGAAGCTGCCGTCTCCAAGGAGATTGGGAATTTTACCCAGGTCCATCTTAATGATCATGTCAAACCTTTTCTTGGCACGTTTCTAAAGGATGAAGATGTGGCCACCAACACCGATCTCCGTTTCTCTAACAGGCTGGTAAAAGTGGTAGAAGACAAACTGTCAAACCTCCAATCTCTCATATCCACCTCGGAATCTGCCGCAAATCAAAGGGAAACAGCTGTTAGTGGAGACATCTCAGCTCTTTACTCTTCTCGAGAGACCCTCACTTCCCAGGTCGAAGCCCTCCAGGCTGAAGTGAAGAATCTGACTGGCGTCATCACAGCCCTTTCTGATGATGTCAAAAAGGGGGAAGGTGAGAAGGAGAAGAAAGCTGAGAAGAAAGAAGCATAAGAAGAAGGAGAAGAAGAAGTCCAGGGAAGGTTCTTCTACCGAGAGTCCGTCTTAATCTCCCTCACTTGCCGATCAGATTGATAGAGGAATGTCTGATCAGCAAGGCAGTTCCTCGTCAGGCACAGCAGAAGAAGCTCGCCGCATTACAGAGGCTGTGCTATTGGGCGCAAATGCAGATCAGACTATTGATCCAAATGTTCAGAGGAGAATTCAAGCTGAGAAGAAGGCTGAACGTTTGAAGCTTGACGCTGCCAAGGCCGATGCCCAGGCAGAAGTGGACCGTGTAATGAGGCAGAAGCAGACCAACCTCATCCAGCTCAACAAAAAGTATCTTAAGAGGAAGGCACAAGTTGCTATTGAAGGAAGAGATTGGCTTGGTCCAGACCTTCAGCCTCAATGGGAAGAGCTCACCAGTTCATTCATTCTGCTGCACTACTGGATTCAACTCCCTCCATACGATCATGAGAGTCATGGCGCGGCCTTTAATCTTTTTATAAGGCACTTTTGGGATCGTGCTCTGGTCAAGAGAATTGTGAAGCTGGCTAGTGAAGCAGGCATTGGTCTTCCCGTCCCTGCAAAAGAATCCTTCCGCTGCCCACTTCTCTCTGATGGAAAAACAGTGGATTACACTGCCATCAATGAGGGAGTTCGATCATCTACTCTGAACTTCGACATTCCTCCCTCAGACCCTCGCTTCAAACACATAGAAGATGGAATCTATGCAAGTATGGGACTGACGCCCAGAAGAGAAGAAGCTCAATCAGCTGCTGGATCATCTAAGTAGCTGATTATTAATTTTTATCTTATGTCCAAGCTTGTAACTGTACATCCTCATCATCCAACTAGTCATAAATAAAAGTTAATATTTTCTGTACCCAAAATGACAAACTCTCTTTGTCTAGGCTTTATAAACTGCTTTACAGTATTATTGTCAATATGCCTAACTTGATCCAATCAAACTGATTTAACAATCTCGTTAAAACAGGCTCTTCATCTTATTAGGATCCTTGTAAAGTGTTGGGTTTTAATATCATCAAAAAGGGGGAAATTGTTGGGAACCCTCTTAAGTTATTTTGATGATGTTTTTCAAAACCACACTTAGGCATTGCACGGCATGATATTATGTTCATCTATTCTAACTGAGTCTACTTTCCTTAAAGAATGAGGCCGTTGTCCATAACAGTCTCACCTATTAAAGGTTAGCTAGCTCTTCATTATTCATGCCCTGCAGGTTCTTCGGCCAGGCTCTTCTAAGTTCTTTCACCTAGCTGCCGAAGACAGGCAGTTGATCAGTTCAGAAAGATCAACCTCCCTCCACATAGCTGCCACCTCTGTTGCCAGCTGTCTGGACCCACTCGAAGTGCTGAGTCAACTCTGCAACGGCTCTATGCCATGTCAGCTGTTTTCTAACGGCTATATTTTGCAGGATTCACAACGGCTAGTTTTTGAACTACACCTATATAAAGCCTTCGTCAACAATGGTTCAAGTACGGGAAACTCATTAATCTTACGAGCCAAATCGCTGCAAGAAAATTCTCTCAAGTTCACATCCATTCAACACTCGAAAATTCTAGAGCTTTCCCAAGTGTTGAAGATAGAGAATTTCACCATTGTTATTCCTCAAGCTTGTTGCGTTTACTGCTGCATCAAGCTCCATGTACTCTCTCTCAAATAATTAGTGCTAAGCTAGTATAGTTGAGATTGTACGTTGTTTTATTCGATTGTAAATCGAAAGATTGTATGTTGTATGAAACTGATACTCAGTCAGTATAATCAAGAGAGAAGTAGAATCCAAAAGTAAAGGGATTCGTAGATCTAGCTTGATCTACCGTGGAAGTAGGATAGTCACATCTGAACCACGTAAAAATACCTTGTGTTATTTACTGTATTAATTTACTCTCTCACTCTGTTAAACTGCTCATACAAAAACCGCATAAAACCCCTTTCTTTAAAGGCTGTAAAAGATTTTACATCAAGAGTTATCTAGCACAACCTTTCCACCACATTCCGCACTTTGACAGTTTGATAAATCAAGCTTTTTTATCACCACAAGCTTAATAGATCAACCTGTCTCACTCTGTAAAGAACTGCCTGACCAGCTAGTTCCTCAAAAGACAGACTGTTATTTTTAAAATTCGAAAACGGTTGGCTATTGGTGTATTCCCCCCCCCCCCCCCCCCCCCCCCCCATACACCAATTAACTCTTTTTGGGACCAACAATATCTACTAAGCTATATATCTATATTGGTATAATATTTCTTTCATGAATGTGGCTAAATAAGTATTTTTCTTAACCATAATTAATTGTTATTTCGATCTTTGTCCTATAATACTTTGTAGAAGTTTAAATAAGAAAGTCCACTACAACATTCTGAGCTCCATAGCTAGAATAATAATCATGACATTCTAGACTTTGCCAATATAATAAAATAATAACTTCAATAAGTTTGTCAGTAACGGGACTCTTGACAAATATCGAAACAATACTAATTGACTTGACTTTTGAAAATTCACCTACAATCTTATTTAGGAATAGTGATGGCCCACAAGATTTGACGGTCCACAATCAAACTTTGAATGTCGGTCCAAGTAACCAAAATCTAAACTCCCGTACGTTTGTTGATGCAACTAATGGTAATATATTATATCATTTTTTAATACAGAGTATATAATATAGTATCCATTGTATATATAGAATTAATATTTGTGTTACGTTATTTAAGTAAGAGTTAAATTTTATGGATATGTTATCTTTATTATTATATAGAATATGTTTGTTGTTTTATAATTCAAATGAAAATAAAATAAAATAAAATCATATATATATATATATATATATATATATATATATATATATATATATATATATATATATATATGTGTTTTATATTTCTAATGAAAAGGATAAATTTTTATGTTTATTTTATGATACATATTATTACGATATTGTGGATCCTGTACATGAGTGTCAATCCTACAAAGTTATTTTTTGGTATGATGAGAGATAGAGAAAGAACTACAAACCTCGAGCTCGACATACTCAATATGTTGTTTCAGTGGTAAAATTATACTGCCACATCATGTAATACACCGTATCTTAATTAAGTTAATTAATTGTTATTAGAGACTATTATAATTATAGTTAAATATGATAGTCTTTTAAAAATAAGAAGTTGAGATAAGATGGAAAATAGAAGATTAAATTAGAATCTCTTGGAAAATTTTAGGATTTTCGAGGGAATTATTCTTGTTAATTCTTTATGACTTGAGACGATACATATATGAAGGACGTAGGCTACATTTAATTATATAGTAGAATATTTATGTAAGTTGGTGAGACTTTTAGTTAATTCTATAAGACAATGATTATAATGATTTATTTATAAATCAATTTTCTTTCAATTTTATTCTCAATTATTGAGATATAAGATATTAGTCCTCTTAATTTATTTTTCTCAAAGTGTGTGTTATAGGAGAATTATTTAGAGTTAATATATTAACATACCCACTTTGCTATTATAAGGAAATCAATAGTAAGTCACCAACATAAAAAACACAAATTATACCCATTTTTTATGTGAATAGAAACAAATAGCCTTACTTTTCTCTAAAACCCTATCTATTTTATTTGAGCGACATTCCTCTCTCTCATTCTCTCTCTTCATTCCGAAATTTCCAGAGATATAGCGATCGGCGGCGGTAGAGAAAGAAGTAAACGACGGCGGCGACGGTGGAAGAGGGAGCGAACGGCGGCGCGATGGAGGAAGAAGCGAACGACGACAGATCAGTTCAGAGTGAACGGCGAATTTGTTCGCAGTGGACGGCAGCGGGGGAGGAAGAAGCGCTGGGGCTGCAGGTGGCGCTGAGGAAAAGGGTGGTGGAGGCGCTGTCGAAGTTGAATTCACGCGTGGGGGAGGGTTCCGGCGACTTTGTGGAGGCGCCGCCGCCGAATCCGCGCGTCCGAGTTGTGTACGGCGCCGTTTCGTAGCAGATATGCGGCTCTCTATCTCTCTCTCTCCAGTAATTGCTTAATCAGTAATTTTCCTCTAATAGTGTGTTTCTGTAAAATTGTGATGTACTGGGAATTTGTTAGCGTTGATATTAAATGCTAGTGATGTTTTTGTGTTGTCCAATTGAAATTACAGGCTGCTTGTGTGGACGTAGTAGCCACTTTGCTAAAAAAAGAGTGGTTTTGCTCTGGAAACACTCGTAAGTTAGTTCAGTACAATGTGGCATTTATTTTTAAGTAAATATGATCTGGCTTACTTCGTTGTTATTAGAGGTGCCCGCAATTCCGGTTCTGGTTCTAACCGGAACCGAACTGCCGGTTCCGGTTCCGTCGAGGGAGGAACCAAAACCGAACCGCAAACACACGGTTACGGTTCCGGTTCCGGTTCTAACCGGAAAAAACCGGACAATTATTTATTTATTTTTTAATTTTAAACTTTTTTATTTCATAAGGCTTTGAACATTCTTTCAATTTTATAGGTGTTCCTCATGCAACTCTTCTCATAGTTTGGGATGTGTTAGATATCACATATCAAATAAATAAGAAGCTTGAAAAGTGTAATACTCTTATAAAAACAATAAACATACCTCATAATGAAGAAATAACAAATGAGTGTTTGAGAGTAACACTTATATAATTGAAAAAAGTCCAAATTATATATATATTTAGTTATTATTTATGAAGTTTAACAAATAATGTTATATTTGTTCATAAATTATATTTAAAAAAAATAAAAATAATAGAATTGATATAAATTGGACGGTTCCAAAATTTGGAACCGCCGGTTTGGAACCGGAACCGGAACCGAACCGCCAGTTACGGTTCCAAGCCTTAGGAACTGTTGGGAATTGTTAAGAACAACATGTTAAGGGGGAACCTATAAGGGATATTCTATTGTTTTGATTTGATCCCAAAACCCCAAAGCGTTCTGTTTCCAAGCGACCCATTTTGATGTAGTTAATAGGTTAGAATTTTTCTAAGCCTACTCTGTTAGGATGACTCTTTATTTTGCTTAGATTATAGGCTTCAAAAGTTCAAGTGAAGGCCACTCGCTTGAGTGTGTTTTTCGAAGCGAAGCAAGTCTAGCAAGCTGAAGTGAAGCGTGCCGAAGAACAGTGTAGCGAAGCGAGCGCTACAGTAGATTTAAAGTGAGTCTGCCAAAGCTAAGCGAAGCGAGCGCTACAGTGTAGAGTCGAAGCTAGTCAACTCTAGTCAGCAATTTCCAAAGCAATCACTAGGGAACTTTGTTTCCCAAAGTGACTCACTACAGAATGACTACGAAGTGACTCAACTAAAGCGGACGCTACAACTTCAAAGCGAAGCGAGCCACTACCTACCAGAAAGCCACAGCACAATTCCCGCTCCGAATTTGAACTCCAGTCAACTGGAGATCTCCGCATTTATTACGAGATCTCCACGTGTCGAACGCGGAGAGGAGCAGAGGAGTTGACTGCCAGGCCGACAAGGCGCCGTAACAGTACTGGGTCGCTCCAGTTACTGTTGAAATTGGAACTTAGCCATTTACGGCAAAAATCCAAATCTGCGCGTCTCAAAAGCAGTCAGCCTGTGCAAGTACTGTCGAGAGGAGGAGGGACAAGGCCACCAACCAAGCAACGGATCTCAGCCAACCCCCCCGCCTATAAATAGTGAAGGATGAAGACGAAGAGAAGTAGAACACTACTTGAGCATTCGAGCGCATACAGCAAACAAATACTCCCAAGCCTTTGAGCAATCTTCGAGTCTTTGTTTCCAAGTGTTCTCCGAGTTTCCAGTTCATCGGAACTCGTCTTCTCAACCTTCACACTTAGAGTCTAAGCTCACTTCAAATATCCAAGCTTAGAAGGAGAGCTCTAGCCTACTTTGCATCTACTGTAAAGAGCTCTTCATAGTGTGTTCATCTACCAAAAACCCTAAACTCTGTCTGTTAGGTTTTTGAGTCGTCGTTAGGTTGTCCCAATCCAAGGCTCTTCTTTCATCGATTGAAGAAGCCTCGATTATAGAGTTTTGATCCAAGCTTGCACCTACATCGTTTGTGTGAAGCTCGATCGAAGCTAGGCTGTAAGGAGAGCCCGTAATCTCCCTGTCTGTGTTTGACTGAAGCGAGTGAAGCTTCCAGTCTTGTCTAGGTTTGTGTAGTGAACCCGTAATCACTACGTCTGTCGTTTGATCCAGGCAAGTGAAGCCCGATCTCGACCAAGGTTTTTGAAGGACCCGTAACCTTCAAGTTCTTGAGTGAAGAGAACAGTTGCCATCGCGCAACAAGTGGACGTAGGAGTTTTATCTCCGAACCACTATAAATCTCTGTGTCGTATCTCTCTAACCTTAATCTCTTTACTGTATTTGATTATCCATTGCACATGCATTTAAACAAACGAACTTGAATTCTTTAATTACTTAGGAAAGATTTTAGCTCACCGAATTTCCGCATACACGAGTAAAGACTCCCTCTTGATCAAGTCCTTACTTCGGTCAAGCAGGCAAGCTACGTACTGGAGATCTAGCTTCAGCTAGGTCTTAAGTGTCAAACGAGCTCTTTACTTGTCACTCTGAGTTAAAGGGAAAAAGCTGAAAAACTTGAAATACGTATTCACCCCCCCTCTACGTATTTCCCCTATTAACAAACCGGGACCAACAGGAACCTTAACCGAACCGCCGGTTCCACCGGTTCCTTTTCCGGTTCCGAACCGCCGGTTCCGGTTCCGGTTAAAAAACCACCGGTTCCGGTTACGGTTTTAACCGCCGGTTCCGGTTCTTTTGAACACCTCTAGTTGTTATATTAGATTAAGATGATTGCATGACACCGTTCTCATGTCTACATGTTAGGGAAATGGAGTATTATAACAGGTGTTTTCCCCTTTCTTTTTCTTTTTTCCTTTTTTCTTTTACTAGTATTAATATGGTTTTATTGTTGAAATATACGAATATCTTAATTCGTACCCGATTGTATCATCAGCGGCCGCATGTCAGTGGTATTTTCGTTTTTTTTTATTTTTTTTTTATTGCATTTTGTTTGTTTTAATTTGCTAAGAGTTACAATTTTCTAATTCGATTTTAGATACGATTTTCATATTTCGAACATATTTTGTACCAATAGACTCATACAAACGGATGTTCATAATGTGAAAATCATTCCTCCCTAACATAGGTTTGGTACGAATATCATATTTCGTACCAGCTAATATTTTTTTATATTTTTATAATGAATTTGTTACTAAATATTATGTATTTCTTATTTGATGTGGATACGAATTTCTTCGTACCTCTTCTTCGTAACAAAATAAACCATTTTCCTAAAGAAAACACATTATTAATATAACGACATGTTGAATTCGTACTTACTTAATTATAGTTTTGTTACGGATATCTTATTTCTGTACCAACATATAAGATAAAAGGAGAGTGTGCTAGATATTTAGAAGAGAAAGAATGTTCTCACTATCATCAACTACAAATAACTATATTTCATACTGATTTGATATTAATTTTACAATATATTTACTAGAATTTCGGTTTCGGTTGTGCATTGAAACTAAGTCTACTGAAAGTCGTAGTCAAATTTTTAGTTTGTTCGTTTAGATCTGGTAAGTAATTTTTATTTCGTACCTGGTTAAAATGCATGATACGGTTTAGATTTCCTAAATAGGGTTTGGATACCTCAAATAGGGTTTAGATCACCCAAATAGGGTTTAGATTTCTTCAACTAATTTTAATATTCACCAATCCAATTGGAAATCGTTTGAAACCTTGTTTTCCTTTATCGAATTTCAATACTTGCTCTTTGTTTACTTACTTGTTCTTTGCATTTGTTTACTTGTTACTTGTTTTCCTTTACTTGTTATTGCATTGTTATTTGCTTAGTTTAGCTTAAGTTGAGTTCATTTACATTGCTGTTGAAGAAAAACCCCAAAATTTGCTTAATGAGTGCTTAGATAGCATGATAGAACTAGGATAACTACTTGATTTCTCTTTCTCCACGCTCACTCCTTGTGGTTCGACCCGGACTACTTGCTAGTTCGGTTATATTATTATTGAAGGTTAAGAAATCGCCTTATCAGATATCGAGCTGAAGAACTCTTACAGTTAGTTCATTCTGACTTGTGTGGACCGATGTCCGTTCAAGCTCGAGGAGGTTACGAGTATTTCCTCACTTTTATTGATGATTATTCCATATACGATTTTATCTATCTACTCCACAGGAATTCTGAATGTTTCGAAAAGTTTAAAGATTTCAAAGCGGAGGTGGAGAAGAGGTTAGGTAAAAGTATCAAGTCACTTCGTTCTAATAAGGGTGGCGAGTACCTCGAAACTGAGTTTCGAAAGTTTTTCTTCAGAGAATGGGATTACATCTCAGTTGACTACACCGGGTACTCCCCAACAGAACGGTGTAGCAGAGAGACAGAATCAGACTCTTTTGGATACAGTTAGATCAATGATGAGTTATGCATCTTTGCCAATTTCGTTCTAGGGATATGCCTTAGAAACAGCAGGTTATCTCCTCAATCTAGAGACATCAAAGTCGGCAGTTAAAACTCCTTCCGCATTATGGACAGGGCGTAACCCTAGCTTGGGTCATGTTCGGGTTTGGTGATGTCCAACACATGTGCTGACTAAGGAGGCCGACAAATTGAGGCCTAAGACTGAGGTTAGGTTGTTTGTAGGATATCCAAAAGGAACGAAAGGAGGTTATTTCTATAGCCCTCTGGATCAGAAGGTCATTGTAAGCACTATTGCCCGATTCCTAGAGGAGGAATTCATTAAAAACCATCGGGCAAGAAATAATACTCGATGAGTTGCGAGTATCAGCACCAGCTAGTATTCCAGAACAGTCGAGAGTATAAGTAGAGATACCACAGATAACTACACCTATATCCGACATTGAATCTCCACCGTTGCCTCGTGGCAATGGGAGGGTTGTTCGCCAACCGAACCGTTTCATGTTCGTGGGAGAATCCACTAAATTTTTCTCAGGTATCAAACATGATGAGATTGACCCCTGAACATACAAGGAGGCAATGGAGGACGAGGATGCCTGTTTCACTAAAAAGTGTTCGCAATAGAACGAAATCCTATCGTAGCACTAGCAAGTAAAACCTAAGTATCGAATCTCAAGGAAAACTTAGCAGGGCAATTAATTATGTAGTAAAAACCTAATCTAGCCTAAATCTAGGAAAGCAAGTAAATAAGATTTTTGGGTTTTTTTGTTTTAAATCCTAGGCAAATAAAATAAATCAAAGCAATAAATCAAAAGCAAATAAATAACTAATCTAAAAACAAGCAAATAAATCTAAGAATTAAACTAAAGTAAAACGAATAATCTACCTAGGGAAGAATCGAAAAGAAAGCAATAAAAGAAGCAACGAAGAAAACGAAAGCAAAGGAAGAAGCGTAAACAAATCTAGACATGATAAATTAAATCTGGAAATTAAAGGCAAATTAATCTAACTTGAAAGCTTTGAAAAACGAGAGAATTGAAACTTGAGAAAAACGAATCTAAACTAGAACTTGAAAATCGAACTAACGAAATTAAACTAAGGAATTTAAACGAAGCAATTAAGAAAACGAATCTAAAACGAAAGCAAGCAATTAAAAACAAGTAAACGAAAGCAATAAAATAACTTACGAAAATTGAGACGAAGAACGAAGAACTTAAAGTAAATAAAACGTCTTGAATTGAATTGCAAAAACGAAGAATCCGGATCCGAACAATAGAAAGCTAATAAAAGTACTTAAGTGCTGGAAAACTAGAGCTAAAAATATGATAAAGATGTCTAGAATTCGTGTACAAGGATGTATTATATATACTAGGTAAAAACCTAGATATATAAGGAAATAACAGCCTGGCCGCCGGAGTTGGACGGCGTCCAACTCAAGTTTGACGGCGTCCAGAACTTGATTCTGCATGAATTGGCTCAACACGCTGGACGGCGTCCAGCTTCCTTCTCGGCGTGATTCTGGACGGCGTCCAGGTCAGGTTGGACGGCGTCCAGACCTCCAAACTGCCCTTCGACGTCCAAACATCGTCTTTTCTCCTTTTTCGTCCCGTTTCCGCTTCTTTTCATCCATAACCACCTACAAATGCCAAAAACTCCAAACAAACAAATCATAGCCATAAACACACACAAAGACACGAAAACATTATGAAAACGGACTAAAAAACATTACGAAAATCCTAACATTTACACACCAATCAATGCCAATTCATAAAGAGTTTCTATGGATTCGGAGATAGAATCCATAGTTAACATGGACGTGTACGACCTTGCGGAGCTACCTGTTTCACTAAAAAGTGTTCGCAATAGAACGAAATCTATCCTAGCACTTAGTAAGTAAAACCCAATGTCGAATCTCAAGGAAAACTTTGCAGGGCAAATAATCGTGTAGCAAAAATCCTAATCTAGCCTAAAACTAAGAAAGCAAGTAAAAAGAATTTTGAATTTTGGTTTTTAAATCCTAGGCAATAAAATAAATTAAAGCAATTAAATCAAAGCAAGTAAATAAATCTAATGTAGAAAGCAAAGAAATAAATCGAACTAATTAATCTAAAGAATTAAACTAGATGAAAGCAAATAAACTAACTAGGCAAGAATCGAAAAGAAAGCTATAAAGAAAGCAACGAAAGAAACGAAAACGAATCTAGACATGAAATAAACTTAATCTGAAAATCTAAGCAAATAAATCTAACTATGAAAACTTGAAAGCGAAGGAATTGAAAACTAAGAAAAACGAACCTAATCTAAGAACTTGAAATCAAACGAACTAAACTAAACGAATGAAACTAAACGAAGCAATTACGAAAGTAAATCTAGAACTAAGGAAAGCAATTAAATCAAATTAAAGAAAGCAATAAAGAACTTACGAGATTAAACGAAGAACGAAGAACTAAGTAAAAACTTGAATTAATTGAAGAACGAAGTAGCGATCCGGATCGAACAAAGGAAAACTAAAGTATTTGAATGCTAAACTAGAGCTAAAACTAAGGTAAAAGGTTGTAGAATTCGTGTACAAGGGATAGTATTTATAATAGGTATGAAAACCTAGTTATAGAAGGAAAGGAAAGCTGGCCGCCGGAGTTGGACGGCGTCCAAAACGAGTTGGACGGCGTCCAGATCCTGGATCTGGTCACTTTGCGCATCTTTCTTGTTTCGGCCGTATCTTCCTCGTCCGAACTCCAAATTGACCTCCGTTTTCGCCTACGTGCTCCTATCGAACCCCTCTTCGATATAATGCTTCTTTCTTCTTGTTTTCTTCTCGTTTCCGCCCTTTTCATCCTACAATACCAAAGACTCCAAAACAACCAAATCATAGCCACAAACAACGAAAACACACGAAAACTAAGGGAAAACGGACACGAAAAAAAAACGAAAAACCTAACATCTAGACACCAATCAAAATCCCCCACACTTAGAACTTTGATTGTCCTCAAGCAATATAAACATACAACTTAGACTCAATTCAAACAATTCAACTCATAGAACATTTAATCACCGGAATCGACAAACTCAAACGAGGTCACTTTAATCCCAAGTTACGAACAATCATCATCAACAAACTATGTGGCTTATAAATCAATCCAAGCAAGAGGAAAAGCAATGATACACACATCTCACAAATATCTAGATCACCACAACTTAGACGTCTAGCCTACTTCCCCTTTTTATTCAACACATAAACAACTCTCTCTTTTTTTTTTTTTTACACAAGTGAACGTTTTTGGCACATAATTCACTAGGTTTAATCATCGATGGGTCACATCGAGCCTCCTAGTGCGGTTTCCCATACCCATTGTCAAGAGGGGTAGAATGCCTACGAACACATTATTCTAATATACACGAGTATTGTCTAGGACAAAGTTCATGAAATGTGATCATTCGAGGGTCTCTCGAAGTCTTTTCATGTGGTTTCCCATGCTCATTACTCTAGTATTTTCATACGTTACAAGTAAGAGGAGCAGAATCCTATCAACTCTTTTATTCAAATAAAACACAACTCTTTTTTTTTTTTTTTAATCTTTTTTTTATCATAAGGGGAAAGTAAACTAGCAATCCAAGTTACAACGATCTAGATTTATCACTCAACCAAAAATCATAAATCATTTTCCTCAATACTCATATCAATTCGTGCCCCACAATTCATCGAATCATAATATATCACAACTCAAGATTAAACCAACCTAATTTATGCTCAAATCAATTCCAACAACTAAATACTCCATCATCGAATCATTCAAATCAATCCTAAATTGCATGATTATAAGCTCAATTTCAAAAAAAATCCTAAGTGGGGAACACATCAAGACTCAATCACAAACTAGACTCGATCAAACCAAACAAGACTCGATCAAGACACAAAACAAAAACGAACACTTCATGCCAAAAGTTTCGAAGACCCTCCCCCGCACTTAAAATCAAGCAATGTCCCCATTGCAAGAAAATAAAAAGGAGAAGGAAAGAAGGAACTTATCGCAAGATGACAACCAACGAGCAACTCGAAATCCCAAGAGACTCCAAGTTAGCAACCTACAAAACAAACACCAAACAAAACACAAAAAGCATAAATCCGAACAAAACACAAAAACGAAATAAAAGACACAAACTTTTTTTTTTTTTTTTTTTTTTTTTTTTTTCTTACGTGGGTTGCCTCCCACCAAGCGCTTGTTTAACGTCGTTAGCTTGACGAGAAAAATTCTCACCCAAAATCTGTTGCAACGAGCAATGTCTTTAACCATCCATAGGCAACTCTCGATGCAACGGTGGACTCTTCTTTCTCTTCGGCTTGAAACTCAAAAAGAGGGTTATCTTGGACACTCATCTCCCCCACACTTGTGTGAAAATCCATGTAAGAAATATCATGATCTTCAAAACTTGATGATGGATCCTCCATAGAAAGCGCTTCCTTATCGAGATTGGCAAGAAAGTTGTCCATGATTTCTTCCTCTTGTTGTTAGCTCAAAACCGACTCCTCCATATGTCTATTGTGATCCTCCATGCCTTGCACATTGCTCAAAAACTCCTCCACGATCTCTTCCTCATCCAATTTTCTCAAGAACTCATCAATAACTGCTTCTTCCTCATGAATAGCAACCTGAAAATTCTCCTCTACCTTTTTCTCATCCAAATCGTTAGTAATATGCACATACGAACATGTTTGGATAAAAGAATTTGGACAAGAAGAATAGTTATCAAAAATTGAGAAAGTTACCGAACCTCCTACACCGGCCATGCTCAAAGTGCCGGATCCAACGTCGATTCGAGTTTGAGTAGTAGCCATGAAAGGTCGCCCTAACAAGAGAAGATGACCTCTCTCACTCCTAGCTCCTCGCCCCACATCAAGAACAACAAAATCGGCGGGAACTCGAATTCCTCTCACAAGTAATGCAACGTCTTCCACAATCCCCAAGGGACGACTCAAAGAACCGTCGGCTAGCTCGATGCAAAAATTGGTGGGCTTAAGATCCCTCGATCCCATTCTCTCGAAAATCGAGTATGGCATCAAGTTCACCGCTGCCCCCAAATCCAACATACCCGGCACACTATCCCCATTATCCAAAACAACATCTAATTTTAAACTTCCGGGATCACCTTGTTTTGGTAGAGATGAGAGATGGACAGCTGAGGTAGGTAAGGCGTGAGAACGTTGTCGGCTTGCTTTGATGGCAGCCACGGTATGACTTCTCCACTTCTTTCCTTTGTTTTGCTCCTCTTCAATGACCGTTAAGGCCTGAGCTTGTTTGGGTTGGCTAGGCTTCCCATTTTGTAGCCTCTTCAACTCATTAACTGCTCCAAAAATCTGCCCCATAGTTGTCTCAAGGAGTCTAATCGTAGCATCTTGCGCTTCACTAGCCAACTTGCTCTCATGCATAAATGCGGCGAAACTAGCCTCATCAAGTGGAGATTGTGGAGGCGGAGGTGGGTAGAACTGTGGCGGCAGTGGATAGTAAGACTGTGGGGGATGGTAGAATGGTTGTTGGTGAGGAAATTGTTGAGCATATGGTGGTGGTGGGTATCCTTGTGTCGCGTAGACTTCGGCTCCTCCTTCGTAAGTAAGCTCGCCCTTCCTAGTGCACTCATTGATGACATGGCCAACTAGTCCACACATGCCACAAGGCTCTGAAGGTGTATGTGGAGTCTTCATCTTGAGCTCTTGTAGATCCCTCATCATATCGGCCAATTGCTTCGTCAAATCCGGGCTAATAGTGACCACACTAGCCTCCATCATCCTCGGCCGAGACGACTTTTGTTGAGAGCTTGCAGCAAGAGTCTCAAAGATCATCCTCAACTCGTCGGCCGTCTTCACTCCGATGTTTCCTCCGGCCGAGCAATCCACCATGAATTGGCAAGTTTGATTTAGAGAATCGTAGAAATATTGCCAAAGCATCTCGGACGCCATTTGATGGTGAGGGCACTGCTGCAACAATTCTCGGAATCTCTCCCAAGCCTCATGAAAAGGCTCATCGACTCTTTGAGCAAAATTCATGATCTTCGATCGCATCTCTTGTGTCTTGCGATTGGGGTATTACTTCATCATGAACTTCTCGCACACCGCATTCCAAGTTGTGAGAGAGTTGGCCGGGAGAGTGAGATACCATGACTTTGCTCTATCCTTCAACGTGTATTGGAAACACTTCATCTTCAAGTCGTCCTCCGAAAGCTTTCCCAATGGAATATTTTGCACCATCGTGCAATATTCGCGAATGAACGTGAGAGCATCTTCATTGGGCAGCCCGTAGTAGGTAGGGAGCAAAGCCAAGTGGTGCGGTTTAAGCTCATAATTCCTAACCTCGGTGGTTAGGACAATTGCCGAAGTAGTGCGGTGAAGGTGGGACGAGCGAAATCTCCCATCTTTTGTGCCATTGCTTCGAACTCTCGTCTTCTTCTTCATTCGTCGCGGTTAAGAGCGCCTTCTCCAATTGATGTCGTCGATGTGAGGTGTCAACTTCCTTTAGAGACTTCGACGACCATGCATACACAACACTCAACAAACGGATTAAACGCACCGAGTGGAAGGGAAAAGAAATCGAACAAAAATAAAAATAATAATAATAATAAAAAGAAAATACTACACAATTAAATAGCCTAAAGTTTTCCCCGGAAACGGCGCCAAAATTTGATTCACTAAAAAGTGTTCGCAATAGAACGAAATCTATCCTAGCACTTAGTAAGTAAAAACCCAATGTCGAATCTCAAGGAAAACTTTGCAGGGCAAATAATCGTGTAGCAAAAATCCTAATCTAGCCTAAAACTAAGAAAGCAAGTAAAAAGAATTTTGAATTTTGGTTTTTAAATCCTAGGCAATAAAATAAATTAAAGCAATTAAATCAAAGCAAGTAAATAAATCTAATGTAGAAAGCAAAGAAATAAATCGAACTAATTAATCTAAAGAATTAAACTAGATGAAAGCAAATAAACTAACTAGGCAAGAATCGAAAAGAAAGCTATAAAGAAAGCAACGAAAGAAACGAAAACGAATCTAGACATGAAATAAACTTAATCTGAAAATCTAAGCAAATAAATCTAACTATGAAAACTTGAAAGTGAAGGAACTGAAAACTAAGAAAAACGAACCTAATCTAAGAACATGAAATCAAACGAACTAAACTAAACGAATGAAACTAAACGAAGCAATTACGAAAGTAAATCTAGAACTAAGGAAAGCAATTAAATCAAATTAAAGAAAGCAATAAAGAACTTACGAGATTAAACGAAGAACGAAGAACTAAGTAAAAACTTGAATTAATTGAAGAACGAAGTAGCGATCCGGATCGAACAAAGGAAAACTAAACTAAAGTATTTGAATGCTAAACTAGAGCTAAAACTAAGGTAAAAGGTTGTAGAATTCGTGTACAAGGGATAGTATTTATAATAGGTATGAAAACCTAGTTATAGAAGGAAAGGAAAGCTGGCCGCCGGAGTTGGACGGCGTCCAAACGAGTTGGACGGCGTCCATATCCTGGATCTGGTCACTTTGCGCATCTTTCTTGTTTCGGCCGTATCTTCCTCGTCCGAACTCCAAATTGACCTCCGTTTTCGCCTACGTGCTCCTATCGAACCCCTCTTCGATATAATGCTTCTTTCTTCTTGTTTTCTTCTCGTTTCCGCCCTTTTCATCCTACAATACCAAAGACTCCAAAACAACCAAATCATAGCCACAAACAACAAAAACACACGAAAACTAAGGGAAAACGGACACGAAAAGACAACGAAAAACCTAACATCTAGACACCAATCAAAATCCCCCACACTTAGAACTTTGATTGTCCTCAAGCAATATAAACATACAACTTAGACTCAATTCAAACAATTCAACTCATAGAACATTTAATCACCGGAATCGACAAACTCAAACGAGGTCACTTTAATCCCAAGTTACGAACAATTATCATCAAAAAACTATGTGGCTTATAAATCAATCCAAGCAAGAGGAAAAGCAATGATACACACATCTCACAAATATCTAGATCACCACAACTTAGACGTCTAGCCTACTTCCCCTTTTTATTCAACACATAAACAACTCTCTTTTTTTTTTTTTACACAAGTGAACGTTTTTGGCACATAATTCACTAGGTTTAATCATCGATGGGTCACATCGAGCCTCCTAGTGCGGTTTCCCGTACCCATTGTCAAGAGGGGTAGAATGCCTACGAACACATTATTCTAATATACACGAGTATCATCTAGGACAAAGTTCATGAAATGTGATCATTCGAGGGTCTCTCGAAGTCTTTTCATGTGGTTTCCCATGCTCATTACTCTAGTATTTTCATACGTTACAAGTAAGAGGAGCAGAATCCTATCAACTCTTTTATTCAAATAAAACACAACTCTTTTTTTTTTCTCTTTTTTTTATCATAAGGGGAAAGTAAACTAGCAATCCAAGTTACAACGATCTAGATTTATCACTCAACCAAAAATCATAAATCATTTTCCTCAATACTACCGGATGGGGTAAAACCCATCGGTTGTATGTGGGTGTACAAGCAGAAAAGAGGACCTAATGAAAAAGTTTTAGCCTTTAAAGCTAGATTGGTGGCGAAGGGATTCACTCAGAAAGAGGGAATCGATTATGACGAGACATTTTCGCCAGTTGCCATGCTTAAGTCCATCAGAATACACTTATCCATGGCGGCATATTTAGACTCAGAGATTTGGCAAATATTCGTCAAGACTGTGTTCTTGAACGGGTAACTTGAAAAACGTAGGGACATTTATATGCGTGATCGCACTATTTTCTACCACACAAAAATAGGTATAGTATAAGAAAGTACGAGTATCGTATCCACAGGGATTGACAAATCGAAACCACACACAATACCTTTACTCTAGAACTAAACTGATGTCTAAGCAATTAGGAATTTGGAATTGTGGTATTTATAAACTAGACAAATATTAAAAAGACTCAATTAAAACAAATAAGAAAATAAATAAACAAGGCAATTACCTAGTCAAATAAAATAACTTAGCAATCAAGCAATTAAACAAATAAGGTAAGAAATCAATTAAGGAAAAGTGTTGATTCTAGGGAAGCCTATCTAATCAAATCTATGAAAACAATTAATGCATACAATTAACCAATTTAATCCAATCTAAATGTGATACATGAAAAATAACCTACACCCCGATTAAAGCAATGCAATTCGTCACCTAATGAGATCCTAATATCCTCGCGAATTATAGGAATCAAATCAAGTGCAAAATAGAACAAATATCAATGATATAATCAACTAGGTTCAATCATGACACCTAAATCAACTATATGCGAATATATGATAATTCAATCTCAACTAAGATAATCAAATCTCCATATCATGTATTCATGAGATCTATTATGCAATTATCCAACTAAGGCATAAAAACATAACTATGCACACATAATTAGTGGCCAATTAATCATGCATGAGAATAAGCACCATGAAACATGCATCTAGATAAGAAGGCTAATTGTAAACAAAAACATTTACATAAATTCAATTAGGCATTCAATCCCTAAAATCAACTAAGGAATTTAGCTAGACATAATTAAAACAAACATAAACACAAATAATTTAAAGAACATAATTAAAGAGTAAAGTAAGAAAACTTGGAATTGAATCTTGAACGCGAAGAACTTCGAATCTTGAATCTTGAATAAACTTGAATAAAACTCCAATGTTGAATACAATAAAAACTCTAAAGTAAAATATAAAAGTGCTAGAAAAGTATGAAAGATGTTAGGGTTTACAATGCTAGGCTAGGAATATATATAGGGGAAATTTACACAAGGAATTATAAACCAAAAAGGAATCTAATTAATAAAGGAAAAAATCCCGGCTGGAACACCTCTCTCGACACCCCACCTCTCGACAGACCTCTCGATCGAGAGTGGTATCGAGAGGTGGTAGAAAATGCTCTCGATCGATAGCTGACAGAAGGTTCCTCTCGATAGACCTCTCGGTCGAGAGAGGTATCGAGAGGTCTTCTCTCGAACTCAAAACTTGAACTTCAAGCTACGATCTTCACGCCTTGTCTCGTCTCGGGGTTTTAACATCAAAATATACCTAAAAACATAGGAAAAACACCCACAAGCATAATATTGTCCAATTTAATAAAAACCATATAAACTATAGACAATACTACACAATCGAGACTCAAAATCGACCCTTTTTGGTTATAAAAACAAGGTAAATTTCACCTATATCAAATCCCCCAAACTTAAACATTGTTCATCCCAAACAATACCAAAACATAAACAATAGACTCTAGCATTGTGAACTATATAGGCCTCAAAGTTTTTCAAAAATAAACTCATGATCATGATCAAAACTATGCACACAACCTTAGCATCAATAACACAATCTATCCAACAAATTCAACTAATGCCAATCCATCAAAGAACACTCTCCAACATGTGAGATATTTATATGTAAGTGAACACTCAACTCTCTCAAAGAAAAGATGTATGAAATAATGCACATCATATGGGTTCACTCAACATTAATGTAATGCAACATGTTCACCATAGGCTTGCCCCTAATCTCAACATCTCCACCTAATGTAGTACTTACAAACTAAGATCAAAAAGATCTTTATATAAGCTTGTAATGTAGGGACATTGGTTAAGGTAGGGAATGTATAGACTAAGTGACTCAAAAATAATCTAAATCATCAACCTCTTTTCAACTCCAACCAAAGTATGGTTTTTACCTCCATCTTCTACCATCCAACACCTCTACAAAACTCAAAATCTTATAGATGCAAAGTATGTAATTCAAGCTAACTATCCCCTTATGCTTTTTTTTTTTTTTTTTTTTTTTTTTCCTTTTTGAGCTCATCTAAAGACATTCTTTCTAATGATAATCAAAGCTCTAATTTCTTTTCTTTTCACAACTATTTTTCTAAGCTTATAGGGATAGCTAACTACATTTAATCAAGCACCTAAAATTCTTCTCTTCTCCCTCTACACCACAACAAGATACTCTTTTTTTTTTCAATTCCTCCCACATCACCAACTAAATCCACTAAAGGTACCCTTATCCATCCAAACCTCATATCATCCAAGCTTAAGAAAGAAAGGCTTATAAAAAGGCTCAAAGGGGGTAAACAAAGATTATGATCAAGGTTAGTGTATGGGAATCATGTGGCTAAAGAAAGATGGCCTAAGATCATCTCCTAGTTCATAAATATACCAAGGTCTTGATGGAGAATTAGGGCAAGTTCTAGAAACAATGAAGCATACATGATCACTCAATCAAAGAATAGGCATAAACATGCACAAATAGCTCAAATCTCACGGGTTCAAACTAACTAGTTCCCGATATCATAGCATGCTTCAAACTTATCAAATAAATATGCGTCGCTTCGCCAAGGTTCTATGTATAATAAAGATCATGAAATTTTCTCCAAAAATCCATCAAAAATTTTCTATCATCGGCCAAATTCACAATACTATCATCACATGCTTATTCGACTCGATTTAACCTAAGACTCTAAAGATTCAAAGCAATAAAAGACTCAACATACCCCAAAATAAACCAACTACTAAAACAATTAAAAATACTCAAAAAGATTGTTAACTTCAGTTACTCTTCCCCCTCCCCCAAACTTATTTCAAAATCAAAGATTAAGGAATAAGTTTGCAAAAAGAAGAAGGAACAAAGTTAACAAACTTACCTCATTGAAATGGCGGAGGGAAGGGAGGGTTGTCGGGGTTGTTGGGGTCGAATCGTTGATGGTGAGACGGGTAGTGAGGATAGAAGTAGTGCATCTCATGCACCATCCTATTGTAATTCTCCATGTAAGCTCTCTCATCCTCACACCTTTTCTCCTCCTCCTCTCGTCTTTTCGCTTCATTCTCAAAATAAGTATTGAGAGTATCGAAACAACCTCCAATGTATGTACGAAGATCGCCCACCTCGGTTCTCAAAGTTTGAACTTCTTCTCGAACTCCTTGCACTTGAGATTCAACGAACTCTCTACCATCCCAATGGTAGTTGTCCATCGCCTCCATCGATTCCGTGTGCCAATCTCGCATCGTAGAAAAGTCCGGAGCTCTCATGTAGAAACCAGGCTGTGGAACGCCTTCATACCCTTGAGCGTAAGCATCCTCCTCTTGATCATATCCTTGCTCATATTGCTCGGCCTCTTCTCCATCGTCTTCTTCCTCATCATCATCGCCTCCTTCATCGGGCCTTGGACCTCCCTCGGCCCACATGAGTTCCTTATGTTGGGGAGAGTTCATCTTCCCATTCCCTCTACGTAGCTTCTCATTCCCAATCACCTCGGTCAAATAATTGTTTCGGCAGCGGGAAGAGATGAACACCACTTCTCCCATGTAGCTTCAAGAACCACCCGGACGTATCGAATGAGATCATCCTCGCAAACTCCAAAGTCCTTCTATCCACAAAGATGGATCTAGACATCGGCTGCTCCCGAATTGGAATGTTGAAGTGTTGAGCAATTGGAGTGACGATGCTCCTATCCCAATCTTTTGTCCTCCGAACAAATAAGCTTGATTCTCCATGTGATCTACGAGGTAAAAGGCTGCATTTTGGGAGTGGCCTCGATAGGAAGTCCAAATGAGATGTGCATCGGTGGCAAGGAAGGTGCCGGAGTCATGGCGGGAATGGATGGTAGACGAAATCAGCCTATGGAAGTAGCGAATCGTGGGATTCCGAATCGAGGTGGCCTTTGCAATTGCCGGGTTGTAGGACTTCTTCCTCTCCTCGTCGTAATCCATGAATTGGCCCCATAAATCTTGAAGATTTGGATGGTTGTTGCCAATGTACTCGCCATTCTTGTCTCCTCCGATAACATCGTTGAGTTGATCCATGTCAAGCTCCCTTGGTTGACCACCGAGTTGGAAACGAATGATATCGAGCACTTGGTTGACTCGCACCACCTCCAATGTTGAGAGAAACTCCACCGTTAGAATGTGATAGGTCAAGTGGTTGCCTTGGAATATGTTGGTGAAGCCTCCTCTTTGCATCATTTGGATGATCTCATTGGCTATCCCCATCGCCACTATCGTCTCTTGATGGAGGAAACGACAATGCTTGTGCTTGAGTTGCACAAGATGTGACCATCTCCTCTTGGACTCCGCTGTGGTGAGCTTCAATTTGAACGCCTTGGGCTCCAAATTCGTGGGCAACGACCTTGCCGGCGGCATTCGGTTCTCCGGGATAGTCTTGTCGTTTTTCCATGTCTCCTTGGCCTTCTCCTTCCCATTTCTGTTGCTTGAAGAAGTCGAAGCAACATTCTTCCCCTCGTCTCTTGCCATTTTAGTACCTAAAATTTCACAAATTAATCCAAGAGGTGCAAGAATATAGAAATATGAATCATCTTCCCCCAAACTTCAACCAAATTCAATCCTCCCCCATTATCAACACAATTTTGCACATCACAAATCCACACATTCAACACCACAAATCTGCAAGCATAATACTCTTCATAGCACAATTCAATTCAATGCATATAAATCAATGAGTTTCATCAAATTCATAGACAAATTCAAATACCCATTCAAAAATCAACATGCATTCATCTATTCAATCCTCAATGAATCTAATTTATTCAAATAATGCAAAACAATTCATAGATTCAATCTAAAATTCTCAATCTAATACCCAATCCATTAATCCACGAATTTAACCAACAAAAACGAATTTCAATCGGTCAAAACATGCGTATTCATATAGAGAATCAAGAATTAATAAGAGAGGGGCGAGAAATCGAGTACCTTGAGACGAATTGAAGAGAGAAAATTGAAGAGTGCTCTTGTGTTCTTGAGAGAATTTGTGTTTGTGTGTGAATGGTATGTGAATTGTGTGTATATGGTATATAAATAGGGAAAATAAAACCTGGTCAAAGTCGGTTTAGGGCTCGTCAATGACCCTCTCGATACACCTCTCGATCGAGAGAGGTGTCGAGAGGTACCTACTGGACTCCCTAATTTGACCTCTCGACAGGCCTCTCGATCGAGAGAGGTGTCGAGAGGTTTTGCGCTGAACACACTGTCCTCCCCTCTCGATTGAAAACATGGGGGTCTCGATCGAGAGGCTTCACGTGACAAAACCTGGGCACAATTTTCAGAATATCTCGATACCCCTCTCGATCGAGAGAGGTGTCGAGAGACCCCTACTGGACAATATTTTTTCACCTCTCGACAGGCCTCTCGATCGAGAGAGGTGTCGAGAGGTCCCGCCCGATTTTTCTTTCTACACAACACTTTAGCATTCGTTAGTATATTAAGGGGTTTCTACTCAAAAATACGAAAAAAAAAACTACCTACGACTCTCAAATAAAACGAAACAAAAATAATAAAAACGGGATACGAATATTGGGTTACCTCCCAACAAGTGCTACGTTTAACTTCTTTAGCCCGACGATACCTCCTTTCTAACTTGGGTCATCGAGATAAGTGGCCGCTTTCTTGGGGTATAGAGGCAACGGCTTGAAGTAGTGCTTGAGTCGATGTCCATTCACCACGAATTTTTCACCGTCGTTCTTCAACACTTCGAATGCACCATTCTTCAAGTCCTTGTAAATAACGAACGACCCCGACCACTTACTTTGCAATTTTCCTGGAAACAAACGAAGTCGAGAATTAAAAACAAGAACATCATCACCAATTTCAAACTTACGCTTTTTAATGCTCAAGTCGTGAAATCTTGCGCTAGTTCTTTGTAAATCCTCAAATTCTCGAATGCCTCGTTCCTCCATTCATCAAGCTCCAATAAGTCGTCACACCTTTGGCCCATGGCTTCCTTGAACTCGAAATTGATCCTTCTAGTCGCCCAATAAGCTTTGTGCTCCAACTCCATTGGTAAATGGCAAGATTTGCCAAATAGCAATTGATATGGGGACCTTCCAATTGGCGTCTTGAAAACCGTCCTATAAGCCAAAAGTGCATCATCCAAATACTTCGCCCACTCCTTCTTGTTGGTGACGGTCTTCTCCAAAATTTGCTTGATCTCTCGATTAGCTAGCTCGGCTTGACCGTTTGCTTGAGGGTGGTAGGGCGTCGTAACCTTGTGCTTGACTCCATATTTTGCAAAAAGCGATCCTAACCAACGATTGTTGAAGTGGCTCCCCCCATCGCTAAGCTCAGAGTTCCATACCGAGTCAAAATATTTCGCTGGAGGAATTTGATCACCACCTTCGAATCGTTGGTTGTAGTAGGAATGGCCTCGACCCATCTTGAAACATACTCCACCGCAAGTAAGATGTACGAGAACCCTTGAGATTTGGGAAAAGGACCCATGAAGTCGATCCCCCAAACATCGAAAAGCTCCACCTCCATGATAGTGCGTTGCGGCATCTCGTCCCTCTTCGTGGTGTTCCCCATCCTTTGGCATCGATCGCATGACTTGATGTACTCGTGGCAATCCTTGTAGATCGATGGCCAATAGAAACCACTATGAAATATCTTGAGGGCGGTGCGGTTTGCAGCGAAGTGTCCCCCATTCGGAGCGCTATGGCAATCTTCGATGATCTTTTTCCACTCCGATTGACGAACACATCATCTCATGATTCCATCGGCACACCTCCGGTACAAGTAAGGATCATCCCAATAATAGAACTTACAATCGTGGAGGAACTTCTTCTTTTGATGAGACGAAAGATCCTTGGGCACATGATGAATCACCAAATAGTTGACGATGTCGGTGAACCAAGGATTCAAATCGTCCACCTCAAAATCTGCTCATCGGGGAAGCTTTCCTTGATAGCAATCTTCGAATCTTCTCCATCCACGGGCTGCTCAAGTCTCGAGAGATGGTCGGCCACCACATTCTCGCATCCTTTCCTATCCTTGATCTCCATATCGAACTCTTGAAGAAGCAAAATCTAGCGAACTAACCTTGGCTTCGAGTCCTTCTTGTTGAATAGGTAGCGAATGGCGGCATGGTCGGTGTGCACAATCGTTTGAGATCCCACCAAATAAGGTCTAAACTTGTCGAAAGCATAGATCACAGCGAGTAACTCCTTCTCCGTGGTGGTGTAGTTCCTTTGAGCCGAGTCCAATGTCTTGCTAGCATAGTAGATCACTCGGAAAAGCTTCTCCCTTTTCTACCCTAAAACTGCTCCTACCGCCCAATCGTTTGCATCGCACATGAGCTCGAACGGGGCACTCCAATCCGGTGACACCAAGACGGGAGTAGAGATAAGCACCTTCTTCAATGTCTCGAAAGCTTCCAAGCGATCCCCATCGGAACTTGACATCCTTCTCGAGCAATCCACACAACGGCTTCGTGATCTTTGAAAAATCCTTGATGAACCTCCTATAGAAGCCGGCATGTCCTAAGAAACTCCTCACCGATTTTACGTTGGTTGGGGGTGGCAACTTCTCGATGGCTACGACTTTGGCTCGATCCACCTCCAATCCATGTGAAGACACCTTGTGACCAAGAACCACTCCTTCTTGCACCATGAAGTGGCACTTCTCCCAATTGAGAACGAGGTTCGTCTCTTCGCACCTTTGAAGCACCGTGGCGAGATTCTCCAAGCATTGATCAAAAGAAGAGCCAAATACTGAAAAATCGTCCATGAATACCTCCATTATGTTCTCAATTAATCCATGGAAGATGGCCATCATGCACCGTTGAAAAGTAGCCGGCGCATTGCATAAGCCGAACGACATCCTCCGATAAGCGAATACTCCATATGGACAAGTGAATGCTGTCTTGTGTTGGTCCTCCGGAGCGATGGCAATTTGGTTGTAGCCGGAATACCCATCGAGGAAGCAATAGTACTCATGGCCGGCCAATCGATCGAGCATTTGATCCACGAACGGGAGAGGGAAGTGATCCTTCCTAGTTGCTACGTTGAGAAGGCGGTAATCAATGCAAACTCGCCATCCCGTGACAAGCCTCGTTGCTATAAGCTCCCCATTCTCATCGTTGATGACCGTCATGCCTCCTTTGTTTAACACCACTTAAGTAGGGCTCACCCACTCACTATCCGAAATAGCATAGATCATGCCGGCATCAAGCAACTTCAACACCTCCTTCCTCACAACTTCTTGCATGGCCGAGTTCAATCGCCTTTGAGGTTGGACTCTTGGGCGATAACTATCTTCGAGCAATATCCTATGCATGCAAATTGAAGGACTAATACCTTTAATGTCGGCAATCGTCCATCCAATTGCAGATTTGTGCTTCCTTAAGACCCTTAATAACTTGTCGCTGTTCGCCTCCGTGAGTTGAGAAGAAACAATCACCGGGTACGTCTCTTCATCTCCTAGGAACTTGTACTTGAGGTGCTCGGGTAGTGGCTTCAATTCCACCTTAGGGACTGCATCCTTCTTCTCTTCCTCTTCGAAAAACCCATCATCCACTTTCTTGTTGATGTCGAGGTATGAAACTTCCTTGTGGTGAGGTGATGGTCGATTTGCCTCCAATTGATTAAGATACTCGAGAATCTCATCGCAAGCTTCATCCAACTCCTCGTAGGCATAAAGAGAATTTGAGATGCAAAGGTTAAGGGCCTCCTCCGAAGTAGGTGGTATCAATGTCTCGATGGAGAAGATATCCTCACGTTGATTGTCGGGTCTCTTCATGGCTTCATAGATAGAAATTTTCAATTCTTCCCCGTTGACTCTAAATGTGAGGTCTCCATCTTGAACATCGATCAATGCTCTCCCCGTGGCTAAAAATGGCCGTCCTAAGATCAATGGTTGATTTGTATCCTCGGGCATATCCATAACTACAAAGTCCGCCGGAAAGACAAGGTTGTGCACTTGAACGAGAACGTCCTCCACTATCCCCCTTGGATAAGAAATCGACCGGTCTGCCATGAGTAGAGAAATGGTGGTTGGCTTCATCCTCCCGATCTTGAGCCGGTTGAATATAGAAAAAGGCATCAAATTGATGCTAGCACCAAGATCGCATAGCACATTTTGAAAGACGTGATCACCGATCTTGCATGCCAATGTGAACCTCCCGGGATCCTTTTGCTTCAATGGTAGCTTCTTTTGGATCACCGTGCTGCACTCCTCCGTGAGATTGATTGTCTCGAACTTCCCCCACTTCTTCTTTCCCGAAACCGCATCCTTGATGAACTTCATATGGTTGGGCATGTCTCGAAGAGCATCTAGAAGTGGTATGTTGATGTTGACCTTTTGTAGTATCTCCAAAAAGCGTTGATACTTTTCATCTTGCTTCGTCTTGGTCAAGCATTGTGGGAAAGGGGCCTTCGGAGTGTACGTCGGGAATTGGGGCGGCTGCTTTGCCTCTTGATCCCCCTCTCGATCGAGAGAGGTATCGAGAGGTACCTTCTGACCTCGGTTTTTGACCTCTCGACCCCTCTCTCGATCGAGAGAGGTGTTGATAGGGTCAATTTGAATCTCCTCGTCGTAAACCTCTCGATCCTCCTCTCGATTGAGAGAGGTATCGAAAGGTGGATTCTGACTTCCAGTAGTGACCTCTCGATCCCCCTCTCGATCGAGAGAGGTGTCGAGAGGTCCTCGCCTCGGCACTTGGATCCTCGTCTCCTCGAGCTCCGCATTCTTGAGTCTCCCGTCTCCTTTCTTCTCAGCTTCCAAGGATGGATTTGTGTACTTTGTGCCACTCCGAAGCTCAATAGCATGAACATGATGGTTTTTCTTCGGGTTTTGCTCGGTGTTGCTTGGGAATTGGCCGGGCTTATGGACTCCTCCTTGAGCGTTGGCTATTTGACTCATTTGTGTCTCCAACATTTGCATTTGCTTGGTCAAGGCGTTGATGCTACTCCCCAAATTGTTGCTCAAGGTGTTTTGAGTAAGCTCCAACGTCCTCAACTTAGCATCTTGTTATGTCATCCTCATCTCCGACTGAGCCATATATTGACGAATCAAATCGTCGGTAGACATCTCCTTCTTTGGCTCTTGGATGACTCCGTTCTCAACATGGAAGCCGGGAGGTGGTTGCAAGGCATTGTTTGGATTGGCATAAGAGAAGTTCGGATGATTTCGGTTGTTGGGAACGTAAGGCTTCTCGTATCCTCCTTGGTAGTTCGAACCTCCTTGTCCTCCTTGTCCTCCTTGCCACTTGTTTCCTTGATTGGGTTGCCACTTGCCCCCTTGTTGCACAAAATTGGCATCCTCCTCTTCGGTTGGGTTTGCTTGTTCGTCTGTGACCGCATCGCACCAAAGTACTCCTTTCTTGATAGTATCCAACTCACTTGCTGTTTTTGTGTACTTCTCCATCAAGTCTTCGTAAGCCTCGATTCCAATGTTGGCAACTCTCCTTCTTCCAACGCGGCGGTCAGTAGCCTCCTCATAGCTCGAATTCACGGTCAGCTCAATAATCTCCATAGCCACATCGTACTCATTGTTCAAGAAGCCTCCTTTCGAAGCGTAGTCGAGCTCCTTCCTACACAACTTTTTCAAACCACGATAGAAGCAGGTGATTTGATCTTCCTTGCTAATTCCATGGTTCGGGCATGCTCGCAATAGCTTCATGAATCTCCCCCACGCCTCGTAGAAATACTCATCCTCGTATTGTTGGAATTGGTTGATCTCGTTGATGAGTTTTTGAGCTCTCGAAGGTGGGAAGAACTTGTTCAAAAATCTGGTGCACATCTCGGCCCAAGTCCTTATCTCCGTCTTGTCCAATCCATCGAGCCACTCCCCCGCATCATCCTTGAGAGACCACACGAATAAGCTGAGCTTGAGGTAGTCCGAAGATACTCCATTACCCTTGTATGTTGCACAAATATCCAAAAATTGCTTCAAGTGAGCATTCGGATCCTCCATGGGTGTGCCTCCATATTGGTTAGATTGCACCATGTTGATGAGGGACGTCTTGATCTCATAGTTGTTCGCGTCCGTGGTTCCCCATCCTCCTTGCTGAAATTGGTCCACGACCGGCTTGAAACGGTCGTTCAAAGTCCTCCTCGACGCTTGATCTCCCATCGAATCGAAACTCTTTGGTGAATCGGGTGGTGAAGAGGGTGGTGTATCGATCTTGTTAGCTTCCTTCTCTCGTCTCAAAGCCCTTAGTGAGCGCTCCAACTCCAAGCCTATCGGAATAGGATTTATCCCTTTAGACCTTGTGGTCATGCACTACCTAAAATCAATGAGAAGAAAAGAAAACGTTTGATCAACAAACCGAAAAAAGAAAATTAAAGTGCCTAAATCACCTATTAATTCTATTTCAAAATATGCGTATGAAATCTAATCAATCCCTGGCAACGGTGCCAAAATTTGATCACATTATTTTCTACCACACAAAAATAGGTATAGTATAAGAAAGTACGAGTATCGTATCCACAGGGATTGACAAATCGAAACCACACACAATACCTTTACTCTAGAACTAAACTGATGTCTAAGCAATTAGGAATTTGGAATTGTGGTATTTATAAACAAGACAAATATTAAAAAGACTCAATTAAAACAAATAAGGAAATAAATAAACAAGGCAATTAACTAGTCAAATAAAATAACTTAGCAAGCAAACAATTAAACAAATAAGGTAAGAAATCAATTAAGGAAAAGTGTTGATTCTAGGGAAGCCTACCTAATCAAATCTATGAAAGCAATTAATGCATACAATTAACCAATTTAATCCAATCTAAATGTGATACATGAAAAATAACCTACACCCCGATTAAAGCAATGCAATTCGTCACCTAATGAGATCCTAATATCCTCTCGAATTATAGGAATCAAATCAAGTGCAAAATAAAACAAATATCAATGATATAATCAATTAGGTTCAATTATGACACCTAAATCAACTATATGCGAATATATGATAATTCAATCTCAACTAAGATAATCAAATCACCATATCATGTATTCATGAGATCTATTATGCAATTATCCAACTAAGGCATAAAAACATAACTATGCACACATAATTAGTGGCCGATTAATCATGCTTGAGAATAAGCACCATGAAACATGCATCTAGATAAGAAGGCTAATTGTAAACAAAAACACTTATATAAATTCAATTAGGCATTCAATCCCTAAAATCAACTAAGGAATTTAGCTAGACATAATTAAAACAAACATAAACACAAATAATTTAAAGAACATAATTAAAGAGTAAAGTAAGAAAAACTTGGAATTGAATCTTGAACGCGAAGAACTTCGAATCTTGAATCTTGAATAAACTTGAATAAAACTCCAATGTTGAATACAATAAAAACTCTAAAGTAAAATATAAAAGTGCTAGAAAAGTATGAAAGATGTTAGGGTTTACAATGCTAGGCTAGGAATATATATAGGGGAAATTTACACAAGGAATTATAAACCAAAAAGGAATCTAATTAATAAAGGAAAAAATCCCGGCTGGAACACCTCTCTCGACACCCCACCTCTCGACAGACCTCTCGATCGAGAGAGGTATCGAGAGGTGGTAGAAAATGATCTCGATCGATAGCTGATACAGAAGGTTCCTCTCGATAGACCTCTCGATCGAGAGAGGTATCGAGAGGTCTTCTCTCGAACTCAAAACTTGAACTTCAAGCTACGATCTTCACGCCTTGTCTCGTCTCGGGGTTTTAACATCAAAATATACCTAAAAACATAGAAAAACACCCACAAGCATAATATTGTCCAATATAATAAAAACCATATAAACTATAGACAATACTACACAATCGAGACTCAAAATCGACCCTTTTTGGTTATAAAAACAAGGTAAATTTCACCTATATCAATGCGCCATACAGAAGGTTATTGATTGCTGCTATTTTACCACCCTAAAATAGTGTAGTAAAGATAAGTACGAGTATCGTTTCCACAGGGACCGATATCCGAACGTATAGGAGTTACCTCTACTAAAGCTTCTCAGCGATGTCTAGGTAAGTAAAACTTTAAAATGTGGATTATCTATCTAAAACAAAAATTAATTCAAATAAAATAAACAAATACAAAAATAAATAATAAACGAAAAATAAGAAACTAACAAATAAAGAAAAGCATTGATCCTAGGGTAGTAAATCAAATCAAACATACATAAATAACCAATAAATCTAATTAACCAATTTAATCCAACCTAGATGCGATACACGAAAGTAATCTAACACTCCGGCTAGGGCAACATAGATAGTCACTCAATAAAACCCTAATCTCCTCTCGGTCTCATAGAAATTAAATCAAGTGCAAAACATATCAAGTATCGATAGATATAATCAACAAGGTTCAGTCACGACACCTATATCAACTATATGCAAGACCTATGGCAATCTAACTTCGGTCAGGACAACCAAATCATCATACCATGTATTCATGAGATCCATTATGCAATTATCCGGCTAAGGCATAAAAACATAACTAAGCATACATAATTAGTGCCAATTAATCATGCATGAAAACAAGCACCATGAAACATATACCTAGATTGGAAGGCTAAAATAGATCTATAAAGTATTCATGTAGATTCAATTAAACATACAAACCCTAGAATCAATCTAGGAAAATTAGCTAGACATAATTAAAAGAAAGGTAGAAGGAAGATTAAATATAATTAAAAGCATAAAGTAAAAGAGAAAGAGATAGAAAAACTCTTGAATCTTGAATAAATCTTCAATGGTCTTCATACATAAATGTAAAAAGTGTAGAGAAAAGAATAAAAAACTAATCTAGGGTAAGAGAGAACTCTCTCTATACTAATCTATGAAAAACTTGGGTACAATTATGAGTTTTGGGGTATTTATAAGGTAGAGATTCGTAATAGTTACCTAAGCGTACAAGGATTAGGTTAAAAGAATAAAAAATATGAAATTTCAGGATTCCCGAGAGATCCTCTCGACCCCCTCTCGATAGGGCTCTCGGTCGAGAGGGTCGAGAGGTCCAGCGCGTCTTTCTTGTTTCGGCCGTATCTTCCTCGTCCGAACTCCGAATTGACCTCCATTTTCGCCTACGTGCTCCTATCGAACTTCTCTTTGATATTCTGCATTCGTTACTCCAAAATAACTATGCAATAAAATCTTGAAAAGTCAGAAGTCGGGATCATCTTCCTTGGTTTCATCGTCTCTCATCTCATCTTGGGTTTTCTCGACTCAAAAGCCCTAAAAACACTCAAAACAACACAAAAGCGTAATCTAGCTCGAAATAATGTAAACAATACAAAACATGAGCTAAACTATCAAAATAAGACAAGAAAACGATTATATAACACTTAGATAATATGGTAAAAATACACCCTATCAAAATCCCCCAAACTTAAACATTGTTTGTCTCGAACAATAAACTAAACCTAAACTAAAGAATAGAAAAATCAAACAAACACAATATACAAGTATAATGAACTCTAAGGGCCTTATAGATCTTCAAAGAAGTATCAATCAACATCATATAAGCAACCTCAAAGTTTCGACTCTACGAAAGTACAACAAAATCAAATCATGCTTCAAAAGGGGGAAATTCACTCAAGAAATGTGAAGATATAAGTGTATAAGTGAACTCTCAACTCACAATGAAAGAATTAAAGTGTATAGGGCCACTCATAATCAATACAATGCAAAAGACTTACCATAAGCTTGCCCTTTATCTCAACATTTCCACCACTTGATTGTATGTAAGAACTAAGATCAATTAGGTCTTTTTCAAGGTTGTAATGTAGGCACACTGGTTTAGGGTAGGGAAAATATAGGCTAATTGACTTAGACGTCTCCAAGTACCAACCTTTTAGCAAATCCAAACTAGTATGGATTAAATCCATCTTCTACTCATCAACTCAAACTCAAATATCAACCGTATCTCCTCTTAACCTTCTTTTATTCAACTCTCAAAATACTAAAAACTATATCCATCCCTTTATGCTCTTATTTTTTCTCTCTTTTCTTTTTTTCTTTTGAACTAGGACTCAATATATATATATTTTTTTTCAAAACTGTTTTTCTAAATCCTTTATTCCCTCTTTGTTTTGTTTTTTTTTTCCTAGACCTTATAGGGGTCTAAAATTCCTTCCTTTCAAAGGAGCTTACTAAAAAGACAGCTCTCTAATCATAATCCCAAACAACTCCCAAGATACCCATAGTGTTTAGAAAAGATGTGGCTAACAGAAGATTGCCTAAAATCACTTCTAAATTCCTACACACATACGTAGTCTCGAAGGAGATCAAAGGCAAGTTCTAGAAGTAAAAATACATGTATGATACTCTCACAAAAGAAAATAGGCATAAACATGCACCAAAGGCTCAAATCCTCACGGGTTATAACAAAATGTTTCCCAAGATCAAAGCATAATCCAATTTCATCACACACATGCAAAGTCTCCACCAAGGTTACAAACATAATATCAACCAATTATTCAAAGAAAATCAGGCTATCATTGGCCAATTCATATACTCATAAATCATGCTTGACTCAATTGTTTAAACTCCTAACACTCTACTAATATCCAAAATTAAACTAATATCAAAGAACGAATGCAAACGAGTTAACGAAGCCACACTTCCCCCTCCCACAAACTTATTTTGAATCATGATGAAGGAATAAGTTTCAAGAAAAAGAAGTGGCTAAGTTAACGAGCGTACCTTTCACCGAAGCTAGCTTACTATCAATCTTCTCCTCTTAGTCGAAACCTCGTCGAGAATCTACAACTCACAAGCTTCGAAAGTTCTTGGATAAAAAGCTTAATAAAAGATTAGACTAAAAAAAAAAACAAAAACGAAAAACTGAAAACTGAAAATAAAGATAGAGTTGGGTTACCTCCCAACAAGTGCTACGTTTTACGTCTTTAGCCCAATGATACCTCTTATCAATGTTGGTCCCAGATTGATAAGTAGATTGCACGTCGGGGGGGGGGGGGGGGGGGGGGGGGGGAATACGTGCAATTGAAGTTTTTCAACTTCTTTTCGACTTATCCAGAGTATGCAAGATAGGGTCGCTTTGATTCTTTAGACCAAGCTGCGCTTGATCTGCCGATAAGCTTTTACTTAGGACCAAAGCGAACGCTTGATCACAAAGTGCTTTTCTTGCAGTGATGCGGAATTTAGGTGAGCTAATATTTCCTAAGTAATTGAAAACTTCGTTTTGGGTTTTTTTAAATGCTTGTGCAATATGATAAACAAAGCAAGTAAATAATCGAAGCTTAGTGATAGGGACTAATATCAGCTATACTACGTAAATAACTCAAGTTAATAGGAAAATACACTTTCCTTAACTTTAGGATATCATTTCCAAGGAAATGTGATATATCAGACGCCATGAAATAATACTGAGTGACAATTAAAATCGTTTCCCGAGAGCATCAGATGCCCAGTACAACTATAAGGCACGTTTTATGCAGAAGCTGGAAGTCTTATCTCCTCCCAGAAGCTATACAGGATTTGTTGGCATCTGTCAAGATCGAAGGATCTGATCAATTCCCATAGGCATCTGACAGAGCCTGAGGTTCTGCGTGACACACAGTCCGCGTGACTCTATGTACTATAGAGTGAGGACCACTGCATTCATGACGAGGGATATCTTGCCTCCATAGGAATTCCTTTTCTGTCCTTCCTTCACACGAATGCTCACCTTTTCACCCTCCCTACATCTATAAATAGAGGATGGTTGCATACTTCATCCATCATCACATCACATCACATCACAACTCAACTCTACACACACACGCTCTTTGCGTACTATTTCATTCACTCACACATTCTTCCACGGGCTCCCTCGAGCTCAAGCAGCCAAGGCTGCCGAGGCCTTCTTCCGGGAAGCCTCATCCACGATCACTTCCATTCCACCTTATCGACACCGAAAAGAGTCTCCTTCACCTACTACCTTGAGCCTAAGGTAAAACCCTCATTATCCAGAGGGAATGAAGCTTAGCTGAGCTCCGAGCTCCGCGCTTCTCTCTTTCTCCCTACTTCATTTCCACATTATCTGCTTGAATGAGTGCTAAACTCCATGGATTTTACTAGTTTATGGCTAAATACGCCCTTTATTTAAGAACATAGCTTGATCACTACTCGTTATTTCTATGCAAGCAATGCTCTGTACAAAATACATGATTATAGCTCTTCAAACACATGAATCTCTTGCTCTTTACCGCTATGATGCTTTATCCATGAATGCTCTTCGCAAAACATGATGAATAATCACTTAAATCGTTGTGGATCTTCAACCCGGATCTATCAACTGGCGCCGTCTGTGGGAATTTTGAGTCTAAGATGTCAATTTCCCCTGTTTTATGTGAAATTCTAACTAGCCGTTATAGTGCTGTGGATGATTTTCCCTTGTTATGTCCTTATGTGAGGAATATGAGGAAGCTTGATATTATATTGAATTGGTATGCTATATTTGTTGTTTAATCTGTGAAAACCCAGATGTGAATATTACTACCTGATTTTTGCTAAGCTCTCCATGATTGTGAGCTCCAGAATGTGGCGTGATTTTAAGATTATGCTCTCTTTTCGTTGGAAATTGTGATAGATACCCTGTTGAAAGGAAACTTGTGTTTGAGATGCTGGTTCTTTCTCCTTGTATACGAGTGTAGATCTGCTCACTGTAAGCGCTGTCAAAGCTCATGAATCTGGAGTGCTAACTCCCTATCTATCTTTAAAGCTTTCGCTGATCTTGATGATACGTTTAGAAATTTACCCTGTTATTCCCCTGTTGCGATGGATGCCTAAAATGGTGGTCGCATAATAGAATGAATAGACATTGAATGTTAGATTGATGTTATTCCCAGAAAATTTCAGCATGAATACTGTGAATTTGTTCCAGCTGCTTTGCTCATAGTAAATTGATCAAGCAATTAGAAGCGAATTCGAGGCTATATTTTCTTCATGATATGAATTGTGATGACTAAACTGTTTTGTTTATCAAAATCCTAAGGTTGTGAAGAATCTGAAGGAAAGCCAAGTAAGAGATTGCAGCAATCTCAGAATACATTCAATTCACCTTGTCTGATTGGTGAGTTTATAACTCTGTTACCTATCTCGAAGTGTGAAATCAACTTGTGGGTTATAAGGGATTGGTAATTGTAGAGGAAGCATCACTACTCCAGCTAGTTGTATGCTCCTGTGTTGCCATGAACCGAAAACCCATGGAGTAAAAACATTAAAAAAGCGGAGAGCTGAAGATGACGAGGTCACCCCATTCACTTTGATGAAGGGGCCCCGCATCTGAAGGCAGAACCCTCCAGAAGCCCACACAACGGGCAGAATCCTCAGAAGCCCTGTCTAACAGGCATTATCCCCATAAGCCCTGTTTAACAGGCAACATACTCATAAGCCCTATTTAATAGGCAACACTTTCATAAGCCCTATCAATATAGGCAATATCTCCATAAGCCCTGTTTTACAGGCAACATATCCATCAAGCCCTATCTAATAGACAACACTCTTGTAAGCCCCATACAATGGGCAGAATCTCTCACAAGCCCTGTCTGACAGGCAACACTCTCGTAAGCCCCATATAATGGGCAGAATCCTTTATAAGCCCTATCAAATAGGCAACATTCTCGTAAGCCCCATATAATGGGCAGAATCTTTCAAAAGCCCTACTCAGTAGGCACTATCTTCACAAGCCCCATATAATGGGCAGAATCCTTTATAAGCCCTATCAAATAGGCGACATTCTCGTAAGCCCCATATAATGGGCAGAATCTTTCAAAAGCTCTACTCAGTAGGCACTATCTTCACAAGCCCCATATAATGGGCAGGATCCTTCATAAGCCATATTTAATAGGCAACGCTTTCACAAGCACTATCAAATAGGCAATGCTCTCATAAGCCCTGTTTAACAAGCGATATTCTCATAAGACCCGTATAAGGGATATTATTCTCATAATCCTTGTCCAATAGGGAATATCCTACAAAAAAGCCCTGCCAAATAGGCGTCTTATAAAAAGCTTTCCATAGTAAGCATTATACATAAAAGGCCTACATAGCCGAACATCTTGCATTAAGTCTTGCAAGATAGGATACTATATGAATCTTAAAAAACCTCCCACCATAATCAGATCCTTTCCAAAGGCTTCATGAAGAACGCTTTAAGATAATGGGTACCCTAGTAATGCGTCTCGCAAAAGCAAGCGTCATTTACTTCCACCTTATGTCGGCAGAAATCGCCCCTTTAAAGAGCCTTGTAATGAATAGGCCGTCCCTGTTAAAACTATCATAGATGTTTTTCGATTATAAAAGGATCTGTTAAATAAATAGTATTACACAACAAAATTCTGCATGAAGGTACCTTACACCGAGGTCTATCAAGGAGGGAACTATACAAAAGCCCTGCGTTGTAATTAGATTCTTGTCACTAAGGCATCACTTACTTTCACCATATATTGGCAGAAGCCATCCTTTAAGAGCTGTGTAATGAACAGGCTATGTTTGTTAAAACCACCGCAAATGATTCCCAATTACAGAAAATCTATTAAAAAAAAAAAAAAAACAACAACAACAACAACAACAACAAATTACATATATCTTAAGCCTCCTTCAAAGAGCACCTGAAATTAATTCTCTAAACATCCTCAAATCTTTGCAGAATCTTGCAAGGATGAACACTGCTTCAGACGCTACTTCAAAAGAAGCTGGCCAAGCTACTGGAAATCCGGAAAATTCCTTACTTGGAAACAAAGGAAAAGGCACCATGATGACAGAGGCTAGTGTCAACATGGAGGCTCAGTTCTCTCCGACTATGCTCCTCCAAATGAAAGCACTCGTAGAAGGTGTAGTAGAGGGGGCTGTTGAGAAGAGACTTGATACCTTGGGAATAAATTCTCAGAACGCAGATCCCCTGGGTGAAACCCAGGAAGGTGGAGGAAGCAAGAACACTTCCGCAATGCACAAGCAGAAGCCGATAAACCCAGGCATAACCCAAGAATTGGTCTCAAAGCTGCCTCCAATAGCCGCTGAGGAAGAAGAGGGATTTTCCACTGATTGGGAATCCCCAGACGAAGAGGGACCTGAAGAACTTGAGGAAAACCCCAATGAGAATACTGGCAATGCATGGGCCAAGAAATATGCACAACAGCAAGAGCAGATGAAACTCTTGGCAAAAGAAGTAAAAAGGCTGAAGGAACAGAAGCAAGCCACAGAAAGGACCTCAAAAGAAACAGAGGCAAGTGAAAAAGAAATCCACAACCTAAATGAAGGGAACCCAAAACCCTTTCCAAACAATAGGAATGGGGGAAACAAATCAGAACTCTTCTCCTTATATATCGATGAGAATAGCCCATTCTCAGTAGATATTCAAACTGATCCTGTTCCTAGCAACTTTAAAGCAATCTCTTGTGAGTACCAGGGGAAAGGAGACCCTGAAGAGCATTTGATGAAATTCGAAAGCCTATGACTCCTTCATCAATATTCGGAGGGGGTCAAGTGCAGGGTATTCCTCACAACCCTATCAGGGACTGCTCAACACTGGTTCAAGCAGTTGCCAAAAGCCTCTATTCACTCCTTCATGGATCTGAGGGAAGTTTTTCTACAGCAGTTCGTCAGCGCTAAAAGGACTACTCAGAACTCCTTGCATCTGACGACTATCAAACAAGGTGCCAACGAAAGTCTGAGAGACTACATGAAGAGACTACATGACACGTTTCAATGAGGCCGTCCTGGAAATCCCGGGAGTAGAGCCAAAGCTAAAGGTGCATGCTTGCGTAGATGGCTTGAAGCCAGGGCAGTTCTTCGCCTCTCTCATCAAGAAAGAAGCTACCTCTTTTGAAGAGCTACTGACAAGAGTCCAAAAATACATCCATACGGAAGAGGCTCTGAGCAGCAAGAGGGCCGAACTGGCCTCTCAAAAGGAAAAGAAGCCGGAAGAAAGGAAAAGGCCGGCTCCGGATGCTAAGAAAGCTGATAGGAATGAACGATTTTTGAGATCCTTCACTCCTCTGATCAAGCAACCTGTTGACCTGCTCGAAGTGGTCATGAGAAAACTAGGGGTCCAGATCCCCACTGGGCATAGATAGCCACCAAGAAATCCACCTTCTGAAAGGTTCTGTAAGTTCCATAATGACTTTGGTCATATGACCAACGACCGTAGAAACTTGAGAATTGCTATCGAGAAGCTAATCCAAGAAGGGGAACTCTTGGAATATGTTAAAAGAGAGACAGAACAAAACAAGAGGCGCAAAGAAGCTCCGGAGAAAGCACCTGATGCTAACCAGGGGCCAGAGCCTAAAGGCGTTATTAAAATGATATATGGAGGACCAACCATGGGAGACTCCAATAGAAGCAGGAAGGCATCTGCCAGAGAATTACATATGCATGAAAGACATGGGGTCTGGAAGGTCGAAACGGGCCTACCCCCACCAGAAATCTCATTTGGACCAGAAGATAATCAAAGGGTGACTCATCCACATGACGACGCGCTGGTCATCACAGTGGAAATAAAAAGGTATCAGGTCCAAAGGGTCTTTGTGGATACAGGGGCCGCAGTCAATGTCATATTTGAAGACTGCTTCAATCAAATGAGCCTTCAGAAGCCTCTAAATGGTGTAGCCACGGCTCTGCATGGCTTCTCAGGAGACCCTGTGAGGTCATTAGGATCGATTGACTTGATGCTCACTCTGGGTGAAGGGCCTACACGGGTATCAAAGCCGGTCACCTTTTTGGTGGTGCGGGCAGCCATCTTCCTACAATATTATCTTGGGGAGAACTGCCTTAAATCCGTTCCAAGCAGTGGTTTCCACCTATCATCTGATGATGAAATTTCTGGTAGGAAGCCAAGTGGGACAGGTATCAGGAGACCAAGCGATCTCACGGAAATGTTATATTCAATCAGTGCAAGTGGAAGAGGCCAGGAAAAGGTCGATGGCAGAACCTGCCGCCGATAAAGCTGAAATGAAACTCGAAGGGAAAAAGCTTAAGACCCTGGCTCCAGCAGAAGAAAGTCAAAATCTCTCCGCTTCAATGGAGCACTTGCTGATCACCAGCACCAATTCCTCTAAGGGACTCATGCTATCCAAAAACCCAGCTAAGCAGTCGCTTCGACAGACTAACGAAAGCAAAGGGCTTGAAGCCAAAGCAACAAGCATGTGCCACGCCCCAATTGTGAGAGGGCGGTGGGAAACCTTGATAGCCAAGGCAAGGGCAAAAGTCAAAGGTGCAATCGAAATGCCAGATCAGGAAAATGTCGAAGAGACAACAAGCAAGGAATAAGGTATCACCCTCGAAACTTGCAGGGAAAACTAGGAAAATATGATGGGTTAGAACCTCTTATTTATTTCAAAGACTCTTATCTTATGATTAGCTGATGTGTTGAAACACTGGATCATGCTTCTTTACCTTTAAGGTAATTGTATTTCACAAATGTTTTAGCCCCAAAATGAGGCGTAATTCCTTTACTCCCTTACACCCCACTTGGGAGGGGGGGGGGGGGGGGGGGGGGGGGGGTGGGGGGTGGGGAGTAGGGGATACCCGTATTCCATTATCTTAAAATGCTATCTTAAAAATACAGGGGATACCCATATTCCATTATCTTAAAATGCTATCTTAAAAATACAGGGGATACCCATATCTTAAAATGCCCTAGTAGGCAGAAACGGGGCAAAGAGCCATACAAGCGCAAGAATAGAAGGATAATATTTTAAACTGATAGAAAGCAATAGAAACATGCCAAAGGCTAGACTTTAAAAAGCATCTGGCAGATAGCAGAAAGAAGTAATATTGTTTGTGCCCCATCAGCATGATGGTAGGACCATAAAAAGTGCCCTATTACAAACATCAAAAAGAGTAAATTGTTTTAAAACATTTCATTAAAAATAGCCGCTCTAAAAAGTAGGATCTGGGGTGGAAGCCAGATCCTCGGAGCTAGATGAATGAGAGGGTGAAGCTTCGCCCTTGGAAACAAGGGGAGTTTTAGTCGAATGCAAGATCCAGTCATCCTTAGGACGGCCTGTCGGAATACTAAAGGCATTATTCGCCCCCGACCCATCTTCCTTATTTGATGGGGTATGCACGGTAGGAATAACTTCTTGAGAAAAGGAGGGACACAAAATCTTCTCCCTTGTTAGCTCCTAACAAGAAAAAAGAATCTTTAAGTAGATAATAATAGATCCTTAATGGATAAACATAGCCATAGCAAAGAAAAGAAGGGCACCTCATCAAAGACCTTTTTCATAAGCCACATGACCGTAGTGTCAACAGAAAAGAAAGGAAAAGGGAGGGAACCCCAAGCAGGAAGATCCTCGGAGGGCTCAACGGATTGCCGAAGGACCTCAGAAGCCTTTCTCAGCACAGGCATGAACCAAGGTTCCCCGGTAGGAATGAAACAGTTCCTCTTAAGGGCCTCGGGCTTCGTCTCAAACATATGTATTATGGGCACCAAGTTGATAGAGGCAGCCTGCTCAGGGACGTCCAGTTGATCACAACATCCAAAGTCAACGTCAACAGTCCAATTTGTGTGAGGATCTATCATCCGTGCCCAAAAATAGGGAGAGTTGATAAAAGCCTCGGGCAATTGCTTCACTAAAGAATCTATGAAAGCTTGGCCATAGGGGGTCATTAAGAAGTTGGACCGGCAATCCTGTATTCCCATGGAAATGCCCTGATCTTGGCCTGCCTTGAACCCCTTAACAAAGAAACGAGTTTGGGAAAGATCCAACTCTTGCTTATGCGCGAGCGTTAGCTGTTCTCTTTGGGTGGCGAAGGTTTCCTGTGCCTGTATCGCTTGCTCTGAGGAAGTTTCCAAGATTTTCTCTAATTCCTTCACTCGTTCCGATAATAAGGATTAGCGTTGTTCGAGAACAGAGCATTACTTCTATTTACCACGAAGACGGTCCTTAAGATCCCGAACCTTGACCTGAGATTGGTCCCTACTTTGCTCAGTTTGAGATAGAATTTCTAGAAATTGATCCAAGGCCAGAGCTTGAATGCGGAAAGAAGGTACGGAGACATGCTTCACCTCTGGAGGCGCATGGGGATAAAAATCGTCTGTCCTACCAGAAGGAGAGGCAGAGGTGCCCATTCCCGGGGTAGGAAAGGAAGGAGAACAAGGATCAACGTGCTCCTCAAAATGGTTAGCTGATGGCGGGTCAGGAAAGCGAAACCCCGAACGAGGTTTCATTATTATTATCTCCTGAGGGTTTTCTTGGTCAGAATCTGAAACTCTGGTATCCACGGAAGGTAACACAAGAGCATCGTCTAAAGAAGAAATGGGCTCGGGGTTTGGGGTTCTGGCCTCAACCATTCTTTGTCCTAACTTCACTCGAATCTTTCGTAACATTTCCCCTTCATCGGAGTTCATGGCTGAAAACAAATACAAGTAAAATTCAATCTTTTAGAAATCTTGGGATTCCCATGTAAAGGTTCACATCATACTCGTCCTTGAATCGAGTTTACGAAAAATAAAGGCCAGTATCAACAATTTTTTCAAAAAATAATAAATAAATAATAGAAGACCCCCATGGGCGTAGACTGCACGAATGCAGGGGAGAGATACGAAGATAATTATAGTAAATAAACTACCTATGAGAAGGAGAAAACGAAGTAATCGCTGGAAATGTAGAGCGGAAAAACGAGAATGATACTACCTTTCTCTGAAATACGGTATGGAGAATGAAGGGAAGAAGAAGAGAAGGAAGGAAATTAAAGGGCAAAAAGAGAGTGGAGTGATACCCCGCTTGTTATTCCACGTCGGTTTACAAAAGGGGAGGAAACGCCTCTTCACTTCCAAAAAGTAACGCACCTTTCTTTTCAAAATATATTCATTATAACATTTCTCTATTCTCGAGGAGAAAGTCTTGATAAAGCAAAGCAGAAGTAATTTTCCTGCTAAAACACCTGTCAGAAGCTGGCATAGGAACACTTCTGGACCTGGGGGGGAGTAGCTGATAGGGACTAATATCAGCTATACTGATAGGGACTAGTATCAGCCTCATTATCCAGATAAACCAATCCATTAGAAAGATACTCTTCTTATAAGTTTGGAATGTTACCTCCTTATTTCACCTAGATATAAAATTATGATTGTGTCCCTTGTTCCAAAATATTGGATGTTCTCCGCTGATTGATGAGATTTAATTAGAATGAAAGGAAAGGTAAGATCTAGATAGAACTAGATCTGGTATCATCATCAAAGAAAACCACTGTCGATCTTGATAGGGCCTCAAACGGAAATGGCCCCATACAATAGCATATTACCAAAAGTCCTATAGGTTTTTAAAAGCCTCGAACGCTCGAAGCAAATACAAGATATGTCCCACACAGAAGCTAGAAGTCTTACTCCTTCCCAAAAGCCATATAGGATCTACGGGCATCTGTCGGGGTCGAAGCATCTGATCAACGCCCCCAAGCATCTGGCAGAACCCTAGGTTCTGTATAGCACGCCATCCGCGTGACTCTACGTACTCTAGAGTGAGGACCACTGCACTCATGATGGAAGGAATCTTACCTTTATGAGAATTCCTTTTCTGCCCTTCCTTCACACGAATGCTTGCTTTTTCATCCTCCTTGCACCTATAAATACCCGACTATTGTGTATTTCATCATATCTCATAATCACAACTCAACTCTCCATACAAACACGCACTCTTGCGTACTGTTTCATCCACTTACACACTACTCTCCGAGCTCCTTTGAGCTTGAGCAGCCCAGGCTTCCGAAGCCTCCTGCCGGGAATCATCACTCACAGTCATTTCCATCCCTCTTCTTCTACACCGAGAAAAGCCTCTTTCTATCACTATCTTGAGTTTAAGGTAAAACCCTCATTCTCTAAGAGGAATGAGGCCGAACAGAGCTCCGTGCTCTTCACTTCTTTCCTCTCCCTGTTGCTTTGTTTCTTCATCGTTCACTTGAATGAGTATTATATTCCATGGATTCTACTAGTTCATAGCCAAATGTGCCTTAATACGCCTCTTATCTAGTCATAAAGCTTGATTATCATTCGGCGTTTTCTACGCAAACTACGTTCTATATAAAATACGTGATTACCGTTCTTTGAATGTACGAATCTCTTGCTCTTTATTACTCAAACGCTTTATCCATGAACACTCTTTGAAAAATGTGATGAATAATCTCTTAAATTGTTGTGGATCTCCAACCCGGATCTATCAACTGGCGCCGTCTGTGGGAAACTTGAGTCTAAGATGTCGATTTTCCCTGTTTTTATGTGAAATTCCAGCTCATTATTATAATGTTGTCAGTGATTTCCCCCTGTTATGTCCTTATGTGAAGAATATGAGGAAGTCTGATGTTATGTTGGTTGGGAATGTTTTGTTTGTTGTCTACCCAGCGAGCACCCAAATGTGTATATTATTGCCTGATATTTGCTAAGCTCTTCATGATTATGAGCTATTGAATATGATAGGATTATGAGATTACGCCCCCATTGAAGCAGAAATTGTGATAAAAGCTCTGATTAAGAGGAAACTTATGTTTAAGGGGCTAATTCTCTTTCCTTGAATGTGAATTAAGATTTGATATCTGTAAGTGTTGTCGAAGCCCATGAATCCAGAGGGCCAATCCTCTGTTTATTCTTGAAGCCATAATTGATTTCGATGATATGTTCGTGGATTTGTTCTGTTATTTGTTCTGCTGTGATGGATGCCTAGAATATGTGCTAAATGCAGGATCGATGTTATTCCTGGAGAATTTTGGGCATGTATACCATGAATTTGTTTTAGCTACGGTGTTCATAACAAGTTAATCTAGTGATTAAAAACGATCTCAAGGCCGTATCTCTTTCATGATATGAATTGTGATGGCTAAATTGTTTGTGTTTGTTAAAATCCTAAGGTTGTGAAGAATCCGGAAGAAAGCCAGATCAAAAACTGCATCAATTTCAGAACGCATTCAGTTCACCTCGTGTAAGTGGTGAGTATACAACTCCTACAACTATCTCAAAATGAATCAGAGTTGTTTCATGTCTCAAACCTTTCATATATGCCCCTATATTGCGATGGATCAAAAATTCACCCAATAAAGAACATTAAAAAACGGAGAGCTGAAGATGATAAGGTCACCACCTTCACCCTGATGAAGGGGGCCTTGCATCTGAAAGCAGAACCTCCCATAACACCATCAGAAGCCCTGTTCAAACAGGCAACAATATCAGAAGCCCTGTCTAACAGGCAACACCCTCATAAGCCCCGTATAACGGGCATAACCCTCTCTCAGAAGCCCTGTTAAACGTGGCAACATCTTCGTAAGCCCCATATAATGGGCAGAACACTTCATAAGCCCTATTTAACAGGCAACTCTTTCGTAAGCCCCATACCATGGGCAGAACCTCTCACAAAGCCCTATATAATAGGCAACCCTTTCGTAAGCCCCATATAATGGGCAACATCCTTTCAAAAGTCCTACCTAGTAGGCAACATCCTCGTAAGCCCCATATAATGGGCAGAACCTTTCAAAAGCCCTACCTAGTAGGCAACATCCTCGTAAGCCCCATATAATGGGCAGAACCTTTCAAAAGCCCTACCTAGTAGGCAACATCCACACAAGCCTCATGAAAAAGGCAGAACCTTTTAAAAGTTACGCATAATGGGAAATACTCCCTTAATCCCTTAAGACCATATAATGAGCAAACCTGGCATAAGCCTGGTCCAGTAAGCAACATTTTAAAAAAATTCTATTTAATAGGTGATATTTTCATTAGTCCCATATAAGGGACAGAACCCTGCATACACCCTATTTAGCGGGTGATATTTTTGTCAGCCTCATTTAATAGGCAATGCTCTTTAAAGCCCCATGTAATGGATGGAATCCTTCCTAAGCCCTACTCAATAGGCTACATCCTCACGAGCGCCATATAGCGAGCAATGCTCCTTATAAGTCCCATCAGATGGGCAACACACCCTCAAGCCTTGTTTTAAAGGCAATATTTGTATATGTCACTTACATAAGCCTTACTCATCGTATTCCGGTGGGTAGAATCTTCCCTAAGCTTTATCTAGTAGACAATATCTTCATAAACCCCTATAGAAGATATTATTCTCATAAGCTCAATCTTAATAGGTAACGCTTTTTGCAAACCCCGTAAAATGGACCAAGTTCTCGTAAGCTCGGTGCAATAGACAATACTCCCATAAAACCCGTGCAAGGGATACCACTCTCATAATCCTTGGCTAACAGGGAATATCCTATAAGGAAAGTCCTATAAAGTGGGACTTATACATAAATAAGGCCTATACGGCCAAAGCGCCTCGCATTGAGCTTAACCGAATAAGATGCCATATAAATTCTTGATAATTTCCCCTCATGACAAAGACCCTTTTCAGGAGCTTCTTAAAGAAAGCTTTAGGAAAACGGATACGCTAATAAGTGGATTGTTGTAAAAGCAGGGGGTCATTGGCCTCAACCCCATTGCGGCTAAAGCCATCATCGAAAAGTTCTATATTAAGAGAATAATGCCTGATTAGAACTACCTTTAATGGTTTGCAATTATGAAAGGATCTGTTAAATCCGCAGTATCCCACGATTAAGTTTTGCGACGGTCAGATGCCTCGTACCGAGGTCCGTGGAAAAGGGAGCTATATGAAGGTTATGCGTCATAATTAATTTCTTATCATTGAAACATCACTTACCTTTCTCATACATTGGCAATAGCCACCCTTTCAGAGCCTTATAACGAGTAGGCTATGTTTGCTAAAATCACCATAAACAATGTTCAAATACAGGAAATCTGTAAATAACAAATTACACATATCTTAAGTCTCTTCCAAAGAGCACCTGAAATTAATTCTCTAAACATCCTCAAATCTTTGCAGAACCTTGTAAGGATGAACACTACCCCAGATGCTGCTTCAAAAGAAGCTGGTCAAGCTACTGGGAATCTGGCGAATTCCCTACTGGGGAATAAAGGAAAAGGCACTGTGGTAACAGAAGCTAGTGTCAATATGGAGGCCCAGTTCTCTCCAGCCATGCTCCTCCAAATGAAAGCGCTCGTAGAAGGCGCGGTTGAAGGGGCTGTCGAGAAAAGACTTCACACCTTGGGAGTGAATTCCCAAATCCCAGATCCCCCAGGTGAAAACCAAGAAGGCGGGGGAAGCAAAAGCACCCCTGCTGCGCATAAGCAGAAGCCTACTAATCCAAACACAAATCAAGAACTGATTTCAAAGCTGCCTCCTATAATGCATGAAACAGAAGAGGGATTTTCAACTGATTGGGAATCCCCAGATGAAGAGGGACCTGAGGAAACTGAAGGGAACCCTAATGAGAACGCCAATAACACATGGGCCAAGAAGTATGTCCAGCAACAAGAGCAGATGAAGCTCTTAGCAAAAGAAGTAAAAAAGCTAAAAGAACAGAGGCAAGCTGCAGAAAGGGCCTCAAAGGAAATCGGGGCAAGTGAAAGAGAAGTACACAACCTAAATGGAAAAGAGAACCACAAACACTTTCCCAGTAACCAGGGTAATGGGAACAAGTCAGAGCTTTTCTCCTTATACATCGATGAGAATAGTCCATTCTCTGTGGACATTCAAACTGACCCTGTTCCCAGCAACTTCAAAACAGTCTCTTGCGAATACCAAGGGAAGGGAGATCCTGAAGAACATTTAATGAAGTTTGAGAGCTTATGCCTCCTCCATCAATACTCAGAAGGTGTCAAGTGCCGAGTATTCCTCACAACTCTGTCAGGGACTGCTCAACATTGGTTCAAGCAGTTGCCAAAAGCTTCTATCCACTCCTTTATGGATCTGAGGGAAGTTTTTCTCCAACAGTTTGTCAGTGCTAAAAGAACTACCAGAAATTCACTGCATCTGACAACTATCAAGCAGGGCGCTAATGAGAGTCTGAGAGACTACATGACACGCTTTAATGAGGTTGTCTTGGAAATACCAGGAGTAGAGCCAAAGCTGACAGTACATGCCTGTGTAGATGGCTTGAAGCCAGGGCAATTCTTTGCTTCTCTCATAAAAAAAGAAGCCACCTCTTTTGAAGAGCTACTGACAAGGGTTCAAAAATATATTCATATGGAAGAAGCCCTAAGCAGCAAGAGGGCCGAATTGGCTGCCCAAAGGGAAAAGAAGCCTGAAGAAAGGAAAAGACCAGCCCCAGATGCCAAGAAAGCTGATAAAAATGAAAGATTTCTGAGATCTTTTACACCGCTTATCAAGCAACCTGTTGACTTGCTAGAAGTGGTCATGAAAAAACCAGGGGTCCAGATCCCTGTTGGACATAGGCAGTCACCAAGGAATCCACCTTCTGAAAGGTTTTGCAAATTTCACAATGATTTTGGTCACACGACCAATGACTGTAGAAATTTGAGGATTGCCATCGAAAAACTAATCCAAGAAGGAGAACTCTTGGAGTATGTCAAAAGAGAGACAGAACAGAACAAAAGGCGCAAAGAAGCTCCTGAAAAATCGCCAGATGCTGGTCAAGGACCAGAGCCTAAAGGCGTTATCAAAATGATCTATGGTGGACCCACCATAGGTGATTCCAACAGAAGTCGAAAAGCATCTGCCAGAGAGCTACATATGCACGAAAGACATGGGGTCTGGAAGGTCGAAAAAGGCCTACCCCTACCAGAAATTTCATTTGGACCTGAGGATAATCAGAAAGTAACTCATCCACATGACGATGCCTTGGTCATCACAGTGGAGGTAGAAAGATATCAAGTCCAAAGGGTCTTTGTGGATACAGGGGCCGCAGTTAATGTTATATTCGAAAGCTGCTTCAATCAAATGAATCTGCAGAAGCCTTTAAGTGGCGTGGCCACAGCCCTGCATGGCTTCTCAGGAGATCCTATAATGTCATTGGGATCAATCGACTTGATGCTCACCCTAGGTGAAGGACCTATGCGGATATCAAAGCCAGTCACTTTCCTGGTAGTACGGCAACCGTCTTCTTATAATATTATCCTAGGAAGAACTGCTTTAAATCCATTCCAAGCAGTGGTTTCCACTTACCACCTGATGATGAAATTCCCCGTGGGAAGCCAGGTGGGACAGGTGTCAGGAGATCAAGGAATCTCCTGGAAATGCTATATCCAATCAATGCAAACAGGAGAGGCCAAGAAAAGGTTAATAGCAGAACCTGTTGGTGATGAAGATGAAATAAAACCTGAAGAAAAGAGGCTCAAGGCCTTGACCCTAGCAGAAGAAAGTCAAAATCTTTCCACTCCAATGGAGCACTTGCTGATCACCAGCAGCAATTCCTCTGGAGAATCCCCACTATCCAAAGAGTCAAACAAGCAGTTGCTCCAACAGATCAGTGAAAGCAAAGGACTTGAAGCTGAGGCAACAAGCACGTGCCACGCCCCAATTGTGAAGGGGCAGTGGAAAGCTTTGATAGCCCAAGCAAGGGCAAAAGTAAAAAGTGCAATGGAAATGCCGGATCAAGAAAATGTCGTGGAGACGACAAGTGAAGAAAAAGGTATAACCCTCGAAACGTGCAGGGAAAATTAGGAGTTATCCTCAAGAAGGGGAGAACAATGGGTTATAACCCTTATCTGCTTTTTAAATTTTTATCATTATAATTAGTCGATATGAGAAAAACACAGGACCATGCCTCCTTATTTTTAAATCAGTATGTTTCACGAGTGGTTGGCTCTAAAATGAGGAGTAATTCCTTCGGTTCCTTACGCCTCACTTGGGGGGGGGGGGGGGGGGGGGGGGGGGGGGCGGGGGGGAGTAGGGGATACCCTACATCCCAATACTCACACTCCATTATCTTAAAATGCTTTTAGCCTGTATTCTATTACCTCAAGATGCTTTAGCAAGAGGAACATGGCAAGTAAAAACAAGACAAGAAGTTATATAAATAGAAGGATAACATCCTAAATTGATCAGAAGTAATAAAAGTATATCAAAAACGGGGCCTCAAAAAAGCACCCAGCCAAAAGTAGAAAAGAAGTAATATTGTTTCTACCATATCAACATGATGGTAAGACCATGAAAAGCGCCCTACTATGAACATAAAAAAGAATAAGCTGTTTCAAAACATCCCATCAAAAATAGCTGTTGGGAATTGTTAAGAACAACATGTTAAGGGGGAACCTATAAGGGATATTCTATTGTTTTGATTTGATCCCAAAACCCCAAAGCGTTCTGTTCCCAAGCGACCCATTTTGATGTAGTTAATAGGTTAGAATTTTTCTAAGCCTACTCTGTTAGGATGGCTCTTTATTTTGCTTAGATTATAGGCTTCAAAAGTTCAAGTGAAGGCCACTCGCTTGAGTGTGTTTTCCAAAGCGAGCAAGTCTAGCGAGCTGAAGTGAAGCGTGCCGAAGAACAGTGTAGCGAAGCGAGCGCTACAGTAAATTCAAAGTGAGTTTGCCAAAGCGAAGCAAAGCGAGCGCTACAGTTCGAAGCCAAAGCGAAGCGAAGCGAGCGCTACAGTGTAAAGTCAAAGCTAGTCAACTCTAGTCAGCAATTTCCAAAGCAGTCACTAGGGAACTTTATTTCCCGAAGCGACTCACTACAGAATGACTACGAAGTGACTCAACTAAAAACGGACGCTACAACTTCAAAGCGAAGCGAGCCACTACCTACCAGAAAGCGACAGCGCAATTCCCGCTCTGAATTTGAACACCAGTCAACTGGAGATCTTCGCATTTATTACGAGATCTCCACGTGTCGAACGCGGAGAGGAGCAGAGGAGTTGACTGCCAGGCCGACAAGGCGCCGTAACAGTACTGGGTCGCTCCAGTTACTGTTGAAATTGGAACTTAGCCATTTCCGGCAAAAATCCAAATCTGCGCGTCTGAAAAGCAGCCAGCCTGTGCAAGTACTGTCGAGAGGAGGAGGGACAAGGCCACCAACCAATCAACGGATCTCAGCCAACCCTCCGCCTATAAATAGTGAAGGAAGAAGACGAAGAAAAATAGAACACTACTTGAGCATTCAAGCGCATACAGCAAACAAACACTCCCAAGCCTTTGAGCAATCTTCGAGTCTTTGTTTCCAAGTGTTCTCCGAGTTCATCGGAACTCATCTTCACAACCTTCACACTTAGAGTCTAAGCCCACTTCAAATATCCAAGCTTAGAAGGAGAGCTCTAGCCTACTTTGCATCTACTGTAAAGAGCTCTTCATAGTGTGTTCGTCTACCAAAAACCCTAAACTCTGTCTGTTAGGTTTTTGAGTCGTCGTTAGGTTGTCTCGATCCAAGAATCTTCTTTCATCGATTGAAGAAGTCTCGAACATAGAGTTTAGATCCAAGCTTGCACCTACGTCGTTTGTGTAAAGCTCGATCGAAACTAGGCTGTAAGGAGAGCCCGTAATCTCCCTGTCTGTGTTTGACTGAAGCAAGTGAAGCTTCCAGTCTTGTCTAGGTTTGTGTAGTGAACCCGCAATCACTACGTCTGTCGTTGGATCCAGGCAAGTGAAGCCCGATCTTGACTAGGCTTTTGAAGAGCCCGAAATCTTCAAAGTTCTTGAGTGAAGAGAACAGTTGCCGTCGTGCAACAAGTGGACGTAGGAGATTTATCTCCGAACCACTATAAATCTCTGTGTCGTATCTCTCTAACCCTAATCTCTTTACTGTATTTGATTATCCATTGCACGTGCATCTAAACAAACGAACTTGAATTCTTTAATTACTTAGGAAAGATTTTAGCTCACCGAATTTCCGCATACACAAGTAAAGACTCCCTCTTGATCAAGTCCTTACTTCGGTCAAGCAGGCAAGTTACGTACTGTAGATCTAGCTTCAGCTAGGTCTTAAGTGTCAAGCGAGCTCTTTACTTATTACTCTGAGTTGAAGGGAAAAAGTTGAAAAACTTGAAATACGTATTCACCCCTCCCCCCTCTACGTATTTCCCCTATTAACAAACCGGGACCAACAAGTGGTATCAGAGCCAGGTTCTTTCAAGCCTCTGCTTTGCATATCCGAAGCGAGCCCCCACTCGCTTCACGTTGTCTCACTGAACCGGATCCTATTTCCTAAGTGCATCAAAAACCTCACCCACGCATATTGCATTTACTGCTAATAATTTGCTATGTCTACATATAGTGCATCAAACCTTCCACAGTTCTCTATCGAAGGATACGAGACATGGAGTTTCCGAATCGAGATCTTCCTATGCTCCATCCACGACCGGATGTGGGAAGTCATAGAGGACAGACCAATCGAGATCAAAAAGGCCATATCTGTGAACGTCCCAGCCGCCGAAGGACGCGAAGCTCATGTTCGACAAACGTACGTAGAGAAGGACAAAGATGAGTACACTCCGAATGACTTCAAAGTCGCCAACCTCGACAAGATTGTACGCCACACGATGCAGAGCACCGTGTCGGATGCCTACCTTCCCAGGATCAGGAAGTGTGCGACGGCGAAGGAAATGTGGGAAATCCTAGCCCTCATTTCTCAAGGAACGGACAAGATCAAAGAGAACAAGCTCGCCGTACAAATGCGGGAGTTTGAAAGCCTGATAATGAAGCCAGGAGAGTCCATCGTCGCCTTCGAGCTGAGAGTCACCAACATCATTGCAACTCTCAACTCACTTGGGAAGGAACTCACAGATAAGGAGGTCAACCTGAAGATTGTCCGAGCTCTCACGAGGAAGTGGCAGACAATGAAGGAGCTGTACCTAGCTACCAAAGATCTATCGAAGCTCACACCGGAGATTCTGTTCTCCGAACTCAAAGCTCATGAATTCGATCTGAATCGAATGAACCTCGACGAAGAGGATGAAGCTCCCACAACGTCAAAGGGTGTAGCTTTCAAAGCTGCTGAAGGGCCAAGTGACCAGTCGCTAGCCAAAATGACGAGGGAAGAGCTCGAAGAACATGTTGCGTTCTTATCCAAGAACTTCAACAAAATGAACTCTCGAGTGGGCAAATACAAAAGATTCTACAAGCAATACAAAGGGAGGAGCACTGATGCCTGAGAAGGAAAAGGGAAGAGAGAAGAGACGACCAAGCCGATCTCAAGGGACATGATGGAAGTGGAATGCTACCACTGCCACAAGATGGGTCACTACAAATCCGATTGCCCGAAGCTGAGTGCAAAGGAGCGAGAGGAACTGAGAGCAAAGAGGGATGCTCCAAGGCGAGCGCTCGTAGCGAGTGAAATGCCGGTCGCTTCAACTGAAGAAATCGCTAGCGACTCGGATGCATTCACAGATCCCAACTCCAGTGAGAGAGAGGATCTTGGACTCATGGCGCTCACCGACGAAGAGACTGGAGAGGTATTCATCTATCCCTCACCTAGTTCAATTACACTCGCACACACTCACCAAGAGGAAGCAAATTCCTCGACATGGAGTGAGTTGCTTGACAAGTACATTAAACTGTCAAGCGACCACGAAGTGTTGAAGCAAGATATGTCTCAAAGCGAGAAGGAGAACCAAAAGCTAGCCACTGAGCTTGACCAAATCAAACTTAATCTAAGGGCTATGACTAGTAAGTTCGAGGATCTCTTCGCTAGACATCAAAGCTTGGAAGGAAGGTATGAAACCCAATCCGCGCTAGTTGCCAACTTGAACAAAGCTTCATATGCTAGGCAGGCACTAGAGAGCTCACTTCTACCTTTTGGTAGAAAGGGAGGACTCGGATATGAGGGTGGACCTTCCAAGCCTACTGTCTTTGTTGGTGCTTCAAACACGACACCATCAGTCACTTTGGAAATGCCCACTGCATCCAAAGCGACCACCAACAAAGATAAAGGCCAAATGGCTGAGAACCCTAAGAAGAAGCCAATGAAGATGTCTATATCTTCAAGGGCCGAAACTATGGGCAAGCAAAGACCAACTGTCCCTAGCACTTACAATGCTAAAGCTTACCAATCCAAAGGTAAAGGGAAACCAGTTGTAGCTTCTAAGCCTCAAGCCAAGACACGAGAGACAAAGGATCTCCCTTTCAAGAAAAGGAGTAATGTCTATGTGTCACGTTATCCGGACTGGAGATGGTCCAACCGGACTAACGTTGAGGGGGAAGAATTCGAAGCACCAAAGAGGCCGCTTCGAACTCCCAAGGTTACTCAAGCGAGTCGGGGTCAAAACCCAAGTTGGACCGCTTCGAGAAAACCTAGCGAGCCGCTTCGACAGACTGTAAAACCTAAGTCAGTCTCTAAGCCCGTAGCTAATCTGAAGCGAGCCGCTTCAGAATACAAGCCAAAGGGTAAGAGCATAGGTATGCCTCAAGCGAGCCGCTACCCCTCTTGCACACACTGCTGCACGTGTGAAGCTGCTTTAAAGCAGAAGTCACAGTTTTCAAAGGTCGAGAAACCCAAAACACAAGCTACCTTTCAAAAGAAAGTGAAGCAAGTGTGGGTACCTAAGGGAACTAACCTGCAAGGACCCAAACTGATTTGGGTACCAAAATCTGTCTAATTGCAGGTGAGCGCCGTGGATCCCATGCCAAGTGAGGGTCAACAAATCTGGTACTTGGACAGTGGATGTTCAAGACACATGACCGGCATGAGAGCTCTACTTCACGACTACATAGAGAAGAAGGGTCCACACGTCACTTTTGGTGATAACTCTCGAGGAAGCACCAAAGGATACGGCGCACTAAAAGTTGGAAAGCTTACGATTGAAGAAGTTTCCTACGTGGAAGGACTCAAGCACAACTTGTTATCTATCTCACAATTTTGTGACAAAGGATACAAGGTGGAATTTATTTCCAATAAGTGCATAGTGAAGAGCAAGCTCACGGCCCAGGTTGTGTTAACTGGAATTAGACAAAGGAACGTCTATATAGCACAATGGGATAGCTGCAAAGAGGAGACGTGCTTAGTAGCAAGGAGTGCTACAGAGATAGGATGGCTATGGCACCGACGCTTGAACCATCTCAACTTCAAAGCAATCAATCGCTTAGCTCGAAAGGGTTTGGTGCAAGGCATACCAAATGAAGTCTTCATCAAAGACCATCCATGCTCACCATGCCAACGAGGGAAGCAGACGAAGAAGCACTTCGCCAGTCTCGAAGAAGCTTCATCAAAGCGAGTGCTCGAGCTGCTTCACATGGATCTGTTTGGTCCAGTCACTCCAGTTAGTGTGAATGGAAGGAAGTACACTCTAGTTGTAGTCGACGACTTCTCTCGCTACACTTGGGTTGTATTTCTCTTCAGCAAGAAGGAGACACTGACCAAGCTGCCACAACTGCTCAAGCGATTGGCTGTGGAGAAGAATCAAGCTATTATAACCATCCGCTCCGACAAAGGCACAGAGTTCTTGAACTCTACCATTGAAGCTTACTGCACGGAGCATGGCATAGCACATCAAACATCCTCAGCACGCACACCTCAGCAAAATGGAGTTGCTGAAAGAAGAAATCTAATCATCAAAGAAGCCGTTCGAACCATGATTGCAGACTCGAAGCTTCCAATGAAGTATTGGGCTGAAGCTGCCAATACAGCATGCTACACGCAGAATAGAACGCTTCTCTGCAAACGGCACGACAAAACACCATATGAAATATGGACAGGGAGAATTCCTAACATATCTTATTTCCATATCTTTGGTTGTAGGGTCTTCATTCACAACAACGGGAAGTCACAGTTGAAAGCCTTTGAAAGCAAAGCTGATGAAGGAGTATTCTTAGGATACTCTACATCTAGCAAAGCCTACAGGGTGTTTAACTGTAAAACCCTAATTGTGGAGGAATCACCCCATGTCGTATTTGATGAATCTTCCTTAAGTCATCCACAGGAACAGGCTAAAGCAAATGAGGAGAATTCAAGCAAGGAACCCTTAAATTCACTCACTTGGGACATGCTTGAAGAAGATGATGAAATCAAAGATTCAAGCGAGCAAAATCCCAAAGGAGAAGGTGAAGCTGCCCCCAAGATTCCGGAAGCGAGTGCTGGCCAAGCACCCAATCCAGTCGCTTCAGATAATGAAGCGAGTGACAAGGAAGAAGATGGAGATGAAGCTGGCGGATCCAAGCGAGCATGGCTCAAGGATCACTCACCAAGTCAAATCATTGGAGATCCATCCAAGGGTGTAGTGACCAGAAGTCAAGTGTTTGGAGAGAGTGCCATGTCCAGTTGCTTTCTCTCAAACATCGAGCCATCATGCGTGGAAGAAGCCCTAGCCAATTCAAATTGGGTGATCGCCATGCAGGAAGAGCTGAACCAGTTCTCCAGAAACGACGTTTGGTATCTCGTGGATCGTCCCAAATTTCAGCATGTGATTGGCACCAAGTGGGTGTTCAAGAACAAGACGGACGAGGATCACAACGTTGTGAGGAACAAGGCGCGACTCGTCGCCAAGGGCTACTGCCAAGAGGAAGGAATCGACTTCGATGAGACCTTTGCTCCTGTGGCACGACTTGAAGCGATTAGACTATTTCTAGCCTATGCAGCGGCCAAGAAATTCAAAGTCTATCAGATGGATGTGAAGAGCGCGTTCCTCAACGGTGAATTGAAGGAAGAAGTGTATGTGGAGCAGCCACCGGGTTTCGAGCAAGGAGATAAGGTGTATCGATTGAAGAAAGCCCTATATGGATTAAAGCAAGCTCCCAGAGCTTGGTATGATACCCTTTCTCAATTCCTAGTGGATAATGGCTTCCACAAAGGAAAGATAGATCGAACCCTATTCACCATTTATCATGGAGATGATATGCTATGGGTTCAGATCTATGTGGACGACATCATATTTGGATCACCAAACCAGTCGCTTAGCGAGAAGTTTGGAGAGCTTATGAAGACCAAATATGAGATGTCGATGATTGGCTTGATGAGCTGCTTTCTAGGTCTTCAAGTGAAGCGGCAGGATGATGGAATCTTCATCAATCAAGCTAAGTATACTCGAGATATGCTTGCCAAGTTCGGTGTTCAGCATACCAAAGCTGTGAAGATTCCAATGAACACGAACTGGAAGATGGAGCCAGACATAGATGGGAAGTCTGTGGATGCTACATACTACCGAGCCTTGATTGGATCCCTTCTATATCTCACCGCAAGTAGGCCAGATATAGCTTTTGCAGTTGGAGTCTGTGCTCGCTTCCAAAGCAACCCCAAGCACAGCCATATTGAAGCTGCCAAAAGAATTCTTCGATATTTAAAGGGCACTGTCAATATGGGGCTGTGGTATCCAACGGAGGACAATTTGGAGCTCACTGGATATTCAGACGCTGACTATGGAGGATGCCGAATTGATAGGAAGTCAACTTCGGGCACTTGTCAGTTCTTGGGAAGCAAGCTGATCTCATGGTTTTTGAAGAAGCAGACGAGTGTAGCTACTTCAACGACTGAAGCCGAATATATGGCCGCTGGAAGCTGCTGTTCTCAAATTCTATGGCTTCGTCAGCAGTTGAAGGACTACAATGTTGAAGCAAATGAAATTCCTATATTCTGCGACAACAACAGTGCAATCTGCATCTCTCAAAATCCAGTGCTTCACACCGGATGCAAGCACGTGGAAATTCGACATCACTTCATTCGTGATCATGTCGAGAAGAAGGATATCAAGCTCGAGAAAATCCATACCGATCTCCAGCGAGCAGATATCCTCACCAAGCCTCTAGCTGAGTCTCGTTTCAATCAGCTATGCTTGGAATTAGGGTTATTAGACCCTGGTGAAGAGTGCTAGATCCAGGATGCACAAAGGAGTGGTCGCTAGTTTTTCGTAGCGTCACTCGCTTCGGATCTTCACCGACTCAAGCGAGTCACTTCAAAATCTCACTCGCTTGAAGAAGGAGAAATAAGGTGGAGTAAGGTGGAGAGTTGGAAGACGTTCCCTACCCGCTTACAGGAATTGTTAAGCCATTGGTTAAGGGGGAACTATTGTTCGCTCTCGGAGCAGGCTACTTCCAAAGCGATTGATTGGTGTCTAGATGTTAGGTTTTTCATTGTCTTTTCGTGTCTGTTTTCCCTTAGTTTTTGTGTGTTTTCGTTGTTTGAGGCTACGATTTGGTTGTTTTGGAGTCTTTGGTATTGTAGGATGAAAAGGGCTAAAATGAGAAGAAAACAAGAAGAAAGAAGCAATATATCGAAGACGGGTTCGATATGAGCACGTAGGCGAAAACGGAGGTCAATTTGGAGTTCGGACGAGGAAGATACGGCCGAAACAAGAAAGATGCGCAAAGTGACCAGATCAAGGATCTGGACGCCGTCCAAACCCAATCTGGACGCCGTCCAACATCTGGACGCCATCCAACATGACGTCCAACATCGCGTCCAGCGTTTAAGCCGAATTTATGCAGAATGAACTTCTGGACGCCGTCCAACTTGTGCTGGACGCCGTCCAACTCCGGCGACAACTGTGTTTTCCTTATTTATCTAGGTTTTTACCTAATATATATATATATCATCCTTGTGCACGAATTTGTATCATCTTTTAGCATATTTTAGCTTTAGTTTTCAGCATTCAAACACTTTTATTAGCTTTCTATTGTTCGGATCCGGATTCGTTGTTCGTTGCAATTTAATTCAAGGCTTTTCGTTTAATTCAAGTTCTTCGTTCTTCGTTTAAATCTTTTAAGTTATTTATTGCTTTTGTTTACTTGCTTTTAATTGCTTGCTTTAGTTTTAGATTCGTTCTCTTAATTGCTTCGTTTAAATTCCTTAAGTTTAATTTCGTTCTTTCGATTTCAAGTTCTAGTTTAGATTCGTTTTTCTTGCTTTCAATTCTCTCGTTTTTCAAAGTTTTTTAAGTTATATTTATTTGCCTTTAATTTCCAGATTTCAATTCATCATGTCTAGATTTATTTATGCTTCTTTCTTTGCATTCGTTTTCTTCGTTGCTTCCTTTATTGCTTTCTTTTCGATTCTTGCCTAGGTAGTTTAACCGTTTTTCTTTAGTTTAATTCTAGATTTATTTCCTCGTTCTTAGATTCCTCGTTCTTAGATTAGTTATTTACTCGCTTTTATTTATTGCTTTGATTTATTTTATTTGCCTAGGATTTAAAACAAAAACCCCAAAAATCTTATTTACTTGCTTTCCTAGATTTAGGCTAGATTAGGTTTTTACTACATAATTGATTGCCCTGTTAAGTTTTCCTTGATATTCGATACTTAGGTTTTACTTGCTAGTGCTACGATAGATTTCGTCTATTGCGAATACTTTTTAGTGAAACAAATTTTGGCGTCGTTGCCGGGGAAAACTTTACGCGATTTATTGTGTAGTATTTTTATTTGTTTTATTTTTATTTGTGTTTTTATCGATTTTCTTGTTTCTCCCACTCGGTGCGTTTAACCCTTTTGTTGAGTGTTGTTTATGCATGGTCGCCGAAGTCTTCAAAGGAATTTAGCGCCCTACGTCGACAACATCCATCAAAGGAAAGCAATTTTAGCCGCGAAGGAGAAGGAAGAGATCGTTTCTCAAGACTTTGGTTTAGTCTTGTTATTTGTAGAGCCCGAAGCCATGGCAGCTAGAGTCATGGGCGATTTTGCTCGCCCCACATTCACAGCCACCACTTCGGCGATTGTCCTGACGGAAGCGGTCAGGAATCATGAGCTTAAACCTCACCACATGGCGTTGCTCCCATCCTACCACGGGCTGCCCAACGAGGATGCTTTGATGTTCATCCGAGAGTTTTGCACGGTGGTGCAAACTTTCCCACTCTCGGGACTCACGGAGGATAACTTGAAGATGAAGTGCTTCCCGTACACCCTCAAGGATCGAGCAAAGTCATGGTATTTGGCGCTCCCGGCCAACTCTCTCACCACATGGAATGCGGTGTGTGAGAAATTCATGCTCAAGTACTACCCGAACCGCAAGACGCAAGAGGAGAGGTCGAAGATTATGAATTTCTCCCAAGACAACGATGAGCCGTTTCACGAAGCATGGGAGAGGTTCCAAGAGCTACTTCAACAATGCCCTCATCATCAAATGGCATCGGAGTTGATTTGGCAATATTTCTATGACGCCCTCAACCAAACTTGTCAGTTCATGGTGGATAGTTCGGCCGGAGGCAACATAGCGGTCAAGACAGCTGACGAGTTGAAGGATATTTTCGAGACGCTTGCTGCAAGTTCTCAACAAAAATCAGCTAGACCGAGGAAAGTGGACGCGAGTGTAATTTCGATGAGTCCCTATTTGAAGAAGCAAATAGCCGACATGTATAGGGATCTCGAGAGCTTGAAGATGAAGCAAAGTGCACCGGCCCCGAAGGAGGAAGAGAGGAAGCCGGACAAATGTGAGATTTGTGGAGAGTTGGGACACATCAAGGAGGGTTGCCATAACATGGGAGCATCCACTTATGAAGGGGGAGCCGATGTCTATGCTGCCCAAGGTTACATGCCACCACCTCAAGGGCAAGGTACGAACCCGAATTTTCAATATCGACGCCCCTCTCCATATAATAATACCTACCCTCCACCAAATCCCTACTACTCTCAACCTCCACCATATTATCCTCCTCCTCAATACCCTCAATACCCTCCAAATCCATATTATCCACCATCTCCATACTTTTTAACCTACTCCTACACCACCTACACATCCAAATGCTCGTCCCCAAGGACCTCTACAAAAGCCTCCCGTCGATGAGTATCGTCTCCATGCACTTGATGCGAACATTAAGAGGCTCGAGACAGCCATTGGCCAAATTTCCAGTTCCATGCACCTAATGCAACAACCGGGGCGAATTCCGAGCCAAGGGATTCAACCGCAACAAGCCAACGAGGTGCAATATCCTCCATATGTTCCTCCCGTTCCGCCTCACCAAGCTCATGCAATCACGGTGTTACAACGCAATGGTGTCACGAGGTCGCCCCAAGGGAGTTCAAGTGATAGGAGGAGCCCGATCAAGCAGTGGAGCGACGGCAATAATCCGGCAGTGCAAGGATCTGGACGGCGTCCAGATGAGTTTGGACGGCGTCCAGGTTGGACGGCGTCCAACTCTGGACGGCCGTCCACCCCTTCTGGACGGGCACCCCATGCGAAATCTCCAAATCATACAGAATAAGGATCTGGACGGCGTCCAGATCCAAGTTGGACGGCGTCCAACCCCGACGAGAAACGCACGGAGCCCGAGGAACCCGAGGAAGAGCCCGAGAAGGAGCCCGAGAAAGAGTCCCCACCTCTACACAAGACTTTCAATCCTTATGTTCCTCCCATTCCTTTTCCAAGTCGTGTGAAAAACAAGACGCTCAACCCGTATGCTCCACCTATTCAGAGTGTTGTGAAGAAGGAGAAGAAGGATTTCGAGCCTATCAATTCGTTTCCAAAAAGAGGAGATCCGGGAGGTTTCGACTTGAGCATCGTTTTGGATAGTGGAGAGATCGTCTTGGGATTGATGGATCTAGGAGCTGCGGTGAATTTGATGCCGTATTCTATTTTCGAAAAGATGAACTCAAGAGTCCTTCAAGCTACCGATATGCGCATTGAGCTAGCAGACGGCACCGTGAGCAGTCCTTTGGGAGTTGTGGAAGATGTTACTGTCCTTGTTGGTGGAATGCGAGTTGTGACCGACTTTGTAGTGCTTCACGAGGGCAAAGGAGCTAAGAGCGCTACCGGCCATCTACTCTTGTTGGGAAGACCATTTATGGCCACTACTCGAGCCCGGATTGACGTGGGCACCGGCACATTGAGCATGGCCGGTCAAGGAGGTTCGGTAACGTTTTCTGCTTTTGGAAATTCATTTTCTATTCATATCCTTCTTTTCATTTATGCTCTTATGTTAAGCTCGCTAACCCTTGTGTTGAGGAAAATATTTGTGAGATTTTTGACAAGGGAGCGGCTCGAGAAGAATTCTTTGAAGATGAGGAGTCCATTGAAGATGACGAGTTCTTTAGTTGTGTGGATGAGGAAGAGGATATAATCGAGCAATATCTTGGGAATTTGGAGGAGGTTGATGAAGTGGAAGAGGAACACTTGAACCATGCATCGAAAGAGGAAGTTGTCGTTAACTCTTTTCTTTCTAACCTCACCAATTGTGTAACATCTTTTCTTGCAGAGTTTAAATTGACGATATTTGAGGAGGAGTTCGAACTAAGTGTGGTGGAGTCAAGAGTTGATGATGACCGAGTTCTTCGAGATTTGTCGAAAACGAAGAGTGGATATGTCGCGAGGAGTACCAACACGTCGCTTGGTGCTACGGGTTTCGGTTGATCGTAGCCTTCGTCAAGCTAACGACGTTAAATAAGTGCTTGGTGGGAGGCAACCCACGTATAAAAAAATAATATGTAGCTTAGGTTTTATTTTTGTTATTGTCGTATTTTCTTTTGTTTTCTTTTTTATTTTTCGTGCAGGGAGTAGTGTACAAGGATTGGCGTGAAGAGAGGTCGAGACGAGGCCAAAACCAACTTTTGAACAGATTTGAGAGTTGGACGCCGTCCAACTCATGTTGAACGGCCGTCCAACTCTGAACAGCGCCGCATACCCACTCCACCGCCGCCGTCTATCGCCTCTCGTTGCCGGTTGTCGCTATTGGTCCCCGCTCGATCCCCGATGGAAAGATCGATGGTTCCAAGATCCTCTCAACTGAAAATAGCCTTGTTTGTGTCTTTTTGTTTCGTTTTGAGTCTTTTATTGTTTTCTCTTTATTTTGTTCGATTTTACGCTTTGGTATTTGTGTTTTGTGTTTGTTTTGTAGGTACTACTTGGAATTTCTCGGGATTTCAAGTGTGTTGGTCGACATTGTGCGGTAAGTTCCTTCTATCCCTCTTTTTTTTATTTTCTCGCAATGAGGTCATTGCTTGATTCTAAGTGTGTGTGTGTGTGGGGGGGGGGGGGGGGGGTCTTTGAAACTTTGTCATGATGTGTTTAATTTTGTTGAGTCTTAGGATTTAATGAGTCAAATGAGTATGTGATGATAGTATTGTGGATTTGGCCGATGATAGAAAATTTTTGTTGAAGAAAAATTCATGATCTTTATTATGCATGGAACCTTGGCGAAGCGATGCATTTTATTCATTAAATTTGAAGTATGCTATGATGTCGGGAACTAGTTAGTTTGAACCCGTGAGAATTGAGCTATTTGTGCATATTTATGCCTATTCTTTGATTGAGTGATCATGCATACTTCATTGTTTCTAGAACTTGCCTTGTTTCTCCATCAAGACCTTAGTATATTTACGAACTAGGAGATGATCTTAGGCCATCTTTCTTTAGCCACATGATCCCTATACACTAACCTTGTTCATAAACCTTTGTTTACCCCTTTTGAGCCTTTGTTAGCCGTTCTTTGTAAAACCGGATGATAGGAGGTTTGGATGGTTATGGGTATCCTTAGTATTTGTTGTTGGTGATATGGAAGGAGTTGAATAGAAAAATTTGGTTGTGGTGAAGAGGGAGGGTTGGATGCTTGATTTATGTAGTTAGCTATCCCTATGAGCTTAAAAAAAAAGAGAAAAAAATAGAGCCTTTGTTCAACATTAGAAAGAACGTTTATAAGTGGAGCTCTAGAAAAAAAAAAGAAGAAAAAAAAAAGGAAAAGAAAGAGTGAATAAGAATATAAGCATAAGGGGATAGTTAGCTTTGATTTATATAGTTTATATTTTAGCATCTTTGAGTTTGTATTTGGTGTGTTGAAGGGTAGAAGATGGAGATAAAAATCCATACTTTGATCGAAGTTGAAAAAGAGGTTGATGATTTAGAGCATTTTGAGTCACTTAGCCTATATATTCCCTACCTTAACCAATGTCCCTACATTACAAGCTTGTATAAAGACCTTTTTGATCCTAGTTTGTAAGTATTACATTAGGTGGAGATGTTGAGATTGAAGGCAAGCCTATGGTAAACATGTTGCATTGCATTGATGTTGAGTGAACCCTCTTGATGTGCATTATATTACATCTTTTCTTTGAGAGAGTTGAGTGTTCACTTTCATATACAAAATCTCACATGATGGAGAGTGTTCTTTGATGGATTAGCATACTTTGAATTAGTTGAGTAGATTGTGTTGATTGATGCTAAGGTTGTGTGCATAGTTTTGATCATGATTATGAGAGTTTGTTTTCGAAAAGTTTTGAGGCCTATATAGTTCACAATACTTGAGTCTATTGTTTATTTTGTTTTGCTTGAGGACAAGCAAAGGTCTAAGTGTAGGGGATTTTGATTGGTGTCTAGATGTTAGTTTTTTCGTTGTCTTTTCGTGTCTGTTTTACCTTAGTTTTTGTGTGTTTTCGTTGTTTGAGGCTATGATTTGGTTGTTTTGGAGTCTTTGGTATTGTAGGATGAAAAGGGCTAAAATGAGAAGAAAACAAGAAGAAAGAAGCATTATATCGAAGAGGGGTTCGATATGAGCACGTAGGCGAAAACGGAGGTCAATTTGGAGTTCGGACGAGGAAGATACGGCCGAAACAAGAAAGATGCGCAAAGTGACCAGATCAAGGATCTGGACGCCGTCCAAACCCAATCTGGACGCCGTCCAACATCTGGACGCCGTCCAACATGACGTCCAACATCGCGTCCAGCGTTTAAGCCGAATTTATGCAGAATGAACTTCTGGACGCCGTCCAACTTGTGCTGGACGCCGTCCAACTCCGGCGACAGCTGTGTTTTCCTTATTTATCTAGGTTTTTACCTAGTATATATATATCATCCTTGTGCACGAATTTGTATCATCTTTTAGCATATTTTAGCTTTAGTTTTCAGCATTCAAACACTTTTATTAGCTTTCTATTGTTCGGATCCGGATTCGTTGTTCGTTGCAATTTAATTCAAGGCTTTTCGTTTAATTCAAGTTCTTCGTTCTTCGTTTAAATCGCGTAAGTTATTTATTGCTTTTGTTTACTTGCTTTTAATTGCTTGCTTTAGTTTTAGATTCGTTCTCTTAATTGCTTCGTTTAAATTCCTTAAGTTTAATTTCGTTCTTTCGATTTCAAGTTCTAGTTTAGATTCGTTTTTCTTGCTTTCAATTCTCTCGTTTTTCAAAGTTTTTTAAGTTAGATTTATTTGCCTTTAATTTCCAGATTTCAATTCATCATGTCTAGATTTATTTATGCTTCTTTCTTTGCTTTCGTTTTCTTCGTTGCTTCCTTTATTGCTTTCTTTTCGATTCTTGCCTAGGTAGATTAACCGTTTTTCTTTAGTTTAATTCTAGATTTATTTCCTCGTTCTTAGATTCCTCGTTCTTAGATTAGTTATTTACTCGCTTTTATTTATTGCTTTGATTTATTTTATTTGCCTAGGATTTAAAACAAAAACCCCAAAAATCTTATTTACTTGCTTTCCTAGATTTAGGCTAGATTAGGTTTTTACTACATAATTGATTGCCCTGTTAAGTTTTCCTTGAGATTCGATACTTAGGTTTTACTTGCTAGTGCTACGATAGATTCTATTGCGAACACTTTTTAGTGAAACTGCGAGCAAGGAAAGCTGCTACCTAGCCTAGGATTCCTAGCGAGTGGGTATAAACACTCGCAAGTACCGTTTCTAGTAACGGTTGTGGGGTCTTGTATCGGGCCTTCCCACGTAAAAATGGTGAAAGCTTAGGCAGGGCTGGCACCTAGACCTTGTGTCCTCTTCCCATCTTTCCGCCGAAGAGGAGCAAGTCTTCTCATCTCCTTCATCGTGGATAAATGTTCATTCTCTACTCACTCTTCATTGAGTTGAGCTGCCGGATGTCTATCCATTCCTCCCCCACTTTGAATTTTGCATCGCTTCAATTTGCCCTAGCTTGGGTCAAAGCGAGTCGATTGCAAGTTCATTCTGTAGCCAGTAGGAGGAAGCTTGAAGGTTTACCTTTTTCTACAAAAGGTTGCAGGGCTGGTGACATGCTTCTGCGTAAAATACGAGATTGTCTTGTCAGAGCATTCTCATTGTCATCCTGTCCATTTCTACTCTGAGATAAGGACTTGTACTCATCCCCCATTCGTCGTGAATATGTACACTTACGTGAAGCTCCCCTCTGGGTTGTAGTAAGCTTGTGTACTATATTCATTTCCTCCCCCATTCACTTCGATGGAGGACTCTCTAATTCGTAGAGGAAGATGAATGCCATGAAGATGAATGCCAAGAAGATGAAGTATCCATCAAGTAGAGTTGTACTCAACAGGTGATATCATCAAATGCATTCATCAACAAGTGGATTCAACAACTTGAAGTCCAAATCAAATGATATCTTCAACTAGTGGTATCAATCTCCTACGAAGTGAGATTGACTGGTAAGCGTTTCAATTTTTAAGTACACTAAGTGAGCTGAAGCGTGCCAGAAACCTTCACTCACTATGTGGAAAACATGAAATGAATCTGACACAATTACAAAGAGGAAAACACTCTTGTTTATCCTCGAAGTATGTAAGTCAGAGACATTTTAAAATTAAGCAAAGAAATTCAATTTCTTATTCCAGTCGCTTCAGATGGCCAAGCGAGTGCCACGCCACTCAAAGCTAGCCATCGCAAGCGAGTGCAAAACAGTCACTCAAGCGAGTGCCTCTCAAGCGAGTCAAGGCCTAGCGGGCCAACTCGAAGCGAGCGGGTACGAAGCGAGTATGAGCTGTCTGCACTCGAGTGCAAATTTCACTTTCTGCCAAGCATTTAATGCAGGTTCACGTACTGGCGAAAATAGCGGGCGCGTGAGTTTCACTTTGAATTCGAAGCGGGAAAAATCGAAGGAGATCCAACCGTCGAATCCCAACAGTCCCAAACTTGTCGCCGTTGGATCAACGCCGTATAAGACAAACCAATCACAGGAGGCCACGTGGAGACGCCGAGCAAGTGGCGGTTCACTTTTACTGTGGTGACGCCGGACACATCAGACCCATCACCGCACGTCCGCCGCCTACCTACAGGATCTTCACCGATATTACCGTCCTACCCCTCGCCACGTCAGCCAAGACCTAATTCTATATATATGGGACTTCGCTGAGCTGCAGAACCTTTCACAGCCTTCTAAAATTGCCATTCTCGTGTTTAGATCTGCACCTTCTGCAACTCACGAGTCTCATCCCTTTTCGTCGTTAAATCTTCGTTCGAAATCTCTTATTCTACACCATGGGAAAGAAGCAGAAGACTGAGACGATGGAGGAGTTTCTCACGGAGGTTGACAAGCACGTCAATGTTGAGCCCCATCTCGACCCTGTTCTCGTAGAAGAGAACGGATTCTTCCGTAGAGCCGTGAACACGGCCGGTCTATGGAAGTTCGTGACGGCCATTCCAAAGAAAATTCTGGCCAAGGCGGTGGGTGAGCTCCTGCTAAACTTGAGAAAGGAGCAAAATACATCTTCGTTCACAGATCCACAGACCAGAGAGCCAGTGGAGGTGGATATGAGCGAACTCATCGGTGCGTTCAACTTGCCGAGAGAGGGAGGAGACTCTCTATTGGAGTTGGGACTTTCGGCCGGAGTTCAATATGGCCGATTCGCAGCCGACGGAGCAGATCCAAATTTCAAGGAGGCCAGTATCCGTTCAAGCCTGAAGGACCCCTTCAACCATATCTGCGAGCTCTTCTCGAAGAGCGTCGCATGCTACATTGGAACTCTAGATACTCTCTCGGAGACGAAGCTGATCGCCACCGCAGTTATCATCGACAGCCTCACTGGAACAAATTTCAACTGGCATGGTTGGTTTCTCAACCAAATCCACGAAGCTGCCAAGGATTTTGCGTTCGTGCCAGGGAGCACCGATCAGATTCTCCGCAAGGGGAAGCTGAAGTTTTTCTCCAGACTGTCTGTTGTCTTGGAGGAGAAGTTTCCAGGCAAAGTGTGGCCGGATTCCGACGTTGCTGTATACAACAAACAGTCTATCTTCTATGACAAGTGGAGGAAGACCAAGACGTTGATAGATTTGGGACTTCTCGAGGTTGAAGTGCCCGTAGCAAGACCAGTTTCCGAAAGGCAGGCTGAAGTGAGCCAAGCTAGGCAGGTCGCTTCACCTGGGAAGCGAGCCGCGCCCAAGCGAGGCAAGAAAAAGATGAAGCGAGTCGTTTCACTCGTCCAAGAAAGCGAGGCGGTGGAGAAGCCGCTTGAGGACGTTGAAGTGACCCAACCCCAATCCTCACCCATCAAAATCCAAACTCCCCCACCCCAAGTCAAAACACAAACACTTCAAATCCAAACCCAGCCACTACCTGAAACCCAAACATCCTCAACTGCCCAACTTCAATCCCAAAAATCACCCCTATCCCCACATGAAGAAGAAACTGGTTCTTCTTTCCAGATGCCCGAAATCCCTCTACTCCATGTCGACCCAGTCGAAGCCTACACCACCTTCCAGCCACTCCAAACCCAGCAAACACAACCACCACCAACTGAACCTTTCCAAATCCCTGAAACCCCCGAAGCCACATCATCCCTATCCCCCTCGTCATCGGCAGCTACAGCCGATACCGCCCAAACAGCCGGTGAACTCCCGATTATCTCACCATTCCTACCTCCTGCTATCACTGCAGAAATGCAGGCCCTCGATCGCTACATCAAGGATCGAAAGCAAGCCTCAGAGATCATTGCTCTCCGTTACTCCAACGTTCCGTGGACAGACGATTTCTATACCAAGGCCGTCGACTTCCTGACATACATCACGTACCGCGGAACGGAGTACTACAAGATATATAACCTCATGCAAGCCTTCAAGAAAGAAGAATTGATTCAGTTGGAGGCCAAAATGCTCAACTTCATCGACGTGGACGGCTTTCACAATTTTATTAACGGGACCAACTTCTGGGACAAGCTGGATGCTAAGATAAAGCAGGAATATCCAGATGTTGTGATTCCCAAACGAGAGCCAACTCCACGTGAGAAGCAATTGATTAATGCCCATGCTGAGGAGATAGAGGCGAAGGAGGTGGAGATCTCAAATCTCCAAAGCGAGATCTCCAAGAAGGAGGAAGAGGTGAACCGGAGGGTGCTGGAGGTCAAGAGTCTTCGAGAAGACTTTGGCAAGAAGAAGGGAGAGTTGGAGGCAACGGTGGAGGAGAAGGGAAAGCTGTTGGAAGAAAAGGAGAAGGCACTGGAGGCGCAGGTGAAGCTAGTGGAATACCAAATAAAATCAATCACCGAACTCAAGGACTCGCTTGATGCGGAACGGAGTCGCTTGAGGGAGGTTAATGCCAAACTGATCACAATTGGCAAAGAAAAGAAGGTGTTGGAGAAGGAGGTGAAGAAGCTGAAGGAGGCAGTAGAAAAGAAGGATGAAGAGTTGATTAGGAAGGGAAGTGAGCTGATAAGCACTAAAAAGTCCCTCGACTCACTTCGAGCTGAAATGAAGGAGCTCAAACAAGAAAGTGAGATAGACAAGAAAGAACTGGAAAGCCGAAGAAGGAGTGCGCAGGTTCTTGATCTGCAGAATGCTGAACTGTCTATCCTACTGCAGAAAGTCAAAGAACTGGGAGAAGCTTACACCGAGAAGGTGGCTGCCGGTGCTGAATTCCATCTCTCTCTAAATCAGAGAGAGAGGAGCCTTGAAACCATGCAGGCAGAACTTCAAGCGGCCCAAGAGTTCTGGTACTTGAATCTGCAAGAAGAGAAGAAGGATTTAAGGAGGGAAGTTGAAGCGGAGCTAGAGGCTCGCTTCAGGACGGAGGAGCCACTGGAGAGGTTAATGCTCTCAGTGAAGGAGAGAGAGAAGCAGTGCGAGTATCTGCTCGAAGGAATAAGCATCAAAACAGCCGAACTAGTGGCGCCCACCGTAGGAAAAACCGAGCGGATGCTTCAGGCTGTCTTCAATTGTTGGTCCCGGTTTGTTAATGGGAAAAATACGTAGAGGGGGGGGGGGGGGGGGGGTGAATACATATTTTGAAGTTTTTCAACTTCAAATCCCTTAACTCAGAGTAACAAGTAAAGAGCTCTCTTGAAACTTAAGACCTAGCTGATGCTAGATCTACAGTACGTAGCTTGCCTACTTGACCGAAGTGACCACTTGATCAAGAGGGAGTCTTTACTCGTATGTGCGGAATTTGGTGAGCTAAAATCTTTCCTAAGTAATTAAAATTTCCAGATTAAGTTTGTTTAGATGCAATATGCAATGGACAATCAAACAAGAAAGAGTTTAGGGTTAGAGAGATACGACACAGAGATTTATAGTGGTTCGGAGATAACGCTCCTACATCCACTTTGTTGCACGACGGCAACTGTTCTCTTCACTCAAGAACTTGAAGGTTACGGGTCCTTCAAAAACCTGGTCGAGATCGGGCTTCACTCGCCTGGATCAAACGACTGACGTAGTGATTGCGGGTTCACTACACAAACCTAACAAAGACTGGAAGCTTCACTTGCTTCAGTCAAAACACAGACAAGGAGATTACGGGCTCTCCTTACAGCCTAGCTTCGATCGAGCTTCACACAAACGATGTAGGTGCAAGCTTGGATCTAAACTCTATGATCGAGGCTTCTTCAATCGATGAAAGAAGAGCCTTGGATCTGGACAACCTAACGACAACACTCAAAAACCTAACAGACAGAGTTTAGGGTTTTTGGTTGACGAACACACTATGAAGAGCTCTTTACAGTAAGTGCAAAGATGGCTAGAGCTCTTCTTCTAAGCTTGGATATGGAATGGGCTTAGACTCTAAGTGTGAAGGTTGTGAAGATGAGTTCCGATGAACTGGAAACTCGGAGAACACTGGAAAACAAAGACTCGAAGATTTGCTCGAAGGCTTGGGAGTGTTTGTTTGCAGTTGGCTCGAATGCTCAAGTAGTGTTCTACTTCTTCACGTCTTGGTCCTTCACTATTTATAGGCGGAGAGATGGCTGAGATCCGTTGCTTGGTTGGTGGCCTTGTCTCTCCTCCTCTCGACAGTACTTGCGCAGGCTGGCACCTTTTCAGACGTCCAGTTTTGGCATTTTGCCAAAATTGGCTAACTTACAAGGTTAACAGTAACTGGAGCGAGCCAGTACTGTTGCGGCGCCTTTGTCGGCCTGGCAGTCAACTCTTCCGCTCCACTCCGCTTTCGACACGTGGAGATCTTGTAATTAATGCTACGATCTCCTGTTGACTGGAGTTCAAATTATGGGCGGGAGTCGCGCTGTCGCTTTCTAGTAGGTAGTGGCTTGCTTCGCTTTGAAGTTGTAGCGGCCGCTCTGAAGTGAGTCGCTTCACGGTCATATTTGTAGTGAGTCACTTTGAGAAATAAATTTCCCGAGACACTACTTAAGTAAGTGTTGACCCGCGTTGACTCGCTTTTACTTTTCTTTGTAGCGCTCGCTTCGCTTCGCTTTGGTTTTGAACTGTAGCGCTCGCTTCGCTTCGCTTTGGCTTTGAACTGTAGCGCTCGCTTCGCTTCGCTTTGGCTTTGAACTATAGCGCTCGCTTCGCTACACTGTTCTTCGGTACGCTTCACTTCAGCTTGCTAGACTTGCTTCGCTTCGAAAAACACACTCAAGCGAGTGGTCTTCACTTGAAAATTTGAAGCCTAAAATCTAAGCAAATTAAAGAGCCATCCTAACAGAGTAGGCTTTAGAAAAATTCTAACTTATTAACTACATCAAAATGGGTCGCTTGGGAACAGAACGCTTTGGGGTTTTGGGATCATATCAAAACACTAAGATATCCCTTATAGGTTCCCCCTTAACACATTCGTTCTTAACAATTCCCAACATCAATGCGTTCAACTCACTTCACCAATCCATCTCTGGAAAATCAATCATCCTAACCCCCGGCAGTGATGATGCCAAAAAGGGGGAAGGACAAAGGAAGGATGGAGGAGTTGGAGGTTCAGGAGAGAGTGGAGCTGTTGGAGTGGAAAGGATGTTGGAAGGAGGAAGTGGTGCAGGAGAAGAGGAGGAAGTTTTAGATGATGAAGCGAGGGCTCTGCGTGCGAAGAAAGGGAAGGTGAAGCTCACGGAGGAGGAGCTTTTGAAGAAACCCAAGGAGCCCAGCAGGCCTATTGAGGAGAAAATCCTTGGCTCCTCAATCGTTCGTCATCCTCCAGTGGTGGTGATGACTAAGGAACAAAGGGAGAGGCAGATTGCGGAGGACGAAGCCTTGGCGTGGCAGATGGAGCACGATTTTGATCTGGGAAGGCTAACTCTTGCAGGTGCTTCAGGTTCCAAAGCGCCCGATTCAGCCGCCGCACCCGCTTCAACTGCCGCGGTCGCTTCAACGACTGTTGGGGCCACTTCATCAGCTCAAGCAGTCGTCCCACCAAAAGTTGCAGAATCTAAGAAGGACATGCCGCCTCCCCCACCACCAAAGCAAACCTTGAAGCGTGCTGCGCCAGAAACAAAAGATGATCACGCGGCCAAGCGCCAAATGATCAAACAAGCAGTCGCCTCGAGAGTGGAGAAGCAGGAAAGGAGTAGGAAGAGAGGAGATAGCTGGAAGGAGAAGGAAGAGAAGAAGAAGAGGATTAGGGCCAAGCGACTCGAGGTCATTGATGGCCGGATTGAGGAACACTTCAGTGAAGTAAAACTCATCCAATCCGCCATCTGCCGAAGTGCCTTCGTTCCCTTCATGCCTGACGAGTCCGAAGCTTGCGAGACTTAGTCCATTATCGATGCATGCGACGTGACGGGAAGGGAGATGGTAGATTCGGGACGCTACCCTCTTAAGGAGGAGCAAGATCACATCCGCAAGCATCTCAATGAAAAGAGACCTATCTGGAGCACGGAGTCGAGCGCCAAATTCCATGCTGTTATGAAGGAGTTAGCCAACAGATCAGAGGAGGAACTGGCAGCTAGGAGGAATGATCATCCCGACGCAAGGGAGATTGAGGAATTCATTCCAAGAGATCTCCGCGATCAGTGGCTACTCTACAAGGAACTCTTTATCAAAGCCTACTATTTCTGGGGAGTAGTGCCACTACAGGATGAGTGCTCGCGGATGAGTGCCCTCAACAACTTCCTGTGCGCATACGATGAGAAGATGCGGAGGAAAATCTTCACGATGGCTGAGCTTGCGGAGCCCAAATCCCTTATCATCAAGGTGCCTGAAATGAAGAGGTTTCCAATGCCATTTCTTCCAGGCACAAGGATTCCTGATCGCAGCATCACAGATGCGGAAGTAAACGAAGCATTCAGATTGGAGAGCGCATGGAGAAGTCCAACCATCCACACTGTTGGGACCTTGGAGTTGAATGTGCTATCTGCTTACTTTACTGAAGAGAAGAAGAAGGAGAAGGTGACGGAGGAGAAGGAGAAGGACAAGGAAGAAGCTGCAGGAAACCTCTGAGTTTCAAGCTTCTTGTTTTGAAACTGATGTTCATCAATCTATCCAATTTACTTTCTGTCACTCTTGTGTTACTTTACAAGCTTTGTGGATATTTTATCCTTATGCTACAAACTCAAAAAAAAATTAACCGAAAAAAAAGGGGAAAGGAACTTAAAAATTAACTCAAACGAAGCTGCAAAGGAAGCAGTCGCTTGAAGTTCCTTCCACGGTTAGATAGACTAGATCTGTAGCGCTCGCTTCGCTTTGGCTTTGAACTGTAGCGCTCGCTTCGCTACACTGTTCTTCGGTACGCTTCACTTCAGCTTGCTAGACTTGCTTCGCTTCGAAAAACACACTCAAGCGAGTGGTCTTCACTTGAAAATTTGAAGCCTAAAATCTAAGCAAATTAAAGAGCCATCCTAACAGAGTAGGCTTTAGAAAAATTCTAACTTATTAACTACATCAAAATGGGTCGCTTGGGAACAGAACGCTTTGGGGTTTTGGGATCATATCAAAACACTAAGATATCCCTTATAGGTTCCCCCTTAACACATTCGTTCTTAACAATTCCCAACAATTTCCCCCTTTTTGATGATGCCAAAACCCAAAAGACTTAGATAAAAAAATCTAGTCTATCTAACCGTGAAGGGAACTTCAAGCGACTGCTTCCTTTGCAGTTTCGTTTGTAATTTTCTTTTAAGTTCCCCCTTTTTTTTTCGGTTAAAATATTTGAGTTGAGTTTGTAGCATAAGGATAAAATATCCATAAAGCTGTAAAGCAACACAAGAGGGACAGAAAGTAAATCGATTGATGAATATTTGTTCCCAAAACAAGAAGCTTGAAACTCAGAGGTTTCCTGCAGCTTCATCCTTGTATTTCTTCTTCTCCTCCGTCACCTCCTCCTCCTTCTTCTCTTCAGTAAAGTAAGCAGATAGCACATTCAACTCTAGAGATTCAACAGTGTGGACAGTTGGATTTCTCCATGCGCTTTCCAGTCTGAATGCTTCATTTACTTCCGCATCTGTGACGCTGCGATCAGGAATCCTTGTGCCTGGATGAAATGGCATTGGAAATCTCTTCATTTCTGGCACCTTGACGATAAGGGGTTTGGGTTCTGCAAGTTCAGCCATAGTGAAGATTTTCCTCCGCATCTTCTCGTCGTATGCACATAAGAAATTGTTGAGGGCACTCATCCGCGAGCACTCATCCTGTAGTGGCACTACTCCCCAGAAATAGTAAGCTTTGATAAAAAGCTCCTTGTAGAGTAGCCACTGATCGCGGAGATCTCTTGGAATGAATTCCTCAATCTCCCTTGCGTCGAGATGCTCATTTCTCCTAGCTGCCAGTTCTTCCTCAGATCTGCTGGCTAGCTCCTTCATCACAGCATGAAATTTGGCGCTCAACTCCTGGTTCCACATAGGTCTCTTTTCATTAAGACGTTTGCGGATGTGATCTTGCTCCTCCTTAAGAGGGTAGCGTCCCGAATTGACCATCTCCCTTCCCGTTACGTCGCAAGCATCGATAATGGACTGAGTCTCGCAAGCTTCGGACTCCTCGGGCATAAAGGGAATGAAAGCACTTCTGCAGATGGCGGATTGGATGAGTTTTACTTCACTAAAATGTTCCTCAATCCGGCCATCGATGATCTCGAGTCGCTTGGCCCTAATCTTCTTCTCCTTTTCTTCCTTCTCCTTCCAATGTTCTCCTCTCGTCCTTCTCCTTTCTTGCTTTTCTGCTCTCGAGGCAACTGCTTGTTTGACCATTTGGCGCTTGGCCGCATGGTCATCATTTGTATCTGGTGCAGCACGCTTCAAGGTTTGCTTTGGTGGTGGAGGAGGTGGCATGTCTTTCTTCGTAGCGGCACTCGAGGGAACAACTGCAGATGAAGTGAGTACAACTGTAGTCGGAGTGAGTGCGGCTGACGAAGCTGGCGCGGCGGCTGAAGCGGGCGCTTTGGGTGAAGCGGCCGCTTGGGAACTAGACGAAGCACCTGCAACAATAGATTTTTTGGTTAGTTCAAAAAGGCGCTCCATCTCCCACGCCAAGGCAGCATCCTGCTCCACCTGCTTCTGCCTCTCCTCCTTCGTAACCACCATCACCGGAGGATGCCGTGCAATTGAAGCAGCAAGAATTTTCTACTCAATTGGTCTCTTGGGCTCCTCGGGCTTTTTCAACAGCTCCTCCTTCGTGAGCTTTACCTTCCCCTTCTCAACTAGTGAAGCCCTCGCTTCATCCTCTACTTCCTCCTCAACTCCAGCACCATTGCCTCCCTCCAACATCAATTCTACTCCAACTCTGCTTCCTCCAACTCCTCCTACCTTCACTTGTCCTTCCCCCTTTTTGGCATCATCACTGCCAGGGGTTAGGACGATTGACTTTCCGGAGAGGGATTGATGGAGTGAGTTGACTGTGTTGAAGATGGCCTCCAACATCTTTTCGGCTTTTCCCACAGTTGGAGCCACCAATTCAGCAGTTTTGATTGAGATTTCTTCAAGGAGATGTTCGCACTGCTTCTCTCTCTCCACAACTGATGCCATCATCCTCTCTAACGGTTCCACCTCCCTGAAGCGAGCCGCCAGCTCCGCTTCAACTTCCCTCCTTATTTCCTCCTTCTCCTCTTGCAAGTTAAAGTACCAGAAATCTTGGGCCGCTTTAAGTTCTGCCTCCATGGCTTCAAGCGACCTCTCTCTCTGATTTAGAGAGAGATGGAATTCGGCACCTGCAGCAACCTTGTCGGTGTAAGCTTCACTCAGAGCCTTGACTTTCTCCAGCAGAATGGTTAACTCAGCGTTTTGCAGATCTAGAGCCTGCGCACTCTTTCTACGGCTCTCCAGTTCTTTCTTATCTAGCTCACTTTCTTGTTTGAGCTCCTTCATTTCAGTTCGAAGTGAGTCGAGGATCTTTTTGGTGCTTATCAGCTCAATCCCCTTCCTGATCAATTCCTCATCCTTCTTTTCTACTGCCTCCTTCAGCTTCTTCAGCTCTTTCTCCAACACCTTCTTCTCATTCCCAACGGCGATCAGTTTGGCATTAACCTCCCTCAAGCGACTCCGTTCCGCATCAAGCGAGTCCTTGAGTTCGGTGATAGATGCTGTTTGATTTTCCACTAGCTTCGCCTGCGCCTCCAGCGTCTTCTCTTTTTCCTCCAATAACTTTCCCTTCTCCTCCACCATAGCCTCCAACTCTCTCTTCTTCTTGCCAAAGTCTTCTTTAAGACTCTTGACCTCCAGCACCCTCCGGTTCACCTCTTCCTCCTTCTTGGAGATCTCGCTTTGGAGATTTGAGATCTCCACCTCCTTTGCCTCAATTTCCTCAGCATGGGCACTGATCAATTGCTTCTCATGTGAAGTTGGCTCTCGTTTGGGAATCACAGCATCTGGATATTCCCGCTTTATCTTAGCATCCAGCTTATCCCAGAAACTGGTCCCATCAAGAAAATTGTGGAAGCCGTCCACATCGATGAAGTTGAGCAACTTGGCCTCCAATTGTATCAGTTCTTCTTTCTTGAATGCTTGCATGAGGTTGTATATTTTGTAGTATTCCGTTCCGCGATACGTGATATATGTCAGGAAGTCGAAGACTTTGGTGAAGAAGTCATCTGTCCACGGAACATTGGAATATCGGAGAGCAATGATCTCTGAGGCTTGCTTTCGATCCTTAACGTAGCGATCGATGGCCTGTATTTTTGCAGTGATGGCAGGAGGTATGAATGGTGGGATTATTGGGAGTTCCCCGGCTGTTTGGGCGGTATCGGCTGTAGCTGCCGATGTCGAAGGGGATAGTGATGATGTGGCTTCGGGGGTTTCAGGAATTTGGATAGGTTCGGTTTGAGGTGCTTGTGTTTGCTGGGTTTGGAATGGCTGGAAAGTGGTGTAAGCTTCGATTGGGTCGACATGGAGTAGAGGGATTTCGGGCATATGGAAAGAAGAACCAGTTTCTTCTTCACGGGGAGAGGGGGGTTGTTTTTGTGAGGGGTTGTTGGGTCGATGAGGCTTGAGGTTCTGGTATTTGGGTGATGTGGGTTTGGATTTGGAGTGGGGGTGATTTGGTTTTGATTGGTGAAGGCTGGGGTTGAGTCACTTCAACGTTCTCAAGCGGCTTCTCCACCGCCTCGCTTTCTTGAACGATTGAAGCGACTCGCTTCATCTTCTTGCCTCGCTTTGGCGCGGCTCGCTTCCCGAGTGAAGCGACCGGCCTCACTTGGCTCACTTCGGCTTGCCTTTCGGCAACCGGTCTCGCTACGGGCACTTCAACCTCGAGAAGCCCCAGATCCATCAAAGTTTTTGTCTTCCTCCACTTATCATAATAGATGGACTGTTTGTTGTAGACGGCTACATCGGATTCCGGCCAAACTTTGCCGGGGTATTTTTCCTCCAAGGCAGCTGATAGCCTCGAGAAAAATTTGAGTTTACCTTTGCGGATGATCTGATCTGTGCTTCCTCTCATGAACGCAAAGTCACTGGCAGCTTCGTGAATTTGCTTGAGAAACCAACCATGCCAGTTAAAGCTGGTTCCGGTGAGGCTGTCGACAATAACTGCAGTGGCGATCAGCTTCGTCTCGGAAAGTGTATCCAGGGTTCCGACGTAGCACGCGACACTCTTCGAGAAGAGCTCGCAAATATGGTTGAAGGGGGCCTTCAAACTTGAACGGATACTGGCCTCCTTGAAGTTTGGATCTGCTCCGTCGGCTGCAAATCGGCCATATTGTACTCCGGCCGAGAGACCCAAATCCAGCAGAGAGTCTCCTCCTTCTCTCGGCAAGTTGAACGTGCCGATAAGCTCGCTCATGTCCACCTCCACTGGCTTCCTTGTCTGTGGATCAGTAAAAGAGGATATGTTTTGCTCCTTCCTCAAGTTTAGCAGGAGCTCGCCGACGGCTTTGGCCAGAATTTTTGACGGGACCGCCGTCACAAACTTCCATAGTCCGGCCTTGGTCACGGCCCTATGGAGAAAACCATTTCTCTCGATGATGGTTGGATCGAGATGAGGCTCGACATTGATATGTTTGTCGACCTCCGCGAGAAACTCCTCCATCGTCTCGGTGTTCTTCTTCTTTCCCATAGTGATTTTAGAAGGATTTTGAACGGAGTTTTATCGATGAAAAACAAGGGTTGAGACTCGTGAGTTGCAGATGTTGCAGATCTAAGCACGAGAATGGCAAATATTGAGGGCTGTGAAAGGTTCTGCAGTTCTGCATCGTCTCATATATATAGAGTTAGGTCTCGGCTGACGTGGCAAGGGTAGAACGGTAATATTGCCGTAAGTCCTGTAGGTAGGCGGCGGACGTGCGGTGATGGATCTGATGTGTCCGGCGTCACCACAGTAAAAGTGAACCGCCACTTGCTCGGCGTCTCCACGTGGCCTGCTGCGATTGGGTTGTCTTATACGGTGCTAATCCAACGGCTACAGATTGGGGTCTGTTGAGATTCGATGGCTGGATCTTCTCCGCCGTTTCCCGCTTCAAATTTGAAGTGAGAACCACGCGCCCGTTATTTTCGCTGTTCCTGATTCTACATTAAATACTTGGCAGAAAGTGAAATAGGCACTCGAGTGCAGACAGCTCATACTCGCTTCGTGCCCGCTCGCTTCGAGTTGGGCCGCTAGGCTTTGACTCGCTTGAGAGGCATTCGCTTGAGTGACTGTTCCGCACTTGCTTGCGATGGCTAGCTTTGAGTGACGTAGCACTCGCTTGGCCATCTGAAGCGACTGGAATAAGAAAATGAATTTCTTTGCTTAATTTAAAATGTTTCTGACTTACATACTTCGAGGATAAACAATAGTGTTTTCCTCTTTGTATTTGTGTCAGATTCATTTCATATTTTCCACATAGTGAGTGAAGGTTTCTAGCATGCTTCGGCTCACTTAGTGTACTTAAAATTGAAATGCTTACCAGTCAATCTCACTTCGTAGGAGATTGATACCACAAATTGAAGACTTCAATAGATTTGGACTTCAGGTTGTTGACTCCACTTGTTTGCTTTGAAGCTTGTTGATACCGTCTGTTGGGTAATTCATCTTCTTGGCATTCGTCTTCATGGCATTCCATCTTCCTCTACGAATTAGAGCGTCCTCCATCGAAGTGAATGAGGGAGAAAATGAATATAGTACACAAGCTTACTACAACCCGAAGGGAGCATCACGTAAGTGTACTTATTCACGACGAATGGGGGATGATTACAAGTCCTTATCTCAGAGCAGAAATGGACAGGATGACAATGAGAATGCTCTGACAAGACAATCTCGTATTTTACGCAGAAGCATGTCACCAGCCCTGCAACCTTTTGTATAAAAAGGTAAACCTTCAAGCTTTCCTACAATCTAGAGAACGAATCTGCAGTCGACTCGCTTTGACCCATGCTAGGGCAAATTGAAGCGATGCAGAATTCGAGATAGCAGCATTCTTGCTCGCTTTGGAATTAGCTTGCTCCGAGAGTAAGCATTAGTTCCCCCTTAACCATATACTTAACAATTCCTATAAGTTGGTAGGGAACTTCTTCCAATACTCCACCTATCTCCACCTAACTTCATTTTCTTCAAGCGAGTGGAGTTTGAAGTGACTCGCTTGAGTTGGTGAAGATACGAAGCGAGTGCCGCACAAGGGAACAAGCGAACACTCCTTCGTGCATCCTGGAACTAGCATTCTTCACTAGGGTCTAATAACCCTAATTCCATGCATAGCTGGTTGAATCGAGACTCAGCTAGAGGCTTGGTGAGGATATCTGCTCGCTGGAGATAGGTATGGATTTTCTCGAGCTTGATATCCTTCTTCTCGACATGATCACGAATGAAATGATGTCGAATTTCCACATGCTTGCACCTGGTGTGAAGCACTGGATTCTGCAAGATACATATGCCACTGTTGTTGTCGCAGAAGATTGGAATTTCATTCGCTTCAACTTTGTAGTCCTTCAACTGCTGACGAAGCCATAGGATTTGAGACCAGCAGCTTCCTGCGGCCATATATTCAGCTTCAGTTGTTGAAGTGGCTACGCTGGTTTGCTTCTTTGAGAACCACGAGATCAGCTTGCTTCCCAAGAACTGACATGTGCCCGAAGTTGACTTCCTATCGACTCGGCATCGTCCATAGTCAGCATCGGAATATCCAGTGAGCTCCAAATTGTCCTCCGCTGGATACCACATACCCATGTTGACAGTGCCTTTCAAATATCGAAGAATCCTTTTGGCAGCTTCAAGATGGTTGTGCTTGGGGTTGCTTTGGAAGCGAGCGCAGACTCCGACTGCAAAAGCAATATCTGGCCTACTTGCAGTGAGATAGAGTAGTGACCCAATTAGGGCACAATAATCTGTAGGATTTACAGATTTTCCTTCTTCGTCTGGCTCCATCTTCCAGTTGGTATTCATAGGGATCTTCACAGCTTTAGCATGTTGAACACCAAACTTGGCAAGCATATCTCTAGTGTACTTGGCTTGGTTTATGAAAATTCCATTATCCTGCTGCTTCACTTGAAGACCTAGAAAGCAGCTCATCAAGCCAATCATTGACATTTCATATTTGTTCTTCATCAGCTCTCCAAACTTCTCGCTAAGCGACTGGTTTGGTGACCCAAATATGATGTCATCCACATAGATCTGGACCCAAAGCATATCTTCTCCATGGTTGATGGTGAAGAGAGTCCGATCTATCTTTCCTTTGTGGAATCCATTATCCACTAGGAATTGAGAGAGTGTATCATACCAAGCTCTGGGAGCTTGCTTCAACCCATACAGGGCTTTCTTCAAGCGATACACTTTATCTCCCTGCTCGAAACCCGGTGGCTGCTCCACATACACTTCTTCCTTGAGTTCACCGTTGAGGAATGCGCTCTTCACATCCATTTGATAGACTTTGAACTTCTTGGCTGCTGCATAGGCTAGAAACAATCTGATAGCTTCAAGTCGTGCCACTGGAGCGAAGGTCTCGTCAAAGTCGATTCCTTCCTCTTGGCAGTAGCCTTTGGCAACGAGTCGCGCCTTGTTCCTCACTACGTTGTGGTCCTCGTCCGTCTTGTTCTTGAACACCCATTTGGTGCCAATAACGTGCTGGAATTTGGGACGATCCACGAGGTACCATACGTCGTTCCTGGTGAATTGATTCAGCTCCTCTTGCATGGCAATCACCCAATTTGAATCAGCTAGGGCTTCCTCTACGGTCGATGGCTCAATGTTGGAGAGAAAGCAACTGAACATAGCACTTTCTCCGAACACTTGACTTCTGGTCACTACACCCTTGGATGGATCTCCAATGATTTGTCTTGGTGAGTGATCTTTGAGCCATGCACGCTTGGATCCGCCAGCTTTATCTTCATCTTCTTCCTTGTCGCTCGCTTCACCATCTGAAGCGACTGGATTGGGTGCTTGGCCTGCACTAGCTTCAGGAATCTTGGGGGCAGCTTCGACTCCTCCTTTGGGATTCTGCTCGCTTGTGTCCTTGATCTCATCATCTTCATCGAGCACGTCCCAAGTGAGTTGATTTGAGGGTTCCTTGCTTTGATCCTTTTCATTCGCTTGAGCCTGTTCCTGTGGAAGACTTAAAGAAGATTCATCAAATACGACATGGGGTGATTCCTCCACAATTAGGGTTTTACAGTTGAACACCCTGTAGGCTTTGCTAGATGTCGAGTATCCTAAGAATACTCCTTCATCAGCTTTGCTTTCAAAGGCTTTCAACTGCGACTTCCCATTGTTGTGAATGAAGACCCTACAACCAAAAATATGGAAATAAGATATGTTAGGAATTCTCCCTGTCCATATTTCATATGGAGTTTTGTCGTGCCGTTTGTTGAGAAGCGTCCGATTCTGTGTGTAGCACGCCGTGTTGGCAGCTTCAGCCCAATACTTCATCGGAAGCTTCGAGTCTGCAATCATGGTGCGAAAGGCTTCTTTGATGATTCGATTTCTTCTTTCAGCAACTCCATTCTGCTGAGGAGTGCGTGCTGAAGAAGTTTGATGTGCTATGCCATGCTCCGTGCAGTACGCTTCAATTGTAGAGTTCAAAAACTCTGTGCCTTTGTCGGAGCGAATGGTCACAATAGCTTGATTCTTTTCCACAGCCAATCGCTTAAGTAGTTGTGGCAGTTTGGTCAGTGTCTCCTTCTTGCTGAAGAGGAATACAACCCAAGTGTAGCGAGAGAAGTCGTCGACTACAACTAGAGTGTACTTCCTTCCATTTACACTAACTGGAGTAACTGGACCAAACAGATCCATGTGAAGTAGTTCGAGCACTCGCTTTGATGAAGCTTCTTCAAGACTGGCGAAGTGCTTCTTCGTCTGCTACCCTCGTTGGCATGGTGAGCATGGATGGTCTTTGATGAAGACTTCATTTGGTATGCCTTGCACCAAACCCTTTCGAGCTAATCGATTGATGGCTTTGAAGTTGAGGTGGTTCAAGCGTCTGTGCCATAGCCATCAAATTTCTGTAGCACCCCTTGCTACTAAGCACGTCTCCTCTTTACAGCTGTCCCATTGTGCGATATAAACATTCCTTTGTCTAATACCAGTCAAAGCAATCTGGGACGTGAGTTTGCTTTTCACAATGCACTTGTTGGAGATGAACTCCACCCTGTACCCTTTATCACAAAACTGTGAAATGGACAACAGGTTGTGCTTGAGTCCTTCCACATAGGAGACTTCTTCAATTGTGAGCTTTCCAACTTTCAGTGCGCCATATCCCCTGGTGCTTCCTCGAGAGTTGTCACCAAAGGTTACGTGTGGACCCTTCTTCTCTATATAGTTGTGAAGTAGAGCTTTCGTGCCAGTCATGTGTCTTGAACATCCACTGTCCAAGTACCATACTAGTTGACCCTCACTTGGCATGGGATCCACGGCGCTCACCTGCAATTAGACAGATTTTGGTACCCAAATCAGTTTGGGTCCTTGCAAGTTAGTTCCCTTAGGTACCCATACTTGCTTCACTCTCTTTTGAGATGAAGCTTGTGTCTTGGGCTTCTCGACCTTTGAAAACTGTGATCTCTGCTTTGAAGCAGCTTCACACGTGCAACAGTGTGTGCACGAGGGGTAGCGGCTCGCTTTAGACCTACCTATGCTCTTCCCATTTTGCTTATATCCTGAAGCGACTCGCTTTGGGTTAGCTTTGGGTTTAGAGACTGACTTAGGGTTTCTAATCTGTCGAAGCGGCTCGCTTGGTTTCCTCGAAGCGGTCCAACTAGGGTTTTGACCCCGACTCGCTTGAGAAACCTTGGGAATCTGAAGCGACCCAGTGGAAGCTTCAAAATCTTCCCCCTCAACGTTAGTCCGGTTGGACCATCTCCAGTCCGGATAACGTGACACATAGACATTACTCCTCTTTTTAGGAGGTAGATCCTTTGTCTCTCGTGTCTTGGCTTGAGACTTAGAAGCTTCAACAGTTCTCCCTTTACCCTTGGATTGGTAAGACTTAGCGTGTTGAATGCTAGGGACAGTTGAACTTTGCTTGCCCTTAGGATCTGCCCTTAAAGATATAGACATCTTCATAGGCTTCCTTTTAGGGTTCTCAGCCATTTCGCCTTTATCTTTGTTAGTGGTCGCTTTGGATGCAATGGGCAGTTCCAAAGTGACTGATGGTGTAGTGTGAGATGCACCAACAAAGACAGTTGGCTTGGGAGGTCCACCCTCATATCCAAGGCCAGCTTTCCTACCAAAAGGCAGAAGCGAGCCCTCTAGTGCCTGCCTAGCATATGATGCTTTGTTCAAGTTGGCAACTAGAGTGGACTGGGTTTCATACCTTCCCTCCAAGCTTTGATGTCTAGCGAAGAGATCCTCGAACTTACTAGTCATAGCCCTTAAATTGAATTTGACTTCGTCAAGCTCACGGGCTAGCTTTCGGTTCTCCTTCTCGCTTTGCGACAGAGCTTGTTTTACCACTTCGTGGTCGCTTGACAATTTTTGGTGCTTGTCAAACAACTCACTCCATGTAGAGGATTGTTCTTCCTCATTGACAGTGTGTGCTAGTGTAATTGAAGTGATTGAAGGATAGAAGAATACCTCTCCTGTTTCTTCGTCGGTGAGCGCCATAAATCCAAGATCCTCACCATCACTGGAGTTTGGATCTGTGAATGCATCTGAGTCGCTTGGTGGATCTTCAGTTGTAGCGACCGGCACTTCACTCGCTACGAGCGCTCGCCTTGGAGCATCCTTCTTGGCCTTCAATTCTTCGCGCTCTTTGGCACTCAGCTTTGGGCAATCGGATTTGTAGTGGCCTATCTTGTGGCAGTGGTAACACTCCACTTCCATCATGTCGCGCGGGATCGTCTTGGTCGTCTCTTCTCTCTTTCCTTTTCCTTCTCGAGCATCAGTGCTCCTCCCTTTGTAATGCTTGTTGAATCTTTTGTATTTGCCCACTCGAGAGTTCATTTTGTTGAAGTTCTGGGACAAGAACGCAATATGTTCTTCCAATTCTTCCCTCGTCATCTTGGCTAGCGACTGCTCGCTTGGCCCTTCGGCAGCTTTGAATGCTACTCCTTTTGACGTAGTGGGCGCTTCATCCTCTTCGTCGAGGTTCATTCGATTCAGATCGAATTCATGAGCTTTGAGTTCGGAGAACAGAATCTCCGGTGTGAGCTTTGATAGATCCTTGGTAGCTAGGTACAGCTCCTTCATAGTCTGCCATTTCCTGGTGAGAGCTCGGACAATCTTCAGGTTGACTTCCTTATCTGTGAGTTCCTTCCCAAGCGAGTTGAGAGTTGCAGTGATGTTTGTAACCCTCAGCTCGAAGGCGTCAATGGATTCTCCTGGCTTCATTATCAGACTTTCAAACTCCCGCATCTGAACGGCGAGCTTGTTCTCCTTGATTTTGTCTGTGCCTTGAGAAATGAGGGCTAGGGTTTCCCACATTTTCTTTGCCGTTGCACATTTCCTTATTCGTGGTAGATAGGCGTCCGACACGGTGCACTGCATCGTGTGGCGTGCAATCTTGTCGAGGTTGGCAACTTTGAAGTCATTTGGAGTATACTCATCCTTATCCTTCTCCACGTATTGTTGACGAACGTGGGCTGGACGACCTTCAGCGGCTGGAACATCCACAGATATGGCTTTCTTGATCTCGATTGGTCCGTCCTCAATGACTTCCCACATCCGGTCGTGGATGGAGCATAGGAAGCTCTCGACTCGGAAACTCCAGATCTCATAGCCTTCAATTGAAAACTGTGGAAGACTAGAAGCACTGTATGTAGACATGGCAAACAGTCAGTAGTATATGCAGTATGCGTGGGTGAGGTTTTGATGCACTTAGGAAAATAGGATCCGGTTCTGTGAGACAACGTGAAGCGAGTGAGGACTCGCTTCGGATATGCAAAGCAAAGGCTCGAAAGAACCGCTGCTCTGATACCACTTGTTGGTCCCGGTTTGTTAATGGGAAAAATACGTAGAGGGGGGGGGGGGGGTGAATACGTATTTTGAAGTTTTTCAACTTCAAATCCCTTAACTCAGAGTAACAAGTAAAGAGCTCTCTTGAAACTTAAGACCTAGCTGATGCTAGATCTACAGTACGTAGCTTGCCTACTTGACCGAAGTGACCACTTGATCAAGAGGGAGTCTTTACTCGTATGTGCGGAATTTGGTGAGCTAAAATCTTTCTTAAGTAATTAAAATTTCCAGATTAAGTTTGTTTAGATGCAATATGCAATGGACAATCAAACAAGAAAGAGTTTAGGGTTAGAGAGATACGACATAGAGATTTATAGTGGCTCGGAGATAACACTCCTACATCCACTTTGTTGCACGACGGCAACTGTTCTCTTCACTCAAGAACTTGAAGGTTACGGGTCCTTCAAAAACCTGGTCGAGATCGGGCTTCACTCGCCTGGATCAAACGATTGATGTAGTGATTGCGGGTTCACTACACAAACCTAACAAAGACTGGAAGCTTCACTTGCTTCAGTCAAAACACAGACAGGGAGATTACGGGCTCTCCTTACAGCCTAGCTTCTATCGAGCTTCACACAAACGATGTAGGTGCAAGCTTGGATCTAAACTCTATGATCGAGGCTTCTTCAATCGATGAAAGAAGAGCCTTGGATCTGGACAACCTAACGACAACACTCAAAAACCTAACAGACAGAGTTTAGGGTTTTTGGTTGACGAACACACTATGAAGAGCTCTTTACAGTAAGTGCAAAGATGGCTAGAGCTCTTCTTCTAAGCTTGGATATGGAATGGGCTTAGACTCTAAGTGTGAAGGTTGTGAAGACGAGTTCCGATGAACTGGAAACTCGGAGAACACTGGAAAACAAAGACTCGAAGATTTGCTCGAAGGCTTGGGAGTGTTTGTTTGCAGTAGGCTCGAATGCTCAAGTAGTGTTCTACTTCTTCACGTCTTGGTCCTTCACTATTTATAGGCGGAGAGATGGCTGAGATCCGTTGCTTGGTATGTGGCCTTGTCTCTCTTCCTCTCGACAGTACTTGCGCAGGCTAGCACCTTTTTAGACGTCCAGTTTTGGCATTTTGCCAAAATTGGCTAACTTACAAGGTTAACAGTAACTGGAGCGAGCCAGTACTGTTGCGGCGCCTTTGTCGGCCTGGCAGTCAACTCTTCCGCTCCACTCCGCTTTCGACACGTGGAGATCTTGTAATTAATGCTACGATCTCCTGTTGACTGGAGTTCAAATTATGGGCGGGAGTCGCGCTGTCGCTTTCTGGTAGGTAGTGGCTTGCTTCGCTTTGAAGTTGTAGCGGCCTCTCTGAAGTGAGTCGCTTCACGGTCATATTTGTAGTGAGTCACTTTGAGAAATAAATTTCCCGAGACACTACATAAGTAAGTGTTGACCCGGGTTGACTCGCTTTGACTTTTCTTTGTAGCGCTCGCTTCGCATCGCTTTGGTTTTGAACTGTAGCGCTCGCTTCGCTTCGCTTTGGCTTTGAACTGTAGCGCTCGCTTCGCTACACTGTTCTTCGGTACGCTTCACTTCAGCTTTGCTAGACTTGCTTCGCTTCGAAAAACACACTCAAGCGAGTGGTCTTCACTTGAAAATTTGAAGCCTAAAATCTAAGCAAATTAAAGAGCCATCCTAACAGAGTAGGCTTTAGAAAAATTCTAACTTATTAACTACATCAAAATGGGTCGCTTGGGAACAGAACGCTTTGGGGTTTTGGGATCATATCAAAACACTAAGATATCCCTTATAGGTTCCCCCTTAACACATTCGTTCTTAACAATTCCCAACAGCAATGCGTTCAACTCACTTCACCAATCCATCTCTGGAAAATCAATCATCCTAACCCCCGGCAGTGATGATGCCAAAAAGGGGGAAGGACAAAGGAAGGATGGAGGAGTTGGAGGTTCAGGAGAGAGTGGAGCTGTTGGAGTGGAAAGGATGTTGGAAGGAGGAAGTGGTGCAGGAGAAGAGGAGGAAGTTTTAGATAATGAAGCGAGGGCTTTGCGTGCGAAGAAAGGGAAGGTGAAGCTCACGGAGGAGGAGCTTTTGAAGAAACCCAAGGAGCCCAGCAGGCCTATTGAGGAGAAAATCCTTGGCTCCTCAATCGTTCGTCATCCTCCAGTGGTGGTGATGACTAAGGAACAAAGGGAGAGGCAGATTGCGGAGGACGAAGCCTTGGCGTGGCAGATGGAGCACGATTTTGATCTGGGAAGGCTAACTCTTGCAGGTGCTTCAGGTTCCAAAGCGCCCGATTCAGCCGCCGCACCCGCTTCAACTGCCGCGGTCGCTTCAACGACAGTTGGGGCCACTTCATCAGCTCAAGCAGTCGTCCCGCCAAAAGTTGCAGAATCTAAGAAGGACATGCCGCCTCCCCCACCACCAAAGCAAACCTTGAAGTGTGCTGCGCCAGAAACAAAAGATGATCACGCGGCCAAGCGCCAAATGATCAAACAAGCAGTCGCCTCGAGAGTGGAGAAGCAGGAAAGGAGTATGAAGAGAGGAGATAGCTGGAAGGAGAAGGAAGAGAAGGAGAAGAGGATTAAGGCCAAGCGACTCGAGGTCATTGATGGCCGGATTGAGGAACACTTCAGTGAAGTAAAACTCATCCAATCCGCCATCTGCCGAAGTGCCTTCGTTCCCTTCATGCCTGACGAGTCCGAAGCTTGCGAGACTCAGTCCATTATCGATGCATGCGACGTGACGGGAAGGGAGATGGTAGATTCGGGACGCTACCCTCTTAAGGAGGAGCAAGATCACATCCGCAAGCGTCTCAATGAAAAGAGACCTATCTGGAGCACGGAGTCGAGCGCCAAATTCCATGCTGTTATGAAGGAGTTAGCCAACAGATCAGAGGAGGAACTGGCAGCTAGGAGGAATGATCATCCCATCGCAAGGGAGATTGAGGAATTCATTCCAAGAGATCTCCGCGATCAGTGGCTACTCTACAAGGAACTCTTTATCAAAGCCTACTATTTCTGGGGAGTAGTGCCACTACAGGATGAGTGCTCGCGGATGAGTGCCCTCAACAACTTCCTGTGCGCATACGATGAGAAGATGCGGAGGAAAATCTTCACGATGGCTGAGCTTGCGGAGCCCAAATCCCTTATCATCAAGGTGCCTGAAATGAAGAGGTTTCCAATGCCATTTCTTCCAGGCACAAGGATTCCTGATCTCAGCATCACAGATGCGGAAGTAAACGAAGCATTCAGATTGGAGAGCGCATGGAGAAGTCCAACCATCCACACTGTTGGGACCTTGGAGTTGAATGTGCTATCTGCTTACTTTACTGAAGAGAAGAAGAAGGAGAAGGTGACGGAGGAGAAGGAGAAGGACAAGGAAGAAGCTGCAGGAAACCTCTGAGTTTCAAGCTTCTTGTTTTGAAACTGATGTTCATCAATCTATCCAATTTACTTTCTGTCACTCTTGTGTTACTTTACAAGCTTTGTGGATATTTTATCCTTATGCTACAAACTCAAAAAAAATTTAACCGAAAAAAAAAGGGGAAAGGAACTTAAAAATTAACTCAAACGAAGCTGCAAAGGAAGCAGTCGCTTGAAGTTCCTTCCACGGTTAGATAGACTAGATTTCGATAATCTTAAGTCTTTGGGTTTTGGCATCATCAAAAAGGGGGAAATTGTTGGGAATTGTTAAGAACAACATGTTAAGGGGGAACCTATAAGGGATATTCTATTGTTTTGATTTGATCCCAAAACCCCAAAGCGTTCTGTTCCCAAGCGACCCATTTTGATGTAGTTAATAGGTTAGAATTTTTCTAAGCCTACTCTGTTAGGATGGCTCTTTATTTTGTTTAGATTATAGGCTTCAAAAGTTCAAGTGAAGGCCACTCGCTTGAGTGTGTTTTCCAAAGCGAAGCAAGTCTAGCGAGCTGAAGTGAAGCGTGCCGAAGAACAGTGTAGCGAAGCAAGCGCTACAGTAGATTCAAAGTGAGTCTGCCAAAGCGAAGCAAAGCGAGCGCTACAGTTCGAAGCCAAAGCGAAGCGAAGCGAGCGCTACAGTGTAAAGTCAAAGCTAGTCAACTCTAGTCAGCAATTTCCAAAGCAGTCACTAGGGAACTTTATTTCCCGAAGCGACTCACTACAGAATGACTACGAAGTGACTCAACTAAAAACGGACGCTACAACTTCAAAGCGAAGCAAGCCACTACCTACCAGAAAGCGACAACGCAATTCCCGCTCCGAATTTGAACACTAGTCAACTGGAGATCTCCGCATTTATTACGAGATCTCCATGTGTCGAACGCGGAGAGGAGCAGAGGAGTTGACTGCCAGGCTGACAAGGCGCCGTAACAGTACTGGGTCGCTCCAGTTACTGTTGAAATTGGAACTTAGCCATTTCTGGCAAAAATCCAAATCTGCGCGTCTGAAAAGCAGCCAGCCTGTGCAAGTACTGTCGAGAGGAGGAGGGACAAGGCCACCAACCAAGCAACGGATCTCAGCCAACCCTCCGCCTATAAATAGTGAAGGATGAAGAAGAAGAAAAATAGAACACTACTTGAGCATTCGAGCGCATACAGCAAACAAACACTCCCAAGCCTTTGAGCAATCTTCGAGTCTTTGTTTCCAAGTGTTCTCCGAGTTCATCGGAACTCGTCTTCACAACCTTCACACTTAGAGTCTAAGCCCACTTCAAATATCCAAGCTTAGAAGGAGAGCTCTAGCCTACTTTGCATCTACTGTAAAGAGCTCTTCATAGTGTGTTCGTCTACCAAAAACCCTAAACTCTGTCTGTTAGGTTTTTGAGTCGTCGTTAGGTTGTCTCAATCCAAGACTCTTCTTTCATCGATTGAAGAAGTCTCGATCATAGAGTTTAGATCCAAGCTTGCACCTACATCGTTTGTGTAAAGCTCGATCGAAACTAGGCTGTAAGGAGAGCCCGTAATCTCCCTGTCTGTGTTTGACTGAAGCAAGTGAAGCTTCCAGTCTTGTCTAGGTTTGTGTAGTGAACCCGCAATCACTACGTCTGTCGTTGGATCCAGGCAAGTGAAGCCCGATCTTGACTAGGCTTTTGAAGAGCCCGAAATCTTCAAAGTTCTTGAGTGAAGAGAACAGTTGCCGTCGTGCAACAAGTGGACGTAGGAGCTTTATCTCCGAACCACTATAAATCTCTGTGTCGTATCTCTCTAACCCTAATCTCTTTACTGTATTTGATTATCCATTGCACGTGCGTCTAAACAAACGAACTTGAATTCTTTAATTACTTAGGAAAGATTTTAGCTCACCGAATTTCCGCATACACGAGTAAAGACTCCCTCTTGATCAAGTCCTTACTTCGGTCAAGCAGGCAAGCTACGTACTGTAGATCTAGCTTCAGCTAGGTCTTAAGTGTCAAGCGAGCTCTTTACTTATCACTCTTAGTTAAAGGGAAAAAGTTGAAAAACTTGAAATACGTATTCCCCCCCCCCCCCCCCCCCCCTCTACGTATTTCCCCTATTAACAAACCGGGACCAACAATAGCTGCTCTAAGAAGCAAGATTTGAAGAGGAAACCGGATCCTCTGAGCTAGATGAATGAGAAGATGGAACTTCGCCCGGAGAAACGAGGGAAGCTTCATTTGAATTCAAGATAAGAGTAGCTTGTTGAGAAGAGGAGGGGCATAAAATCTTTTCCCTTGTTAATTCCTAACGGGAAAAAAGAACCAGTGAACACATAATAACAAGTACTTAACAAATAAGCATAATCATAGCAAAGAAAAGAAGGACACCTCATTGAAGGCCTTTTCCATAAGCCTCATGATTGTAGCCTCAACAGGAAAAAGAGGAAAAAGGGGGGCATCCCAAGCAGGAAGATCCTCGGAGGACTTAATGGGTTGCCGAAGGACTTCAGAAGCTTTTCTCAACACAGGCATAAACCAAGGTTCTCCAGTAGGGATGAAACAATTCCTCTTGAGGGCCTCGGGTTTCGTTTCAAACATATGTATTATGGGCACCAAATTGATAGAAGCGGCCCGCTCAGGGACGCCCAGTTGATTGCAGCATTCGAAAACCACATCAGCAGCCCAGCTTGTGAGGGGATCTATCATTCGTGCCCAAAAATAGGGAAAATTGATGTACGCCTCAGGGAATTGCTTCACTAGGGAATCTATGAAAACCTGACCATAAGGGGACATTAAAAAGTTTGATCGGCAAGCTTGTATCCCCATGGAAATACCTTCATCGAAACCTTTCTTCATTCCTTCTGCGAAAGAAGAAGTCCGAACATGATCTAACTCTTGTTCATGAGTGAGAGTTGCTTGTTCTGCTTGCATAGTGAAGTTTGCCTTCATTTCCAATGTTCTTTCTAAAGAAGCCTCTAGGGCTATATCTAGTTCCCTCACGCGCTCTGATAATGAAGCCAGGCGCAGCTCAAGAGCAGAGCAGTACTTCTCCTTATCACGGAGACAGTCTCAAAGATCACGAGCCTTAACTTGAGCGCGGTCCCTACTTTGCTCAATCTCGGATAGAATCTCTAGAAACTGGTCAAAAGCCAAAGCCCGAGCGCCAAAAGAGGGTGTTGAAAACTGGTTCACCCCTGCAAACCCAGAAGAATGAAAATTGCCCGTATTTCAGAAAATAGAGATACATATGCCTACCCCAATCAAGGAGGGAGAAAAGAAATAGGACTTACCATGTGTCTCGGAATGGTTAGGAGAGGAAGGATTGGCAGGGCAGAAGCCCGACCGAGGTTTCATTATTATTATCTCTTGAAGGTTTTCCGGAGAAGGATTTGGGACGTTGTCGTCTGCAGGGGACGGCTCAGAGACGTCATCCGAAGAGGAAACGGACCCAAGATTAGCGGCTCTCACTTCAATCATCCTTTGTGATAATTTCGCTTGAATTTTTCATAGCATTTCTCCATTATCAGGATCCATGACTGAAAGTGGCTGTCGACAAAACCCAATCTTTAAAACCCTTGAGAAAGTACAAGGAAGTTTCCATCAAAAAAAAAAAAAAAAAGAGAAGAAGAAGGAGAAGGAGAAGAGGGGGAAAGAAAGATCCCTGTTAAACATAGGGTATGTAAACATCAGAGAGAAAGGTAACGATAAAAGATTTACCTGGTAAAAATGAAGAACAGAATACTTCCTCAAAATGCAAGGCAAAAGGTGAGAATGCCTCTGTTTGTCTAGGAGATGCAGTAGAAAGAGGAAACCGAAAAGACAAAGAGAATAGGAAGTGATATCTCACTTATCCCACCCCGGCTTATAAAAGAGGGAAAGAAGCCTTTTCGTTTCTAAAAAGTAATGTACCTTTCCTATCAAAATATATTATTTCAATATTCCTCTGTTTGTGAAAAAGAAGCAATGACCAACGTACGAGTGGGTTTTTTCCCGCCAAAATCCCGGTCAGAAGCCTTCATGTGAATACTTCTGGACCTGGGGGGGGGGGGGGGGGAGTAACTGATAGGGACTAGTATCAACCTCATTATCCAGATAAACCAATCCATTAGAAAGATACTCTTCTTATAAGTTTGGAATGTTACCTCCTTATTTCACCTAGATATAAAATTATGATTGTGTCCCTTGTTCCAAAATATTGGATGTTCTCCGCTGATTGATGAGATTTAATTAGAATGAAAGGAAAGGTAAGATCTAGATAGAACTAGATCTGGTATCATCATCAAAGAAAACCACTGTCGATCTTGATAGGGCCTCAAACGGAAATGGCCCCATACAATAGCATATTACCAGAAGTCCTATAGGTTTTTAAAAGCCTCGAACGCTCGAAGCAGATACAAGATATGTCCCACACAGAAGCTAGAAGTCTTACTCCTTCCCAGAAGCCATATAGGATCTACGGGCATCTGTCGGGGTCGAAGCATCTGATCAACGCCCCCAAGCATCTGGCAGAACCCTAGGTTCTGTATAGCACGCCATCCGCGTGACTCTACATACTCTAGAGTGAGGACCACTGCACTCATGACGGAAGGAATCTTACCTTTATGAGAATTCCTTTTCTGTCCTTCCTTCACACGAATGCTTGCTTTTTCATCCTCCTTGCACCTATAAATACCCGACTATTGTGTATTTCATCATATCTCATAATCACAACTCAACTCTCCATACAAACACGCACTCTTGCGTACTGTTTCATCCACTTACACACTACTCTCCGAGCTCCTTTGAGCTCGAGCAGCCCAGGCTTCTGAAGCCTCCTGCCGGGAATCATCACTCACAGTCATTTCCATCCCTCTTCTTCTACACCGAGAAAAGCCTCTTTCTCTCACTATCTTGAGCTTAAGGTAAAACCCTCATTCTCTAAGAGGAATGAGGCCGAACAGAGCTCCGTGCTCTTCACTTCTTTCCTCTCCCTGTTGCTTCGTTTCTTCATCGTTCACTTAAATGAGTATTATATTCCATGGATTCTTCTAGTTCATAGCCAAATGTGCCTTAATACGCCTCTTATCTAGTCATAAAGCTTGATTATCATTCAGCGTTTTCTACGTAAACTACGTTCTATATAAAATACGTGATTACCGTTCTTTGAATGTACGAATCTCTTGCTCTTTATTACTCAAACGCTTTATCATGAACACTCTTTGAAAAACATGATGAATAATCTCTTAAATTGTTGTGGATCTCCAACCCGGATCTATCATATACTACGTAAATAACTCAAGTTAATAGGAAAATACACTTTCCTTAACCTTAGGATATCATTTCCAAGGAAATGTGATATATCAGACGCCATGAAATAATACTGAGTGACAATTAAAAACGCTTCCCCAGAGCATCAGATGCCCAATACAGCTATAAGGCACGTTTTATGCAGAAGCTGGAAGTCTTATCTCCTCCCAGAAGCTATACGGGATTTGTTGGCATCTGTCAAGATCGAAGGATCTGATCAATTCCCATAGGCATCTGACAGAGCCTGAGGTTCTGCGCGACACACAGTCCGCGTGACTCTATGTACTATAGAGTGAGGACCACTGCATTCATGACGAGGGATATCTTGCCTCCATAGGAATTCCTTTTCTGTCCTTCCTTCACACGAATGCTCACCTTTTCACCCTCCCTACATCTATAAATAACGGATGGTTGCATACTTCATCCATCATCACATCACATCACAACTCAAATCTACACACACACGCTCTTTGCGTACTATTTCATTCACTCACACATTCTTCCACGGGCACCCTCGAGCTCAAGCAGTCAAGGCTGCCGAGGCCTTCTTCCGGGAAGCCTCATCCACGATCACTTCCATTCCACCTTCTTGACACCGAAAGAGTCTCCTTCACCTACTACCTTGAGCCTAAGGTAAAACCCTCATTATCCAGAGGGAATGAAGCTTAGCTGAGCTCCGAGCTCCGCGCTTATCTCTTTCTCCCTACTTCATTTCCTCATTATATGCTTGAATGAGTGCTAAACTCCATGGATTTTACTAGTTTATGGCTAAATACGCCCTTTATTTAAGCACATAGCTTGATCACTACTCGTTATTTCTACGCAAACAATGCTCTGTACAAAATACATGATTATAGCTCTTCAAACGCGTGAATCTCTTGCTGTTTACCGCTATGATGCTTTATCCATGAATGCTCTTTGCAAACACATGATGAATAATCACTTAAATCGTTGTGGATCTTCAACCCGGATCTATCACTTAGGAACAAGAAATACGACACCAAAGATTTAGAGTGGTTCGGTGATAAGACACCTACGTCCACTTTGTTGCATGCTGCAACAGTTTCTTTTCACTTAAGAAACCTTGAGGATTACGGGTTCCCCAAAAACCTGGACTGGATCGAGCTTCACTCGCTTGGATCCGAAACAACTACGAGGAGATTACGGGTCCTCCACAAAACCTAGCTAAGATTGAGCTCTACACAATCGATGAAGGTGTAAGCTTGGGTCTACACTCTACGATCGAGGTTTCTGCTATCGATGAAGGCAGAACCTTAGATCTTACAACAACCGTTCTACACAACTCAAACTCTAACAAACTTGACGAAAAAAGGGTTTAGGGTTTGGTTTGGAAAACACTCTAAGTGAAGAACTCTTTACAGTGAATGCAAAGGGGTAGAGTTCTTTTCTAAGCTTGGATATATAAGTGGGCTTAGATTCTACAGAGTGAAGGTTGCAGAGACAAACTTCGATAGTGCTGAAGCTTGGAGAACACTTAAACAAGAACTCGAAAGATTGCTAGAAGGTTTGAGTGCTTGTTTGCTCTGCGCGCTGAAATCTCAGGTAGTGTTCTACTTCTTCTCGTCTGTGGCCTCCACTATTTATAGTGTGGGAAGTGGACTGGAGTTGTTGAAGGTTGGTGGCTTTGTCCCTCCACACTCGACAGTACTTTGCTTTTGACCTGCAGCTTTTCAGTCGCGCGCTTTTCTTCTTTCAAAAAATGGCTAAAAGCCAAGCACAACAGTAACTGGAGTGTCTAGTACTGTAGCGGCGGCTCTGCTGGTCTGGCGGTCAACTCTCGTGCTCCATTCTTCTCGTAACACGTGGAGATCTGCAATTAATGCCTCGATCTTCACTTGACTTGAGTTTGAACTTCGAGTTTGAACGGGGCGGGAATTTTGAACTGTCGTTTTCAAGCGCTGGGAAAGTGGCTCGCTTCGCTTTAGTTTTTGAGCGTACGCTTTAGCGTAGTCGGGTTGACTCACTTTGATTTTACTGGATGCGCTCGCTTCGCTTTATCCCGGGTAGGCTCGCTTCGCTTCGATTCACACTCAAGCGAGTGGTCTTCTTGCTTCGCTTGAAAACCTGCAAATTAACCTAAAGCGACTAAAGCATAAATAAGCCATCCTAACATATTAAGCTTGAAAAATTATATCCTATCTAATCAAAATAGGGTCGCTTGGGAATAGGATTTACATAGAGGGTTTTGGGATCTAATCAAAAATAGATAATATATTTTATTAAAGTATCCCGTTAAGTTCCCCCTTAACACAAGAATCCTTAACAGTTCCCAACAATTTCCCCCTTTTTGATGATGCCAAAACCCAACACTTTAACCACTGTAAGAACTTCAAGCGACTGAATCCTTCACAGTCTTTTCCATTTTTTATTTTTTTAAGTTCTTATGGTTTTCGTGTAGGCTTTGTAGTCACACAAAGCAATTAAATGAACACGACGCTTGACAGAAAAATAAATTGGATAGATAGTCAAGCATAACACAATGAGAGAGAGATCATGATTCATCCATGATGTATGCAGAATAAACTTTGGGCTTCGTGGTCTTTGTGGTTTCTTCACTCTCTCTGTGTAGGCGGTCCAATTCCAGGGCTTCATCTATTTTGTCATCAAGAACCCTGCGATTGAGAATTTTAGAGTTCGGCACTCTAGGCTTGGGAAACAACATTCGCTCAGGAATCTTGACTATCCATTTCTTCGGCTCCGCAAGCTCTGCTTCTATGAAAATCATCCTCCGTAGCGGCTCATAGCACAACACCATAAAATTATTCAGTGCGTCAAGCTTGGAAATGGAATCTTGGCCGGGGACTACTTTCCAAAAGTAGTAGGCCTTGATGAATTTCTCGCAGCATTCTTTCCAACCCTCCTTCAGCTCTTTGGATATGAAATCCTCAATGAAGCATGCGTCAGGGTGATTGGCTCTCCTCGCTTCAATTTCATCAAAGGGCCTCTCGGTCAGTTCCTTCAGCCCGCTCCTGAACTTCTCGCTTTGTGCTGAATTGAAGATTGGAGCTTTCCTGTTGACGAATTTCCTGATGAAGTCCTGTTCTTCTTTGGTGTACCTGTTGGACTCCACCATTTCTTTGATTATTTTGCTGCAAGCTTCTATATCTGCTGCGAGGTAACACACCTTGAATTCGTCTGGAGTGAATGGGATATATCCGCTGCGCATCAGGCTCGCTTGAATAAGCATGTTTTCGTTAAGCAGTTTAGTGGCCCTTTCCTCCACCTTCTTCATTCTGGCCTGCCTAACAGCTTTTTTCCTTTCTGCCTCTTTCTTCTTTTCTTCATCCTCCTCCTTCTTCTCAGCTAAACGAGACGCTTTGGCTGCAAGACTTGCTTGAATCTTCTGGCGCTTGGCCGCGGGTTCCGCTTCTTTCCTGGCTGGAGCGGGCCGCTTTGTTGAAGTCTTTGTCGGGGCTGCTTGGGGCGGCGTCGCTTTGGCCTGGGTTTTTGCAGGGGGTGCAGTGAGAGCTTTGAGTGGAGCTGCGGGTACAATAGCTTCGGAAGGCACGGCCTGGATGGGCTTGACCTGAGGAATCTTCATTACTCCCTCATCCGCCATGAGAAATGACTGCATGGCCACCAAAGTTGATGCCAATGTAGCGTCGACATTTAGATTTGCAGCATCGGCGGCGGCAGTAACTCTCGCTCTGTGGGTGGCAGCAACAGATGTAGACGCGGCGAGCAGCTTCGGCTGGTCAGAATTTTTGGGCTTATCTTGATAAACCGCAATTGCTTTGCCCTCCTCCTTCTCCTTCTCTCCTTCCTTCCCTTCTTTCTTCCCTTTCCCCTTTTTGGCATCATCAATAGAACTGCCAATGGGTACTGGGATAGCTGTCTTCTCATCCAACGCACAATGCAAGCTTGCGAATTCATTGATCATAGCTTTGAGCATTCCATCTGTACGTTCTGCAAATAGCCCTTCCTTTGCAAGCACAAGCTCCGCCGTCTTCTTGGAGACTTCCTCCAGCAGGAAGGGACATTGCTTTTCTCACTCAATGATAGCGCTCTCTCTTTCTGCAATGTTCGATTCCTTCACTTCCACTGCTGCGAAGCGATCGGTGAATTCAGCCTCAGCCTCTGCTCGAAGCTCCTTTAGTTTTTCCTGCATAGAAAAATTAGCAAAATTTTGTGAGGCTGCAAGCTCAGCTTCACGGGTAGCAAGCTCTGCTTCACGGGCATTGAGAGCGGTATGGGCAGTGGCAAATGATTGCACGCGCCGAGTGAGAATGGCCGCTTTGTCCTCCATCTCCACATTAGCCAAGTCTAGTTGGACTCGCTTCATCGTGAATGCTAGAGCTTCTCTCCTGTGGCTCTCCAGCTCGCTTAAATCCTCGTCATATTTGCCTTGGAGGATAGCCTTGTCATTCTCCGCAGTTGTCTTGGCCAGCTTGGCACGAGTGAGATCTTTTTGAAGGGATTGGATCTCATTGGCCTTCTTGCCCAACTCCTTCTCATAGGCTGCTTTGGCCTTCTCCATTTCCTCCTTGTGCCTACGCACAAGCGAGGCCACCTCTTCTTCCTTCTTCTTCAGTTTACCTTCCAAAGTGACCAGCTTGGAAGTGAATGCTTTTAGTCTCTTCCTCTCCTCCTCAAGCGACAGCTTGGCATCCTCTCCTCTCTTCTTTTCCTCCTCTTGCTTCCCAGTAAGCTCTTCCTCCTTTTCAGTCAAATTCTTCTTTTGGAGTTTCACCTCCTCCGTGAGTTGGAAGATTTCATCATCCTTCCTCCTTATCTCTCCTTTTAAATCAAGAATCTCTTGATTTTTGGCAAAGAGATCCTCCGCATACTTCTCCGCTAGCTTCTGCTCATGCTCTGAGAGCTTCCTCTCCAGTAGCTCGGCGTTGGGATAGGCTCACTTGACCACAGCGTCAAGTAGCTCTAAGTATTTGGGTTTATTTATCAAATCCTTAAACCCTTCAACTCCGTTAAACTGGAGTTGAGCAGCCTCCTTTTCTTCTATCGATTCTTCAGAAAAGGCCTTCCTTAGGTAGAAGATTTTATAATACTCAGTGCCACGGTATGTGACATAAGTAAGGAAGTCAACTGCTTGATTGAGGAATGCTTCATCCATTGGCACACGCGAGTACCTCTTCTTCACCTTCAAGGCAGCTTGCGTCCAATCGTCACGGTAAACGCTGGAGCGCCTTGTCTACGGGAGTTATGGGGGGTGGTTGAATGGTTGTTTGTGAAGGGATATTAGTGTCGAGGGTATTGGTGGGAGATGCTGGGGTAGTGGTTTGAATGGGGGCTTGGGATGGTTCGAAGATTTGGTAAGCTTCAATTGGGTCTGGGTTAAGAAATGGAAGATCAGGTAATGTGTGGGTGCTTACAGACTCCTCGTCTTAATAGACGGTTTGTCTGTGCACGAAAATGCCTTGTGGATTTTTGGGGTTAGTGGATTGGGGCTGAAATGGGGGTTCGGAAGCTTGAGGTTGGGCAGTTTGTTCTGTTTGTGGCTGGATAGTTTGGGGTTGGCTAAGATTTGTTGTAGAGGCTTGGGGTTGAGGTTGGTTTATTTCATCTCCTCCCGGTGATGGTGCAAGCTTATCTCTAAGCTCAGTCACGCTCAACGATGTGCCGGAGGGAGAAGCTTCTTCTTCTACTTCTTCTTCAAGCGAGGCAACTCGCTTGGACTTTTTCGTAGGGGCCGCTCACTTCTTGGCCGGTGAAGCAGCCCGCTTCTTCCCCTTTCCCTTCTTTTGCTGCGTAAGGAAGGCCACTGGAGGGCGCACTTCCTTTTGTAAAATTCCTCTATCAATGAGCGGCTTCCCTGGCTTGACCAGGTCGTGGAATATGCTCGATTTCTTGTACGGGGTCGTCTTCGCCCAGTTCCGGTTGGGGAACAGTTGTTCCAATGCGTATGAAAGCTTCCCGAAAATGCGAAGCTTCCCCTTCCTGATGATATTGACATCACTGCCTTCCTCGAATTTGAATTCCTTGGCAGCGTCTTGGATATTTCTGATGATCCACTTGAAGCAGTTGAATTTGGTTCCGCTAAGACTATCCACTATTGCAGTGACGGCGAACAGTTTGCTATCGGAGACCTGCCCAAGACCTCTGATGTGGCAAACCACATATTTGGTGTAAAGCTCGCCTATGAGATTGGAATGCCACGGCACAGGTTAGAATATATACAATTCTAACCCGTGATATGGGCTTACATAGTTAGAACGTAGGTATTTCTAACGGGTGGAGTGAACCCGTTTGGAATGCCACGGCACAGGTTAGAATATATACAATTCTAACCCGTGATATGGGCTTACATAGTTAGAACGTAGGTATTTCTAACGGGTGGAGTGAACCCGTTGGGAATGCCACGGCACAGGTTAGAATATAAACAATTCTAACCCGTGATATGGGCTTACATAGTTAGAAAGTAGGACCCTAAACCCTAAACCCTAACCCGTGATATGGGCTTACATAGTTAGAACGTAGGTATTTCTAACGGGTGGAGTGAACCCGTTTGGAATGCCACGGCACAGGTTAGAATATATACAATTCTAACCCGTGATATGGGCTTACATAGTTAGAAAGTAGGTATTCCTAACGGGTGGAGTGAACCCGTTGAACCGGTGGACAGAATCTGTAAGGAATGCCACAGCACAGGCTAGAATATAAATAATTCTAACCCGTGATATGGGCTTACATAGTTAGAAAGTAGGTTATTCTAATGGGTGGAGTGAACCTGTTCGGGATGCCACGATACGGGTTAGAATATACCAAATTCTAACTCGTTATATGCGATTATTACGTAAGAAAATAGGTAATTCGAACAAGTGGACAGAACCTGTAAGGAATGCCACAGCACAGGTTAGAATATAAACAATTCTAACCCGTGATATGGGCTTAAATAGTTAGAAAGAAGGTATTTCTAACGGGTGGAGTAAACCCGTAGGGAATGCCACGATAAAGGTTAAAATATAGTTAATTCTAACCCGGGTTATGCGAATATAGCATTAGAAAGTGGGTATTTCTAACGGGTGGACTGAACCCGTAGGGAATGCAAGGACACAGGTTAGAATAGACTAAATTTTAACACGTAATATCGGATTATAACGTAGAAAAGTATGTATTTCTAACGGGTGAACAGAACCTGCTGGGGATGCAACGACACAGGTTGGAATATAATATATTCTAAGTCTTGATATGCGACTATGACGTCAGCAAGTTGGTATTTCTAACGGGTGGAATGAACCTGTTGGGAATGCCACGCAATAGGTTAGAATGTACTACATTCTAACTCAAAATATGCGACGTAGGAAATTTGGTAATTCTAACGGGTGGATTGAACCCGTTCGGAAAGCCACGTCAAAGGTTAGAATATAATAAATTCTACCCATTTATATGGGACTGTAAAGTTAGAAAGTTGGTATTTCTAACGGGTTGACTGAACCTACTGAGAATGCAACGTCATAGGTTAGAATATACTACATTCTATCTTGGGATATGATATTATAGCGTAGGAAAGTTGGTAATTCAAACGGGTGGACAGAACCTGTTGGGAATACCACGACACAGGTTATATTATACTACAATCTAACTTGGGATGTGATATTATAACGTAAGAAAATTGGTATTTCTAACAGATGGACAAAACCTGTTGGGAAATGCCACGAGACGAGGTGGAATATACTTGATAGATCCGGGTTGGAGATCCACAACAATTTAGGGTATTATTCATCATATTTTTGCAAAGAGCATTTATGGGTAAAGCGTTATAGCAGTAAAGAGCAAGAGATTCATGCGTATAGGAAGCCATAATAAAGCATTCTGTACAGAGCATGATTGGTATAAGAATAATGAATGATAATCAAGCTGTGTGCTATGTGTAAAGGGTATATTTAGCCATAAACTAGTAAGATTCATGGAGTTTTGCACTCACATAAGCAGATAACGAAGAAACGAAGTAGGAAAAAGAGAGAAACGAGGAGCGCGGAGTTCCGTTGAGCCTCATTCCCCTTTAGGTAATGAGGGTTTTACCTTAGGCTCAAGGTAGTGTGTGTAAGAGAGAGAGATTCTTCCAGGCGTCGAGGAGAACGGATGGAAGTGAGAAGGAACTGGGGCTTCCCGAAAGAAAGCTTCGAACGCCTTGACCGATTGGGCTCGGAGGAGCTCGTAAGAGAGTATGGAATTGAATGGAACAGTACACAAAGATGCGTGTTGTTTGTAGAGAGTGATGTTGTGATGATGATTGAAGTGTGCGTTCATTTAGTATATATAGATGTAAGGAGGGTGGAAGGGTGAGCATTCGTGTGAGGGAAGGACAGAGAAGTAATTCCCGGGGAGACAAGATTCTCTCCGTCATGAGTGCAGTGGTCCTCACTCTATAATTTGTAGAGTCATGCGGACTGTGTGTGGCACAGAACTTCGGGTTCTGTCAGATGCCTATAGGATTTGACCAGATCCTTTACCCTAGACAGATGCTAACGGATCCCACATAGCTTCTGGGCATATGACCTCACAGCCTCTGTATCAACTAGGACCTGGTCAGATCCTGTTTATTCCGATGTGAGGTTGAGCACCTGTGATTTCACAAAAGATGCTTTTACTCCCTATTGGGAGAACGCCACGTGGCGAGGCTGATATTCATCCCTATCAGCTGCTCCCCCCCTAGGTCCAGAAGTATGCTACATTAGCTTCTGGTAAGGTGTTGGTAGGGAAAAGTTATATGGGAATACCTTAGTGTTTTATAGTATGGAAAATAGTGCGACGTTTAGTCTTCCGAGGACAAAAATTCTGACTCTCTTTATATTTCACAGAGGATGTTTTTTTTTTTTTTTTTTTTTTTTTTTCGCGCGTGTTCACACGCTTAAAAGAGGGGGTAATTCCCATTCCATAGAATTAATTAGATCCCGGAGTGTTGGGGGGAAACACGCCTTTTCCCCTTCCCTTTTCTAAAATTTATGAGTAGTAACTACCCACTTTTCTTTATATTCATCAAACTTTCGGAAGAGAGGAAGAAACCCTTCCCTTTTCCTTTCAACTCCTTGGAGCTTTTTCTCTCTACTACACAGGTATTTTTCTACATTTTGCCTTTCTTTTAAACTTTCCGCTGTCGTCCCTTTAGATGAATGCCATGAAATCCTCCTCTTCTCGACGAAGTACTTCCGGACATCAGGGTCATAACCGGTCCATCAGATCCGCTTCAGGATCTGGGGTACAGAAGGGGGACGCCGGGGATAAGCCAAGGAAACAACTTTTACCCTTGGAAAAATACGAACCCTCTGCTCTAGATAGAACAACCTTAGACGGGTTTGTGAGAAAAGCGAAGGAATTTGGGGGATATTCTTTGAGAATTCCCGAGAAGGATGAGCGACCTTCATCGCTGACACCTCCTTTTAAGGCCTTTTGGTTTTTTCAATTAGGGTCTGGATTGCGTTTTCCGGTGCCCCACTTCTTTTCTCGCATTGCCTATCTATACAATGCTCCTCTGAATCAACTGAACCCGGCCTCTATTCGCAAGGCCGCTTTTTTCCATATAATTGCTAGCATAGAGGGGGTGAGAGATACGGCGTTCCTCTTCTTTCGCACCCGTGAACTAAAGCACAGGGATTCTCATCTATATTTTTCTCCCAATGTTAGGTTTGCGGAAATATATGGCAAGTATGAATCCATAGATAAAGATTGACATAAATGATATTTGGTAGTTAGCCCTCCTCCTGGCGCTTCCTGGAATATCCCTGATATTAATTTGTATAGGAATCCTGGTAAAGAGAAAACCTCCCGATCCCTTCCTCAGAAATTATCTTCTTGGGAAAAAGAAATAATGTCTACACTTTTAGTGAGTACCCCTCAGATCATACTATGCTTAGGCCCTTTGTAGAGAGTGAAAGTACTCTTTCCCTTTTTGGCTTGAAACCCAGCGTTCCCTGGTCTCCGTCAATGGGTAAAGATTTCTTTGGTGTAATTGCTATTTTATAATCTTTCATATATTTTTCGTTAAGCATATGAGCGATATTAATTTCCTCAATGCATGTAGGGATGGATGTTTCTAAACAAAATTTGAAGAGTAAGGCTTTTGTCAAGCTTCAGCGGATTGTTGCTGCCGCAAGTCAGAACAATGGTGCTCCTGGCCTGGTTATGGAGGCTTCCAAAGCTGAGCATGAAGCCTTTTCTTCTCCTACAGAAGGTTCCAAAGGCTTGTCTAAGCCTTCAAAAGGGGCAGATTCTCCCTCTTCTTCTCGTTCAAAGGCAAAAACTCCTCGGCAGGGGAAAAGTAGAGTTCTTACTGAATCAGGGTCAATGATGACTGCAGAGAACCTTGATTCTTCTTCTCTCCCCCTTGCTACCCCCCTCTTCTGTGGAAGGTTTTACCTTTTCTTCATCGAGTCAGGAGCTGACTGGTATGGAGGCTTCTCTTACCTTTGAGCAGGATCTGAGGATTGTCTCGAAAGATCCTCCCTCCTCTTCTAATAAGAGGAAAGGGCCACCTGCTTTTGCTCCATTTGCTAAGAAAGGCAGGCATGAATCTGACTCGTCGATGCCCAGCTCTACCTCAGGGGCCATGGTCCTTTCAACCTTTGGTTCTGCTGCTTCCAGATCCCATGCTCTTTGCGAGCGGGATTCTCAAGTTCAGGCCTTGAGTCCTTTGGCTACATTTGCTAGTGTGAACCCTTATCTTCCTCAGAAGGAAACTCAAACTTCTCAGTCTTGTCTTTCTCCATCCTCTACCGGCTCTTTGGCCTTCATCCATTCCCTTCGTCAAAAAGGTTTGGACGTCCCTCCTTCCACCATACAGGGGAAGGGTGCCAGCGTTTCTTTCCCTGGGATGGCCAGTTCAATAGATGGGGGTTTGGCTGCTATGATCCTAGATAGCATTCCCCGTGAGGAAGATTGGCGATTAGCAGAAGCTCAACCTTCTGACTTCTTATTAAAGAGGGCTGCTAGTTTCGAGTTGCAGGTATATTGTTGGGTTTACTCAATTTCTTTTTTCAGATAGGGAAAATATTTGCAGTATTTTTTATTAAATGTTCATACTATTTTCAGGCTGCTAGCTGCAGATCCATGCTAGGCATTCGTGCTTTGGCTTATGACAATTTACATGCTCACCATTCTCTCATGGAGAAAGAAAAGAAGAACCTTCAGGCTGAAGTGAGCCGCCTTCAAGAAGAAGCTCGTCAGCATGAGACTTTCAAAACCCTTCAAGGTCAGAAAACGAAACTGGAGGAGGAGCTGTCCGAGCTAAAGAAAAGGGATCAAGATAGGGAAAGTTATCTTCAGGCTCAAGAGAAGGAGATTTCTGAGCTCCGGGCTAGCTCTTCCTCTTATGCTCAACAAGCGAATGATTTTCACAAAGCTTTAAGGTCTTCAATCATGCAATTAGCAGGGGCGCATGATGCCCGTTTCGCAGAAATGGAACAGCTTAAGAGGCAGCATGAACAAGAGCTGGCCCGGGTGAGGGCTTCTTCTCACGCCGAAGGCCTAAGAAACGGGTTGGAACAGGGCCTCATCAGAGGCATGAGATGTTGCCGATCCCAGCTTCTTCTTACTCCCTATGGGCAGGCCTTTCTTGATTACTTGGCTAACCATTTGCCTGAAGCCTATCTCCACTCCCCGGGTTTCTGGGTTAGGATGACTGAGCCTCTTTCCGAATGGTCCGCAAAGTCTGTGTTTGAATGTTGTAAGATGCTGGGCGTTCCCGAAAGAGCTACATCCGTGAACTTAGGTCCCATCGTGGAGGCTTTTAGCAGGGCCCCTGAGACTCTTGCTCTTAATCGCCGGATCAGTGACCAGAATCCCTGGTATCTTCGAGTGTTTCAGAAGGCAGCTCGCATTCTTCATCGACCTCATGATCATTTGGAGTCATCGGCTCTTTGGAGTTCTCCACGTATTCAAACCTACCTTCCAGATGCTGAAGTCCAGAGGTTATTGAAGAAATTTTTTGAAGAGGTATTGTTTTGTGATCTTGGAACCTCTGCTCTCTTTTCTTTTTGCTGATCGTGTTTAGAAAATAGTAATTTTCTAGATTGTTTATTTTCATAAGTTATCTTTGTATTATATTCTCCTTTATTCTTTTTAGGAGAAAGATACTCCCGATTTACTTCCGCCCGCATGCGGGCTTCCTTTTGAAGCTTCGTCTTCCGAGTCGTTCTCCGTCGACTCCTCAGATACGGAGTCTGATGTCGATACGCACACCTTGGCTGATCAAGCTGCTTCCCTTAAGGGTTCTGGGAAAGCTTCTTCTGTTCCTTCTGGGGAAAATCAAATGGAGGAAACAGCCGAGGCTCATATCCTTGCTTCCGATGCTGGGCAGACCAACGAAGAGTCAGTTGCCGTTCATAATTCTCCTGTGGTCTCTCCCTCCCTTGATGCTACGGTCCCCCCTTCCGAGGGTCCTGTGGAACTTGTTCAAGGTGCTCCTTCCAATACCATTCAGGATGTGGTTACAGATCCCAATCGGGAAGCTGGTGACCGTTTTGTGGCTAATCTGTTCAATTCCGAGGCTACTGAGGCTTTTGCTCAAGACTAAAAATCTTTATCCACTTTGTCATTTATGTTGACTGACATTTTGAAACAGGCTTTTTTCCATTTCTATTCTAGTTTTTATTCTGAGTTTTTGGATGATTAAGATGGATTTCAAAATCTGCTTTCTACTTTTGTTGGTATGATTTTTATGGGTTTATAAAACCTCTTATCTTTGTCTTTACTTGTTGTCTTCATATGCAATGTAGTATAAACATCGACATAGAAAAAGATAGAAAAAGCATTTTAAAATAATGGAATACAAATACTCCTTATGGGGAGGATACTCCCTACTCCCCCCCCCCCCGATTGAGGCATAAGGAGTATGAGGAATTATACCTCATTTTTGGTGATGCTTTCCACAAAATGCCCCTTCGCTTTTAGGGACTCAGTTCGCATATTATGGGATTTTAAGAAATAAGCACTGTCGAAAGGTCTAATAAATTTTGTTCCCTTTCATGGGTGGATACTCATTCTTCCAGGTTTGAGGAATTGCTTACTTTAGGGTAGCTCCCATGTACCATATTGATAACTCCTTTGCATTCCAGTACCTCTTTCGGCCCGGACGCTTTTTCCTCTGCTGTTTTTCGCTTTTTGTTTTGGTCACTTTCTTTTTTAACATACTCCAGGAGCTCCCCCTCCTGTATCAGCCTCTCAATGGCTATTTTCAGATTCCTACATTCATTAGTCACATGTCCATAATCATTATGAAATTTGCAAAATTTATCTGAGGATAGATTTCTTGGGGGATGCCTGTGTCCCCTAGGGATCTGTAATCCTGGCTTCTTCATGACTATTTCGAATAGGTCATCGGGTTGTTTGATCAAAGGGGTAAAAGATTCCCCGGACAGCTCATTTTGATCAGTTGTCTTGGCATCTGAGGCCGGCCTTTTCTTTTCTTCCGGCTTCTTTTCTTTGTGATAGACCAATTCGGCCCTCTTGCTACTCAGAGCCTCTTCCATATGGATGTACTTTTGGACTCTTGTCAGTAACTCTTCGAAAGAGGTAGCTTCTTTCTTGATAAGAGAAGCAAAGAGTTGTCCTGGCTTCAAGCCGTCCACGCAGGCATGCACCTTTAGCTTTGGATCTACTCCTGGGATTTCCAGGACGGCCTCATTCAAACGTGTCATGTAGTCTCTCAGACTTTCATTGGCACCCTGTTTTATGGTCGTCAGATGCAAGGAGTTCCGAGTGGTCCTTTTAGCACTGACGAATTGTTGTAGAAAAACTTCTCTCAGACCCATGAAGGAGTGTATGGAGGCTTTTGGTAATTGCTTGAACCAGTGCCGAGCGGTTCCTGACAGGGTTGTGAGGAATACCCTGCACTTCAAGCCGTCCTGACAGGGTTGTACCAGTGCTGAGCGGTTCCTGACAGGGTTGTGAGGAATACCCTGCACTTAACCCCCTCTGAATATTGATGAAGGAGACATAAGCTTTCGAACTTCATCAAGTGCTCTTCGGGGTCTCCCTTCCCCTGATACTCATAAAAGATTGTTTTGAAATTGCTTGGAACAGGATCAGTTTGGATGTCTACTGAGAACGGGCTGTTCTCGTCAATATATAAGGGGAAGAGTTCTGATTTGTCTCTTCCCTCCATATTGTTTAAGGAAGGTTTTGGGTTTCCTTCTTTGTTTGGGTTACGAACTTCTTTTTCACTCGTCTCCGCTTCTTTTAAGACCCTTTCTGTGGCCTGCTTTTGTTCCTTCAGTCTTTTGACTTCTTTTGCCAAGAATTTCATCTGCTCTTGTTGTTGGGCATACTTCTTGGCACATGTAGTATCAGTATTCTCATTGAGATTTTCCTCATGTTCTTCAGGTCCTACTTCATCTGGGGATTCCCAATCAGTGAAGAAACCTTCTTCTTCCTCAGCTACTATCGGGGGTAGCTTGGAGACTAGCTCTTGGGTTATGCCTTGATGCATAGGCTTCTGCTTGTGCATTGCAGGAGTGCTCTTACTTCCTCCTCCCTCCTGGGTCTCGCCCACGGGATCTGTGTTTTAGGGGTTTACCCCCAAGGTATGAAGTCTTTTCTCAACAGCTCCCTCTACTACACCCTCTACGAGTGCTTTCATTTGGAGGAGCATAGCTGGAGAAAACTGAGCCTCCATGTTGACACTAGCCTCTGTCAGCATAGTGCCTTTTCCTTTGTTTCCAATTACAGAATCTTCTGGATTTCCAGTGGCTTGACCAGCCTCCTTAGAAGCAGCATCTAATGCAGCATTCATCCTTATAAGAATCTGCAAAGATTTGAGGACGTTTAGAGGATTAATTCCAGATGCTCTTTGAAAGAGACTTGAGATATATGTAATTTGTTATTAGCAAATTTTCTGCGTTCGAGCGTGGTTTGTGATGGTTTTAACAAATATAGCCTATTCATCATAAGGCTATTAAAGGATGGCATCTGCCGATATAAGATGAAGGTAAGCGAGGACGTAAGGATAGAAAACTGATTACGACGAAGGGCTTTGATATAGTTCCCTCCTCTTGACACAAGGCATCTGGCCATGCGAGATTTAGTCGTGAAACACCACTAATTTAGCAGGTCCTTTTATAACTGCCAACCATTTATAGTAGCTTTAACAAGCGTTGTCTTATAAGGCTTTTTAAGGGTGGCTTTTGCCAAAATGAGGTTGAGGTCAGTAACATCTGCCTTCACAAAATTCATTTATTAGAGTGTTTGTTTTCCTAAGGCTTTCTTTATAAAGCTTCTGGGAAGGATCTGATCATGAGGAGAGGTTATTAAGAATTTGTACAGCATCTTATTTTTATTAGTGCCTGATGCGAGATGTTTCGGCTATATGGCCCCTTTTTATATATATAGTGCCTATTTTATAGGACTATCTAATGGGATATTCCCTGTTAGCCAAGGACTATGAGAGTGACGTCCCTTATACGGGATTTATGAGAGTATTGCCTGTTGAGCCGAGCTTACGAGAGCTTGGTCTATTTTATAGAGCTTACAGAAGCGTTGCTTATCAAATTGGGCTTATGCAAGTAATATCCTCCGTAGAGGTTTATAAAGGTATTGTCTATCAAATAGATTTTTTCGAGAATACCACTTATGAGGTAGGATTTAGGTAAGGTTCTGTCCACCGTAATGCGATGGGTAAGGCTTATGGGAGTGATATATAAAAATGTCTCCTTTAAAACAAGACTTAGGGGCGCATTGCCCATTTAATGGGACTTGCAAGGAGTTTTGTCCGTTATATGGAGCTTGTGAGGATGCTGCCTACTGAGTAGGGCTTAGGAAAGGTTCTGCCCATCGCATGGGGCTTACGAAAGAGTTGCCTATTAGATAGGGCTTTGTAGAAGGTTCTGCCCATTGAAAGGGGCTTACGAAAGAGGTGCCTATTAGATAGGGCTTTGTGAGAGGGTTGCCTATTAAATAGAACTTATGAAGTGTTCTGCCCATTATATGGGGCTTACGATGGTGTTGCCTGTTAAACAGGGCTTTTTGAGAAAAAGTTATGCCCGTTATACGGGGCTTACGAAGGTGTTGCCTACTGTGTAGGGCTTCTGAAAGGAGGTTCTGCCTGTTATACGGGGCTTACGAGGGTGTTGCCTACTGTGTAGGGCTTCTGGGGGTTCTGCCCGTTATACGGGGCTTATGAGAGAGTTGCCTGTTAGACAGGGCTTCTGAGAGAAGGTTCTGCCCGTTATACGGGGCTTACGAGAGAGTTGCCTGTTAGACAGGGCTTCTGAGAGGAGGTTCTGCTTTCAGATGCGGGCTCCCTTTATCAAAGTGAATGAGGTGACCTCGTCATCTTTCAGCTCTCCGTTTTTTTTAAAGTTTTTATTATTTCGTGGGTTTTCAAGTCATGGCGATTCAGGGGCATTCGACTAGCTTTAGTAGTGATGCTCCCTCTGTAATCACCAATCCTTTGCAACTCATAGTTGGATTTCATATTTGGTAGATAACAGATAGAATTGTATGCTCACCAAGTACACAAGGTGAATCGAATGCGTTTTGAGAGTGCTGCAGTTTTTTGACCTGGCTTTCCTCCGGATTCTTCACAACCTTAAGATTTTAACAAACACAACACAGTTTAGCCATCAAAATTCATGTCATGAGAGAAATATGGCCTCGAGATCGTTTTTAATCACTGGATTAGCTTGCTATGAACAATGTAGCTAAAACAAATTCAGGGTACACATGCTAGAATTCTCCGAGAATAATATCAATCTCGCATTCAATACATATTCCTTCTATTATATAGTCACCATTCTAGGTGATTGTCGTAACAGAGTAAATGACAGGACAAATTCATGCACATATCATCAAAATCAGTTAGAGCTTCAAAGATAAACAGAGGATTATCCTTCTGGATTCATGGGCTTCAACAACCCCTCTAGATATCAAATCATAATTCATATTCAAGGAGAGAAAATCAGCTTTTCAAACACGAGTTTCTTTTTAATCCGAGTGTTTATCACAATTTCCACTTCAAAGAGAGCATAATCATAGAATCACATCACATTCAACAGCTCGTAACAATGGAGAGCTTTAGCGAATATCAACCAATAGTATACACATTTGGGTTTTTGCTGATTGAGCCACAAGCAGAACATTCCCAATCAACATAACATTAGATTTCCTCATATTCTTCACAAAAGGACACCACAAGGGGAAATCGCCCACAACATTATAGCAACGAGCTGAAATTTCGTATAAAAACAGGGGAAATCGACATCTTAGCCTCAAAAATTTCCCACGGACGGCGCCAGTTGATAGATCCGGGTTGGAGATCCACAACAATTTAGGGTATTATTCATCATATTTTTGCAAAGAGCATTTATGGGTAAAGCGTTATAGCAGTAAAGAGCAAGAGATTCATACGTATAGGAAGCCATAATAAAGCATTCTGTACAGAGCATGATTGGTATAGGAATAATGAATGATAATCAAGCTGTGTGCTATGTGTAAAGGGCATATTTAGCCATAAACTAGTAAGATTCATGGAGTTTTGCACTCACATAAGCAGATAACGAAGAAACGAAGTAGGAAAAGAGAGAAACGAGGAGCGCGGAGTTCCGTTGAGCCTCATTCCCCTTTAGATAATGAGGGTTTTACCTTAGGCTCAAGGTAGTGTGTGTAAGAGAGATATTCTTCCCAGCGTCGAGGAGAACGGATGGAAGTGAGAAGGAATTGGGGCTTCCCGGAAGAAAGCTTCAAACGCCTTGACCGCTTGGGCTCGGAGGAGCTCGTAAGAGAGTATGGAATTGAATGGAACAGTACACAAAGATGCGTGTTGTTTGTAGAGAGTGGTGTTGTGATGATGATTGAAGTGTGCGTTCATTTAGTATATATAGATGTAAGGAGGGTGGAAGGGTGAGCATTCGTGTGAGGGAAGGACAGAGAAGTAATTCCCGGGGAGACAAGATTCTCTCCGTCATGAGTGCAGTGGTCCTCACTCTATAATTTGTAGAGTCATGCGGACTGTGTGTGGCACAGAACTTCGGGTTCTGTCAGATGCCTATAGGATTTGATCAGATCCTTTACCCTAGACAGATGCTAACGGATCCCACATAGCTTCTGGGCATATGACCTCACAGCCTCTGTATCAACTAGGACCTGGTCAGATCCTGTTTATTCCGATGTGAGGTTGAGCACCTGTGATTTCACAAAAGATGTTTTTACTCCCTATTGGGAGAACGCCACGTGGCGAGGCTGATATTTCATCCCTATCAATACTGATTGATTTTATTCCAATATACAAAATGTTAACCAAAAGAAGTCGAAATTACAAAAAATATATGCGAGGTTTAAACTTGTCATGTTCTAAATCACTTAGCTATACAAAAAGTTAAACATAGAAATCAGTCCAACCTACGCGGATCTTTACAGGTGGGCCGTGTGTGCCCTGCAACACCGCATATACCGCATTTCTTAGGTTTTCGCAGTTGTTTCTTGGGTACATTGTTGCATCCTTCATATTCCAATAATGGAATGTCTTGTACAGAAACATCCATGAATACGGTGCACGCATTTGCATAATGGCCCCGCTGTTTGCATCTCTTACAATTTGCCTTACGAGGTTTTTTAGTGGGAGGTACTCCAGATGGTATACGGTTTGTGGGTGGCCTACCAGCTTGCTTGGGATTTGAAGGAGTACCAACAAACCGAGACTCGATTTCTTCAGGGAGGTGCCAATCTAAGAGAGGGGGCACAGGCATGATCACTGATGCATATATACTTCTCCAGGTTTCAGTAGAATAGTGTGAATGGACATATGACAGTGGGCTTTCATTACGGTACCTGCGATTTCGAGGGAGTAAGAACATTTCTAACTGTAAGTGTATAGATGTAAGTAAGAAACTATGTTAATTCTAACTTGAAGGTGAGAAATCATACCTGATGGCAGCTGCAGCATGTGAACAAGGAAAAAGATCCTTCTGAAAAACATTACAAGTGCACTCCTGCTTATCTAAATCCACAATATTACTGGTCTTGCCAGAAATAATATTGAATAAGAAATTAGATATGGGTTGCACAGTCCATAAATTTGCCTTGGCAATGACATTTCTCATCCTTTTTTGAGCATAGTCAGCGACCTCTTGATCACATTTGCCGGATGTGGTCCTATGCTGGTAAAACCAAGATTGGGTCAGATTCCTAGCATACTCCAGTAAAGACGTAACTGGCAATTTCCTAGCCCATTTCAACTTCCCGTTTAATGACTCGACAGCATTGGATGTGCCAAATGCATAACGTCTAACGGGGCACTTGCTCCTTGCCCATCTATTGGGGTCAATTTCCAACAACTTGGAATAGGCACCGGGTGCTGATATTTCGAGATTTCTCATATGCTCATTGAAATCATCTTCCTTGTATGCATTTGCAGCCAGATGGAAAATGTCGATAATACTAGCACCGAAGCTCCTAAGGTTTCCCTGGATGTGATAGGTACAAAGACCGTGCGATGTGCCTACATAAAGTGAAGATGACTTATGTAAATGAAACTGTTTAAGGGTAATAATTGTTTAACATGTTATACATATAAATATATACCTGGGAATGCAAATTCGATAGCATTCTTTATGCTAACGTGTTGGTCTGAAACAATTAAGAGATTATCCGGGGCACCAAAATTGTCCCGTACATGAGTCAAGAACCACTTCCATGACAAATCATTCTCTTTGTCGCCGATGCCGAATGCCAAAGGCAATATTTGTTCATTTCCATCCTTGGTGGAAGCACAAAACATGACACCCTTGTAGGGTCCCTTCAAATGAGTAGCATCAATAACTATCACCGGCCGACAATATCGAAATGCTCTAATAGCTGCATCTAATGCAAAGAAACAGTACTGGAACGTTTTGTCCACATCCGTCTGTACGTCGACAACAGATCCAGGATTCATTTTTTGGAGGATGTACAGATATTTGGCAAGCATCTGAAAATTATATTAGAATATAAGTTATGAATGAGGGGATGTGATGAGAATCATTCAATTTCTTACGAGAATCATTCAATTTCTTACAACTGTGAGTTGTTGCGTTAGTAAAAATATATAAGAATTCTAACTATTTGTGCAATCTTGTAGTCATGAACAATTATAACGCATAAACATGGTTGGAAAACAATATTATTAACTAACTCTTGGTTATTACAGTAAGAAATTAATAAATTCTAACGTTTGAATAATTGTAAACAAAGAACATATAATAGAAATTCTATGAATGTTATTAAAATTCTAACCTGAAATGACTTGTGATGATCTCCATACATAGCTTTCAGGGCTCGATTCTTACCAGCCAAGGCAGTGGGATATTTCAATCTAACACCGAAATTTCTTAAGAACTGCCCATGTATATCACGGGGCCTAAACACAAATCCATCCTCAACCATGTTTGGGAGAATAAACTCAGCAACTGCTCTTGAAGATGCGGTCGGCTCCAAAGCAATTCTCAAATCAGATATACATGTGTGGTCAACAACCTTGTAAATTCTCCAAGAACAACCAACAGATTTGCTCTTTAAACAAAACACACAAGTCAATGGGAACTTGCACTGAAGAATGTATCTAGTTGGACTTGACTTAACGGTTCAGAACTCGGCAAACTTTTTCAAATGGTAAGAATGCACAGCGGATATCATCGTTTCTTTCTTCATGAAGATTGACCCAAATTCAATGTTACCTGTGATATTAGGTTCTGTGCTAATAGGTAATGCATCGACCACCTTCGAACTCGACTAATGTGTAGCTGCATTGAATATAGTATCCAATCTGTTGTTGATTCGAAGAAGAGAATTGGAATTTGGCAACGACGGCTGCTCTACAACAACAATTTCTTTGGAGTACGGTGGGGGAGGGGCCTTGAATTTAGGGAATGCACTCACATAAATAGTGGGATATTGGGTCATATCCATCAATGCAGACCATTCGAAATTATTGGTAACTTTCATTTTTATAAGTTCACCTTCGTCTACTTGAACTAACGATATAATTTCAAATGAGAATCGGGCAGTGTCCTTCTCCAAACGATCTCCGATCTTCTCCAATAATTCTTGAAAACTCAAACCTTCCTTAGGAATTGGTATATACACTTTTGTACCACCAGTGTATCTACCGTTACACCACAACCCACCATGAACAACGATTAAGGGAGTCGCCATTGCACTGAAAAATACGGATAAGAAAATGAAAACATGTTAAAATAAGGTGGGAAAGGTGAGAAATATGTTGTACGACACGTCATATCGTATGCTCAGGTTAGATTATAATTTATAATTAAGAATTCTAACATGTGATCATTTAATTAAATAACAAAACATAACAAATCTTACTATCTATACAAAAAGGGAGCGATAGTACATAATAATTCCATACATTTCTAACCAGTTTTAAGGACATTAGTACTAAAGTTATAAATTCTTACACTAATGGTAATAAATGCTATATTTTCTAACTGCATTAGTAACATGAACAATAACATGGTGATAAAACATACTTCTGTGAATATGTAAATTCTAACCCATTGTACAATAACATGGTAATGAAGTTACTATTCATATCCGTACGTTGTCGTTCAAGTTACTCTTCAGTTACTATTCATACCTTGTCAGAGAAAGGTGGGAATATGTAAATTCTAACCCATCCAAACTCACAAACATGAATCAAAACAAAAAAGGAAAAAAGAAAAGCTGCATCTTCCTCAATCATTGTTTTACTGTTTCATGAACAGTAAAAACACAGAAGCTTAAACATGAACGGCGGCCATGAAGGTCGAAAGCTGCAAAACGTTCAAAAAAAAAAAAAAAAACATGAAAATCTAAAAACTAACTAACCTACATTAAAAACTATAGCAACTCGATGAAGAAGACGAAGAAACCATGAATATTTTAAAGTCGAAGATACCATGGATGTTGTACGATGAAGAAGACGAAGATACCATGGATTTACTAAAGTCGAGAATGACGATGACTAAGAAAACCAAAGTATTGAAAAATGCCGCCGCCGCCGTACCTGTCGTCTCCGGCAGCGTCCGACGCCGCCGCCGCTACCGTAACCGTCCGGCGCTGCTCAGAAAATGCAAGAAACTTGGTCTCCAAACAAGTCGACGTATGGAAGAAAGAAAGAGAGGAAGAAAAAGAGGAGAGGGGAAGTAGGATTATTAATTCAAATTTGATTAGACAAAAAGTTGAATAGTGAGAGGGGTAATTTTGTCTCTTTACTACTAAATTGGCCATATTTTGATGTTTGTTATAATTTGGCCAAATTTTAGTATACACTACTGTGTTTAGACAAAGAAGTGCATTTCCTCATATATATATGTGATTAAATTATAATATTTTAATGTCAATATCATAAAAAGCACATCACGTATCGAAGAATTATATCACTTGACTTATTTTAATATTTATTTATGTGTCTTCAACATCATTTTTTTATTAGAATAAATAACGGGCGGTTTTATTTTTTTTATTTTTTTTTATATTTGCTTAAAAATAACACTAAACAATTAATTATTCATGTTGAATTAAACGGGATACACTATGCATATTACTGAAATATTACTCTTATAAACCTACTTTTCGTTATCACAATTAGTTGGCCGCTTGAAATAATAGAAGAATTATATATCGACTTGACTTAATTTAATATTTATTTATGTGTTTTCGACATTATTCTGTAATTAGAATAAAAAACGCTTGACTTGAATTATTTTAATATTTTTTTCTTATATTTGCTTTAAAATAACACTAAACAATTAATTATTCATGTTGAATTTTAACGGGATACACTATACCTATTATCGAAATATTACTCTTACTAACCTACTTTTTATTACCACAATTAGTTGGCGGCTTGAAATAATGATACCTTATTTTAATATTTTTCTATGTCTCTTCGACATTAATCTTTTATTAGAATAAACAATAGGCTGCTTGAATTATTTTAATATTTTTATATTATGTTTGCTTTAAAATAACACTAAAAAATTAATTTTTTCATGTCGAATTTTGACGAGGTACACTATACTTATTATCAAAATATTACTCTTAAACCTACTTTTATTATCACAATTACCTAACGGCTTGAAATAACGGCATGTCGAGCGGGAATCAATATAACTATTTGAGACCCCTCATTGACATTTTCTTTTTATTAAAATAAATAACGGACGACTTGAACTTATTTTAATATTTTTCTTTTATATTTGATTATAATAAATAACGGGCAACTTGATCTTTTAATAATTTTCATTTATATTTTACTTTAAAATTACGTTATAAAGTGATTTGTATCGAATTCTAACAGAATACAAATGCACCTACCTTCAACATATTCCCCTTTAAACCTATTTTCTTATAAACATGAGTAACGAGTGACTTTATATAATTATATACTTTTCTACTAAAATCATATCAAATTAAGTTACAGGTTAGATTGCAAAAGAGGCAGAATTCGATTAATGTAAACTATTTTTGACGGGTAGTAAATTATTAAGTACTTTTTGCATTACATTAATTTTTTATTTTTATTTTTGTATTTCACGGGAAACTTGGCTTTATTGATTTCGACACCAATTACATTTATAAGTCTTTAAACGTTGAAGATTTAAATGTAACAAGAATCGGCATTATGGCTTGATTTATTTTGATGTAACGACATTTTGTTTTTAGTACAATAAACATCGGGCTACGTGAATACTTATATGATAAGCATACATAGTAGTATACAATATAAAACTAAATATAAGACAGATATTGTGTGAGATTGAAATATATCATACTTCAATATCTACAGATATATGTATATTAGATAAATAAGAATTGCGGATGTAGGAATTGACACGTATGCATGTCGATCAACGTGGTGGTTCGAAACGGGCATCTTAACTTATTTTGATATAACGACATTTTCTTTTTATTGATTAAAATAACGGGTGACTTGACATATTTTCATATTTTCATTTATACTTTACTTAAAAGTAACATTATAAAAGTGATTGTATCGAATTTCGAACGAGATACAAACGCATCTATCATCAAAATATTCCCCTTTAAACATATTTTCTTATAAACACGAGATACGAGTGACTTTATATTGACATTTTGTTTTATTACAATAAACAACAGGCTACGGGAGACTTTGTTTGACATTTTCTGTTTATTAAAATAAACAATAGGCGGCTTAACAAGATACAAATGCACCTATCATCAATATATTCCCCTTTAAACCTCTTTTCTTAGACTACGCTCAAACTTCAATAACTTTGTATAAGTGGAGCCGAGCATATTATTTTGATCCAGATTTCTTATATAATTTTCATATTGTTTATTTACTTTTAGTATTTTTGTATTACTTTTAAATATATTTTTTATATTTCACGAGGAACTTGGCTTTGTCGTTTTCGGCACCAAATTGAGTTATAAGTTTTTAAAAGTCGAAGATTTAAATATAATATGAATCATCGTTGAATTAGTTCTTCATCATTCTTAAATTCTATTTATTGTTTGTAAGTATATAAAAATCGAGAATCATAGTCTAAAATATTTTAAAATAAATTTCACTAATAAAATATCTAAACATTAAAAATAATTGACACCCATCGATTTTCGACGGGTTGTAAACTAGTTATAAATAGAGGCTTTCAGTCCTCATACTTCAGTTCTCTCTTCTTATTCTATCTATTTTCTCTAGAGATTTTCTCTTTAGTTTATAACATAATTATATTTATGAATAAGATAAGACGAGATATTGTCACTAGATATATTTTTTTTTCTTTTTAGATGTTGTCACATATAGATATATAATCATAGATATTATATTGATTTACAAAAGGTATAAGGCGGTTTATTGCATGACCTACACAAGTTGGAACGCGTTGGCTTTTCTCACACCCATTCACATATATCTTCTACTTCAAAATTCCGAACCCCTCTTTTTGATCGAATCGTGATTTTGTCTCTATATTTGAGCAGTGGAAGAATTCTGCAGTTCCGATCATGGGGAACGCCTACTGTGTGTTGTGCGCGTGCGTGGACCAAGCCAACGTAGGAGTCATCGAGAAGTGGGGCCGCTTCGACCACCTCGCACCGCCGGGCCTCCACTGCTTCAACATTTTCAGCGGCGAGTGCCTCGCCGGAGTGCTCTCCACTAGGATCCAATCTCTCGATGTCAAAATTGAGACTAAAACTAAGGTGCTATTTTTGATCTTCCTCTTCTATACTTAATGAATTTCGGCTGAATTGTGGTACTGGATGACGGCGATAGTTCGCTTTTCTCCCTGGATCTTCTCGTACTTTGTTTCCATTTGTATTATGCGCTAACTTTTGCGATAGCTGCGCTTTCTTTCGATTGAATTCTGATTGAAATTTCTATGGAGTTATGTCAATTCTGATATGTATTATGTTGGGTGAAGAACTTGTTCGGCTGTATTGATCATGAGATTAGGATGGACTTTGGTATTTTGAGTTTCTTGTTAGGTAGTGGATTGTTAGGAAGCATATACATTTGATAGATACTCTTGTCTCGAGTTATATTTGCTTTACTAAGTTTGACCTTTTGATTGATTAATTTGAAAGGAGAAATTAAGCCAATTTTGTATCCCTCACAACCGCTCGCCCTACATTTACTGAATATCATTGAGCCTCTTGCAATTGTAATGGCCCTGGTCTCGTGTTTCCTCTTATACTTGATGATGTTAATGTCCTGTTATTTCTGGAATCCAGCTCTGGTATTGAAAACTTATGACCTAGTGTAGTCAACTTTCAGACAATTGGGCTTGATTTGTTGATAATATGTGAAGATTGGAGTTGGATTGAATGAACAAGCAAATTTTAATGTCAGGATTATGAGGACCCGGTCTGTGTTCCCAAAGAAAGGGACACCAACTATTCAGTTCTTATATTCAGTTTATTTACTAAATGCTGTGATCAACATTTGTTTGGTTCACTTATCTCTACATTGCAAAATGTAGCCTTTTTTTTATGTACTTTCTTAAAAAGTTAAGTAATACCATAATCAAGTCTTCACATTTCACATGGTTTATGATACCGTATCACAAGACCCTTAATTTTTTCTCATGTGATGCCAATATATGCTCTTCATTAAGATATTAAGAGGTGTTAGTTTAATTTATATACTTGGATGGAAAAGTAACCATCCCATAAATTTACATTTTGACTTTTTTCCTGGAAGACTAGGAAATTCACAGTCATTCTTTAAATTCACCCTTTTGGTATAAGTGTATAAGCACCAAAGGAATCAAGATTTGTTCTCTTTTAATAGAATTAAACCCTAGCCATGTAAAGAATGAAATCTGAATCATCTTAAACATGTATAAAGTAGTCCATTACAGAAAAACTTATAGCGAGAGAAATGACATATAAGCTTACGAACTCAGATATTCTTATGTGACAACTGGACTGGCACAGTTGCAGAGTTGGACAGGATGAATTTGTGATCTATAATAATTTCATAATACTAATTTAAGTAGAGAAAATACTGACACATACAATGTTACAGGACAATGTCTTTGTCCAACTGCACTGTTCAATTCAATACAGGGTGATAAAGGAAAATGCAGATGATGCTTTCTATGAATTGCAAAATCCTGAAGAGCAGATTCAAGCTTATGTATTTGACGGTGAGCAACTCATCTTTCCATCGCATATCCTTCACTATCATTCTTATACTTCTTTATACTGGTTTTGTCTTATGAGCTCACACTTTTTTGAATAGTGGTCCGAGCTCATGTTCCCAGAATGACTCTTGATGAGGTGTTTGAACAAAAGAGTGATGTAGCTCAAGCTGTATCAGAGGAACTTGAAAAGGTAAATAAGATTTTATTAAAAAAATTGTCTAGATAATTATGTTAATGTTATCTTTATATTTGGAAATACAAATGCTTGTAAGTTCTGATGTATGTTGATAGGTGATAAGACGATTTATCTGCATCAACTGAACTCTTGATGGGTTACTTTTCTTACCATATGCATTTACTGCAAAGACCTTATTGAAGTTCACTCATATTAGCAGCTTATCAGATACTACTTTTGCCTCGGATCTGAATATTTATGTGATATGCAATTTCTTGCTGCATTACTGGAAGTAATATTTCATGAGTTAATGGTGTTTCTTTCAAAATCTACAATTTTCTTGCATTCTTGGATTGGTGTAATTTTGTTTGATGGTATGGATATTTAACCATCCTACACAGTTTCTGTATGTGAGCAGAAGTTCTTATGCCCTTTGCATGGTTGATTTGTAATGTATAAAATGTTCTATGAGGAGAGTATCAAAGCGTTCATTTTGAGTTAATTCATGTATCAGGTTATGGGAGCATATGGATATAACATAGAGCACATTTTGATGGTTGACATTATTCCGGATCCCTCTGTGCGGAAAGCAATGAATGAGATTAATGCAGGTTAGTTTCCTTGAAATTTTGTTCTTATATGGTTCTGTGTTTTAGAGCAGTTTAGAATTATGTCCAGTCTGTGTGTACTAATTGATACTGTCACCCTTTTCTGTTTTTTTTTTAATTATTATTTTTTTTTCTATTATATTGTTCCTAAGTTAATTAACATGAGTAGTTTTGCATAGGGATAATAAACTTATCTTGTAATGCATACTTATAACTCTGTTAATGACATCTTAATTAGTCTACCCTTCAAGTAAGGGTCTGGTTCTTTTATCTGACACAGTAAGTAGATGCTAAGTTGCTCTCTCGTTGCACTTATATTTGTAAGAAGACAATTCTGGAGCACTTGAATTGGGATAGTGAACAGCCTTATTATGCAGGCTGATTTTTGTTTAATTGTATGATTTTAAGATTGTGATGCCTTGGTCTTGTATAGCATCTGTAGCTAGTGTTTGGTCCTAGGATTTTGTAAGTATGCTGCATTTACTTAGCTTGTATATTTTTAGATGGTAGTCGGAGTTAATATTTATCGAGTAGCTGACTGGCCAGTATCTTCTCTATCCTCCCTAAGGAGATCTGATCTCAGGAGATGATAGTATTCATCATTATGACCTTGAATTTTTAAGATCAACACAATTCATTCTCTTCCATATAGTGCGTCCAGCTTTCTTTTTGCACTCCTTATTGCTCCAAAACCATAATACTTGATACACCCCCCTCCCTTTTCTCCTATTTGTTTATTAGTTTGATATTGGACATTGCTTATGCTGATGGAACAATCATATTTAACATGGTAGCTCAAAGGATGCAACTTGCTAGTGTGTACAAAGGAGAGGCAGAGAAGATTCTCCAGGTGAAGAAAGCAGAAGCTGAAGCTGAATCCAAATATCTAGGTGGAGTTGGGGTTGCCAGACAGCGACAGGCAATTACCGATGGGCTTAGAGAGAATATCTTGAACTTCTCCCACAAGGTTGAGGGTACTTCAGCAAAGGAGGTTATGGACCTTATCATGATTACCCAATATTTTGACACAATCAAGGACCTCGGAAATAGCTCCAAGAACACTACTGTCTTCATCCCCCATGGTCCTGGTCATGTCCGCGATATTAGTGAACAGATACGCAATGGGATGATGGAGGGAGCAAGTGCACAAATCAAATTTGATTAACCTAGCTGGTTTTTCTTGATGCCTTCAACGAAGTCTGTGGACCGTAGTGTCGGAGCTCTTAATAAAAAATAACTTTCATCAGGAACGGTTACGGAGGAACGGTTACGGAATCTGTACATGGTCTTGTGAAGTAATATGTCGTCTTTGTGAATTTTTTCTTTGGGTCTCCTTGTGAATTTGCTAGCTGGCTATATTGGTTAATGAGTTCATGCTAATTCTTGATGCTCTCATGTTTTTCTTCTTTTCTTTTGCTCCCTGGGAAGATAATCGAATTGGTTCTTCATATTTATTATTGTTAAATTCTTTTTATTGTTTGTAAGTACATAAAAATCGAGAATCATAGTATAAAATATTTTCAAATAAATTTCACTGCTAAAATATCTAAATATTAAAAATAATTAGCACCTGTCGATTTTTGACGGGTAGTAAACTAGTTATCCTAATTCGTAGATGCATTATGTCAATTCCGAAAAATAGCCATGCACGCGAGTATATGTTATTTTCGTTTCTACTAAATATTGTTTTTGTATATGTACTTATACGCAGTGACGCGTTCTTTGTGTGTATATATGCATAAAATAAATTTGAGCAATGCATATTTTTATTTGCTCAGAAATGTTATGCTAATCACCTCATGCTAGTCACTTTTGTGGGCACCTTCGCATTCGACATTATTTTATTCGATTTTTTCAATTGTAACATATTATAATATCTTATAAATTAATATTGAAATCATTAGGTCTAAAAAAAAATATAAATATCAAAGCTCGATTTATTTTATTATACACTTTTTGAACTTAGAAGGAAAAACGAACAAATCGAGCATTAATATCTATATATTTTTTTAGATATAGTGATTTCAATATTAATTTATAAGGTATTAGAATATATTACAACTGAAAAAATCAATCAAAATAATGTTGAAACGAAAAAATAACGAATGTACCCACGAAAGTGACTAGCATATCACTTCTCATTATTTGCTAATATGTTTTTGTATTTGCAAAAGTTAGTGTACTATATTCATTATTCTAGATCTAATGCAGTGCTTTTAGATGATAAAAGATACAAATAATATCGACCTCATATAAATTTTCTGCTTACACACTGTCTTAAGGAATTATAATACATTAAGAAAAGTGTCAATCCCCCAAAATAGACAAAATCAATAAGTAAAGGTTAATAATAGTCCTTCATAAGTAAATGGTATAAATATAGTCCTTTTTTTAAATTGGGACTGTTATACCCTTAATTATATAATTAAGGAAAATTTGATTTAACTGAAAAAATAAATTAAAAAAAGAAAGGGGAAAAAAAATCGCCTTCGCCCAACCCCCCGTTCTTCTCCAAGCGATGAAGAGGCGTCGCTTCTCCTCCGTCGTTGGCGCCTCCCCTCCTCCGTTGGTGGCACCGCTCTCTCCTCTGTTATCGCGCCCTCCGACCGCCCTACGTCCCCCCTCTTCCGTAGTAGTCGTGATCGTGTGTGTATGTGGTCGTGGTCGTGGTCGTGTATGGTCGTGAGTGGTCGTGGTCATGTATGGTCGTGAGTGGTCGTGTATGGTCTTGTGTGGTCGTGGTCGTGTGTAGTCGTGTATCACACTATATAACTTATTATTGATATCCATTTTTAAGCTTTTGGCATCAGTTGTTGCAACAATTATACTGATCGAAATGTTAAACTTTTTCCTATCAAATACAATGATTTCCTCAAGCTTATGCAGCAAACTCTCAAAGTAAAGACTATTGGCAGGAATAAGTGAAATCTTGATTCACCCCTAACATAAATATGATTCCCCATCTTCTTCTAAAATAAACAATCATTGTTTTTACCGTCATTTGCAAAATTTAAGAAGAAATGTTTTGTCAGTGGCCGTGATCATGTGTAAATTTGGTAGTAGTCGTGAATGATCGCGGTCGTGTGTAATATGGTCGTGGTCGTGTGTGATCGTGTGTGATGTGGTCGTGGTCGTGTGTGATATGGTCGTGGTCGTGGTCGTGTGTGATGTGATCGTGGTAAATATATAACAATTTTGTCATTAATTAAGTTATTAAGGGTATAATTGTCTCAAATTCAAAAAGAGGGCTATATTTATATCATTCACTTATAGAAGGCTATTTTTAACCTTTACTTATTGATTTGAGCTATTTTCGTCCTTGCCCCTTAAGAAAACCCTAAATGCATCTAACCAAACATAAAGTGCTAATATTGCTTCAAAAATAAAGAGAAAATTGCTCAACTATGTGACAAAAAATGCAACATTAATATGATTACGTGTCTACTTAATAGGAAAATCAAGGTACAATATTGCCGAAATGCAATAGAAAAAATAAAAATGTGCATCAATATATAAAATTTTCGAAATAAAATAAAATAGAGACTATCCAGTTAATAGTTCCTCGTAAGTTATTGCTTTCTTTAATTTCGTTTTTACTTGTTTTGATTGCTTTGTTTATTTGCTTTCTTCTTGCCTTGAATAATTAGATTAGATTCTTAGATACTTGATTATTTCATAAGCTCTTAGATTAATTTTCTTCACTAGCATGTTTGGATTAAATTACTCTAGATTAGTCTTTATATATTGTTTAATTTTCCTTTGAATTCATGTCTAGGTAGTTTATAGCTTTCTTTTCTTTAAGATTTTATGCCTAGGTAGATTTATTGCTTTCATCTAAATTGATTACTTGCTTTTTTAAATTAGTTTAATTCTTGTTCTTAGTTTTATATTTATTTATTAGTCCTTAGTTTAATTTATTTGCTCTTTATTTTCATTGCATATTTACTTTTAAGCATAGGATTTAGAAAAACCAAAACTCCAAAGTATTTACTTGCTTTATTAGATTAAAATTTTATTTGTTTTTGTTTCCCACATAATTGAATGCTCTGCTAAGTCTTCCTTGAGATTCGACATTGGTTAAACTTACTAGTGCTACGGTAGATTCCGTTCTATTGCGAACACTTTTAGGTGAAACATGACGAGGCGTGAGTAGTCACGGGTCCATCCACGCCCATACGGTCAACAAAATTTAGGGGGAAGACAGAAATAGATGGCGACCCCACAGTGACTACCTCAAGACTAGACAGAATCGTCGTCGGCGAATCCGACGATTGACCTAGACTCTGGAACAACAATAAAAGAGGAAGGATTCATTATGATAACTTACTTGTGCGTGATGAACGAGATGTATCACAGTAATTCGCTCAAGATGATGAACGGTGGGGAAAAGAAGAGAGAATATTTGGGAATAAATTTCGTAGATTTCAAATTTAGGGTAAATGAAACTTTATCGAGAGCATAACCGGCGCGCGCATTAAATGTGTCTGACACAGTGTTTTGAACTATCTCGGTTCATACAACGACCTCGGGTCTCATTACAACGACCTTCGGAGGGGCAACTACTCGACTTCGTCGACTCTATATTTTGACAGGGCCATCATTCTATCTCTACTTCGGAGGGGCAACGACTCGACTTCGTCGACTCTATATTTCGACGGGGCCATCATTTTATCTCTACTTCGGAGGGGCAACGACTTGACTTCGTCGACTCTATATTTCGACGGAGCCATCATTTTATTTCTACTTCGGAGGGGCAACGACTCGACTTCATCGACTCTATATTGACGGGGCCATCATTTTATCTCTACTTTGGAGAGGCAACTTCGTCGACTCTATATTTCGACGGGGCTATCAATTTTATCTCTACTTCGGAGGGGCAACAACTCGACTTTGTCGACTCTATATTTCGACAGGGCCATTATTTTGTTTCTACTTTGGAGGGGCAACAAATCAACTTCGTCGACTTTCGATGGGGCTATCATCTTGTTTCTACTTCAAAGGGGCAACAACTCGACTTCATCGACTCTACATTTCGACGGGGACATCGATACCACCCCACCACTTCGGATCTCTAACTCAGCCACGTCACGTCCAAGCTCCTACGTCTTTTTGGGGGAATGTGATAGGATACGACCCAACTACTAGGCCCAAACAGTGGGCCCAACCCAAATAGGGCCCAACAACGGAGCTCGGCCTAGATAGCTCAGCCCACGAAGACCTCGAACCCTAGAGGACGTAGGAGACCCGGACATTTATCACGAATAGGAGATAGACATCAGGAAATCCTTGTTATAGTGAAAGTCTATGTGTCGTATATATATGGATTGGAGGTTAGGTTAGAGTTAGGGATCCACACTTTTCATACTTTTGTACGCCCCGATACATCAATAAAACATCCATCCTCCCTTCGCCGTGGACGTAGATCTGTACAATAGATCGAACCACTCAAATACTTTTATGTGCTTGTTCGTACTTTTTCATTTCTTTTAGTTGTGCATTGATTGCAGCAAAAACAAAATCTATCAGTATAATTGGTATAATTTAACCACAAAACTATAATTTAATTTATCATATAAATGTTAAAAGGGAAAAAAATTGATTGCATTCATTTTGTTATTAGTGCAAACCAAACAAGGAAATAAATCATCTATATCTATATCTATATCAATATCTATATATAATATATAATAGTAAGCTCAGATCTATTTATAGAAATATTCAGTCTATTAATTGTAGTGCCAAGTTATATATAGAATGTTTTAGTTCATTTATTAAAGGTATTCATGTGCATTTATTTCATTTAAAATTTTAGTTTTTAAAATTTAATTAGATAGTGATTTATTAATTTTAAATAGAAATTAGTTATATAGTGATTTAAATATATGTATATATAAAATATTCAAACAAGATTAATATGTTAAAACAGGGGAGTTATAAACATAATACGATTAAAATAGTGAGAGAAAAAAAAAAAGAATTATACAAAATATAGTACGGAAAATAGAATTACGCATGTATACCATAAAATAAATAAATTATGTGAGTTTCTATACAATTTTTAATATATTGTATAACATAATGGGATCAAAATAGGGGAAAAAAACCAATGTGTTTTCATAAATATTAGTTTTATAAATCTTATTATGATATAATATATTTAACAGTATTTTTCTAAAATAAAATACCAAATAATGTTTTGGTCAAATTCAATTTTTTACTTTGATTCTATCATCTTAATTATAATAATATTCAACATGAATTATTATATACTTTTTGTGGGGTTCAGTTCATTAAATTACATTTGCAGGTAAAGTTAGGAAATATTGAGTCTATACAAAGATAAATGTTAAACCATAAAAAAAATGTTAAAATTGTTTTTTTTTTTTTTTTTTTTTTTTTTGAAAAGTGAGTGTAACATAGCGTCAATGCCAATTTTAATTTTTGGATAAAGGGAATGAAATTGGGGGAAAAAATCCCTCCCTTTCTAATAATATTCCACATTTTTTGTCTATTTAAACACACTTAATCATAATAAGTGATTTGATATGATGGGGGATACAAATTACGCCACTAATGAGCAACAAATTCTCTTACCCTTCCACGTCAATCTTTCCTTTCATTATAGTAACATATTTTGCTATCTAATATAATATTACATACTGATATATGTATTAAATGAATACTATATCAAAATGTGTTTATTTAATTAAATAATTGTAATTTGATCATATTACAGAATAACGAGGATTTCCATTTAGATATGGATTGACGAAATAATGCAGAATAATAATGAGAATATCCAATCTCGCACAATTACAAAAGTAATGTTATTTTTATAATAATGTCCGTTTTTTTTATAAAATTGTCCTAAGTTAAGGGAGAAAAATGAAGTCATACCGGAGGCAAAACTGATGGCCGAGGCGACCAGATTAATCTAACCAAGAGAAGGTAAGTGAGTAAGGAAATTGTGAAAAGGGCTATCTAGAGGCGACGCTATGCGTGAGGTACAGATCGCAGAGGAAGGACGGAGGCTCCAGACAACGGTGATGTGGTTGAGGAGCTACGGCACTGCGGTGGAAAGGCGAGGGCGGGAGCAAGATCACGGTTTGCCAGTACCTCAGGAACATGGCGGCGGCGGCGTTCATCGTCGTAGGTGGTAGCATTTACGAAGTTGAATATTGGAAGAGTATGCATGAGTGGTTTGTTCTAATGTTTGGGAATTTCGGGAAATGGTTGGAGTTCGGAAAGGGGAGTGTCTTAACGGTGCCTACAGTTGCATAGTGTACAGTTCCTTGCGTTTTACATATACTGGATGGTTTTTTTTTTCATTTTTATTAGTCTTAAGCATTTCGAGTTTGTGGAGATGGGAACATAACATATATCGCCAACTAATGTAACGCTACGTCAAATACCATATATATTTTAAAAAAATGGTTAGCCGAGTCTATATAAATTTAAGTTATTTTAAAACATAAAGTTATTTTAAAACATAAAGTATTATTGCTTTTAAATAAATTATTTTGTCCTTTTGCATATCTCGATTGTGTTGCTTTATGAAAAAATTGGAAATATTATTTAATGAAAAAATTGAAAATATTATTTATACTTTTGGTGAATCATACATAAATTTAACTGTTTCTTTTTTAATAAAAATATATGTTTGATGATAGATGTTTAAAATCGTTGACTTTGGTTTCTCCATTAATTAATTGTATATATTTATTACATAAACCAAAATATGTATATATAATATTAAAATCGAAGCATATGTTTAATCAAATTTTATTACTTTTCTTGCAACTTAGAGAGTGCATTTGGAAGGTCTATATAATCATAAAACTCCAACTCATATGGATAATCTTTTATCAATTAACCCTCACCCACTCTGAAATGTCTTCATCGCATGCTACTGCAGCGTAGCTTCAACATCAAAGATCGACTCCCCTATAGTGAGACAGAATAACACCAATTGCATGTTTGATAATTTCATGTCTCTTGCAAACTTAGTCTAACCATCAATGAAGTACCAATCTCCAGTGTTATCGACAACCTTAATATGTACTACGTCCCACATCTTCCCTGTTGATGTTCGCAATTTCATTTATCTCTCTATAACTCCATGGTAGGTTTGCACAAACCATGTTGGTATCACTTGCGCATGTCAAAGATGCATACATGTTAATAAGATTGCTGGATAGAGCACAACATGAATGTATGAAAAAAAATTTTACTAACAATAATTTCATTTAACAAAGCGTTCAATTCTTTCATGAATGAAGGTCGAAAGTGGGTATTTGGGTAATTGGTCATAACTCAATATTTAATGGTATTGTATACAAAATGTTTAAAAGACACTTTCATAAAGAGGAATGTGCAAGTTTTGAGGCTGACAAAAAACATGAGGCTTGACTAAGCTATTTCTAGACTAGCAATAATATCGAACTAGGTAAGTCCGAATGTCGAACACAAGGAATGATTATGTCAATAGCAAATCAAGTAGTTCATATCATCTCCATTATACTATCTAAGCACACAATCATGATTTGGTTTTTTCTAAACTAGGCAAAGAGTAAAGTAAATGGTAAACTTGACAATGCAAAGTAAACAAGACAAGTAGAATGCAAATATGAAGAATCAACAATAATAAAAGGCATGGATCCAAGTGATTTCCGATATGATGATGATGAAGGCTTTAGAATCTAGATGTTTCAAACCAATTTAATCCACCTTGAATGGTTTCTTATATCATATATGCTAACCTACCTTAATAGGGTGATTAACAAGTAGATCAATAGAGCAATAAATGCTTTCTAAGCCTTTAAATGCACTATCAACTCCAAATAGCTCAAATTAGTCTAAGATAACCTACTAACTCTCATCCAACCCATCTAACTCTTTCTAGGAACTATATGAGATGAAATCAAGTGATATGGGTATGGATTGATGCCAAGTGCTATGAATGGAAGCTTTCTAGGCATTCCATCAAACACCTTAGATGCACTCCTAGTGATCAATTATTCATGCATTCAAATTAAAGTCTCAATCCATAGGCAATCCAAGGGGAAGGTAGATCAACATCCTAAACTCTAACACCTATCATCTACATCAAATCATCCATCACTTGGAGCCATATACAAGCTTAGCTAGCCATAGATCTAGCAATCAAACCAACAAACATAATATAATTCATAGTAGAAATAACAAGGAAAGTAAAAGGAATTGAAATGCGCCAATAATCTTCAATATCCAAGCTTGATCATCCAACAAAATTCATATCCACCAAAAAGGAAAGAGGGAAAAAGGTAGGGTTCTAGAGTAGTAGTGCAAGAGTGAATTACAAGTCATAAAAGATGCCAAATGAGGAAAATAACTAGCTATTTATAGTCTTTCCCCAATTTGGGGAAATTGCAATTAACAGAAACTTGAGTTGAGAAGGTGGGGTAAAATCTGTAATTTCCGGAAAGTTGACCAAGGGTGTGTCTAGTGCATTTCCGCCCACATTTGACAGTTTGCGCACTCCCACGGTTTTGGCTCGTTCTCTTTCGTCCGGCATCGGAAAAATAATCCGCAAAGTGCTACGGCTTCCTCTCTCGATCCTCTTCGACATAGGGTAACTCAAACATGCCCAGAAAATTGCCACAGCACCTGAAATCAGCACGGAAACCGAGAGAAAATGTAAAGCATATAGAAAATGCATAAATTGTAAAAACCTATCATTTCCTATCCATTCAAGCACATATCCCACCCAAAACGCATCGAGACGCACTCTAAGACATGCTAAATATATGGTTATCAAACTCCCCCAAACTTAAGCCATTGCTCGTCCCGATAATGGAACGAACAATCAAAGAACATAAGCACATATGGGTATGCAAATCAAGATCATCGATACCTCAAAGCTCACTCAATAAAGCATTTTCAAACATGGAACTCCCAAGGTGCATTGAACAATCCACAATCACACAACACTCTCAACTAAGAAATCAATCACTCAAGCATAATGAAACTCCAAACCTCTCTAGATGTAAGTGTATCACTCTTTCTCTCAAGTGTATGGAAGGAAGTTTACACTCATCGAACTCATGCATGCATCGCTCTTACCATAAGCTTGCCCTAAATCTCAAGATCTCCATCGCTTGATTGTGCACTCGAACTAAGATCAATTAGGTCTTTTATTTAGGCTTGTAATGTGGGGACATTGGTTTAGGTAGGGATTTTTAGGCTAAGTGACTAAGAAATCTCTTAAGTACTTTCACCTTCTCTTCTCCACTCTAAGTGTGAATTTCTCCACCTTCTACCTTCACCATTTCACCTCTATACACTCTTTAGTACACAAGCTTTGATCGAGGCTTCTCGAATATTCATGAATAACTCCTTTATGCTCTCATTCACAACTATCTTTATTCAAACTCTTTATTTTCTTTTTCACCCATTTTTTTCTCTCTCTTTTTTTTTTTTTTTTCTTTTTATGAGAATTCCATTCCCATTTCTTTCATCATTTTTTTTTTCTTTTTTTAGAGCTCATACGAGTATTCTCATCTCAAAACTACCTCTTCAATCAAGCTTCTCACACCTCGTTATCTCACTACTTCACAACCTCTCAATAGATTCCCTTAACCAACCTTCACCCCTTCCATCCGGTTTAGCAACAGGGGCTTTAAAGGCTCAAGGGGGACCACAAAGTTAACATTTCATTTGGTTAGTGTTTAGGGAATAATGAGGCTAACAAGTGATGGCCTAAAATCCTTTCTAAGTTCTAGTGGCACATATAGCAACCTCGATCGAGATTGAAGGCAAGTTCTAGAAGATAACAATGCAATACATGGCAAACTCCCAAGAAAGAAGAAATAACGTTATCAATTCAACGTTTTGGCTCAAACCTTACAAGCTTTTGTTTAGAGTTCATGTGCCTAAGGTCAATCATTCCTAGCTAATCATATTATGCAACCATTTCATGCTCAATACACACATGATAAATCCCAAAAAATATGATGCAATTTCCGCTCAAATCATCATCGGCATCTCTCTTGAAAGCAAAACGAGCGATAACCACAATATCTAACCATGTAAACAAGAAAAACAACAACTCAAGTGATGCTTTTAAAATGGAACTTGAAAAATTTTGCACCTACGCAACTAAGCACCCTTATAAAGCATGGAAACATCACTTGAATCATTTGCACACACCTTTTCAAATTCAAAATTTCTTATCCTCAAAACTCCACCGCAAACAACCCATTCTACACACTCTCATCCCATCAACAAGCAACATCCACCCAACCACATCATAGCAACTCAATCGAACAAATTCCACAAACAACTACCACAAGTAGAAAACACCAAAAATAACAATAAAGTGATTTAAACATTTTATCGTACCCCTCCCCCAAACTAATTCTAGACTATTATTCTAGAATGAGTTTGGGAGGAAGAATAAATAAAAGGCTTAAATCACACTTACAAACATTTGAGGGCGTCTACGAAGGTGGAGGCCTCGGCCACGGAAGGCCTTGGCTCACTTGGAAGTCCCGGAATTGCTCAAATAAAGTCACCATCGAGTTCATCCCACGCTCAACGCAATTCACTTGGGTGGTCATGGTGGTGAAGTGACTCTCCATGTTTGTGTCCATGGTGTTGAACCGTTGCTCAAAGGTGGATTGCATTGAAGACAACCTATTCTCCATGGTTGAGATTCGAACTTCTAAAGGTGCATCATCACCATGTGTGGAAGTATGGGTAACACCTTCTCCAACATGGCTTGTCCCAACACTTGTACCACCAACTCCTACACTCTCATTCATACCTCCGAAGTTGAAGATTGCCTCATAAATAGCTTGCATATGAGAGAGCAAATCCAACTTCCAATTCTTCCTATCATGGATGTCCGTTACATGAACCAATTGAGCATTTGGAAGTGGAAGAAGCCTTTCTTTGAATTCTCGATCATGGAAAACAAAGAAGAAAGGAGACTTTGTGTTCACGAGGAATTGCATGTAGGAGAGCTTCTTGAAGTCTAGAAGGAACTTCTCATCCAAATGAGGGCACCCATTAAAGTCATCACAGATTCGCCTCGCCCAAGGAATCAACATGCCACCAATAGTAACCACACCTTTCACACCTTGAGAATGCTTCCTCAATTGTAGCAAGAACAAGTAACAAAAATTGATAGGTGTACGCGTGAGCATTGCCTCGAGGATGAAAAGATCATCAATCCGCACCGATGTGTTCTCCTTCCGAGCAAGAATTGTGTGAGCAATAATCTTCAAAGCCATCCTCAAAACCGGATTCACCACCTCATTAGTTTTTGAATAGCCGGGTCTTAAACCACCATGATCGGTAGAGATGTGACTCCATAGTTGAGTAGGAAAATAGGCGGACTTGACCAAGCGAAGCCCCCCATGAGGCACACCATAGCAATCATCAATCTCTTCAAGGAAAATGCACGACGCTCACCAAATAGTTGAAAAGGCACTTCCTTAATGATGTGAATGGACCCTATCTCAATAGTGCTCAAAATCTCAAGGGTGGTCTTCTTATAAGTTCTTCGATCCGCAATCGCCTCATCAAGAAATTCCCCCCATCCAATGTTATCAAACAAGCACTTCAAGTTATCATAGAGTCCCAAACTCTCCAACACCGCCTTCGAAGGAAAACATGTCGACTCTATCCCCTTGCTCACTATGGTAGAAAAGGTGGCTCTTTCAACTTCATCCTCAATGACAATCCCATGAGTCTCCGGGAGTCTAGGATCATTTGCAAGCATTTGAGTTGATGAACTCTTTTCTTTCCTCTTCTTGCTAGGCCCAACATCCTTGATAGGTTCCTTCCCTTTGTTAGAACTTCTCCTACAATCAAGAAATACACATATCAAGCCTAATCCTCACATATGGAGCCCAAATCATCACACAATGAAGCTATCAACCCACATCATACTTCCATGCATGCATATCTAACCATTCAACCATCTCCTCTTACAAGAGTACAAAACCATAACATTCTCAAAAATTTTAACATACTAACAATCTCAATATGCATGCTCAATCAAGAAAAGAGTAGAAGAACTTCCGTAAAACCATGCTAGGACAATGTGAGAAGCTTCTTACCTCATGATTCTTGGCAAAGTTGGACAAAATTGAGCAATTGACTTCAAGAACTTAACCACAACCCAATTTTTGTTTTACACCAAAACAAGCATGAAAATGAACAATTTTGGTCTCAAAAGAAAGCCTATGTGGTGAAAAACAATTCTATGGTGGGTTTTTGCAAGATTCAAAGAGGATTAAAAGATATGAGAGAAAGAAAAATTCAAAAATTCCATGTTCATGAAGTAGTTCTTGGTGATAGAGAGATAAAGTAGTAGATGGGTGAAGTAATGAGGAAGAAGACAAGAATATAACACACAAAGAAAATGAAAAAAAAAAAAAAAAAAAAAGAAAATAGGGGGGAAGGAGCAACGGCGGTCAAACCCGGGGCAGGAGCGTTGACCGCCGTGGGAGAGGCATAAAATCGGTGGCCGGCGGCGACCTAATTTAGGCCGCCATGGCCACGGCGACCTCACCCCTATTTCCGCCGTAGGTCGCCATTTACACTGATCTCGGGCTTGGCCCGGGCCATTCCGGGCCGGTCCGGGACGGGAGTCGGTCCTCCCCCTACTCCCGAGTCTTAGGAACTCAATGCATTCGACGGAATCGAATTCCGACAAGTTATGCTATTTTTTTCGATTTTACCGCCGAACTGTGCAAAGTTAGAACTTAGACCCTCAAAATTTTTCTAAGTGTTGGAATACAAGAACCTAAAAATTCTCAAAAATTTTCTAAGGCATGAAATTGCCAACTTGAAAAATCTCAAAAATTTTCTAAGGCATAGGAAAGCACCCAACACTTAGAAATTCCTTTCCATAGCATATCAACCCACTCTCAACTCTTATTCGAATAAAACGACTCAACCTAAACTTAAAGAAAACGAGTAAATAAAGGATACGTGTTGGGGTGCCTCCCAACGAGCGCTTTGTTTAACGTCGATAGCTCGACGATACCTCACTTTTATTCAAGGATCTTGAAGCAACGAGACCGTGGCCTCTTCTATATCCGCACAAAAGTAATGCTTGATTTGGTGGCCATTAACCTTGAAAGTCGTGCCATCATCCTTCAATAGCTCGAATGTTCCATTCGGATAGCATCTATAGATCGCATAAGGCCCGGTCCATTTTGAACGAAGCTTTCCGAGGTATAACTTCAAACGAGAGTTAAAGAGTAGAAAGGCATCCCCCGGATTAAACTCACGGCTTCGAATTCCACGATCATGAAACTTCATGGCTATTGATTGGTGTTTAAATGTTAGGATTTTCGTAGTGTTTTCGAGTCCGTTTTCGTTATGTTTTGTGTCTCTTTCGTTTGTCTTTTGCTATGATTTGGTTGCTTTGGAGTCTTTGGTATTGTAGGATAAAAATGACGGAAATGAGAAGAAAATGAGAAGAAAGAAGCATTATATCGAAGAGGGGTTCGATAGGAGCATGTAGGCGAAAACGGAGGTCAATTTGGAGTTCGGACGAGGAAGATACGACCGAAACAAGAAAGGCGTGCAATCGTCCAGTGTTGGACGACCGTCCAGCGTACGGTGGACGAGCGTCCAGAGTAGAAAAGAAGAAGAATGTGAGTGCGACGTTGGACGAGCGTCCAACGTACGTTGGACGACCGTCCAACGTTCCGGCCAGCTATTGTTTCCTTATATAATTAGGTTTTCATACCTATTATATATACTATCCCTTGTACACGAATTCTAGACATCTTTAGAAATCTTTTAGAAATCTTTTAGCATAATTTAGCTTTAGTTTTCAGCACTTAAACACTTTAGATTAGTTTTACTTTGTTCGGATCCGGATTCTTAGTTCGTGCAATTCAATTCAAGTTTTTCTTTTACTTCGCGTTCTTCGTTCTTCGTTTAATTCTCGTAAGTTATTTATTGCTTTCATTTACTTGCTTTAATTGCTTTACTTAGTTTTAGATTCGATTTCGTAATTGCTTCTTTTAATTTCCTTAGTTTAATTTCGTTCTTTCGATTTCTAGTTTAAAGTTTAGATTCGTTTTTCTAGTTTCGATTCTCTAGTTTTTAAAGCTTTTAAAGTTAGATTTATTTTCCTTTAAATTTCCAGATTTCATTCATCATGTCTAGAGTAGTTTATGCTTTCTTCGTTGCTTTCTTTATTGCTTTCTTTTCGATTCTTGCCTAGGTAGATTAATCGTTTTATTTAGTTTAATACTTAGATTTATTTCTTGAGTTCTAGATTAGTTATTTACTTGCTTTTATTTATTGCTTTGATTTATTTTATTTGCCTAGGATTTAAAACTAAAACCCCAAAATCTTCTTTACTTGCTTTCTTAGTTTTAGGCTAGTTTAGGATTTACTACATAATTAATTGCCCTGCAAAGTTTTCCTTTGAGATTCGACATTGGGTTTTACCTGCTAGTGCTACGATAGGATTTTGTTCTATTGCGAACACTTTGTTAAATTGAGCTTGGCCGGCGAAGGAGGTTCGGTAACATTTTCGATCTTTGGAAAATCACCTTCTATTCCTAGTTCCTCTTTTCATTTATGCTCTTATGTTAAGCTTGCTAACCCTTGTGTTGAGGAAAATACTTGTGAAGTTTTTAACAAAGGAGCGGCTCTTGAAGAGTTCATTGAAGATGAAGAGTCCATTGAAGATGACGAGTTCTTTAGTTGTGTGGATGAGGAAGAGGATATAATCGAGCAATACCTAGGGAATGTGGAGGAGGTTGATGAAGTAGAAGAGGAACACTTGAACCATGCATCGAAAGAGGAAGTTGTCGTTAACTCTTTTCTTTCTAACCTCACCAATTGTGTAACATCTTTTCTTGCAGAGTTTAACTTGAAGATATTTGAGGAGGAGTTCGAACTAAGTGTGGGGGAGTCAAGAGTTGATGATGACCGAGTTCTTCTTTACTTGCTTTCTTAGTTTTAGGCTAGTTTAGGATTTACTACATAATTAATTGCCCTGCAAAGTTTTCCTTCGAGATTCGACATTGGGTTTTACTTGCTAGTGCTACGATAGGATTTCGTTCTATTGCAAACACTTTTTAGTGAAACAAATTTTGGCGCCGTTGCCGGGGAAAACTTTAGGCAATTTATTGTGTAGTATTTTTATTTGTTTTATTTTTATTTTTATTTTTATTTGTGTTTCTTCGATTTTCTTGTTTCTCCCACTCGGTGCGTTTAACCCTTTTGTTGAGTATTGTGTATGCATGGTCGCCGAAGTCTTCAAAGGAATTTAGCGCCCTACTTCGACAACATCCATCAAAGGAAAGCGATTTTAGCCGCGAAGGGGAAGGAGGAGATCGATTCACAGGACTTCTCTTTAGTCTTGTTATTTGCAGAGCCCGAAGCCATGGCAGCTAGAGTCATGGGCGATTTTGCTCGCCCCACATTCACAGCCACCACTTCGGCGATTGTCCTGACGGAAGCGGTCAGGAATCATGAGCTTAAACCTCACCACATGGCGTTGCTCCCATCCTACCACGGGCTGCCCAACGAGGACGCTTTGACATTCATCCGAGAGTTTTGCACGGTGGTGCAAACTTTCCCACTCTCGGGAATCACGGAGGACAACTTGAAGATGAAATGCTTCCCGTACACCCTCAAGGATCGAGCAAAGTCGTGGTATTTGGCACTCCCGGCCAACTCTCTCGCCACATGGAATGCGGTGTGCGAGAAGTTCATGCTCAAGTACTACCCGAACCGCAAGACTCAAGAGGTGCGGTCAAAGATTATGAACTTCTCCCAAGACAACGATGAGCCGTTTCACGAAGCATGGGAGAGGTTCCAAGAGCTACTTCAATAATGACCTCATCATCAAATGGCACCGGAGTTGCTTTGGCAATATTTCTACGACGCCCTAAATCAGACTTGTCAGTTCATGGTGGATAGTTCGGCCGGAGGCAACATAGCGGTCAAGACAGCTGACGAGTTGAAGGAAATTTTCGAGACGCTCGCTGCGAGTTCTCAACAAAAATCAGCTAGACCGAGGAAAGTGGAGGCGAGTGCAGTTTCGATGAGCCCCGATTTGAAGAAGCAAATGGCCGACATGTTAAGGGATCTCGAAAATTTGAAGATGAAGCAAAGTGCACCGGCCCCGAAGGAGGAAGAGCGGAAGCCGGACCAATGCGAGATTTGTGGAGAGCTTGGACACATCAAGGAGGTGTGCCACAACATGGGGGAGTTTCCATACGAAGGAGGAGCCGAGGTGTACGCCGCTCAAGGATACCCGCCTCAAGTGCCTCCACCTCAAGGATACCAAGGGGGATACAATGGACGTTTCCAAAATCCAAGGCCGACACAAGGGCAAGGTAATCCTCCTACCTATCCTAATAGGCGCCCTCCACCATATAATAGCCCTTATCCTCCACCAAACCCCTACTACTCTCAACCTCCACCATATTATCCACCTCCTCAATACCCTCCAAATCCCTATTATCCACCACCTCCATACTACCCCCCTCAACCTACTCCTACACCGCCACCATCATATCCAAATTCTCGTCCTCAAGGACCTCCACAATAGCCTCCCGTCGATGAGAGCCTCTCTACATTCCTACATGAGGCTAAATTGGCTCGAGAGGCTCAAGATGCTAACATAAAGAGGCTCGAGATGGCCATTGGCCAAATTTCTGGTTCCATGCACCTAATGCAACAACCGGGGCGAATTCCGAGCCAAGGGATTCAACCACAACAAGCCAACGAGGTGCAAGCCCCTTATCCTCCATATGTTCCTCCCGTTCCACCTCACCAAGCTCATGCAATCACGGTGTTACTACGCAATGGTGGCAAGATGCCGCCTCAAAGCCATTCTAGCCAAAGGTGGAGCCCGAATTTGCATTGGGGATCGAGCCAAAACCATGCAGCACAGCACGCTGGACGGGCGTCCAACGTTTCTGGACGACCGTCCAACGTTGGACGACCGCCCACAGTCACGCCTGCCCCTGGACGAGCATCAGAAAATTCTCCAGCGAAGCCCGCGCTGGACGGGCGTCCAACGTACGTTGGACGACCGTCCAACGCTGAAAAGGAGCCAACTGCGAAGCCACCCTTGGACGAGCGTCCAGCCTACATTGGACGAGCGTCCAACGCCCAGAACGCACGCACGGAGTCCGAGGATGATAAGAAGGATGCTCCCGTTCTCCACAAGACGCCCGATCCGTACGTCCCCCCTATTCCATTCCCGAGTACAGTGAAGAACAAGAAGCAAATGCTCAACCCTTATGTTCCACCTATTCGGAGTATTGTGAGGAAGGAGAGAAAGGATCTCGAGCCTATCAACTCGTTTTCTAAGAGAGGAGATCCGGGAGGTTTCGACTTGAGCGTTGTTTTGGATAGTGGAGAGACCGTCTCAGGATTGATGGATCTAGGAGCTGCGGTGAATTTAATGCCGTATTCTATTTTCGAGAAGATGAACTCAAGAGTCCTTCAAGCTACCGACATGCGCATTGAGCTAGCAGACGGCACCGTGAGCAGTCCTTTGGGAGTTGTGGAAGATGTCACTGTCCTTGTTGGTGGAATTTGAGTGGTTACCGACTTCGTCGTGCTTCATGAAGGCAAGGGAGCCAAGAGCGCAACCGGTCATCTACTCTTGTTGGGACGACCATTTATGGCCACTACTCGAGCTCGGATTGATGTAGGCACCGGCACATTGAGCTTGGCCGGCGAAGGAGGTTCGGTAACATTTTCGATCTTTGGAAAATCACCTTCTATTCCTAGTTCCTCTTTTCATTTATGCTCTTATGTTAAGCTTGCTAACCCTTGTGTTGAGGAAAATACTTGTGATGTTTTTAACAAAGGAGCGGCTCTTGAAGAGTTCATTGAAGATGAAGAGTCCATTGAAGATGACGAGTTCTTTAGTTGTGTGGATGAGGAAGAGGATATAATCGAGCAATATCTAGGGAATGTGGAGGAGGTTGATGAAGTAGAAGAGGAACACTTGAACCATGCATCGAAAGAGGAAGTTGTCGTTAACTCTTTTCTTTCTAACCTCACCAATTGTGTAACATCTTTTCTTGCAGAGTTTAACTCGAAGATATTTGAGGAGGAGTTCGAACTAAGTGTGGGGGAGTCAAGAGTTGATGATGACCGAGTTCTTCGAGATTTGTCGAAAAGGAAGAGTGGATATGTCGCGAGGAGTACCAACACGTCGCTTGGTGCTACAGGTTTTGGTTGATCGTATCTTTTCGTCAAGCTAACGACGTTAAATAAGCGCTTGGTGGGAGGCAACCCACTTTCTCGATTTTATTTTTTGTAGAGTAGGAATTATTTTCTTTTTATTTTTGTTATTTTTCGTTTGTTTTTCTTTTTGATATTCGTGCAGGGAATAGTTCCTAAGGATGGCAATGGCACGGAAGGCCTCGAGAGGGAGAAAAAGGGAGAATTCGAGCAAAATTTCGCGAGGGTCGCGTTGGACGGGCGTCCAACGCACGTTGGACGAGCGTCCAACATAAAGCAGCCCCAATTGTTTTTTCCAGCGAACGTTGCTCTGGACGAGCGTCCAACGCATTACGGGCCCCCAACTCAGCCGCCTCCGGATCCCAATGATCCCCGTTGGCAAGATCCACGGTTCCAAGGTTTCTTCAACCCATAGCATTGTTGTGTCTTTTAATTTTTGTTTTGAGTCTTTTATTTATTTTTCTTTATTTTGTGCAATTTTACGCTTTGGTATTGTGTTTTGTGTTTGTTTTGTAGGTACTACTTGGAATTTCTCGGGATTTCAAGTGTGTTGGTCGACATTGTGCGATAAGTTCCTTCTATCCCTTCCTCTTTATTTTCTCGCAATAGGGACATTGCATGATTTTAAGTGTGTGTGTGTGTGTGTGTGTGTGTGGGGGGGGGGGGGGGGGGTCTTTGAAACTTTGGCATGATGTGTTTAATTTTGTTGAGTCTTTGGAGTTAATTGAGTCAAATGAGCATGTGATGATAGTATTGTGGATTTGGCCGATGATAGAAATTTTTGTTTATTTTGGTGAAAAATTCATGATCTTTATTATGCATGGAACCTTGGCGAAGCGAATTCATTGAATTTGAAGTATGCTATGATGTCGGGAACTAGTTAGTTTGAACCCGTGAGAATTGAGCTATTTGTGCATATTTATGCCTATTCTTTGATTGAGTGATCATGCATGCTTCGTTGTTTCTAGAACTTGCCTTATTTCTCCATCAAGACCTTAGTATATTTACGAACTAGGAGACGATCTTAAGCCATTCTTTCGTAGCCACATGATTCCTATACACTAACCTTGTTCATAATCCTTTGTTTACCCCTTTTGAGCCTTTGTTAGCCGTTCTTTGTAAAACCGGATGATAGGAGGTTTGGATGGTTATGGGTATCCTTAGTATTTGTGGTTGGTGATATGGAAGGAGTTGAATAGAAAAATTTGGTTGTGGTGAAGAAGGAGGAGAAAGGAGTTTTAGATGCTTGATTTATGTAGTTAGCTATCCCTATGAGCTTAGAAAAAAAAAAGAGAAAAAAAAAAAGTAGAGCCTTTGTTCAACATTAGAAAGAACGTTTATTAGTGGAGCTCTAGAGAAAAAAAAAAAAAAAAAAAAAAAAAAAAAAAAAAAAAAGAGAAAAGAAAGAGAGAATAAGAATATAAGCATAAGGGGGTAGTTAGCTTTGATTTATATAGTTGATATTTTAGCATCTTTGAGTTTGTATTTGGTGTGTTGGATGGTAGAAGATGGAGTAAAAATCCATACTTTGGTTGGAGTTGAAAAGAGGTTGATGATTTAGATTTATTTGAGTCACTTAGCCTATACTTTCCCTACCTTAACCAATGTCCCTACATTACAAGCTTATATAAAGACCTTTTTTATCCTAATTTGTAAGTATTACATTAGGTGGAGATGTTGAGATTGAAGGCAAGCCTATGGTAAACATGTTGCATTGCATTGATGTTGAGTGAACCCTCTTGATGTGCATTATCTTACATCTTTTCTTTGAGAGAGTTGAGTGTTCACTTTCATATATAAAATTTCACATGTTGGAGAGTGTTCTTTGATGGATTAGCATATTTTGAATTAGTTGAGTAGATTGTGTTGATTGATGCTAAGGTTGTGTGCATAGTTTTGATCATGATCATGAGAGTTTGTTTTTGAAAAGTTTTGAGGCCTATATAGTTCACAATGCTTGAGTTCATTGCTTATTTCGTTTTTGTTATTGTTCGGGACGAACAAAGGTCAAAGTGTGGGGGAGTTTGATTGGTGTTTAAATGTTAGGATTTTCGTAGTGTTTTCTAGTCCGTTTTCGTTATGTTTTGTGTCTCTTTCGTTTGTCTTTTGCTATGATTTGGTTGCTTTGGAGTCTTTGGTATTGTAGGATAAAAAGGACGGAAATGAGAAGAAAATGAGAAGAAAGAAGCATTATATCGAAGAGGGGTTCGATAGGAGCATGTAGGCGAAAACGGAGGTCGATTTGGAGTTCGGACGAGGAAGATACGACCGAAACAAGAAAGGCGCGCAATCGTCCAGCGTTGGACGACCGTCCAGAGTACGGTGGACGAGCGTCCAGAGTAGAAAAGAAGAAGAATGCGAGTGCGACGTTGGACGAGCGTCCAACGTACGTTGGACGACCGTCCAATGTTCCGGCCAGCTATTGTTTCCTTATATAATTAGGTTTTCATACCTATTATATATACTATCCCTTGTACACGAATTCTAGACATCTTTAGAAATCTTTTAGAAATCTTTTAGCATAATTTAGCTTTAGTTTTCAGCACTTAAACACTTTAGATTAGTTTTACTTTGTTCGGATCCGGATTCTTAGTTCGTGCAATTCAATTCAAGTTTTTCTTTTACTTCGTGTTCTTCGTTCTTCGTTTAATTCTCGTAAGTTATTTATTGCTTTCGTTTACTTGCTTTAATTGCTTTACTTAGTTTTAGATTCGATTTCGTAATTGCTTCTTTTAATTTCCTTAGTTTAATTTGTTACTTTCGATTTCTAGTTTAAAGTTTAGATTCGTTTTTCTAGTTTCGATTCTCTAGTTTTTAAAGCTTTTAAAGTTAGATTTATTTTCCTTTAAATTTCCAGATTTCATTCATCATGTCTAGAGTAGTTTATGCTTTCTTCGTTGCTTTCTTTATTGCTTTCTTTTCGATTCTTGCCTAGGTAGATTAATCGTTTTATTTAGTTTAATACTTAGATTTATTTCTTGAGTTCTAGATTAGTTATTTACTTGCTTTTATTTATTGCTTTGATTTATTTTATTTGCCTAGGATTTAAAACAAAAACCCCAAAATCTTCTTTACTTGCTTTCTTAGTTTTAGGCTAGTTTAGGATTTACTACATAATTAATTGCCCTGCAAAGTTTTCCTTCGAGATTCGACATTGGGTTTTACTTGCTAGTGCTACGATAGGATTTCGTTCTATTGCGAACACTTTTTAGTGAAACAGCTCTCTCCTTGAAAATCCTTGAGTTCTCATAAGTTTCATTCCTCCATTCATCTAGCTCTACCAATTGATCTTGCCTTGCAAAACCGGCTTCCTTGAACTCAAAATTGATTCTTCTTGTTGCCCAATAGGCCTTATGCTCTAATTCAACCGGGAGGTGGCATGATTTGCCAAACACCAATTGATATGGAGACATACCGATGGGCATCTTGTATGCCGTTCGATATGCCCATAGAGCGTCATCGAGCCTATTTGCCCAATCCTTTCGGTTTGCAACCGACTTCTCAAGGATTTCCTTGATCTCTCGATTGGCTAACTCGGCTTGGCCATTTGCTTGAGGATGAAACGGCAATGTGACCTTGTGCTTCACTCCATACTTAGCCAAGAAGCTACCAAGCCAACGATTGTTGAAGTGTGACCCCCCATCGCTAAGAAGTGCCCTCGGGGTTCCAAACCGAGACAAGATATTCCTCTTAAGAAACTTAAGCACCACTTTAGAATCTTTGGTAGCCGTAGGAATGGCTTCCACCCATCTCGAAACATAGTCCACCGCAAGCAAGATGTACGAGTAACCATTAGAGATAGGGAAAGGTCCCATGAAATCAATCCCCCAAACGTCGAAGAGCTCTACCTCAACCATGATGTTTTGAGGCATCTCATCACGTTTGGTGATTGTGCCCAAACGTTGGCATCTATCACAACTCTTCACATATGCAAGGCAATCTTTGAAAATCGAAGGCCAATAGAATCCGCTTTGAAACACCTTCATTGCGGTTCGATTCGCCCCAAAATGCCCTCCACATGGTGAGCTATGGCATTCCTCTATGATCTTATTCCATTCATTTTGGCCAACACATCATCGGATAATGCCATCCGCACATCTCCTCCACAAATATGGTTCTTGTCAATAGTAGAATTTGACCTCATGAAGGAACTTCTTCTTCTCATATGGCTTCAAATTCGGAGGTAACTCATGGATGACCAAGAAATTTGTAATATCGGCATACCATGGAGTATAAAGCTTCAAAGCAAGAAGTCTCTCATCCGGAAAACCATCCACAATCTTGGACTCCTCGGAATCTCCCTCAATAGGGTTTTCAAGTCGAGACAAGTGATCCGCTATCACATTTTCACACCCTTTTCGATCTCTTATCTCCATATCAAACTCTTGTAAGAGAAGAATCCATCGAATGAGGTGAGGTTTCGCATCTTTTTTGGCAATGAGATGCCGAATTGTGGTGTGATCCGAATAGACAATGGTGTGGTTGCCAACAAGATAGGGCCGAAACTTCTCAAAAGCAAACACCACCGCTAAAAACTCTCTCTCCGTGGTTGTATAATTCTTTTGAGCCGAGTCTAGAGTTTTGCTTGAATAGTGTATAACTCAGAACAAGTTATTCCTTTTTTTGGCCCAAAACCACTCCTATCGCCCAATCACTTGCATCACAATCAATGATAAAAGACTCTTCCCAATTTGGAGTAATCAAAACCGGAGTGGAGACTAAAGCCTTTTTCAACCTCTCAAAAGCAACTAGACACTCGTCATCAAATACAAACTTGGCATCCTTCTCAAGGAGATGGCAAAGAGGCTTCGTGATTTTAGAGAAATCCTTGATGAATCTTCTATAAAAGCCCGCATGCCCCAAGAAACTCCGAATGCTCTTGATATTAGTAGGTGGAGGTAGCTTTTCAATTGCCACAATCTTGGCTCTATCCACTTCCAATCCTTCACTCGAGACTCGGTGCCCAAGGACAATGCCATCCTTAACCATGAAGTGGCATTTTTCCCAACTAAGCACAAGAGAGGTCTCCTCACATCTTTGAAGAACTTGAGTCAAATTGTCAAGACAATTATCAAAGCTTGACCCAAAAACCGAGAAACCATTCATAAAGACTTCCATGATATTTTCAATCAACCCATGTAATATTGCCATCATACACCTTTGAAAGGTGGCCGGTGCATTACATAAACCAAAGGGCATCCTCCGATAGGCAAAAACACCATAGGGACAAGTAAATGTTGTCTTGTGTTGATCTTTGGGGGCAATTGTGATTTGGTTGTAACCCGAGTATCCATCAGGGAAACAATAATACTCATGCCCCGCCAATTTATCAAGCATTTGATCGATGAAAGGAAGAGGAAAATGATCCTTCCTTGTCACCGAATTCAAAGCTCTATAATCGATGCAAACCCTCCATTTAGAAGCCACTCTAGTAGATATCACCTCATTGTTCTCATTCGTGATAACGGTCAACCCTCCATTCTTCAGAACAACTTGGGTAGGGCTCACCCATTCACTATCGGAGATAGCCCAAATCATACCCGCATCTAGGAGTTTTAATACCTCTTTTCTAACCACTTCTTGAAGAACGGGGTTCAATCTCCGTTGTGGTTGCCTTTTGGGCCTTGCATCATCTTCCAATAAGATCCGGTGCATACATACACTAGGGCTTATACCCTTTATATCATCAATGGTCCACCCAATCACCGATTTATATTGCCTCAAGACTCTTAGCAACCTCTCCAATTCGGACTCTGAGAAGATGCTTGACACTATAATAGGAAAAGTTTCATTATCACCAAGAAAGGCATACCTCAAGTGCTCCGGTAGTTCCTTCAACTCAAGGGCCGGAGTTGAAGTTTGACTTTTAGCTTCCCCCTTTGCACTTTCTCGGTCTTCCTCCGTTCTTAGCTCTAAGAACCCCACTTCTTTCTTTGGAGAAAATGACTTTTGAGACTCCAAGAAGGCTAGAGTACTCAAGAGCTCATCACAAGCTTCATCTATCTCGGTGTAGGAATAAATGGAGTTTTGGATAACATCTTCCAAATGATCTTCTTCTCTAGATGATGGAACCACTTCTATCAAGTTGCATTCCTCAAAATCGTGGTCACTTGACTTCTTCATGGCATCATATATGGAGATAGTGAGAGTTTCATCATTAACACGAAAGGTGAGATTACCCTCATGAACATCTATCAATGCCCTTCCGGTTGCCAAGAATGGTCTTCCAAGTATAAGAGGCATCTCTCTATCCTCCGGCATATCCAAGACTACAAAATCCACCGGAAAAATAAAGGTTTCTACCTTTACTAGAACATCTTCCACAATCCCTTGTGCATAAGTGATAGAACGATCCGCCATTTGTAGGCACACCGGAGTAGGACGAAGATTTCCAATATCAAGCCTCTTGAAAATGGAGAGAGGCATCAAGTTTATAGAAGCTCCGAGATCACAAAGAACATTTCCAAATTCTTTACCCCCAATGAGGCAAGCTATAGTGAACGATCCGGGATCCTTCTTTTTCAATGGAAGTTTCCTTTGGAGGACCGCACTAACCTCCTCCGTCATGTTAATGGTCTCAAGCAAATCAAACTTCCTTTTGTTAGAAACGGCCTCCTTCAAAAATTTGACATATCCGGGCATGTCCCTCAAAGCATCCAACAAAGGAATGTTAATATGAACCTTGCTAAACATAGCTAGGAACCTTTTTCATTTTTTCATCCATCTTCGGCTTTGCTAAACGATGGGGGAACGGTGCCTTGGTGATGACATCCTTTGTAGGTAAAGGAACTTCAACCACATCATTTTTCTTGTGAAGTTCTCTCTCAAGAATAGGATTCCTTACCTCCTTCTTCTTCTTTCCAACCTCGTGATCCTCCTCCTCATAAGACAAATCTTCAACAAAAGGCTCTTCATCAACCTCTACAACCTCATCTTTGTTTCCACAAACTTTCCTACTTCTTGTAGTAATAGCACTACAATTCTTCTTGGGATTCACCTTCGTATTGCTAGGGTATTGCCCTTGCTTGTGTTGAGAAGAAACATGGTTAGCCATTTGGCTCATTTGACCCTCAAGCATCTTGATATGCTTGTCCATGAAAGAAACCGTGTTCTCCAAGGTAGTGACCTTTTGCCCCGTTTGAGCAATGAAAGTGCTTTGTTGAGCGGCCATTTGTTGGATAATGCTTTCCGACCCCGGTTGAAGAGGCTTCTTTTCTTCCACAACTTGATGTGAAACCCCAAATCCGGGAGGAGAAGATTGAGGAACATTAAGAGCATTTTGTGGATTTCCATAGGAGTGGTTTGGATGATTATTGAAGGAAGGATTTCCATAATTTCTTCGAAAATTACTTTGATTCCAACGGTTGATGTACTTCACCTCCTCCTCATTTAAGACCTCATCATTCTCATATTTCTTGATGGCCCTTATCTCCATTATGTCTCTTTGGCCCTTATCATAATCACTCTTTAGAGTAGTGATTAGTGAAGTCAATTCATCATATCTCTGATCCGATAGAGAGGCAACCCTCTTTGTGTAAGTCCGTTCCATAGGCCATTGGTAGGCATGAGCGGCCATCTCTTCAATTATCCTCAATGCTTCCTTGGCATGCTTGTTCAACAAACAACCCCCCGCGGTGGCATCAACTACACTTCTTGTGTGAGAAGTGAGTCCACTATAGAAGTGAGTTAATTGTTGATCCTCACTTAAACCGTGTTGAGGACATTTCCGGATGAGCTCTCTATACCTTTCCCAAGCTTCAAATAAGGTTTCATCCCCATGTTGAGAGAAATGGGAAATCTCCGAAATCATCTTGTGAGCCTTTGAGGGAGGGAAATACTTTGATAAGAAAGCCTTGCAAAGATCTTGCCAAGTGTGTATCTCCGACTTATTCAATCCCTTGTACCAATCCTTGGCTCTATCCCTCAAAGAGAAACCAAACATCCTTAGTCGAATGGCATCACAAGGGACACCATTTAGCTTAACGGTGTCACACATCTCCAAGAAGGAAGTGAGATGTGCATTTGGATCCTCTAGGGGGATTCCTCCAAATTGAGCATTCATCACCATTTGAATCAAGCCGATCTTCAACTCGAAATTATTGGCATTGATCGTGCCCCACTCCCCTCCTTGATATTGATCCGTTGGAACTTGATACATAAAGTTGATGGGAGGTGGTGGCGCCTCATTAGCCTTCCTCTTTTGCTCATCAATTTCAAATTTCATTTCTTCCATCCTTCTCATGATGGCCTCCATATTCGGGTTTTGATCACCCATTTCTTGTTCTTCTATAGATTTCCTTCTTCTATGCCTTCTCTCAAATTCCAAGACAAGTGGCTCTACAAGTCTCCCCATAGACCTTGTGAGCATGTACCATCAAAACAAAAAGAAAGAGAAATTAAAAACAAGCTTAGATTAGTAACAAGTGACTAAACAAACTATTGAAATGTCTATCTAATCACTCCCCGGCAACGGCGCCAAAAATTGACTAAGCTATTTCTAGCCTAGCAATAATATCGAACTAGGTAAGTCCGAATGTCTAACACAAGGAATGATTATGTCAATAGCAAATCAAGTAGTTCATATCATCTCCATTATACTATCTAAGCACACAATCATGATTTGGGTTTTTCTAAACTAGGCAAAGAGTAAAGTAAATGGTAAACTTGACAATGCAAAGTAAACAAGTAGAATGCAAATATGAAGAATCAACAATAGTAAAAGGCATGGATCCAAGTGATTTCCGATATGATGATGATGAAGGCTTTAGAATCTAGATGCTTCAAAGCAATTTAATCCACCTTGAATGGTTTCTTATATCATATATGCTAACCTACCTTACTAGGGTGATTAACAAGTAGATCAATAGAGCAATAAATGCTTTCTAAGCCTTTAAATGCACTATCAACTCCAAATAGCTCAAATTAGTCTAAGATAACCTACCAACTCTCATCCAACCCATCTAACTCTTTCTAGGAACTATATGAGATGAAATCAAGTGATATGGGTATGGATTGATGCAAAGTGCTATGAATGGAAGCTTCCTAGGCATTCCATCAAACACCTTAGATGCACTCCTAGTGATCAATTATTCATTCATTCAAATTAAAGTCCCAATCCATAGGCAATCCAAGGGGAAGGTAGATCAACATCCTAAACTCTAACACCTATCATCTACATCAAATCATCCATCACTTGGAGCCATATACAAGCTTAGCTAGCCATAGATCTAGCAATCAAACCAACAAACATAATAGAATTCATAGTAGAAATAACAAGGAAAGTAAAAGGAATTGAAATGCGCCAATAATCTTCAATATTCAAGCTTGATCATCCAACAAAATTCAAATCCACCAAAAAGGAAAGAGGGAAAAGGTAGGGTTCTAGAGTAGTAGTGCAAGAGTGAATTACAAGTCATAAAAGATGCCAAATGAGGAAAATAACTAGCTATTTATAGTCTATCCCCGATTTGGGGTCAAATTGCAATTAACAGAAACTTGAGTTGAGAAGGTGGGGTAAAATCTGTAATTTCCGGAAAGTTGACCAAGGGTGTGTCTAGTGCATTTCCGCCCACATTTGACAGTTTGCGCACTCCCACGGTTTTGGCTCGTTCTCTCTCGTCCGGCATCGGAAAAATAATCCGCAAAGTGCTACGGCTTCCTCTCTCGATCCTCTTCAACATAAGATAACTCAAACATGCCCAGAAAATTGCCACAACACCTGAAATCAGCACGGAAACCGAGAGAAAATGTAAAGCATATAGAAAATGCATAAATTGTAAAAACCTATCATTTCCTATCCATTCAAGCACATATCCTACCCAAAACACGCATCGAGACGCACTCTAAGACATGCTAAATATGTGGTTATCAAGGCTCCACACAGTGACTTCTGAAACTGAGTTAATGAAATTACAAAAGTTCTCTAATTGGGTGGCAGCAATAGGAGATGGAATTCTTGGTGGTGCTAATGAAGGACATGCCATTATTGATATTCCTGACGACATACTGTTAAAATTCTCCGGGGATCCAATTGAAGCAATTATTAATAAAGCATATCCATAATCTGTAGGCACGCCCAATGATTTGTCTTTTCTTCAAGATAGAGTGGTACTCGCACCGACCCTTGATGTAGTCGATTCGGTGAATCATTACATGATTTCCATGAATAACACCGAGAGAAAAGAATATTCAAGTTCAGACAAACATGCAAATCAAATAGGGTGCACGATGTTATACGAGATATCAACACACCTGAATATATAAATGATTTGAAATGTTCAGGAATGCCGAATCACAAGCTTAATCTAAAGGCTGGTACATCAGTTATGTTGCTAAGAAATATCGACCATTCTATGGGTTTGTGCAATGGTACGCGCTTGGTGGTCACGAGATTGGGCAATCATGTTTTAGAGGCTTAGATTTTATCTGGGGATAATTTTGGCCAAAAAGTGTTCATTCCGAGAATGTCTCATACTTCATATGATCAGCGTATGCCATTTAAGTTTGAACGAAGACAATTCCCTCTTGTTGTTTCGTATGCTTTGACAATCAATAAATTCAAGGCCAATCCCTCTCACATGTTGGTCTTTTTCTTAAAAAACCAGTATTTTCTCATGGCCAACTTTATGTTGCTGTTTCAAGGGTGAGAAGTCGTAGTGGACTCAAGATATTGATATGCGACAAAGATAGCAACAACACATGTACTACGTACAAACGTAGTATATAAGGAAGTTTTTCATAATTTATGAATGTAAGAATTCATATTTGAGATTTTATTTTATTTGGCTATTTAAAAATAGAATTTTTATATTTCGCTTCATATTTGTTCTGTTTATAAAAAATTAGAAAAAAATTAAATCAATTGAATTATGACTTATGTACATATAAAGTAAATAATATGCATAAAAAAAATCATTATATGGAAGTTAAATAAAAATATACAAATGAAAGTGAATATCAAATCTTTAGATATATTATGATCAAAGCTTTATAATAAACACATTTAGTTAGCCCCGTGCGTCGCACGGGTACATAACTAGTAATATATAATAGTAAGCCCGGGTCTATTCATAGAAATATTTAGTTTATTAATTGCAAGCATTTATGCCAACAAAATTATAACATTATATATAATGGCCTATGTATTTATTATTTAAAAATTTTAAAATAATAATATTATATATGGTAGCATACAATAATTGCATTTAATATTCTTTAATAAGAAAATGAATTTAATGTTACAAAATCATAAATCATGGTGTATAGTTTAATTGTTTTTATTATTTATAAATTTTTATTCCTATATAATGTAGAATACTTCAACTACAACATTCACATTCCAAGTTTTTTCGTATTCTTCAATACATTTTTTTCCTAATTTAAGGATACAACTTCATTTACGAATGACTTCATTTACGAATAAGGTTTTAAATTAATTTCTTATATTATTATCAACATTGTGAATGTCTTTCACTCAATGCATATTACATTGCTTTTTTTTTTTTTTTTTTTAATTGTATATAGATTATTTTGAATTGTATCACTTACATGATTGTCAAATTGTTATTGTGCAATTTTTTTAGTTTTTATGTAATGTTCTTCATCTATGAATTAATGAGATAATAGGTTTGTCGTATGATTATTCTTTTTCTTCCCATTTTTCAGCTTTCCATATTATATGTATAATATTTTTTTATATTACAAATATTGTTATTAATTGTGATTATTGGAAGAAAGGGGGTGAACGAAGGAAGAATAAGAATAAGAAGAAATTAGGGATTTTGTTGGAATCGGGAATGAATATTGATAAAAGAGTTTTAAGTGCAAATGAAGGGATGAAATCTGGATCATCCGCGCGTTGAAGATATGGACATGTTGACATGGTGTTATCTATTTCCTCAAGAGCTTTGAGTAGCACATTTTCTTTTTTGTATTTTTGCTTTCGCAATTTTGGTTTCTTTCCAAACAAGTTAGAAATGAATTGCGTAGGAAATGAATTACATATGAAATGAGTTGTTGATATCTCAGTTTTCTCTTCTCTAACTCTTCTCTCCCTGTTGGGAACCCCTTGCAGTTTGATTTTGATGATGTTTATCGAAACCACACTTAGGCATTCTTACTTGTTTAGGGTCAAGGCCGATAGATCGACTTGCTACCTGTTAGTGCAGGTCGATGCTCTCTATAGTTTAAATGCAAGTTTGATCCACTCTGTAAGAGAAAGGTCGTTTATCGATCTGCCTCATTCGGATCGAGCTGGCATATCTTCCTGTCTATCGACCTCCCTTTTCAAGCTTCCAGCCTGCTTTGACTTAGAAGATTTCAAGAGCTGGATTATCATATCAAGGTTGATGCTCCGCCTTCATGGAGCTTCACGACCTGATCCTTGCCACGTGGTGTGCCAGCAAGGACGAACTTCCCCAACGGCTAGAAGTGAGTCAGCCTCCAACGGCTAGTGCCACGTCATCCTGACTCCAACGGCTAGTTTTTCAAAACTGTCTATATATACTTCAGCCATTATCGGATTCAAGTACGGGAAACTCAAGCTATCAACGCAAAATCTCTGCCAAAATCTCTCTCAAGTTCATATCCATTCAAGTGTTCGAAATTCCACTAGTTTCCCAAACACTTGACGAAGAGAGATTTTCTACTCCGATAAAAAAGCCAACAACGACGAAGCGTTCACTGCTGCTTGTCGTTGATTCAAACATCTTCTTCTCCGACCCGTTCGAAGTTAGAAAGATCGTTTGGTGTTCTTCGTTGTTATAGAGTTAGTCAAGCTCTGTAATTTTACGAAAGGTTGTTTGTACATTTTCTGTACGAAAGGTTGTAAGGGTCACGACCCAAAACTCGTGTCTAGATATATTCAAGTTAGAGTGTATTTAGAACTGATACTCAGTCAGTATAAATAAGAGAGAGGTTGAATCCAAAGGTAAAGGGATTCTCAGGTCGAGTCGACCTGACGTGGACGTAGGAGGGTTTCTCCGAACCACGCTAAATCGCGGTGTCTCTCTCTCTCTCTCTTTACTTATCGTTCTTTCAATATCTTATCAAACTGACGAGCATCAACCTGCATTTCATGAAACAACCTGCATAAGCCTATCGACCTTAGATTTTTCAAAGAGTAATCAACCTCCACCAACTTCCGCATTAACAGTTTGATAGATCAAGCTTGTTATCAAACAAGCTTGATAGATCAATCTGCCTCTGATAAGGATCGACCTTGACAATCGACCTTTGAAACGACCTGATTTTATAAAACGTCAAAAACGGTTGGCATTGGTGTATTTCCCCCCCCCCCCCCCCCCCCCATACACCAATTACTCTTTTCCGGGACCAACAAGTGGTATCAGAGCAGTGGTTCTTTTGACCGCTGCTTTGCATACTAAAGGTTTTATCAAACTTTTGGTCATTTTGAACCGATCCTTTAGAAAAATCTTTTCATTCATATCATATCATATTATTTGCAATGGAGGCTTCTCTTCTCAGGGTTTGTGAAGATTTCTCCATCCAAGGCTATGAAGACTGGAGCTTTCGAATCAAGATGTGTCTCAAGGCACATCACGTCCTTATGTGGGAAATCATCGAAAAGGGCCCCTCTCCCATCTATGCAGCGAAGATCATCGTTGATGGAACGTCCCCCGGGGAGGCCACATACGAAAAAGTCCTCAAAAATCCTCGCGACTATACAACCGAGGAAAGGAAGGAGGCCAACCTCGATGATTATGCAAAGGGACTCATCTCAAGCACCGTAAAGGGCGTCTACCTTGCCAAGATTCGAAATCTTGAAACGGCCAAAGAGATGTGGGACACCCTCCGGTCCATCAGCCTGGGTTCAGAGGAGATGAAGGAGAACAAGCTGTCTATGGCGTGCAGCAAGTTCGATGACTTCAAGATGATTTCGGGTGAAACCATAGAAGCAATGAAAATTCGCTTCACCGAAATAATTCTCGAAGTCGCTGCAATCAACCCTCACAAATATACGCAGCGCGAGAAGAATCTTAAAGTGATGCGTGCCCTACCTGCAAATTGGCACGTGTACGCCGCCATGCATCCAGCCCGTTCGGACTTCAACTTCCTCACCACCGAAGATCTTTTCGACATCCTTGTCGGAAATGAATATGAAATGATCCGCATCCACGGATCAGCACAACCTTCCACCAGCAAGAAGGCCGATAAAAAGAACGACAAGGAGGTAGCTTTCAAGGCCGACTCAGCCTCTGTTGCTACCCCAAGCTCGATTGACGAATCCATCGTCAAAAAGTTCGAGAAGATGACTCTCGACTATGCTCTAGCTGCTAGGAGAAATGAGAAGCTCCTAGGAAAGGTTGTCAAATACAAGAAATTCTACCGTGACAACAAGCGAAACTTCTCAAACCGCAACCACGACCGCCCTGACAAAAAGGGAGAAGGTAAACCCTCAACCTTCAATTCTTCTAACACACCCGAGGGTGGCTGTTTTGGTTGTGGCAGGCCGGGTCACTATAAGACCGATTGTCCAGATCTGACAAAGGCCGAGAGAGACGAGCTCCGTGCAAAGCGCGATAAGAAGCTCAAGGATCAACGAGCTGCCATGCTTGCTGAAGAATCAAAGGAGGCTCATCTCTCAGACAGCTCGTCTAGTGATGACGAGGGATACATCTCTTTCGACGAAAGTGATGATGAAGAATGTTTCGTTGGAGCCAGCAAAACGAGGGATCTTCAAAGGTAGATCCTCAACCCATTTCACTTTCTTTTTCTGACGATGAATGTGCAGAAGAAGGTGAAGACCTATCCGAGGCTGTGTCTTGGTAAAAAATCAAGAAACAGCTCGATGATTATGCCAACCTCGTGGATACTCTCAAAGAGGTCGTTGAGGATAATGCTGAGCTGATGAACAAAAATGAAAAATACAAGCTAGCATTAGAAGAAAGATTCTCTCCCTATGATGAGGAAAAGGAAAGGGAGATCGAAGCCCTAAAGTCAAAGATTGAAGAATTGACTTTGCATGTAAAGGAGTTCGATGCAAGGGAGCTCGAGAAGGACGAGTCTCTCAAAACCAAAGATGCCGAAATTCACAGTCTTACATCCAAGTTGGCTGACTTGGTTGTTCGACACGAGCTCCTCGTGGAAAAAGAAGGAAAGCTTCAACTCACCTTGAGTCAGTTGAAGAAAAGCGGAAAGAAATTGGAAGAAGTCCAATCCATGCAACGCAATCCGCACGATAACTCTGGTATTGGATTTAATGGAAAATCCAAGGAAAGCAAGAACAAAGACTGCGAGATCAAATTCGTGAAGGCGCAGTCAAAATCAAAGAGTGTTCGGAAAGCTCATCAAGCTCTGCCTGATAAGATGGTCAAGCTGAAGAACCCAGTTCGACAGCCCCAAGCCATTCTTTTAAAGCAACACAAGAAGGAACAGCATGTTCCTCAAAAGAAAGAGAGTCGACCTGCCCAGCATCGTCGACCTGCCCCCTCTCATCAAAAGCAGGCTGTTCATCAAGGGCGATACCAAGGCCAGTACTATCAAAGGCCGTATCATCCTCAGTTCTTCTACCCTGCTCATCAAGAGTGTTACTGCCACTATCCTCAACAGTCAAACTTTCAAGATTGGCAGTATCAATCTGGCTTTCATGATGAGCAGTTCTATCAGCCTCGCCGCCCCCGCTCAAAGAAATCCAAGGCTCCCAAGCCCAAGACCGCCACTGCCTCGTCCTCAGCCTCGGATAGAAGCAGACCGGCGAAACAAATCTGGGTCCCAAAGGCCGTTCCCGCAACCGATGTAGCACCCAATCTCAAATGGGTTGCTAAGTTTAACTAATTGCAGGTTGGGAAGGCTCAAAGAAGGAGCCAAGCAGCTCGTGGAGCTGTATGGATCATTGATAGTGGATGCTCCAAGCACATGACGTGTGACAAAACGCTACTATCAAACTATCAAGAACGAGACGGGCCACTTGTAACCTTTGTGATACGATCCTTGACGACCGATAACACACAAGACGCAAGCGGAAGACTTGAAATTGATAGAAAAGATGGAATATCCCAATATACCTAAAGTCTAACCCCACAAATGATATAGAATCGGCCTAAACCCCCTATACCCCAAGTGGTGATCGCCTTAGTCACACGGAGACGATGAATGACACACAAACGAGGGTGATGAACTCGATTGATTCGCCGGATAAAGAATTTCTTGGTCACACCATAAGAAATTCGATCATAAATCTCATAAGAGAAATAAACTGAAGTATTATTGATGAATAAAAGTGTTATTTTCGTCACCTATGAATGAGCCTTATTTGTAGGCTTCAAAAAGCCCTAATTCCACAAGGAAACTACTTAAAAACTTATCCTAAAAGATATCAAACCAAATCCTAGTCTAAAAAGGAATAAAATCCTTAAAATAATGCTGAAAATTAACCTACCAACTATAGTACTCATAAAAAACGAAAATTAATAAAAATAAACTACTAAATAAACTAGTAAATAATATCTTCCATCTTTATCCCATATCATCTATAATTCTGGGCCTCCGGGCTTCGAACCATGACTTACGGGCTCCATCACTTTGGAGGAAATTCAAAGGGTCTCATAAGAGGACAGGGAGATCTAAAAGTTGGTAAAACAACTATTTCTAACGTCTCGTATGTTGAAGGTCTCAATCATAACTTATTCTCTGTGTCACAATTCTGCTCAAGTGGTAAACGAGTAGAATTCACTGCTAACAAATGTCTCGTGAAAAATGAGGAAGGAGAAATACTTCTTACCGGAATTTTGCAGGATAGACTCTATATAGTTCAATGGACTGATTGGATAGAGACCTGCCTGATCACAAAGGCTGATTCCGAGACAAGCTGGCTATGGCACAAGAGGTTGAGTCACTTGAACTTCAAGGCCATCAACAAGCTCGCACGCAACAAGCTGGTAAACGACCTGCCAGATCAAGTCTTCGATCGCGATCACATTTGTAAAGCCTGTCAAGCTGGAAAACAAACAAGATCATCCTTTCCAAGTGTGACGGCACAAGCTTCAAATCGAATTCTTGAGCTTCTCCATCTCGACCTCTTTGGTCCAGTCACTCCCTTGAGTATAAACGGTAGAAAATATGCTCTCGTTATTATAGATGATTATTCTAGATTTACGTGCGTTATTTTCATGTACAAAAAGAAAGAGACTTTGGAGAAGCTACCCGCGTTGCTGAGCAAATTGTGCAATCAAAAGGAGAAATCCATCATCTCCATACGATCTGATCGAGGCACCGAATTTATCAATGCAATGATCGAAGAATATTGCACAAAAAGTGGAATTCATCATCAAACCTCAGCAGCTCGTACACCTCAACAAAACGGTGTAGTGGAACGCCATAACAGGTCGCTGAAGGAAGCAGCTCGTACCATGTTGGATGAAACCAACCTTCCAAAGAAGTTTTGGGCAGAGGCCGTTAACACTGCCTGCTATACCCAAAACAGGTCGATCATCACTACCCGACATGGAAAGACTCCTTACGAGCTGTGGAACAACAAGCTCCCCAGGTTAAAGTATTTTAAAGCTTTTGGGTGCTTGTGTTACATTCATACAATGGGAAATCTCAGTTAAAAACTGTTGATAGCAAGGCCGATCCAGGAGTATTTTTAGGATACTCGGAGGTTAGCAAAGCTTATAGAGTTTTTAATAAGAAAACCCTAGTTGTGGAGGTAACACCTCATGTTGTGTTTGATGAATCTACTTGTCTGTACAGAGAGTCAAGTACAGGTCCAGATCAGTCCGCTACTAACAGGCCGTCTAACTCCCCCATCGACGACCTGCTAGTATGGACTCCAAATGATCTAGAGGAAGAGGATCAATCTGATCCAAAGGTCACACAGCAAGGGGGAAGTGATGCAAGTAATGTTCATACTTCGAGCTGTAATACATCAGCCGGACTTAACCAGGCTGATCCCCCATTCTCAGTCCCCCAGACTGATGCTGTTAACGACCTTACATCCCAAATTGAGCAGCTCGATAGCACAATGGAGCAGCTCAACATCCAGCCCGATCAGCAGCTAGATCAACAGCCCGAGCAACAGCACGTGCCCACTGATCAACCTTCAAGTCATTCAGAGTTTGACGAACCCATTAATGAGCCCGATCCAATCATTTCAAACGAAGAAAGAGCTCGACGCAGACGTTGGATCGATGCTCATCCAAAAGAGCTCATTGTTGGGAACCCAAACCAAGGAGTGCGGACAAGAAGAACGATTGGTGAAAGTGCGCTACTAAGCTGCTATCTCTCTCGAATTGAACCCAAAGATGCCATTGAGGCTCTTCAAGATGCTGACTGGATTCAAGCCATGCAAGAAGAACTCAATGAATTCAAAAGAAATGAAGTATGGTCTCTAGTTGATCGTCCTTATCATCAGGGTGTCATTGGAGTCAAATGGGTTTACAAAAACAAGAGAGACGAATCTGGAGAAGTTGTCAGAAATAAAGCCCGATTGGTAGCAAAGGGTTACTGTCAACAAGAAGGAATCGACTATGATGAGACGTTTGCCCCCGTCGCAAGATTAGAAGCTATAAGGCTGTTTCTAGCTTATGTCGCTCATCAACGATTCAAAGTCTACCAGATGGATGTAAAAAGCGCGTTCCTCGATGGCGTTCTCGAAGAAGAAGTCTATGTGGAACAGCCTCCTGGATTCGAGGAGGGTGATTCAAGCAAAGTCTACAAACTTCACAAGGCCGTCTACGGTCTTAAGCAAGCTCCTCGAGCTTGGTATGAGACGCTATCATCCTTTCTCATCGAATCGGGATTCAAGCGTGGTTCAGTCGACAAAATGCTATTCACCATCAAAGTGAATGAACATATCCTTTTAGTACAAATTTATGTTGATGACATTATTTTTGGATCTAAATCTCCCATTTTATGCGAAAAATTTGGTAACCTCATGACAGAAAAATATAAAATGTCTATGATGGGGGAAATGAATTTCTTTCCAGGGTTGCAGGTCAAGCAGTCAGATGAAGGAATCTTCATTAGCCAAAAAAAGTACGCACACGAGCTGTGTCACACCCCGGTTTTCCTAACTCTAAAATGATCAATTTAAATATAACCAATTAAACCGGGATGCGACGAAGGGTAAAATAAAAAGGGAGAAATCACAATTAATTAATTTTAATTAGTTTTAATTAAAATTTATATAGTTTAGCCCGAAAATTTGGGCAGCATCTCCCTTATACCAGGATCAAGTCGTAGTGAATACCGAAAACTTTTCTCATCAGCTAACCAAGTACATAAACCGTAACGATGAGGTCGGACCAGACCGCGCCATCATCGGATCCATAATAATTAAAAAAGCGTAACAACCGTGGCGGACCGGACCGCACTACAGTTGGATCCATAATATTTAAGAAAGTTTAACAACCGTGGCGGACCAAACCGCACTACAGTTGGATCCATAATATTTCATTTTCGATTTTAAATAGTTTCGAATTATCCAACATGATAATCCTAATATGCATCAGAGTTACGTTTTAAATAGCGGAAGCGAAAGACGTTTAATGAGTTTTCAATTTATAAAACGTTATAGTTTTTATTTTTAAATCGTTAAGATTTTCGTTATATAAATTCGTATATTCAAACGTTATGTTTTTATAAAGAAAATGAATTCTAAAGTTTATTTAGAAAAGTTAGGTTTTCAAACGAATAACGAATTAGAGAATATAACGAAATTAAACTTAACGTAACTATAACCTCAATTTTATTCATTAGGAATTTCATAACTTAAGAGTTTATAAAGAAGGATAGGCTATGTTTTATGAAATGGCTCGAAACAACTTTCACGATTCTCGTCAGCTCCAACTATGCCGCCGGCTTTCAACCTGCAAAACATTTGGAAAGGAATTGCAGGGCTGAGTACTAATGCACTCAGTGGTCTCATGCCAAAAGAAAACAGTTATCAAACAGTTTAAAGATAATATCCACGCTGCAAGTAAAATTAGGAGGGTTTGAAAATTAGTTTAACTCCTAATTGTACTTAAAACTTATTTTATGGCATCGATGCACTTGTCACGGAACTACGACCGTTACTTCACCACCAATACCTCGGGACGCTAACCCAGCCAGGCAAGCTGAAAAGTAGAAACCCGGGACGCTGACCCAGACATTCCTTTCATCCAACAGAAGCCGATGGTGATCAACCCACCGCACTTCTGGGCTAAGTGTACACAAGTCCCCAGCTAGTGTGTTAGACCAACTTGAGAACCACGACGTTAACTGGTTGAAGCATTAAACAGGTAGTCCGCACAAAAATATTTTCATGGATAATATCGATTTTCACAAGTATCAGAGCTTAATAACTCAAAGATAAGATTTTAAAATAGAGTAACCCCACCTTTACCGTTTACTCGTTTCCTCGATTCTCGGGTTCGAAACCTAAGACAGATCCTTCTGACAATACTCCTACAAATATGTTTATGACGTCAAGGTACATCCAAATCTTTACTTAGAATTTCCTAATATTAATTTCTTTTGACTTTTATATTTTCTAAAATTATAAAATGAATATTAATTCTTCAAAGAATATTTTATTATGTTTTCGATGTTTGCATGGCTTAAGTTCCAACATGAAAGTTGATTAAATGATTATTTAGAATATTTTGATGCAAAAACATTTGACATGCAAAAGGGTTAGGGGTCCTTCAAATCGAAATGAACCTAGTTTCATTTTTAGAAAATTAACGGTGATTCCGATTGTTACCAAATTTTATAGGATGCTAGAAAATATTATTTAGAACTTATACTTTTATTTTCAAAATATTTGGGCAGAGTCTCGACATGCAGGGAAACATTTTCCGTGAAAAAGAGGGGTAAACCTACAACAATTCATTTTCAAAATTTCATTCCGATTAAGTGGCTAATTATTAGGTTACGATCAACTTTAATTCGGTGATAGGGATGCAAAAGGAACGCCGGCAACCACCAAAGAAAGGGCGGCTGCGAACGGCGATGGAGAAGAAGAGAAGGTGATGCATGCCTCATTTCGGGAGCTCGTGGCGACGATCAGCCACTACCCCTAGAATCGAAATCTCCCTACGAGTTTATAGGAACGAACGGCATACCTTTTGGATGATCGGAGAGAAAGATATGCGAGAAAGATGATCGATGTCGATCGGAGGCTGTTCGCGGTTCCTCCGGCTCGAAGAAGAAGATGGCGATGGAGGATGGTGGCGGCAGAGGAGCTGAAGAAGACGAGGCAGCAGCTGCTGCTGATCGGAGGAGAGAGCGATGGTGTTGGGGTGGTGGACGAGCGAGAGAGATGGGGAGGGGCTGCTGTGTGAAGAGGGGGAGAGGGGAAGGGAGTTGGCGGTGGTGGAGGGTGAGGGCTGCTGCACTTGCAGCTTTAGAGAGAGAGAGCGAGTGATGGGAGGAGGTGAGCGAGAGGGGGAGATGGGGGAGAGCTGCTGCTCCTACAACTCTTAGAGAGAGAGGGCGAGTGATGGAGGCTGGTGGATGATCGGTGGAGATGAGGGAGATGGAAGAGAGGGGCTGATCGATGGAGGGTGGTGGGGAGATGGCTGTTCGGCGATGGGGAGAGGCGGAGGTGAGTCTGCCGGCGAGGGCTGCCGACAAGAGAGGGAGAGGGAGAGGGTCGGTAGAGAGAGAGAGAAGAATTCCTCTTGATGAAGGAAATAGATATGGATAGGGGCTGATGAAGGATTGAGGCGGTGATGGCCTCTTTTTATAGGGGCCATCTCGTCTCCGGTTCGACGTCTCGCTCCCCGACAAAAAGATTCCCCTCCGGTAACGGGGTTTCGATTTTAGATTTTAAAGTGTCTAAGGGATCCAAATAAAATATCGAACTCAACGATATAGGTTAAAGAATTTTCGGAAGGAATTTGATAGCTCGAAGATTTTTAAAGAAACGAAAAGGATCGGAATGGACAAAAGGTGACGCGGGTTTTCTAAACCGTTCATCCGAAAAATGTCTAACTTCTTTCATAAATCTTTTAATGTCAAAACTAGATTAAAAGTATTAACTTTATATTTTTAGGATTTTTATTTAGTAAGTTTTAATATTTTAGTTAACAAATTTTATTTTATAATTATTTCTAAAAATTCTTTTATTAAGGATTTTATTTATTTTAATTTTGCAAAACCTTTTATTCATCAAATTCTTTTATCAACACATATATTGATAACTAGAAAAATATATTTCACTTTAGAAAATTTATTTATTTATCTATTTCTAAAGTTTAAAAATTTTACTTAAATAAATTCCTAAATCTTTTATTTAAAGAAACCCCAATAAGTTTACTTACTTTCTAAAGACTTTTATTTAATCTAAAAATTTTATTTGGAAAACATTAATTTACTAGCGAAATTTAATATATTTAACTATTTTCTTTTATTTAAAAATCCGGGTTATTACAAGCTGGTCGACAAGTTTGGTGTCAAAGACAGCAAGCCTGTCAAAATACTGATGCTCTCTGGTGGGAAAATCGACCCGGATCCAGAAGGAAAACCTGCCAACATAACACAGTACATGGGTATAATTGGTTCTTTACTTTATCTAACTGCGAGTCGACCTGATATCACTTTTGCAGTTGGAGTGTGTGCTCGATATCAAGCTAATCCGAAGGAATCTCACTTGGAAGCAGCAAAGAAAATTCTTCGATACATCAAAGGAACCACAAATTTAGGTCTTTGGTATCCTTGTGATGATAATTTGCAGCTTACAGGTTATTCAGATTCTGATCATGCAGGGTGCAAGCTCGATAGGAAATCAACCTCGGGTACTTGCCACTTTCTCGGAAACAAGCTGATATCATGGTTTTCAAAGAAACAAACTTCAGTAGCCACCTCCACCACAGAGGCCGAATATATGGCCGCAGGGAGTTGTTGTGCACAAATCTTGTGGATCAAACAACAACTCAAAGATTATGAAGTTGAAGTCAGTGAAGTGCCTATATTCTGTGACAGTACGAGTGCTATCGCCATTACTCAAAATCCAGTTCTCCATTCAAGATGCAAACACGTGGATATTCGACATCACTTTATTCGTGATCACGTGGAAAAGAAGAACGTGGTTATTGAGAAGATTCACACTGATATTCAACGGGCTGATATCCTAACCAAACCCCTAGCTGAAGAAAGATTCAAAATGCTGTGTGGGAAGTTAGGTTTATTAAATGTTGAGTCTTCAGGCCGTTCATAATTCAACAGGCCGTTCGCAAGCCGACAGGCCGTTACCATTTGAACAGGCTGCCTCAGTCAACAAGCAGTTCGAGGACCAACAGGCCGTTTCTCTCATCAGCAGGCCGTCATCCTTTCGACAGGCCGATAGTCAAATGACAGACCGTTCCCCATCAACAGGCCGTCATCTAAATCAACAGATCGACCTGTGTTCCTCAAATTGAGGGGGAACATTTGCCCAAATGATCCATCATTTGAGGGGGAACAAAGGCCGATGTCTGCCACCAGGCCGATATCACAAGTCCAGGCCGTTCACTTCACCAGACCGATATCACAATTCCAGGCCGTTCTTACTTCATCAGGCCGACATCAACCTGAATACAACCGCATTAAAGAAGGGAGAATCAAAAGGGCAGTATCACCCTTTTGTCTTTCATTTAACTTCTTTAATACGCATTGAATTCTTTCAATTATTAAAATTTATTTCTCAATGTGTTACATTGTTTAAGGCTCTATTGTTTTGCAGAAATTTAGGATAAAGGGAATAATGATTGCTATTTTTACAAACTATCTAGTCAAGTGTCACATATTGACACTTTGACCGAGGTCGCATTTAATTCCCTGCTGTCAATTTTGAAAAAGTGCAGGAAAACGCACGTTTTTACTATCTCACGCGCGGATGTGAACCGTTTCACATTCCACGCGCTCTCAATCGTGCGGATGAGGATTAAAGTTGTAACTTTAAACTTTTCAAATTCGAGTGATCACTACCGTTCAAATTGTCTATATATTTCATGCAGTTTTCACTCGAAACGTTACTTACTCTCTTCACTCAATTCTGCAAAACCTAATTTTTCATTCTCTGCAAAAACAACCGCCGCCGTCGTGTTTTTCATTCACTGCTGATTCCTTACTCACCACTTTTCACTCTTTGCACAAAAATACCAGCGTGGTTTGTGCCTTTTCGCCGTTTTTAATTACATTTTCAGGAAAATCAACATCAATGGCAAGAAAATCAACACAGTTGAAGGAAATGCAGTGGGAGGAAATCGAAGACTTTTTAAAGTCTCGCATCAAGTACGAGCCATATATGGTGCGTGAGAACTTCGGCTTTCGTGATCTGGATTCTATGTTCGCGCTGGTGGAGACGTGCCTTCCGTTCCACCGGATTATCTCCACCCATCTGCCGAAGCAACTCTCCAAGATCGTGTGTGCCTTCTTTTACAACTGGAATAAGGGCGACACCATCTCCGACCACACCGTCTCCCTTAGAACCCAGAAGGCTGTTAACACCATCAACGTCCTCGACGCTGTGAAGGCCGCTTTCAATATTGGGGACGGTGGGACGATGCAACTTTCCGAGATCACTCGCGACCAGTTGCAGCTCATTGCCGATCGTGTTCTCATAGAGCAGAGGCCGTTCGTGGCAACCTCCTTCAAGAGGAACGAGCTCCGCCCCAAATTCCGCCTCTTGATGGATTTTATGCAGAAGTGCTTCTTAGGGCACATCGGGAATCACGACCAGGTCAGGCCACTGAAGTTTCAGATCATGGCGGCCGTGATTCTCAACCTGCCCGTCAGTTGGGCAAAAATGGTGGTTTCCCTGCTCTGGGAGGAAGCCAGGCAGATCGAGTGCACAATGGATGGTGAGGCCGTAGTGCGAGTTCGTCTCCACAACGACAAGAGGCCGATTCGCCTTGGAACGAAGGCCATCTGCATCATCACTTCCTTTTTCAAAAATAGGAAGTGGACTGATGAGCCGTCCTTCCCCCACCTCTTCATTCCGAAAGATCTCCACCAAATGGAGATGGCCTTGGGGGTGGCGCCGCAAATTTACTACGGGTCCCCAGACAATGTAAGGGCGCACCTTGCCAAGGCCGGTGAATCAAAGGTTGGGTGGAGGATACCGACTCGGCCTGTGCAAAAGAAGAGAAAGGCCGATGTCGACCCGGTGCCCTCTCGCCATGTAAAGAGGACTCCCCCTGCCAAGAAGTCGTCCCCCCGAAGGACGCAGTCGACCTCCACAGATCCAGTCAGGCCGTTGCACCGGATTCTTCCTGTGGAGTTCGAGTCTGCACCTCACAGGGAGCCTTCGCCCTCCCCATCGCCCTCCTCTTCAGCCGAACGGACTCCCTCTCCAGTCCGTTCCGCCATCGAGCCGTCCGCCTCGCCGCATCGACCTGCATCTCCCCGCCCGCAGGTCGTTGTAATTCCCTCTCCTGCGAGGTCCCCCACAGTTCGACGTGCTGGCTCCGTGGAGATCGAGGATCTCACGGAGGATGATCCCCAGCCTTCCCCCTTCCGGCATGTGGCCGTGGAGGAAGACATCGTCCTGCCAATCCAGCCAATCTCCGAGCAGCCCGTGTCGGCTGCTCACTCCATGGTGGCCTCCATGAAGGCAGAGGCCAGTCTGAAGGTGATCGACCTGATGCCGAGGATTGATCAACTCCCCAAGTCTCTCGACCTTGCTACTCGCCTCCAGTTTTATCTGGTCTGTAAGTCGAGTTATTACTACGTCTTCGAGGCCTTGCTGCAGGTCGCCACCCTCGAAGAGATGAAGATCGAGGAGTTGGAGCTAGAGGGAGAGTTCGGCTTCTACAGTGTGGAGGATGCGGCCGCAAATTTTCAAACTCTTGTGCTGCGGCGCATGAAGGTCGAGGCCAAGATTTTGGGCATCGACCTTCGCCCCCTCTACACTCACTCTCGCGCCCTCTACAACTCCGCCGCTGATGTTGGAGATGAGTTTGATGCGATTCAAACTCCGGAGCAATCACCACCAAGGAATGAAGGTGGTGATCAAGCTCTGACCGCTGCTGATGCTGCTCCATCCCCCCACTCTAAAAATTTGATGCTGAGGCCGAGCTCAATTCTCTATCTGCAAAGCTCGAGTCCCTCGCCATCAGCGTACCGGAGCAGATCAAGCAAGCAATTGCGGAGGCCCGGGTCGACATTTTGAAGGAGGCCAAGACCCAGGCCGATGACGCAGCCAGAGAGCGGGTCACGAAGTTTGCTGTCGACCATCTGAAAGAATATACCGACAAGCTTCTGCCGGCCCAGCTCGAGGCTCTCAACATGGCGTCCCGCGACCTGATCGGGGATGTGAAGGAGGACGTGGCCAAGGTCGATCACCGTGTGACCGACCTGACTACATCAATCACCAATTCGGCATCGGCCTCCAACACACAGATCAACGGCATCTTGGATACTCTCACCAGCCTGCTGAATGGGCACCAGCAGCTGCGAGAGGCCGTTGGCAAGCTGCAGGAGGAGGACGCTTCACTTCTTTCCCTCATCAAGACCCTTTCTGATGATGTCGAAAAGGGGGAAGAAGAAAGAGCCGCCGCCGCCGCCGCCACCAAGAAGAAGAGGTCCTCAAAATCCAAAACCCCTTCATCTTCTTTGGCTCCTCCCCCTCCTCCTCCGCCCCCGCCTCAAAAGAAGTCCGCTCCCCAGGCCGCCGCCTCTAAGCCTGTTTCTGAGGCCGCCGCCTCCCAGTCCGATTCCGAGGCCGCAGCCGCCAAAGCTCGTTTGGCAAAAGAGGCCGAGCTGATCGCTGCCATGCATCTGGCTGGTGCGACCCCGGAGCAGGCCGTAAATCCAAATGAGCAAAGGCGCTTTATTGCGGAGCGCCGGGCTGCTGAAGCGAGGAAGAAGGCTGAAGCGGACTGGATCAGCCAGTCAGCTTCCGAGCTGATTTTGGAAGCGGGAGTCCAACAGCAGGCCGTTGAATGGCTTGATGAAAATCAGAACGCCCTGCTGCGGGAGCTCAACGCTTGCTTCATTCTCCTCCATTACTGGATCCAAGACCCCTCTCTCCCTGAAGACGCTGATGACGCTTATGCAGCCTACATGCTCAAATTCCCTCACCAAGACTTCGTTGGTGAGCTGCGAAAGAAGGCTGCAGAGGCCGGTGCGATCATACGGGCTCCTTGCAAGCAGTATTTCACGCCCTTGATGATCGGTGCTTCGGGCTTTTTGGATTATTCCCGAATCGACCGGTACATCGCACTGACCGCCATCGGCATGAACGTGAATGTCTCGAATTCCGATCCCACCTACTGCCGTATAAGGGATGGAATCTATGCCAGCATGAAGGCCAAGTCCAGGGAGCAGATCCAGGAAGAGCGTGTGGCAGCCCGTGCCCAGAAGAAGTAGAGATAGATGATTTGTATTTTTTCTATATTCATTTAAGTTCGTAGCACGATTTGTAAAATCTTGATGTAAGTACGCTATCGAGCTGAATGAAGCAAACATCATCTTTCTCGTCCTGACGACAATATCTCTTTGTCCAGGCAATCTGCCTTTACTGCTTAAAATTAATTATGTCATTATCTGCCTTTCTTATAATTCCTTATCAACCTTAATGGTTAATCGATCTTTCATTGTTTTATATCTTAGGAATTATTTGTAAAGTGTATGGTTTCGACATCATCAAAAAGGGGGAAATTGTTGGGAACCCCTTGCAGTTTGATTTTGATGATGTTTATCGAAACCACACTTAGGCATTCTTACTTGTTTAGGGTCAAGGCCGATAGATCGACCTGCTACCTGTTAGTGCAGGTCGATGCTCTCTATAGTTTAAATGCAAGTTTGATCCACTCTGTAAGAGAAAGGTCGTTTATCGACCTGCCTCATTCGGATCGAGCTGGCATATCTTCCTGTCTATCGACCTCCCTTTTCAAGCTTCCAGCCTGCTTTGACTTAGAAGATTTCAAGAGCTGGATTATCATATCAAGGTTGATGCTCCGCCTTCATGGAGCTTCACGACCTGATCCTTGCCACGTGGTGTGCCAGCAAGGACGAACTTCCCCAACGGCTAGAAGTGAGTCAGCCTCCAACGGCTAGTGCCACGTCATCCTGACTCCAACGGCTAGTTTTTCAAAACTGCCTATATATACTTCAGCCATTATCGGATTCAAGTACGGGAAACTCAAGCTATCAACGCAAAATCTCTGCCAAAATCTCTCTCAAGTTCATATCCATTCAAGTGTTCGAAATTCCACTAGTTTCCCAAACACTTGACGAAGAGAGATTTTCTACTCCGATAAAAAGCCAACAACGACGAAGCGTTCACTGCTGCTTGTCGTTGATTCAAACATCTTCTTCTCCGACCCGTTCGAAGTTAGAAAGATCGTTTGGTGTTCTTCGTTGTTATAGAGTTAGTCAAGCTCTGTAATTTTACGAAAGGTTGTTTGTACATTTTCTGTACGAAAGGTTGTAAGGGTCACGACCCAAAACTCGTGTCTAGATATATTCAAGTTAGAGTGTATTTAGAACTGATACTCAGTCAGTATAAATAAGAGAGAGGTTGAATCCAAAGGTAAAGGGATTCTCAGGTCGAGTCGACCTGACGTGGACGTAGGAGGGTTTCTCCGAACCACGCTAAATCGCGTTGTCTCTCTCTCTCTCTCTTTACTTATCGTTCTTTCAATATCTTATCAAACTGACGAGCATCAACCTGCATTTCATGAAACAACCTGCATAAGCCTATCGACCTTAGATTTTTCAAAGAGTAATCAACCTCCACCAACTTTCGCATTAACAGTTTGATAGATCAAGCTTGTTATCAAACAAGCTTGATAGATCAATCTGCCTCTGATAAGGATCGACCTTGACAATCGACCTTTGAATCAACCTGATTGTATAAAACGTCAAAAACGGTTGGCATTAGTGTATTCCCCCCCCCCCCCCCCCCCCCCCCCCCCCCCCATACACCAATTACTCTTTTCCGGGACCAACACTCCCTCTTTCCAGATTTCGGCTATCGTACTGCAATTTACGTGTAAGTTCCTATCAATCTACGCCCAAATCAATGGGTCCATTACATGTTACTTTATTTTTGTAAGATCTATTCTTCAATTTTCAATCTCATGTCTGTCTCTATATCTATCAATATACTAATAACAATTACGGAACTGCCATCATTAATTTATATCATCTAAAATAATCACCGTCTATATTAAAGGAAAACGGTAAACCACAATTACATTTCAATAATATTTAATTTAGCTAATTAATTTAGTCGTGACAAATGCATGATTTATGGCAAATAATTAATGTAGTTCTATATTTTAAATGTTTTAGCTCCTATATATTGTATATCGTTGTATACAAAATTATTCACACGACTCACATATTCAATGTTCTTTTATTTTAGTTTTATATATTTTATAAAAATATTGATCCGGATAAGATTACTAAATGAAATGGAAAAGAACAATATCAAATAAATGGTTAGGGTATTGGTTCAATGATCGATACAATTCATGAAAACATTTATATAAGAGGCTAGCATCCGAGATTAGTTGATGTTAATTATCGTAATTACTTTAGCTTCTTTGTATAAATATTGTTAATTGTTATGAATTTTAGTTTACATGTAAATTATAGAATAATAGTTGATCGATTTCATATTTTTGCATTGGCTTTTGGGATCAGACATTAATTTTTTTATGTCTTTTAATGAAAAACAAATACAAAAATACTAATTATGTTCGTTTGAAGAATATCTCAAAATAAGGGAATAGTTCATTCAAAAAAAATATATGATAAAAATAATTCTGAAATTTAAAAGACAACTTAAAACTGTGGATGGCACTAATAGCATATAATTCAAAATAGCTAAAAATAAATTATTTATATAACTTTGTCAAGATAGTTGAAATTTGTTTGAAATAAAAGAAATTCAAATCGTGTTTGATTTTAACCGTTTTCTATCAATTTTCTTACGCTGCTAACACTTTCTAAAGATAAAAAGCTCATCTGATGTGTGTGTGTGTGTGTTTCCCTAGCGGTAGACGGTTAAGTTTCGAGGTCAAAATCCCGAGTTTGAATCCTCTATGACGCGGTCTTTGAATTTGTGTTTTTAAAGTTATAAAAAATAAAAAAAATAAAAAAAATAAAAAAAAGGTGGTCTAATGTGTGTGTGTGAATTCGGCCTTAAGTATGAGTATTTCATGTCATAACATTAAAATTTATTTTTAATTATTTTTTTAAGATACAAGTTTGTTTCCCCATTATATACCAAATTCATCACAAATAGAGAGAGATGGGTCATTAGTACTTGTTTCAAAGATCGCTTTGCTTTATCAATTAAAGCTCATACGATAATTTGCAACTAACTCATTTACGTATTAAAATGTATTATTGTAGATTTTTTATTTTTTTTACATTTGTTGCAAAAGGAATGATTATAAGGTGAACGAATGAGCAGACAAATATGCGAAAAATTGAAATAGATATTGAATCGCCTATCATATTAAGAGGAAGTAAATAGTAGATACAAACACCAACTTCTTCTAATATCAAATGGAATTTGCAAGTTGTGAGATTATAAATAAAATTGAGACTGAGTGAGATGAAGTCTCAACTTCAAGCATTTTAATTGGACATGTATAATAGTCGTATGATTAAAATAAGTGACTTTCTTTAATATCGCCATGGGAATCCATAGCAGCTACATTTGGTTCGCACGAATAGTGCCACTTGAGAAGAAATATGAGGCAAACTCGGACTTTGAGATTGTAAGTGGATTTTGAACCTGTGACCTTTAAAATTATATACAAATCAATCAACTATTAGGTCACTTGCTAAATGGCAAGGTGGTGTGGATAATTATTATGCAAATACTGACATACTATTCACTTACAAAATTTAAGACACAGATTGATAAAATTATTAATATCACATATTTTTCCTTCATAAATTATGCATATAATTTGTACTACATTACATAATTACTAGAAAGCTTGCGAATATGGAATATTTGAGCTAACAAAATAGATGAATAATTTTAATATTTGAAACAATGAATACACATTTGAATATATGAATAGTTTAAACTTTAAGCTGAATATGAAAGTCGGTACATATCAATATGAGATTATGGGACTTTGCAGAGTTAAATATCACAAGACTTGAACACCACATTTTGAAAGTTATTATATAGACATACAATAATATATTATGGTTTTAAATATGCATTTTTAATATATATAAAATATCATAATCCCTTCATATCCAATTATATTATAAATAATATATAATTATAATCAATTAAATATCATAACAAAAAAAAAAAAAACTATATTAAATGTATTTAAAAAAAAAACTCCATATAAACTTGCCAACAAAATATACTACTACTATTAAATAAAATTTTTAAAAATATTTTAATTCATCCCGTGCATCGCACGGGTGCATAACTAGTAATACTAGTTATTTTCACCCGTGACATGCACGAGATAAAATGAGTATTTGTTAAAATTTTATCAATAGTAGTATATTATTGAAAAGTTTACTACTTTTAAAATTTGTATAATGTATTTTTTGCTATGATATTTTATTAGTTATGATTATATTTTATTGCTAACATAATTGGATATCGAGAGATTAGTGATATTTTGTGAATCGATATATATTGACCAAAATGCATTATCGTATGTCTATATCATAACTTCCAAAATGTGATGTTCAACTATTTTAATATTAAACTCTACGGAAGTACACAATCTCAAATAGATAAACTTAATGTATATTCATCAAGTACATGACATACCAATTGAAAAAACATGATAAGCGGACGTGTGGATGGATTATTAGCGAATTATTTCTTCAACTTCATCAGCCCAAAGAGTACAAATTACATACAATCCTCTAAGTGAAACACAATGGTTAATAAATATTGAAAATCAAACTTATATAATAATTACAATGTACATGTTTAGTAAAAAAAATCATAGACAGACTCAATATTTTTGAGCTCTACAACCACCATCACAGTCTAATGACCATTTATATTCATCGTCACTGGATTGCCCATTGTTCACCTACACACAATATTAGATACATTAGTGAATAAGTATGAGATACGTAACAACCAAACAACAAATAGTAATAAAAAAAAAAATATTATATTACCGAACAATATATTTTCATCCAATTGTGAGGTATGAAGTGTGGAAAAATGATGAAAAGCAAACATTTTTTTATCGATTAAAGTATGTTATTTTTGTAAGTGATTTGAAGAGAGAGAGAGAGAGAGAGAGAGAGAGAGAGAGAGAGAGAGAGTCAAGTAGTTATTTCGTCATTGATTTTCAAGTATTACATCACTTTTATGAAAGAAAGTAAAGCTGCCAATTTCTTATGGATTAACATTTATCTTTCGATAAACCTAATACGGAATATTTCCTAACTCACATGCAGTTTGAATTTTATGAACTGAAGCTAACAAAATATAATAAAATAACACATATTGAATATTAATATAATTAAGTGTGTTAAAATAGTTTTAAAAAAAAGTGTAATATAATAAGAAAAGGAGGATTTATGCCCAATTTCATTCTCTTAACCTTAACATTAACCTTAGTACAATTCTATAAAAGAAATGGCATTGCCATGTGCATATTACATTCACTTTCCAAAAAGAAAATCAAACTGCAATTTTTTTTATGGATTAAACATTTATCCTTCCATACAATATTTCCAAGCTTGCATGCAATTTGAATTTTATGAAATGTACCTCATAAAATATAACAGAATAACTCATATTTAAGATGTATAGATTCAACATAAAAACTGAATTTGACCGATAGATTAATTTTGGTAATTATTTTGGAAAATAATGATATACTTATAAATGCAAATAATTGTTCTCAATCATAAAATCATTATAGCATATATGTTACAAAATCAATACTTATTGAAACAAATTGATTTCTGATCATATTATGTTCTACTTAATATTAAAAATTGCATAGAACACCTACATGAACAATTCTATATTCGGTATTATATTTTGTACAATTCATTTTTTTTCACCATTATAAGCATATTATGTTCTACTCCCTCCGTTTCAACATATTAATCTCGTTTGAATATTTTATACATACATATATTCATCGCCCGAGAAAGAATTCAAAAAATATAATTAAAATATTGAAAAAAAATTGTAATCGTGACTTGCAATTTAATTATATATCACGTTGCTCCTTCCCACTCTAAAGGTACATACATATATTCAAATCACTATATAATTAATACCTATCTAAAATTAGTATTCCTATCTAAATTTAAAATTTGAAATTTAAATAAAATAAATGCACATGAATGCTTATAATAAATGAACTAAAACATTCTATAAATAGCACGACACTACTATTATATACAAGTATATATATATATATATATTGAATAGTATTTAGATAATTAAAATTTAAATGATAATAAATATAACTTTTATTTTAGTGATTTTATCTAATAATGAGTGAATTATTATTGTAATTTAATATTTTGACCAAAAATAAGTTACTACATTTTATATATTACTTCATAAATATAAATAAATGTATGTAATAAATAAACTATAATAAATGCATGTAATAATGTTGATAAATGCATGCAATAAATAAAACTGAATTTTCTAAAAATAGATCTGGGCTTACTATTATATATTACTAGTTATTCGCCCACACGGTGTGTGGGGAAAGGGGGGGAAATATAAAAAAAATATTTTAGGTCTTGTAGTACAATTTTTTTTTCCCTCTCTTTTCTTTCTTTTTTCATTAGCTAACATTTGTTGCATCAGATGCAGACTATCTATAGGGATTTGTGTTAGTTTCATCTTGATTTAATATTTCTCATCCACAATATGAAAAATTGATGTAAATATTGAAATTTGAAATTTATAATCAAGAAATAGTTTGAAAGTTAGAAATACTCCCAATATCTAAACGAATAGTGAACATATCTTAAATATATGAGAGGTATAAGATATAACTATTTGTAGGCACGTAATAACAAAGTATGGAATAAACTTAAAGTCGTCATATTAGTTAATATACAATTTCTAAAAATAGTTGATAAACAAATTAAATAATTAAATAATCATTAATACTAAAATTTGTTAACATAAATTAGATTAAATGCATGTAATTAATGAACTAAAGTTTCTAAAAATAACTACGGGCTTATTATTATATATTATATAGATATAGATATAATAGTATGCCCGGATGCTATATATAGAAAATTTTAGTTCATTTATTAGAAGTATTTATGCTAACAATAATTATTATTAATGTTATATAATAATAACATGTGTATATTAAAGTATATAAAATTTTGAAATAGTATTATAAATATTATATCATGATTGCATTTATTATTTTTAAATAAGCAATTAAATTTGACGTTACATAAGTATAAATTATGAAATATAATTAATTCTTTCTATTTATATAAAATTTTGTGCTTATATACGTAGAATACTACAACTAAATCATTCGTACTGCAACTATTTTAGTACCCTTAAGTACATTTTTGTCTAAATTTAAGGATCCGTTAATTAATAAGGCTTTAAATGAATTTATTATATTACTATCAACATTGTGAATATCTTTCACTCATATGTATCACATTGTTTTTATTTTGTTAAATTGTACATAATGTGTATTGAAATGTGTATACATTAAAATGGTTGTTGTTTGGTGTCATTTTGTGTTGTTTTAGTCGTAGTTTTGAATCCATTTTTCGTTATATTTTGATTGCTTTTCATTGTACTTTTGTAATACCCCGACTCTTCGAATATAGGGAAATTTAAAATTTTGGGTAAGGCTCTTTATGTTCGTCAAGGTCTCGAGAGTTGTAAAATTATAGAGACTTGTCAACAGATTCTATTAACAAGTATATTAAGCTAGGTATCTGAAATGATGTAAATCATATATTCGCTTTGAACCAAATTGATTGCCATTAATTCTTATAAGTAGCGTATACATATCACCAAAAAGATAACACTATCGATCGATTGGCGGATTGAGTTTCAATGGTCAAACTTTAATACTATTAATTTACACATGAATTTCCAAATAGATTAAGTGTTGATAATTAGTAGGCAAAACTAAAGTTACTGTAGGCAATACTAAGTTTCTTATATTAATAAAAAAAAAAAAAAAAAAAAGAAATGATGATAAATATTATGAATACTACATAATAACTTGGATTGAATTATGAATGTAAATCTAGTCAAGGCACGTGGAAATTTTCTTTCAACAAGATAGAGGTGGATGAAAAGTAATTGAAATTGAGGTTTAGGATTTAGCTCGCATTCCTATACAGTTTAATTTCCACCGCCTTAGAAATAAGCAACACCCTCGCAAGACTCAGTTATTCTTCTAGATTAGATTACTTCAAGGAAGTAAATAAAAACAAATATATAGAGAAAGTAAAGGGGGTGAATATCAGAACAATATAGAAGAAGAAAGAACAATATAGAAGAAGAGAGGAGGTAGAGGAGAGAGCTGCAAATTACGGTCTAGCAATTGCTTAGCTGCGTAGGTGCAGAGAAAGGAGACCTAACCGACGATCGATCGAGAATCAAAGTTTAAGCAGTAAGCTATCTTCTCATGTATTCTTCTCATACATTGAAACATTAAGTAGTAGCATTATACTAATCTATAGGTACCTTGCTTTACATGAATTCAAGCTAGGTTTTGAAATTCAATCACTACAGACTGAATTAGGAATATCCAAAAGTTTAAAACCTCAATTCAACACAACTAGGCAAAAAGGAAGATAGCAGATAGGGAGAGTAATCTGGTGCAGGTTAAAGGTGATGTAGGAGAAAGCCAAAGACATCAATCATCAAACCTAAATAAGTTTCAACCTTGCATTGGAAGCAATTGTTCCTAATTTACTTGTGGAAATTGAAATTAGATCCTGCTTAAAGCTAACTCACAGAACTTAAGTATAGATTTTTATGGGAACCAAATTGATATACTTGTTGCGTACATAATACAAACCTGGTGTAACACAAGAAACAAAAACATAGTTTGAACTTCATGTACTCATGGGCAACGAAACACAGTGGTAAGTATATCTTACAATGAACTATAATCTGAAATCAATAAACTATAATGTTGTTCCATGAATTGATAGCTCAATTATAACACATGTATAAGCACCGAGATATGTTTCACAATCAAGGAACTAGATGATGAACAGTAGGTTAATTGTAAACAATCTACTACAACACAGTGACTCCTGACCTATACTCCACAGTAGAATTTTGTAATAATAAGCCAAAGAAAGAAATATAAAAACCTGAAATACAAATGTATATATGATTTAGGAATCAGAAATTTCGGAATGTGAGTGTGTTACCTTTCAACCTGCTACCTACGGTCAACAATAGAGGAGAAGCAGTAGCAATTCTACCCTTGCAGCTGCATCAAATGGAGACAGAATCAAGTGTAGCGACTCCCTGTAACGGAACTCAAGTGCGGCAAAGAAGCGTCCCTCTAGAAATCTCGTCGATGTGAATATAGAGCAGCGCCGGCGTAGGAACAACAGCAATTTCGATGCTCAGACCTGCAGTAACTAGTAGATCTGAAGTTAATTTCTCTAAGGAGATAGAAATATAGAGGGAGACAAAGAAAATTGAATCGAATGCGTGTGCGAAAATAAATTAGGAGAGCCATAGTGTCATCGTAATAGCGATGATTCCGGCGGCACAGGAGAGGGGAGAGGAGGAGGACGATTTTCTTCTTTTCCTTTCTAGGTATTGTATATGCTACCCCTTGTGTAGTGCCTCCCCTCACATAAGTAGGATAATATATATCAATATTTAATATATATGTGAGGGGTTGAGGTATTGCCCAGGGGTAGGGTATAGGTTACCCCTTTTCTATATGGCTGTAGCCGAGTGAGAAGTTGAGGAGGAGGATAGTAACTTTAAAAGAACAGATAATACTAATATAATAATAATAATAATACCTCTTTAGTAGTCTTTGCCTCTAAAGATTTAATTAATTTAATATATAGTAGAAGTATTATTTTTTTTAGAAGTCTTGTTGTTGAATAATTAGAAGTTAGAACCACAGTTAATTAAATTAGTCTACTAGCTTAATACTACAATAGAGTTAGAATAAAAGAAAAGATCTATAAATGAGTTAAATTATAAGACACATAAATTATATCAAGTTATTACTATTATTGTGTTGAAATGCATTTTAATACTTAATCATTTCCTTCAAGGATTGTGAACTTAGTGATCCAAGATAATCACAATTATATTTAATATAAATTTAGTCTTTGGACAATTCCAGAGACGAGACAGGGACGAAAAACCTCATCGAACTAATCAACATCTTAGTCTATAATTATATATATTTAGAAAATAGCAAATTTATATTAAAATTGGAAATGATGTATCTCTTAAGACTTGAGATTTCTCTAAATAGACGAACTTTAATTCCTAAAGGTCAAGCTCAAGATAGGAGCCGAGGAACGTGAAGGAGACTAAGACGTTTTCGACTACTAGTGTAACCAGGTGGGCATTATTATTTACGAAAAGTATAATTTTGCTATAATAAAGCATATTTAAAATGAAAATGTCAACTGAGTTATTCATGCATGAACTGTTATGGTTTTATGTACGTTCTTATCTGTGTTAGTTTATCAATTAAGGACGATCGGCCCTGTTTTAGACAAAGGTTGCTATACAGGGTAGTGTACACTAAAAGTCGTGAATTGTGTGCTCCGAAGGTGGGCCGGTTTATGCAAATAAATATGTCTGTGGAAGGTGGCCAACTTTCACGGCATGAGGATCATAGATATGAATAGTACGGAATGGGTGTAAATGATGTTTAGTATGCATAAGTCATTTCTATAAAACCCTTGTGCGATACCGTGATAAATGCATGGATAATTACATTTTTTAATATATATAACTTTCGGCATAGCCCACAGGGTATCTTTAGTACTCAGCCCTGCTTGCGTTTCTAAAAACTTGCAGGTTAAGCGAGATGGTTGGCGGCGGTGTTGAGAAGAGATGTCTTTCTTGTTAACTAGTTCAGGAAGGGATGCATATCCTCATATATGTATCTATTTTGTAGATCTTCCGCTGTACACTTTGACAATCGTATTTTGTTAAGGTTATCGTTCATATTTTGCTACGTCTGTAAATGATAATCAATCCTTCATGGATTGTCTTTTGAAACGTGTATAATATTTGAGCCACTCGGCTTCTTAGTTTCACTTCAATTCCTTTGGTATTTGTATCCATTACTCGAGTCTATTAATATGTCGCTCTCCCTTCTCTTTCGATAATAAGTCATAATTAATCAATTTCACCTTCTTCTCTGCTTCGTTATTCCAACCTTAAGTCACGCTCCGGCTGAGCTGTCCTTCGGGAAGAGCGGGCGTGACAACTTTACTATGATTTGGGTCTTTTGTAAGTTTATGATCTTATGTATTGCTTAAAACTAAAAGTCGAGAAGATGGACTGAAACGAGCGAAGAAAGGTTCTTAAGCAATCATTGAGCCCAAGTTCTAAACCCTCACAATTTGAATGAAGATTTATTTTGGATGTAATTAAAGAATATTATCAAAGAGGGGTTCGATAGGAGCACGTAGGTGAAAACGGGGGTCAATTTGGAGTTCGGACGAGGAAGTTACGGCCAAAACAAGAAAGACGCGCGCAGTCTCAGCGAGCCACCATGAGAGCGCCCGCTCGCGAGGAATTTCCTTATTTATCTCTAACATTATTTCATATAAATAGGTAGCCATTAGGGCACAAGATTAGACACAATTTTTACTCTAGTTTTTAGTTTCCAATAATCTAGTTTTTAGATTTTATCGCTTTGGATTTATTTTGGATCGAGTACTTTAAGTTTTTTTCAAGTTTTTTCGTTCTTCGTTCCGCGTTTAATTCGTAAATTTAATTCTTGTTTTCCCTTTCGTTTATTTAATTGTTTTCTGGATTCCTAGATTAGTTTCCAATTCTTCGTTTTAATTGATTGTTCCGTTCTTGAGTTTCAAAGTTTAGATTTATTTCCAAGATTCATTTCCTTTGTTTTTCAAGTTATAGAGTTAGATTTATTCTCATAGATTTTTAGATTTAATTTCTTCATGTCTAGATCCGTTTTTACATTTGTATTTATTATTGCTTTCTCTACGATTTCATGCCTAGCTAGATTTATTTCTTTTGCTTGATTTAATTAGTTTAGGTAGTTAGATTTATTTTAGTTGTTATTCCTTTCTTGCATATTTATTTTCTTGCCTAGGATTTAAAACCCCAAAACCAAACCAATTCTTTTTTCTTGCTTTCCTAGATTATGCTAGACAGCTAGATTATGATTTTATTTATTTATTTTTACTACACGATTATTGGCCCTGTTTAGTTTTCCTTGAGAATCGACTTTGGGTTTGACTTGCTAGTGCTACAGTTGATTTCGTTCTATTGCGAACACTTTTAGGTGAAACAGTTGTTAAATTATTTATGACAAAAAAACAACCATTTTTTTTAGCTTTAGCAACATAATTTCAAAGGCCGCATCATGGAGGACTCAAACTGAGGAAGAACATTTTTTTTTATACTTTATGTAGTTGTTGGGAATTGTTAAGGATTAAAATGTTAAGGGGAACCTACTTGGGAACACTTAATAAATTTTTAGTTATATTTTTGATTTGATCCCAAAACCCCTCTTGTAAATCCTAGTCCCAAGTGACCCTTATTTGATTAGAATTATAGGATAAAATATATCGAGCTTAAAATGTTAGGAAAGCTCAATTTCTTTTAGTCGCTTAGGTCTAGTTTGCAGGATAAAAAGTGAAGCGAGAAGGCCACTCGCTTCAGTATGTTTCAGGAATGAAGCGAGTCTTCTCAAAGTAAGTTGAAGCGAGAAGATCCAGACTTGGCAACTTCAAAGACGAAAGCGTCCACTCTGCCAAGCGAGACAGTGACAGCTCAACTACCATCCACATTCAAACTCGAAGTTTGAAGTTAGTCAAGTGAAGATCAGCAGCCATTTAATGAAGATCTCCACGTGGCGCTCAAGCAGTGGATGAAGAAAGTTGACTCGAAGGTACCGACAGGCAACAGCTACAGTTCTGTCCATGCTTAGTTACTGTTAAGCTTGGAAGATAGCCACTGCCGCTCTGAAAAACTGCAAGTCAAAGCCGCCGTATTGCCTGAGCGTGAAGAGACAAGATCACCAACCAAGCAACGGATTAATCCTATCTCTACCACTATAAAAGGAGCTCAGCAAAAACAAGAACACTTAACACTTCTCTTGATTTTCCAGCGCTCAAACTGCAAGTTCTCGTGATTTTCAAAGCTACTCTTTCTCGAGTTCTTACGAAGTGTTCCAAGCTTTAGCCACATCAAAGCTTGTGTTTCTGCAACCTTAAGCTCCACTCTAGATTTTAGGCTGTCATATACATCCCAACCTAGATTAAAGAAGAATCTTAAGCCTTTACTTCATATTGTAAAGGATTCTTCTAAGTTAGAGTGTGTGTTAAACCAACCATACCCAAAACCCTTATCTCGTCTATCGAGTGTGCTTTGTTCTGTTAGAGTTGTGTTCTCTTGAGTTGTAAAAGATCCAAGTCCTCGCTTTCATCGATTGCAAAAGACTCGATCAAGGTTGTAGTTGTGTGTTGATCCAAGCTTGCACTTTCCTCGATAGTACTAAGCTCGATCGTTAGTTAAGTTTCCAACGAACCCGCAATCTTTGTGAATTCTTGAGTGAAAAGGATTCGTTCCTCGTGTTGGAACAAAGTGGACGTAGGAGTCGTTAATCTCCGAACCCCTATAAATCGTTGTGTAGTCTCTCTCTCTCTCTCTCTCTCTCTCTCTCTCTCTCTCTCTCTGATTCTTTACTTTGCTTTGTTCGCTTTGATTATCATACGCACAAGCATATAAACCACTTAATCGAGATTTTCAAATACTTAGGAAAAACTTAGTTCACCTAATTCCGCATTTGTGTAAGCAAGCAGCTCAGAAGATCAAGCTCTCGCTTTCTATCTTTTGTGTTAAGCTTGACTGTAGATCTAGCGTTAGCTTTGGTCTTAAGCTCAAGCTGCTGATATTTTGCATACTCTGAAACAAGCTTGAAAAAGAAGTTAAAAACTTCTAAACACGTATCGACCCCCCCCCCCCCCCCCCCCCCCCCCCTTTCCTGCTTGTTGCACAGGGACCAACAAGTGCATCAAAACCTCACTCACATGCATATGACATAGATCTAACGTTTCAATATCCTAGCACTGCAAATCTACCTCAATTCTCCATTGAAGGCTACGAGACATGGAGCTTTCGTCTCGAGTGCTACCTCAGCTCGGTCCACGACCGAATGTGGGAAGTGGTTACGAAAGGACCTATCACCATTGATAGGGACAAATATCAGCCTCTACTAACGTAACATCTGTGAGAGCCTATCTCTCCTATCTTTTCAGAAGCTATGCACGATGGATTTGATAAAGATGCTTAAGTCGTGGGCGCTATAGAGTTTTGAGCGAGTTTTGACCTGAGGCAGGGCTTCTGCGCAGGAGCCCGGTCCATACAGAAGTTGCGCAGACCCTACCAGCATTTGCCGGAATCTAGGGATCTGCCTGACACATGATCGGCGTGACTCTGCCCCTCCTAGAGTGAGGACCACGAAATTAATGGCAAAGAAGGAATCTGTCTCCATAGGAATTCCCTTTCTTGTCCTCCTTTCGCACAAATATTCACCTTTCCACCCTCCTTGCATCTATAAATACTAGGTGAGCGCACATCCTTCATTACCATAATCACAACTCAACTCTCCATACAAATACGCACTCTTGCGTACTGTTTCATTCACTTGCACACTACTCCACGAGCTCCTTTGAGCTCGAGCAGTCCAGGCTTCCGAAGCCTCCTACCGGGAATCATCACCCACAATCACTCTCATTCTCCTTCCTCGGTACTGACTAGAGCTATTTCTAGCCTAGCAATAATATCGAACAAGGTAAGTCAGAATGTCGAACCACAAGGAGTGAAATGGCAATAGCAAATCAAGTAGTCTATATCGTCTCCATTATACTATCTAAGCACATGATCATGATTTGGTTTGTTTTCTAAACTAGGCAAAGAGTAAAGTGGAATGTAAACTCAACAATGTAAAGTAGACAAGACAAGTAAAAGGCAAATGTAGAATATCAATAGTAAAAGGCATGGATCCAAGTGATTTCCAATATGATGATGATGATAGTCTTAGAATCTAGATGCTTCAAGCCAATTTAATCCACCTTGGATGGTTTCTTATATCAAATATGCTAACCTACCTTACTAGGGTGATTAACAAGTTGATTGATAGAGCAACAAATGCTTTCTAAGCCTTTAAAAACTCGATCAACTCCAAATAGCACAAATTATGTCTAAGATAACCTACCAACTCTCTTCCAACTCATCTAATTCTTTCTAGGAACTATAAGAGATGAACTCAAGTGATATGGGTATGGATTGATGCTAAGTGCTATGAAAGGAAGCTTCCTAGGCATTCCCTCAAACACCTTAGATGCACCCCTAGTGATCAATTATTCATGCATACAAATTAAAGTCCCAATCCATAGGCAATCCAAGAGGAAGGTAGATCAACATCCTAGAATCTAATACCTATCATTTACATCAAATTATCCATCACTTGGAGCCATATGCAAGCTTAGCAAGCCATAGATCTAACAATCAAACCATGGAAAATAAGAGAATTCATAATAGAAATGACAAGGAAAGTAAAAGGAATAGAAATTCTTCAATAAACTTCAATCTCCAAGCTTGATCATCCACAAATATTTGAAAAATACCAAAGTAGAAAGAGGGAAAATAGCTAGGGTTCTAAGAGAAAGTGTCACAATGAATTACAAGTGAAATTAGATGACAAATAAGGAAAATATCTAGCTATATATAGTTTTCCCACACATTGTGGTCAAATTGCAAATACTAGAAACTTAAGTTGAGAAGGTGGGGTAAAATCTGTAATTTCTGGAAAGTTAAATGAAGGGTTGACTATTTCATTTTCGGTTGACTCGTGTACTTTCCGCCCACATTTGACAGTTCGCGCGCTCTCACGGTTTTGGCTCGTTCTCTCTCGTCCGGCATCGGAAAATTAATCCGCAAAGTGCTACGGCTTCCTCTTTCGATCCTCTTCGACATAGGATAAGTAAAACTTGCCCAGAAAATTGCCGCAACACCTGAAATCAGCACGGAAACCGAGAGAAAACGCAAAGCATATAGAAAATGCATAAATTGTAAAAACCTATCATTTCCTATTCGTTTAAGCACAAATCCGAACCAAAACACGCATCGAGACGCAATCTAAAGCATGCTAAATATGTGGTTATCAAACTCCCCCAAACTTAAGCCATTGCTCGTCCCGACAATGGAACGAATAATCAAAGCACATAAGCACATATGGGTATGCTAATCAAGATCATCGATGCCTCAAAATACTCACTCAATAAAGCATTTTCGAACATGGAACTCCCAAGGTGCATTTAACAATCCACAATCACACAACACTCTCAACCGAGAAATCAATCACTCAAGCATAATGAAACTCCAAACCTCTCTAGATGGAAGTGTATTACTCTTTCTCTCAAGTGTATGGTTGAAAATTTACACTCATCGAACTCATGCATGTATTGCTCTTACCATAAGCTTGCCCTAAATCTCAAGATCTCCATCGCTTGGTTGTGCACTCGAACTAAGATCATTTAGGTCTTTTATTTAGGCTTATAATGTGGGGACATTGGTTTAGGTAGGGATTTTTAGGCTAAGTGACTAAGATATCTCCTAATTACTTTCACCCTCTCATTTCCACTCTAAGTGTGAATCTCTCCACCTTCTACCTTCACCATTTCTCCTCTTTACACTCTTTAATACCCAAGTTTGATTGAAGCTTCTAAATATTCATGAATAACTCCTTTGTGCTCTCATTCGCAACTAACTTTCTTCAAACTCTTTTTTTTTTTTTTTTTTTCTTTTCAACTTCTTTCTCTCTCTGTTTTTTTTTTTTTTTTTTTTTCTTTTCTTCTCATCATTTTTTCACTTCTTTTTTTTTTTTTTCACTAGAGCTCATAGGAGTATTCTTATCTTAAAACGACCTCTTCAATCAAACTACTCAAACCTCGTTTTCTCACTTACTTCACAACCTCTAAATGGATTCCCTTAACCAACCTTCACCCCCTTTCATCCGGTTTAGCAACAAAGGCTTCAAAGGCTCAAAGGGGACCACAAAGTTAACGTTTCATTTGGTTAGTGTTTAGGGAATAATGAGGCTAACAAGTGAGGGCCTAAAATCATTTCTAAGTTCTTGTAGCACATATAGCAACCTCGATCGAGATTGAAGGCAAGTTCTAGAAGATAACAATGCAATACATGGCAAACTCACAAGAAAGAAAAAAAATAACGTTATCAATGCAACGTTTTGGCCCAAACCTCACAAGCTTTTGTTTAGAGTTCATGTGCCTAAGATCAATCATTTCTAGTTAATCATGTTATGCAATCATTTCATGCTCAATACACACATGAGAAATCCCAAAAATATGATGCAATTTCCGCTCAAATCATCATCGACATCTCTCTTGAAAGCAAAGGAATGATAACCACAATATGAGAACCAAGACTTCAAGTGATTCATTCGAAAGAAGTTCTTTAAAAATTTTGCAAAATTTGCAAGTAAGCATACATTTACACACATATGAATCACTTGAATCACCTTCCAACTTATACACTCTCATCATATACCAAACTCACTCAAACGAATTCATCCTTTTCAAGCATCCAATTAAGCACAATCAACTTCATCAAGCAAATACAAGCTTAAAAATCGCAACTTTAATGAAAAACCGAAGAGAGAATAGTAGTTTAAAGACCTTATCCTACCCCCCTCCCCCAAACTTATTTTAGAAATAAAGTCTAAAATGAGTTTGGAGGGAAGAATAATAAGGAATTTAAACTACACTCACAAAGGTCCAAGCTTGCGATTTATATCACGTTCGATGTTGCTCACTCCGGTACGTGCTCGATTAAGTTGAATGACCTCCCTTTCTTCATGCATTGCATCTCTTTGACACCCCCTTCCTCCTCCTGTTCCAGCCCTAATTTGACCACTTATTTACACAAAAAAAACAAACAACAAAATTACTCAAAACTATTCTATGTTGTAGAGGGTTGAAAGAGGAATCCATAGCAAAAAACGGAATGCAATTCGGAGTTCGTATGAGGGAGAACGAGGCGAAACGGCGAGAGTGCGCATAGGGGAGGAGGAGCTGCGTCGGTCAACGCGCGTTGACCGCCTTTGAGAGAGCTTCCGAAGGCTGGTGGACTGCGACCCACAGCTGGACCGCCGGCGGGCTGAGCCGTGACCCACAACTGGGTCTGGCGCTGGGTCGCATTTGAGGCTGTACCCGGGCTTGGCCCGGGCCTTCCCGGGCCGGTCCGGGACGGGAGTCAGTCCTCCCCCCTACTCTCGAATCTTACGAACTCAATGCAATTGACGGAATCGAAATCCGACATGTTTTGCTATTTTTTCTCGATTTTACCGCCGGACTGCGCAAAAGAAGAACTTAGACCCTCAAAATTTTTCTAAGTGTTGGAATACAAAACTTGAAAATTCTCAAAATTTTTCTAAGGCATGAAATTGCCAACTTGAAAAATCTCAAAAATTTTCTAAGGCATAGGAAAACATCCAACACTTAGAAATTCCTTTCCATAACAAATTGACCCACTTCTCAACTCTTATTCGACTAAAACGACTAAACTTGAAGAAAACGAGAAAATAAAGGATACGTGTTGGGGTGCCTCTCAACAAGCGCTTTGTTTAACGTCGCTAGCTCGACGATACCTCAATGAAGCTCATGGTACATCAAATGAATCCTTGCCTCGAAATTTGACGTCTCCACATTCGTCGTGAATTTGATCTCCTATCTTCCAAGGAGGCTTTGCTTCATTCATCCTTGTACCTCCTCCATGAAACGGATACACAAGCTCACCCGAGACTCGACCCCGATCTTGTAACACTTCTCTTCACTCGGAGTTGGCAATTAAATCTCAACTTCCGGCTTATGAAACATCGTCTCATCTCCATTAACTCGAAAAGTGAGGCTGTCATTACACAATTCCCCAAAAACTCGGCTTGTAGGCCCGAAAGACAAACCAAGGATCAAAGGATCACCGTCATCCATTTCCTCCTTCCTTTCATCTACATCCTCAAAGAACTTCACAACTTCTTTATGAGGGGTAACACCCCCAAACTTAGCTTGCTCCTCATCATCGTCTTTTCCGACTTTCAACTCAAAAGGAATTTCCACATCTTTCATGCTATTCTCTTTCGTCTCAAGCAAATCGACACTTCCTAGAGAGTCTTTAGGAATTAGAGTATGAGAAATACCTTCATCCTTAGAGCTCCAATCTTGGAGTGGATTCTCTTCGGTGTTGTTTGGGAATAAATCATGCTCATGTTGAGGAGACGAGAGAATTTGTGGGTCGATCGGAGACGAAGACTCTTGAGACTCCATAAGAGCTAGGGCGCTCAAAAGTTCATCACAAGCCTCATCGAGCTCGGAGTATGGGTAGACGGAGTCTTGGAATTCCAAACGATCCTCTCTTTGAGATGGTGATACAACCCCTATGACATTGCACTCCTCAAAGTCATGATCCTTTGATTCCTTCATTGCATCATAGATCGAAATGCTGAGGGTTTCGTTGTTGACTCGAAATGTAAGATCCCCTTCGTGCACATCAATCAAGGCTCTCCCGGTTGCCAAAAATGGTCTCCCAAGAATGAGAGGCATCTCTTTGTCTTCCGGCATATCAAGAACAACAAAATCCACCGGGAATATGAAGGATTCAACCTTTACTAGCACATCTTCAACAATCCCTTGTGCATAAGTAATAGAACGGTCCGCCATTTGTAGACAAACCGGAGTAGGACGAAGATTCCCAATATCAAGCCTCTTAAAGATAGACAAGGGCATCAAATTGATAGAGGCTCCAAGATCACAAAGAACATTACCAAATTTTTGACCTCCAATGAGACAAGGAATGGTAAACGATCCCGGATCCTTTTGATTGAGAGGTAGCTTTCGTTGGAGAACCGCACTACACTCTTCACTCATATTGATGGTTTCAAGCAAATCAAACTTCCTTTTGTTAGAAACGGCATCCTTCAAGAATTTCACATACCCGGGCATATCTTTCAATGCATCCAACAAAGGAATATTAACTTGCACCTTGCTAATCATGGCCAAGAACCTCTTCATTTTTTCATTCATCTTTGGCTTTGGTAGACGATGAGGGAAAGGTGCCTTGGTGATGACATCCTTTGTAGGTAAAGGAACTTCCACCACATCACTCAACTAATGGCTCTTCATCGACATCCACAACTTTCTCTTTGCTTCCATATGCTCTTCCACTTCTTGTAAAGATAGCACTACAATTCTTCTTGGGATTCACCTCCGTATTGCTAGGGTATTGCCCTTGCTTGTGTTGAGAAGCAACATGGTTAGCCATTTGGCTCATTTGACCCTCAAGCATCTTGATGTGCTTGTCCATGGAAGAAATCGTGTTCTCCAATGTGGTGACCTTTTGCCCCGTTTGAGCAATAAAAGTGCTTTGTTGAGCGGCCATTTGTTGAATAATGCTTTCCATCCCCGGTTGGAGAGGCTTCTTCTCTTCAACAACTTGATGTGGAACACCAAATCCGGGAGGATAAGATTGAGGAGCATTAAGAGCATTTTGCGGATTTCCATATGAGAGGTTTGGGTGATTGTTAAAGGTAGGACTTCCATAATTTCTTTGAAAATTACCTTGATTCCAACGGTTAATGTACTTCACCTCCTCCTCATTTAAGACCTCATCATTCTCGTATTTCTTGATGGCTCTTATCTCCATCATGTCTCTTTGACCCTTGTCATAATCACTCTTGAGAGTAGTGATTAATGAAGTCAACTCATCATATCTCTCATCCGATAGAGAGGCAACCCTCTTTGTAGAAGTCCGTTCCATAGGCCATTGGTAGGCATGAGCCGCCATCTCCTCAATTATCCTCAATGCTTCCTTGGCATGCTTGTTCAACAAACAACCCCCCGCGGTGGCATCAACTACACTTCTTGTGTGAGAAGTGAGTCCACTATAGAAGTGAGTAACTTGTTGATCTTCACTCAAACCATGTTGAGGACATTTCCGGATGAGCTCTCTATACCTTTCCCAAGCTTCAAATAAGGTCTCATCCTCATGTTGAGAGAAATGAGAAATCTCCGAGATCATCTTGTGAGCCTTTGAGGGAGGGAAGTACTTTGATAAGAAGGCCTTGCAAAGATCTTGCCAAGTATGAATCTCCGACTTGTTCAATCCTTTGTACCAATCTTTGGCTCTATCCCTCAAAGAGAAACCAAACATCCTTAGTCGAATGGCATCACAAGGGACACCATTGAGCTTAACGGTGTCACACATCTCCAAGAAGGAAGTGAGATGTGCATTTGGATCCTCCAAGGGACTTCCTCCAAATTGAGCATTCATCACCATTTGGATCAAGCCGGTCTTCAACTCGAAATTGTTGGCATTGATAGTACCCCACTCCCCTCCTTGATATTGATCCGTTGGAGCATGATACATAAAGTTGATAGGAGGTGGTGGCGCCTCATTAGCCTTCCTCTTTTGCTCATCAATTTCTAATTGCATCTCTTCCATTCTTCTCATAATAGCCTCCATATTCGGGTTATGATCACCCATTTCTTGTTCTTCTATAGAATTCCTTCTTCTATGTCTTCTCTCAAATTGCAAGACAAGTGGCTCTACAAGTCTCCCCTTAGACCTTGTAAGCATGTACCTTCAAAACACAAAGAAAGAAAAAATTAAAAACAAGCTTAGATTAGTAACAAGTGACTAAACAAACTATTGAAATGTCTATCTAATCACTCCCCGGCAACGGCGCCAAAAATTGACTAGAGCTATTTCTAGCCTAGCAATAATATCGAACAAGGTAAGTCCGAATGTCGAACCACAAGGAGTGAAATGGCAATAGCAAATCAAGTAGTCTATATCGTCTCCATTATACTATCTAAGCACATGATCAAGATTTGGTTTGTTTTCTAAACTAGGCAAAGAGTAAAGTGGAATGTAAACTCAACAATGTAAAGTAGACAAGACAAGTAAAAGGCAAATGTAGAATATCAATAGTAAAAGGCATGGATCCAAGTGATTTCCAATATGATGATGATGATAGTCTTAGAATCTAGATGCTTCAAGCCAATTTAATCCACCTTGGATGGTTTCTTATATCAAATATGCTAACCTACCTTACTAGGGTGATTAACAAGTTGATTGATAGAGCAACAGATGCTTTCTAAGCCTTTAAAAACTCGATCAACTCCAAATAGCACAAATTATGTCTAAGATAACCTACCAACTCTCTTCCAACTCATCTAATTCTTTCTAGGAACTATAAGAGATGAAATTAAGTGATATGAGTATGGATTCATGCCAAGTGCTATGAAAGGAAGCTTCCTAGGCATTCCCTCAAACACCTTAGATGCACTCCTAGTGATCAATTATTCATGCATACAAATTAAAGTCCCAATCCATAGGCAATCCAAGAGGAAGGTAGATCAACATCCTAGAATCTAATACCTATCATTTACATCAAATTATCCATCACTTGGAGCCATATGCAAGCTTAGCTAGCCATAGATCTAACAATTAAACCATGGAAAATAAGAGAATTCATAATAGAAATGACAAGGAAAGTAAAAGGAATAGAAATTCTTCAATAAACTTCAATCTCCAAGCTTGATCATTCACAAATATTTGAAAAATACCAAAGTAGAAAGAGGGAAAATAGCTAGGGTTCTAAGAGAAAGTGTCACAATGAATTACAAGTGAAATTAGATGACAAATAAGGAAAATATCTAGCTATATATAGTTTTCCCACACATTGGGGTCAAATTGCAAATACTAGAAACTTAAGTTGAGAAGGTGGGGTAAAATCTGTAATTTCTGGAAAGTTAAATGAAGGGTTGACTATTTCATTTTCGGTTGACTCGTGTACTTTCCGCCCACATTTGACAGTTCGCGCGCTCTCACGGTTTTGGCTCGTTCTCTCTCGTCCGGCATCGGAAAATTAATCCGCAAAGTGCTACGGATTCCTCTTTCGATCCTCTTCGATATAGGATAAGTCAAACTTGCCCAGAAATTTTCCGCAACACCTGAAATCAGCACGGAAACCGAGAGAAAACGCAAAGCATATAGAAAATGCATAAATTGTAAAAACCTATCATTTCCTATTCGTTTAAGCACAAATCCGAACCAAAACACACATCGAGACACACTCTAAAGCATGCTAAATATGTGGTTATCAGGTACCGGGAAGAGTCTCTTTTGCTCACCACCTTGAGCCTAAGGTAAAACCCTCATTTCCCTAAAGGGAATGAGGCCGAACAGAGCTCCGTGCTCCTCACTCCTTTTCCTTCCCTTCATTATCCTTCTTCGTTTTTCCACTTGAATGAGTGTTAAACTCCATGGATCTTACTAGTTTATGGCTAAATACACCCTTTATTTAAACATGTAGCTTGATTACCACTCGTCATTCCTGCACTAACTATGCTCTGTACAAAATACATGATTACATTTCTTCGAATATACAATTCTCTTGCTCTTTATCACTTTAACGCTTCATCCATAAATACTCCTTGCAAAACATGACGAATAACCTCCTAAATTGTTGTGGATCTCCAACCCGGATCTATCAACTGGCGCCGTCTGTGGGAAATTGAGTTTAAGATGTTGATTTCCCCTGTTTTATATGAAATTCTAGCTCACTATTGCAATGCCGCAGATGATTTTGCACGTCGCGTACTTATGTGAAAAATATGTGAAAGCTTGATACTAGACTGAATGGGTGTGCTATAATTGTTGTTTAATCGGTGAAAACCCAGATACGTATGCTATTGCTTGAGTTTTGCTGAGACCTCCATGATTGTAAGCTATAGAATGTGGTATGATTTTCAAAATTACGTTCCCTTTTTGGAAGAATATAGCATGATTCTTAGATTGTGCTCTCTTTTTTAACAAAAATTGTGATAGATACCCTGTTAAGGGGAAGCTCGTATTTGAGAGGTTGATTTTTCTTCCTTATATGTGAATTTAAGTTTTCCACCTGTAAATGCCGTTGAAGCTGTTGAATCTGGAGCATTATCCTCCGTGATAGCTTTGGAGTTTTAGCTGATTGCAGTGATATATTTATGAATCTGCTCTGTTATTCCCCTGTTGCCAGAGACGATTGAGAATAAGGGCAGTAGAATAAATAAGTGTTGAATGTCAGTTTGATGCTATTCTTAGGAAATCTGAGCATGAACATCATGAATTCATCGTAGTTGCGTTGCTTATAACAGCAGGACAAAGGAATCGGAGGTGATTTCGAGATCATGTTTTCCTTACAATATAAACTGTGATAACTAAACTGTTCTATCTGTTAAAATCTGAAGGTTACGGCGAATCCGAAGGAAAGCCAGGTCAAAAGTTACTGCACTTTCAGAACACATTTAGCTCACCTTGTGTAATTGGTGAGTCTACAACTCCTATGACTATCTCAAAATGCTAAATCTATTTGTGGGCTATAAGGGATTGGTAATTATAGAAGAAGCATCAAAACCTTTCATATACGCCCCTATATTGCTATGAATCAAAAGTTCACCTAATAAAAAAGCATCAAGAGGCGGGGAGCTGAAGATGACAGGGTTACCCCATTCACTTTGATGAAGGGGTCCTGCATCTGAAAGCAAAACCTCCCATAAGCCCCATACAATGGGCACATCCCTCAAAAGCCCTGTCCAACAGGCAACATCCCTCAGAAGCCCTGTCTAACAGGCAACATCCCTCAGAAGCCCTGTCCAACAGGCAAGCCCTGTCCAACAGGCAACATCCCTCAGAAGCCCTGTTTAACAGGCAACACTCTCAGAAGCCCTGTCTAACAGGCAACATCCGCATAAGCCCTATCTGATAAAGCACCCTCATAAGCCCCATATAATGGGCAAGATCCCTCATAAGCCCCATATAATGGGCAAAATCCCTCATAAGCCCTATTCAATAGGCAACACTAGCATAAGCCCTATCTCATAGGCTGCATAAGCCCTATCTAATAGGCATAACCTCAAAAGCCCTATATAATAGGCAAAACATCATCAATCAAGCCCTATTCAATAAGCAACACCTTCGTAAGACCCATATAATGGGCAGAACCTCCCACAAGCCTTATTTAATGGGTAGCATTTTCATAAATCCCATGTGAAGAATATCATTTTCACAAGCCTTACTCAATAGGCGGCCCTCTCATAAACCTCCTATAATGGGCAGAACCCTTGATAAGCCTTATTCAACAGGCATTACTCTTACAAGCTCTATTTGAAAGACAACATTCTCATAAGCCCCGTAGAAGGGATATCATTCTCATTAGACATTGTCTAATGGGGAGTGCCCTACCAAGAAAACCTTGCAAAATAGGCACCGCATAAAAAGCTTTCCATAGTAGGCATTAGGCATAAAAGGCCTGCATGGCCAAACATCTTGCATTGAGTCTCATAAAACACCTAAAAGACTTCTCACCATAACCAGATCCTTCTCAAGAGCTTCATGGAAGATGCTTCAGAAAAATAGACGCCCTAGTAATGGGTCTTGCAGGAGCAGCCGGGTGTTATTTATCCCAACCTAATAAAGGCGGAAGCCACCCTTAAAGAGCCTGGTAACAAACAGACAATGTTTGTGAAAACTACCATAAATGGTCTGTGATTATAAAGGGATCTGTTAAGCGAACAGTATCACATAACAAAATTCTGACGGAAAGGGGGAACTATACAAAAACCCTGCATGGTAATTAAACTCTTGTCACTAAGGCCTCACCCGATCAGGCGTCACAGGGTAAGGTCCTATAAAGATAGGCCAACACTCACTTTTGTCATACATTGGCAAAAGCTATCCTACAAAAATCTTGCGTAAGTAGGCAATATCTGCTTAAGCTAATACTGATAAACTCCAACCGCATAAAGCTTGTCAAAGAATAAGGCATATCATATCTTAAGACTCATCTTGAAAGCATTCGGAGACTAATTCTTTGAAAATCTTCAAATACTTGCATTTTCTGTAAAAAAAATGACAATTGGTCCAAAGGCTCATCCGGAAAAGGCATCTGCTAGAACAACCAATCCTCATAAGGAGCAGGGGGCAGTACTACCATGCCAAGAATATCATTCGGACTTGGGGACAACCAAGCCATTATGCATCAGCACAGCGATGCCCTTGTGATAACAGCTGAAATAGAAGGGTACCAAGTGAGGAGAATCTTCATCGACACGGGGACCCCTGTCAATGTGATCCTCATGAGCTGTCTCAATCAGATGCCCCAAAAGAAACTTCTGAAACCTACCAGAATATCCCTCCAAGGTTTCTCGCAGAAGCCTGTGGTGACAGTAGGATCAGTAGATCTCATTCTCACCTTAGGGGAGGGGCATGCCAAAGTATCGAAAATGACTACCTTCTGGGTAGTGGATCAGGAATCATCCTATAATGCTATCCTAGGAAGAGCTGCTCTGAACTCTTTCCAAGCAATCGTATCTACCCATCACTTGACAATGAAGTTTTCATGTGGGAGATCAAGTAGGATGGATATCGGGAAGTCAAATGACCTCACGAAAATGTTATATCCAATCGGTTAAAATGGGAGAAGCTAAGAAATGGACTGTCCCAGAACCTGTGGCCCCCCGATGTAAACCAGAAGGGGAGGAAGGCAAGATCAAAGAGGCTGACACCCTCAAAGAAGGACAAAGCCTAATGGTCCCCGCAGAGGAACTGATAGAAATAGAATTAATCCCAGGACGGAAAGGATTCACCACCAGGATTGGCACTCAAATGCCTCCAGAAATATCAGTACAACTAATAAAATGCTTACAAAAGAATGCAGATGTCTTCGCTTTTGGGTCATCTGACCTGGTGGGGGTAGATGCAGCCATAGCACTGCATTGCCTAAATGTGGACCCCTCGGTGAAACCAGTAAAGCAAAAGTTAAGACAATTTGGCCCTGAGAAGGATAAAATCATCAGGGAGGAAGTTGTCAAATTGTTGGAAGCTAAACATATTAGAGAAATACAATTCCCTGAATGGCTATCAAATGCGGTTATGGTAGCTAAAGGAAATACGAGCACCTGGAGGATGTGTATTGACTTCAGGGACTTAAACAAAGCATGTCCGAAAGATCATTACCCCCTACCTAGAATTGATCAGTTGGTAGACTCCACGTCAGGTTGTGAGTTACTATCTATGATGGATGCATATCAGGGCTACCATCAGGTCAAAATGAATCCATCAGATATCCCAAAAGCTGCATTCGGAGTTTGTGCTGGGACATTTGGTTTTCAAAGCATGCCTTTTGGTCTGAAAAATGCGGGAGCTACCCATCAAAGAATGATGGATAAAATCTTCAAGAGCCAAATAGGCAGAAATATGGAAGTATACGTTGATGATATACTAGCCAAGAGTGTGCACGCTCAAGATCATATACGAGATCTGGAAGAAGTATTTGCTGTAGCCAGACTATACCATCTTAAGCTAAACCCAGCCAAGTGCTCTTTTGGTGTTCAAGCCGGGAAATTCCTGGGTTATATGGTTACCCCTAGGGGGATTGAGGTAAACAAAGCCAAAGTACAGGCCGTGTTAGATATGACACCCCCTCGAAACATTCGAGAAATCCAAAGGCTCAATGGGCGAATTACAGCACTGAGTCGTTTCATCTCTCGGTCAGCGGATAAAAGTCTCCCCTTCTTCAAAATATTAAGAAAAGGGAGCAGATTTGAATGGACTAACGAATGTCAAAAGTCCTTTGAATAATTAAAAGAGCACCTGGCAAAGCTGCCACTACTTACTAAGCCGTTACCACAGGAAGTTCTATATTTATATATAGCTATGGGAGAGGAATCTATCAGCTCGGTGCTTCTGAGAGAGGAGGGGTTAATGCAGATGCCCATCTATTATACAAGTAAGATGATACAGGGAGCGGAGGTGCGATACCCAAGTATCGAGAAAGCTGCCCTAGCAGTGATGGTCACAGCTAGAAAGCTGAGACCCTATTTTCTATCACACGAAGTGATAGTCAGGACGAATGAGCCACTGAAGCAAATATTGGGCAAACCCGATCTATCGGGAAGATTAGTTAAATGGGCAATAGAGCTGAGCGAATATGACGTAGATTTCGAGCCAAGAGTGGCTATTAAAGCCCAAGCATTGGCTGACTTTCTACAGGAAACCACCAGAGGGGAGGAAGAAGACTACCGATGGTGGAAGGCCTACGTTGATGGCTCAGTTACTAAAGAGGGAGCTGGGGTAGGAATCTTCATTCAGGACCCCAGGAGCCAGGATTACAAATTCGCTATCAAACTAAACTATCATGTCTCTAACAATGAGGCAGAATACGAGGCCCTGGTCAGATGCCTAGACCTGTTACAAACCATGGGTGCAACCCACGTGATCGTCCACTCAGATTCCCAATTAGTGACGCATCAGGTCCTAGGGACTTGCAAAAAACGGGAGGAGCGAATGGTGGCATATGCCAAAGTTGTGGATGGACTCTTAGAACGCTTTGTTAAAGCTGAAGTAGTCCAGATCCCTCGAGAAGAGAATGTTAAAGCTGATAAGTTGGCGCGAATAGCTAGCTCAGTGGAAGGAACCTGGACAGACAAAATTGTGCTGTGCAATGCAGATGCTAAATTAATCAAAGCCAAAATACATGCTATTGAAATAATGGAGGATTGGAGAATTCCAATCATCAAAGCCCTGAAGGAGCACTCAGAAAGGCCAGAAGCCATAGCTTTGAATAATGAGGGTAGGTTGCCGCGTGCATTCAAAGCTAAATTCTGCCTAATAGGGGACAAATTATACAAAAGGGCATTTACGCACCCTTACCTCAAATGCTTGTCAGAGCCTGAGGGAGAATACGCATTGCGTGAAATACATGAAGGTGCTGCGGGAGCACACACTGGGTTCAAAGATCTGATCAGAAAGCTGCTCAGGGCCGGATTCTTTTGGCCCACAATGGAAAAAGACGCCAAAAACTTAGTCAAAAGGTGCGATAGCTGTCAAAGAAACGGGAGACTCATCCACAAGCCCGCCGAACAATTGGGGGCCATAATGGCACCCTGTCCCTTTGATAAAATGGGGAATTGATGTTTCACTAAAAAGTGTTCGCAATAGAACGAAATCCTATCGTAGCACTAGCAAGTAAAACCCAATGTCGAATCTCGAAGGAAAACTTTGCAGGACAATTAATTATGTAGTAAATCCTAATATAGCCTAAATCTAGGAAAGCAAGTAAAGAAGAATTTGGGGTTTTTGTTTTAAATCCTAGGCAAGAAAATAAATAAAAGCAATAAATTAAAGCAAGTAAATAATCTAATCTAGAACTTGAGAAATAAATCTAAGAATTAAACTAAGAAAGCGATTAATCTACCTAGGCAAGAATCGAAAGGAAAGCAATAAAGAAAGCATAAACTACTCTAGACATGATGAATAAAATCTGGAAATTAAAAGGCTAATTAATCTAACTATGAAAGCTTTGAAAAACGAGAGAATCGAAACTAGAAAAACGAATCTAAACTTTAAACTAGAAATCGAAAGAACGAAATTAAAACTAAGCACATTAAACGAAGCAATTAAAAGAACGAATCTAAAACTAAAGCAAAGCAATTAAAGCAAATAAACGAAAGCAATAAAAGAACTTACGAGAAATAAACGAAGACGAAGAACGCGAATTAAATAAAGAAGTCTTGAATTAAACGAACTATGGATCCGGATCCGAACAAAGTAAAGCTAATCTAGAGAATTTTAGTGTTGAAAAATAAGCTAACTAATGCTAAAAACTGATACCAATTCGTGCACAAGGATGATATATATATACTAGGTAAAAACCTAGATGAAAAAGGAAAGATTTGCTGGCCGCCTAAGTTGGACGGCATCCAACTTATTCTGGACGGCGTCCAGAAGCTGACTCTGCATAACTTGGCTTCGAACACGCGTTGGACGGCGTCCAGATGAGTTTGGACGGCGTCCAGATGTTGGACGGCGTCCAGAGATGAGCTGGACGGCGTCCAAATCCTGAATCTGATCACTTTGCGCATCTTTCTTGTTTCGGCCGTATCTTCCTCGTCCGAACTCCAAATTGACCTCCGTTTTCGCCTACGTGCTCCTATCGAACCCCTCTTCGATATAATGCTTCTTTCTTCTTGTTTTCTTCTCGTTTCCGCCCTTTTCATCCTACAATACCAAAGACTCCAAAACAACCAAATCATAGCCCTAAAGACACACAAAGACACGAAAACACAACGAAAACGGACTCGAAAACACTATGAAAATCCTAACATCTAAACACCAATCAAAATCCCCCACACTTAGACCTTTGCTTGTCCTCAAGCAATACACAAACGAAATAAACAATAGACTCAAGTATTGTGAACTATATAGGCCTCAAAACTTTTCGAAAACAAACTCTCATGATCATGATCAAAACTATGCACACAACCTTAGCATCAATCAACACAATCTACTCGACTAATTCAAAGTATGCTAATCCATCAAAGAACACTCTCCAACATGTGAAATTGTGTATATGAAAGTGAACACTCAACTCTCTCAAGGAAAAAAATGTAATATAATGCAACATCAAGAGGGTTCACTCAACATCAATGCAATGCAACATGTTTACCATAGGCTTGCCTTCAATCTTATCATCTCCACCTAATGTAATACTTACAAACTAGGATCAAAAAGGTCTTTATATAAGCTTGTAATGTAAGGACATTGGTTAAGGTAGGGAATATATAGGCTAAGTGACTCAAAATGCTCTAAATCATCAACCTCTTTTTCAACTCCAACCAAAGTATGGATTTTTTATCTCCATCTTCTACCCTCCAACATACCAAATACAAACTTAAAGATGCTAAAGTATCAACTATACAAATCAAAGCTAACTATCCCCTTATGCTTATTTTTTTCTTTTTTTTTTTTTTTTTTTCTTTTTTCTTTCTTTTCTTTTTTTTTTCTAGAGCTCAACTAATAAATGTTCTTTCTAATGTGAACAAAAGCTCTATATTTTTTTTTCTCATTTTTTTTTTCTAAGCTCATAGGGATAGCTAACTACACTTAAACAAGCATCTAAAATTTCTTTTCTTTCTCTCCTTCTACACCACAACAAATATTTTCCAATTAACTCCTTCCATATCACCAACTACAACTAAGGATACCCATAATCATCCAAACCTCCTATCATCCGGTTTCACAAATAACGGCTAATAAAGGCTCAAAAAGGGTAAACAAAGGATTATGAACAAGGTTAGTGTATAGGAATCATGTGGCTACGAAAGAATGGCCTAAGATCATCTCCTAGTTCGTAAATATACTAAGGTCTTGATGGAGAAACAAAGCAAGTTCTAGAAACAACGAAGCATGCATGATCACTCAATCAAAGAATAGGCATAAATATGCACAAATAGCTCAATTCTCACGGGTTCAAACTAACTAGTTCCCGACATCATGGCATACATCAAATTCATCAAATAAAATGCGTCGCTTCGCCAAGGTTCCATGCATAATAAAGATCATGAATTTTTTTTTTTCAAAAATCAACGCAATTCTCTATCATTGGCCAAGTCCACAATACTATCATCACATGCTTATTTGACTCAATGACTCAATTAACTCCTAAGACTCAACAAAATTAAAAACTACATGCCAAAAGTTCAAAGACCCCCCCCCCCCCCCCCCCCCCCCCCACACTTAAAATCAAGCAATGTCCCCATTGCGAGAAAATAAAAGGAAAGGGAAAGAAAGAACTTATCGCATAATGACGAACACAAATACCCAAAATCTCGAGAGACTCCAAGTATCACCTACAAAACAAACACAAAACACAAATACCAAAGCGTAAAATCAAACACAATAAAGAGAAAAACAATAAAAGACTCAATCAAAAATAAAAGACACAAACTTGGCTAAGACTAGTTGAAAGGACCTCCGAACCGTGGTTCATTCCATCGGGGATCGTAAGGAGACCACCAACGAGGGTCGTTTGGATCCGGTGGAGTGGAGGTAGAGGCAACCGAAAAGTCGGTATACCTCGTCAAATGACCCTCCATGTGGGACACCCGGCTATTCAAGCCCGACACTTGGGTAGACAAGTCCGTCATTTGGGTAGATAATGAATCGAAACGAGCAAACATACCTTGTTGAAACTCTGCCCAATACGGAGGAATCTCGGCCTCCATGGCCTGCCGGGCCCGAACACGACCGCGTCGTGTGAAATAGCGAACTAAGGGCTCGTCATCTCCCGGGACCTCTTGGTGCTCCTCGTGCTGCTCTTCTTGTTGCTCTTCTTCATCACCTTCGGCCTCGTGAGCTTGCGCCTCCTCGTGTACAATCCCTCGTCGCCTAAGGTTTTCGTAATGAGCTTTCACCGAAGGGCGCTCTTGCACAGGGACGAACTCGGTCGGGGAAATCATGAGATGGGCCCTGATGAAGTCGGAAGGAGTGATCTCTTGGCTCGGGGTTAGCCCTTCACATTCTGCAACGTTGACTCCGAAATGGCGAGCTAGACCCGTGGCAATGTAACTCAAAGTAGGGTGTGCTCCCCTCTTGAATTGCACGTTAGTCAACTGGGCCCAAATAAACGGGGCTAAACCAACACGGGTACCATCCCTAGCGCAAGTAAGCAAATATATCTCAACAGCATTAACTTTACTATGTTCCTTCTTAGCAGTTATCATGCAAGACAAGAAACGGTGAAGGATAAGTAAAGCATCATCACGAATAAATGCACTAGGAACCCCCGAAGCCTTATAATTTGCTACCCCCGACAGTTCATACCAAGCAGCAGCCACATCAAAAGTTGGAGGAACGAATTCAATCAAATCCTCATCATTATGGAATCCAAAAACCTCATTCATCACCGCCCTAGTGATTTCTACCAATTCACCATTAAAAGTACAAAACATGCATAACTCCCCTCCCTCATTTAATTCCAACCTAAAACTACTGCACATCTCCAAACAAAGGCTAGTATGGCCATCCCATGCATTCGAAACCAACGTAGACAATCCTAAACAATTCAAATACCCTCTAAGTGTATTCCACACCGGCAAATTACGAAGAAAATTCATACGAAAATGTCTAGGAGGCCTAATTTCAAGTTCATGTAAACGAAGGTAAATATGGGTCGTGGCGATCCGTTCAGTGGGAAACGGAATGCCTCGGAGTATACCTAGTTGCTGCGGTGTAGCTCCGGTGGGTCGTTCGACCTCGAGACGGTTGATCCGGGCGTTGTTGAACGCGTTTCCACGGGCCATGGTAGTCGAGGAAGGCTGGGGAATGAAGACGGGACGAGAACAGTGGAAATAGGAAACGAAACTCGCCGGGACAGAACTGAATTCTGGACGGCATCCAACGGCAAAACTGCGCGCGGCTGGCTTCGACGGCGCGACGAACGGCGGGTGCTGAGCGCTGTAACGGCGGCGCGCAACTGAGGAGTGGTGGCGGCTGTGAATTTCGCGGCAGATCGAAGACGGTGTCGGGGTTGGTGGAAGCAGCAACAGCAGCGGCAACAGACAGCTGCAGCAGCGGTGGCTTGAAGGCTGGACTGAACGGCGGCAGCAGCGACTAGCAAGGGCGGCGACGGCGAAATTGGGAATGGCAGCGGGCAATTCGACGGCGGCTGGCTTCAATTTGCTACTGAGAGAGAGAGAGAGTCGTGAGAGAAAGACGATAGGGAAGCATTAGGTTAAGGCACAAATCGAGATTGAAAAGAATTGGGGGTGCCCGTTCAGGGTGGACGGCGTCCAGAAAAAGTTGGACGGCGTCCACCCTTTAGTAACTGGTCGGCGTCCAATTGCAAATGGACGAGCTTGGACGGGCCTTCCTGGACGGCGTCCAGAACCAAGTTGGACGCCGTCCAAAAGTCGATTCTGCCCGATTTTGGACTTCAATTTTTCCTCTTCGTCTCGACTTCTCCTCATGCCGATCCTTGTGTACTACTCCCTGTACGAAAAACCAAAAAGAAAAACAACGAAAACCCGAAAATAACAAGAAAAATAAAACCTAATCTACATAATTATATTTTATTACGTGGGTTGCCTCCCACCAAGCGCTTATTTAACGTCGTTAGCTTGACGAAGGCTACGATCAACCGAAACCCGTAGCACCAAGCGACGTGTTTGTACTCCTCGCGACATATCCACTCTCCGTTTTCGACAAATCTTGAAGAACTCGGTCATCATCAACTCTTGACTCCCCCACACTTAGTTCGAACTCTTCCTTAAATATCGTCAATTTAAACTCTGCAAGAAAAGTTGTAACACAATTGGTGAGGTTAGAAAGAAAAGAGTTAACGACAACTTCCTCTTTCGATGCATGGTTCAAGTGTTCCTCTTCCACTTCATCAACCTCCTCCAAATTTCCCAGATATTGCTCGATTACATCCTCTTCCTCATCCACACAACTAAAGAACTCGTTATCTTCAAAGGACTCCTCATCTTCAAAGAATTCTTCTCGAGCCGCTCCCTTGTCAAAAATCTCACAAATATTTTCCTCAACACAATGGTTAGCGAGCTTAACATAAGAGCATAAATGAAAAGAAGGAGTAGGAATAGAAAGTGAATTTCCAAAAGCAGAAAACGTTACCGAACCTCCTTGACCGGCCATGCTCAATGTGCCGGTGCCCACGTCAATCCGAGCTCGAGTAGTGGCCATAAATGGTCTTCCCAACAAGAGTAGATGGCCGGTAGCGCTCTTTGCTCCTTTGCCTTCATGAAGCACAACAAAGTCGGTAACGACTCGCATTCCACCAACAAGGATAGTAACATCTTCCACAACTCAAAGGATTGCTCACGGTGCCGTCTGCTAGCTCAATGCGCATATCGGTAGCTTGAAGGACTCTTGAGTTCATCTTTTCGAAAATAGAATACGGCATCAAATTCACCGCAGCTCCTAGATCCATCAATCCCGAGACAATTTCTCCACTATCCAAAACGATGCGCAAGTCGAAACCTCCCGGATCTCCTCTTTTTGGAAACGAATTGATAGGCTCGAAATCCTTCTTCTCCTTCTTCACAACACTCCGAATAGGTGGAGCATACGGGTTGAGCGTCTTGTTTTTCACACGACTTGGAAAAGGAATGGGAGGAACATAAGGATCGAACGTCTTGTGTAGAGGTGGGGACTCCTTCTCGGGCTCCTTGGGCTCCGTCTCGGGTTCCTTGGGCTCCGTGCGCTGCTCGTCGGGTTTGGACGCCGTCCAACTTGGATCTGGACGCCGTCCAGATCCTGATTCTGTATGAATTTGGGGCTGCGCCTGGGGTGCCCGTCCAGAAAGGGTGGACGGCCGTCCAGAAGGGGTGGACGGCCGTCCAGAGTTGGATGCCGTCCAAGTTGGACGCCGTCCAAGTTGGACGCCGTCCAACAGACTCTGGACGCCGTCCAAAACCTTGTTCTGCCCGATTTTTTTCTTCGCTCCATTGCTTGCTCGGGCTCCATCTATCACTTGAATGCCCTTGAGGTGGCATATTAACACCATTGCGTTGTAACACCGTGATTGCATGAGCTTGGTGAGGCAGAACGGGAGGAACATATGGAGGGTATTGCACCTCGTTGGCTTGTTGCGGTTGAATCTCTTGGCTCGGAATTCGCCCCGGTTGTTGCATTAGGTGCATGGAGCTAGAAATTTGGCCAATGGCTGTCTCGAGCCTCTTAATGTTTGCATCAAGTGCATGGAGATGATCCTCATCGACGGGAGGCTTTTGTGGAGGTCCTTGGGGACGAGAATTTGGATATGATGGTGGTGGTGTAGGAGTAGGTTGAGGGGGGTAGTATGGAGGTGGTGGATAATATGCATTTGGAGGGTATTGAGGAGGTGGATAATATGGTGGAGGTTGAGAGTAGTAGGGATTTGGTGGAGGAGGATAGGGGTTATTATATGGTGGAGGACGCCTAATTGGATAGGTAGGGGGGTTACCTTGCCCTTGTGTCGGCCTCGGGTTTTGGTAGCGTCCATTGTATCCCCCTTGATATCCTTGAAGCGGTACTTGAGGTGGGTATCCTTGAGCGGCGTAGACCTCGGCTTCTCCTTCGTATGGAAACTCCCCCATGTTGTGGCACACCTCCTTGATGTGTCCAAGCTCTCCACAAATCTCACATTGATCGGGCTTCCTCTCTTCCTCCTTTGGGGCCGGTGCACTTTGCTTCATCTTCAAGTTTTCGAGATCCCTCAACATGTCGGCCATTTGCTTCTTCAAATCGGGGCTCATCGAAATTGCACTCGCCTCCACTTTCCTCGGTCTAGCTGATTTTTGTTGAGAACTCGCAGCGAGCGTCTCGAAAATTTCCTTCAACTCGTCAGCTGTCTTGACCACTATGTTGCCTCCGGCCGAACTATCCACCATGAATTGACAAGTTTGGTTGAGGGCGTCATAGAAATATTGCCAAAGCAACTCCGAAGCCATTTGATGATGTGGGCATTGTTGAAGTAGCTCTTGGAACCTCTCCCATGCTTCGTGAAACGGCTCATCGTTGTCTTGGGAAAAGTTCATGATCTTCGACCGCACCTCTTGAGTCTTGCGGTTCGGGTAGTACTTAAGCATGAATTTCTCACACACCGCATTCCAAGTGGTGAGAGAGTTGGCCGGGAGTGCCAAATACCATGACTTTGCTCGATCCTTCAAGGTGTACGGGAAACACTTCATCTTGAGATTGTCCTCCGTAAGGCCTGATAGTGGAAAAGACTGCACGACGGTGCAGTACTCCCGAATAAACGTAAGTGCATCCTCGTTGGCCAGCCCGTGATAGGAAGGGAGCAACGCCAGGTGGTGAGGTTTCAGCTCGTGATTTCTGACCGCTTCCGTCAGAACAATCGCCGAAGTAGTGGCAGTGAAGGTAGGGCGAGCAAAATCTCCCATATATCGTGCCATCGCTTCGGTCTCAGCAAAAACAACACTCAGCAAAAAGGGTTAAACGCACCGAGTGGGAGTAATAAGAAAAACGAATAAACACAAATAAAAATAAAACAAATAAAAATACTACACAATCAAAAGCCTAAAGTTTTCCCCGGCAACGGCGCCAAAATTTGTTTCACTAAAAAGTGTTCGCAATAGAACGAAATCCTATCGTAGCACTAGCAAGTAAAACCCAATGTCGAATCTCGAAGGAAAACTTTGCAGGGCAATTAATTATGTAGTAAATCCTAATCTAGCCTAAATCTAGGAAAGCAAGTAAAGAAGAATTTGGGGTTTTTGTTTTAAATCCTAGGCAAGAAAATAAATAAAAGCAATAAATTAAAGCAAGTAAATAATCTAATCTAGAACTTGAGAAATAAATCTAAGAATTAAACTAAGAAAGCGATTAATCTACCTAGGCAAGAATCGAAAGGAAAGCAATAAAGAAAGCAATAAAGAAAGCATAAACTACTCTAGACATGATGAATAAAATCTGGAAATTAAAAGGCTAATTAATCTAACTATGAAAGCTTTGAAAAACGAGAGAATCGAAACTAGAAAAACGAATCTAAACTTTAAACTAGAAATCGAAAGAACGAAATTAAAACTAAGCACATTAAACGAAGCAATTAAAAGAACGAATCTAAAACTAAAGCAAATCAATTAAAGCAAATAAACGAAAGCAATAAAAGAACTTACGAGAAATAAACGAAGACGAAGAACGCGAATTAAATAAAGAAGTCTTGAATTAAACGAACTAAGGATCCGGATCCGAACAAAGTAAAGCTAATCTAGAGAATTTTAGTGCTGAAAAATAAGCTAACTAATGCTAAAAACTGATACCAATTCGTGCACAAGGATGATATATATATACTAGGTAAAAACCTAGATGAAAAAGGAAAGATTTGCTGGCCGCCTAAGTTGGACGGCGTCCAACTTATTCTGGACGGCGTCCAGAAGCTGACTCTGCATAACTTGGCTTCGAACACGCGTTGGATGGCGTCCAGATGAGTTTGGACGGCGTCCAGATGTTGGACGGCGTCCAGAGATGAGCTGGACGGCGTCCAGATCCTGAATCTGATCACTTTGCGCATCTTTCTTGTTTCGGCCGTATCTTCCTCGTCCGAACTCCAAATTGACCTCCGTTTTCGCCTACGTGCTCCTATCGAACCCCTCTTCGATATAATGCTTCGTTTTTCTTGTTTTCTTCTCGTTTCCGCCCTTTTCATCCTACAATACCAAAGACTCCAAAACAACCAAATCATAGCCCTAAAGACACACAAAGACACGAAAACACAACGAAAACGGACTCGAAAACACTATGAAAATCCTAACATCTAAACACCAATCAATTGACATAGTAGGAAAGTTCCCCACAGCCACGAGAGGAAGAATATTCTTAATAGTAGCTGTGGACTACTTTACTAAATGGGTTGAAGCTGAAGCCGTAGTAAAAATCACGGAACAAGTGATAAAGAAGTTCATCTGGAAAAACATATGCCGCCGATATGGAATTCCAAGGATACTGGTTGCTGATAATGGCGCTCAGTTTACAGGATCCTTGGTGCGAGCTTGGTGCAAAGAAATTGGCATCGAACAAAGATTCGTGGCTGTAGCTCACCCTCAAGCCAACGGGCAAGTTGAAGTAACCAACAGAACCATTGTAAGTGGTATCAAAGCCAGGCTAGAAAAAGCCAAAGGAAACTGGGCTGATGAATTAGATTCGGTGCTATGGGCATATCGAACTAGTCCTAAGACAACCACAGGGGAGGCCCCGTTCAACCTGGTTTATGGGGCAACATCGGTAACGCCAGTAGAGGCAGAGCTCAAGTCACTAAGGATAGGGACTTATGAAGAGGATCAGAACCCCTCCTTAATGAGGGAAAACCTAGACATGGTTGAAGGGCTCAGGAATAAAGCGTTTCAAAAAGCAGAAAGATACAAGCAACAGGTGCGGGATGCTTATAACAAAAAAATGCAGGTCCGAAGGTTCTGCAAAGGAGATCTAGTTCTGAAAAGGGCAGATGCCCTCAAACCCATGGGAAAGCTAGACGCTAATTGGGAAGGACCCTACCTGGTAAAAGAGGTATTAAATGGGGGAGCTTATGAATTGCAGGATGAAGAAGGAAAGGCACTGCCCCGGCCTTGGAATGTAAAACAATCTAAAGAAATATTATGCTTAAAGCAAAAGTGAGTAGGTTCTTCCAAACCCACTTTATGGGAAGCAAAAAAGAGCATGGGTTCATTCGATTTCTCACAACTCACTTGGGGGGGGGGGGGGGGGGAGTAGGGGGATAGTAGGGGGATACCCCCCATATCCCATTATCCCATATCCCATTATCTCAAAATGCCAGATCCCATTATTTCAAAATGCCAGATCCCATTATCTAAAAATGCTCGCATCTCATTTTCCTAAAGTACCAAACCTTATGGGCTTGGAACGCTTATATCTTAAAATGGTTGTATACAGGAAAAACTGGAAGCATTAAACAATCATTTAGAAAAGGATAAAGTATAGTTTACTGCAACAAGTTTTAAAGCACAAAAGAAGCTTCTGAGTTAAAGAAGATCAGGGAAAATAGTTGACCCAAATTCGGAGGTACAAGATGAATACCCCACCAAAAATCAAAAGAAACAGTTTTCAACCAGGAAGATAAAAGAAAAGCAGACTAAATGGAAACACCAGAGTTGAAAGGAGAATCTGGAGAACTCTGGGAAGAGGAGGAAGACCCACTGCTAGCTTCCGCAGCTGAATCTGCGAGGAAAAATAAGTACATTAACACCTTTCTCTCAAATAAAATCACAAAGATGAACAGTAACAAAGTAATATACCCCTTTCCAGTTTCAATTTCTTATTTTTTCTCTCGTAAACCCTCTCGCTGGGGGGTTTTCTTCGGCCCTCGGCGTCCTTAGCTTCCTCGATAGAAAGCAGCTCGGCCATTAGAATAACCATACGCCTGTTACGAGCCGGGTCATGAACAATGGCATCCCCTGGAGCAAGAAATCCACCTATCAAGGGCACAAGAATGGCCTCACACTTCTCTTCCTCTGACAGATATCCATCATACATTTCATATTGAGCAAAGAGATTCTTCAATCTTCTGAGGTAGGTCTTCATATTGGGAAAATCCTCAAACTCCAGAAAGTCTATTTCCCTTCTGGTCAAAAACCTAAGTAGATGGAATCGAAGAGAGTCGGAGATGTCCTCTGAATAGGCCAGCTCGCAAATTTTCCGACGAAGGGAATCAAGCGACATATCTGAAATAGCATAATATGATTGGTGAGTGTCGAGAATAATCAGGAGAGGAGATTCCCCTCTGCTTTCAGCCCCGAGATCATTAACAAAGCAGGGAGATTACATACCTAGCATTGGCTAAGCAAAAAGGGCAAGAGCAGTCTGAAGACAAAATGTGCGGAAGAAGTGAAGGGGCTCCCCTTTTTCCCTTTTTCTCTCCTATGATGATATTTTGAAAAGATGGTAGAAGAGAAAGGAGGAGAAAAAAGTATTATATTTCTTCGTCCTTGGAAAATTAAACGACGCATTACTTTTGCACGCGACAAGACTTGAATGACGCTATAATATGTCACAAAAAAAAAAAAAAGAAAGAGAGAAAACATTATCATTCCCCGTTAGAGTACTAAACCAGAAGCTTATTAAGCACGCTTCTGGACTTGGGGGGGGAGTAGCTGATAGGGACAAATATCAGCCTCTACTAACGTAACATCTGTGAGAGCCTATCTCTCCTATCTTTTCAGAAGCCATGCACGATGGATTTGATAAAGATGCTTAAGCCGTGGGCGCTATAGAGTTTTGAACGAGTTTTGACCTGAGGCAGGGCTTCTGCGCAGGAGCCCGGTCCATACAGAAGTTGCGCAGACCCTACCAGCATCTGCCGGAATCTAGGGATCTGCCTGACACATGATCGACGTGACTCTACCCCTCCTAGAGTGAGGACCACGAAATTAATGGCAAAGAAGGAATCTGTCTCCATAGGAATTCCCTTTCTTGTCCTCCTTTCGCACAAATATTCACCTTTCCACCCTCCTTGCATCTATAAAGACTAGGTGAGCACACATCCTTCATTACCATAATCACAACTCAACTCTCCATACAAATACACACTTTTGCGTACTGTTTCATTCACTTGCACACTACTCCACGAGCTCCTTTGAGCTCGAGCAGTCCAGGCTTCCGAAGCCTCCTGCCGGGAATCATCACCCACAATCACTCTCATTCTCCTTCCTCGGTACCAGAAAGAGTCTCTTTTGCTCACCACCTTGAGCCTAAGGTAAAACCCTCATTTCCCTAAAGGGAATGAGGCCGAACAGAGCTCCGTGCTCCTCACTCCTTTTCCTTCCCTTCATTATCCTTCTTCGTTTTTCCACTTGAATGAGTGTTAAACTCCATGGATCTTACTAGTTTATGGCTAAATACACCCTTTATTTAAACATATAGCTTGATTACCACTCGTTCCTGCACTAACTATGCTCTGTACAAAATACATGATTACAGTTCTTCGAATATACAAATCTCTTGCTCTTTATTGCTTTAACGCTTCATCCATAAATACTCCTTGCAAAACATGACGAATAACCTCCTAAATTGTTGTGGATCTCCAACCCGGATCTATCAACCATTATGAAGATCAACACCATTCCAGTACAAGCAACTGATGGAGGTGAAGTCACAACACGAAGCGTGTATGTCGATAAGCCCAAGGAGGAATTCAACCAAAATGATTTTCGGGTTGCAAATATGGACCGAGTCGCTCACCACATCATGCAGAGTACGGTGTTGGGCGCTTACCTCCCACGGATAAGGAAGTGTACCATAGCCATGGAAATGTGGGAGACACTCGCCCTAATCTCTCAAGGAACGGAGAAGATCAAGGAAAACAAACTTGATGTACTGATGACACCATCTTCAATCAGTTTACTTTGAAGTTTAAAAAGTTCATCCTGAAAATTAGAAATTGTAAGTGTACATTTACGTTCTCGAACATCAAAACATATATAACCCAGTGTATAACTTACATAAGCTTCTTTTGAAGCATCATCGATCCATAATTTTTTTTATGGTTGCTATATCTGCTCAACCTCCAAGCAGCTGTACGAGTAGGCTCTTCGACAGTTTCGTGATTACTCTAAGAATATAAAAAAGTAGAAGGATTAAAACAATAAATATGAAACTACCATTGAACATATATAGACTAGTGTGCCTACCTCTTCGTAGCAAACTTGAGCAATGGACTTTGTACCACACGAATGACTCATTTCAGCTTATCTCTACTTGCTTTATTTTGATGACTAATTTTCTACAATAGAAAAGATAACCACACTTTAGTGAATGATATAGGATCAGAACCTTATTTGAAAAAAAATGTGATCACAGTCATAATTATATACATCCATACGGATCAGAACATTATTTTAAAAACAACGTGATCACAGCAAAACGGTTTCTTCGTAAACTCTTCGATATTGAGAACTAGGTTTTAGATGACAATGTTAAAAACGTGATAACATTTTATTTTGTAGATAAGAACTTACTTTGTGCGGTATCGCGTGCAGTTTTTATTTCTTCCATATACTTCTTCTTCTTCTTCAATAGATCTGTGCGTTGATAAACTTGTCGGAAAAGAACTTGTTTATAATACAAACAATTCTTTAATAGAAATCATGAACGACTCAATCAAGTATACCTTTATCGATGTTGGTTGAGCAACTCGACGTGTTGTTCAGAGAATCCATCGTTGCAGAAAAAAAAAAAAAAAAAAGATGAATGAAGAATTATGCAGGGAAGAAACTTGAGAAGGCTGAAAAAAGATTTAAGGTAAACGTGTGTTGGTGGCGGATGCTACGGGTTTTAATCGTGGTATGTATTATTGGCGGTGCTTTTGATTTTTTCGTTTGCCTCCAAAAGTTTGGAGTGCGTTTTGCGGCAGCCATTAGGTTTAGATTAATTTTATTTCCAAAATATTAAACCATGTTTTATTATTATTTATAGAGCATTTAATTATATTACTTAATTATTTTATTATTATCATCCATTCGGGCCTTTTATTAGCCATATGGGCCTTTGGTAATATACTACTTTAAATTAAAAATCAAGAGTGAATGTCAAGAAACAAATCACGCTTAAAAGTTTATGCAGAGCCTATTTGACATTTAGCGTGATCACACTTAATAATTATTGAAACTTCAGAAAAAATAGTTGACTATTTTATATTTGGCGTGATCACGCTTAAAACAAAAATTATTTGAAACATCAATAAACGAGTTGTTCTTGTTCAGGCGTGATCACGTCAAGTCCATCGAATGAATAAACATTGTATATATTAAAACTTTGTCCAATATGATAACTATACTTGTTGTATATGATTACTTCAAATTTTAATATAAACATCAAACATTTCTAAATTATACGAATAGATTAATAGAAAATCTATATGAAAAAACATTGAAAACAATAAATATGATCAAGTAAAAATTAAAAGACCTGTCATATAAAACAAGTGAAAATATTAACTAATTTGAATCAGAATCCTCCTCGGCTTCTTCTTCTTCTAGTATATGATCCTTTCTTGGTATCACTGTGTTAGTAGAGATGAACAATGGTGGAGTATATGATCCTTTCTTGGTGTCACTGTGTTAGTAGAGATGAACAATGGTGGAATATCACTACGGCACCATTCCACATTATTATCAGAATGTTGAGTCGTGCCAACACTAGAAAGAAATTCATTATGTTGATAAGACTCATTAGTACATGTATATTGCTCTTCATTATTTTCAACTACGTCCCAGAAACTTCGAGCTCGTGCCGGAATAACGACTCTCCAATCATTGCCTAATTCAATATCATCAACAAAATACACCTTCTCTGCCTGGGTCGCCAATACATATGGCTCTTCAGTCTTCCAAGGTTTTGATATGTTCATACTAGTATAATTGTATTCATCTGTCTACACAGACTTGCCTTCATACCAATCACACATAAACTAAATTACTTGATGATCTTTCAAATATTCCAATTTAACTATATCTACCAAAATCTCATAGTAATCTTTAGAACCAGATGCATCTTCAACTTTCGTATGAACGCCATAATTTTGGGTTCTTTTATGCAAGTCATGACTTTTTGTATGAAATCGCAACCCATTAACTATACAACCCTCATAGTGATACACTCTTTGATCAAGGCCATATGCTAAGTATATCAAATCGTGATGGAGTGGTTCCTTTTCTTCACTTGAAGCCGACGTGATCTACGATGGAAATTGAATGTATTAGATAATAAATTGAATAATTACGCAAGAAAATATAGAAACTTACCCTTTGCTGAAATCATTAGACAAAAACAACATAATGTTCCTTTTCTACATTACGACATTGTCTCTGCATTAGCAACTCATTATGCTCACTGCAGATACAACATATAATGTGTGCATCATTGTAAAGTAAAAACATAAAACAATACGAAATATAATATAAAATGTAATGATAACGGCTGATAGAGAAATAATGCCCTATAAATCCATCCACTTCATGACTCATCACAATTCTGAAAAAAAATGTTCATATAATTGTGAATTTAATTACTATCATTACATCTTTTATCTATTTTTTTTTTTAATTTTTGAAACAAGCTACATTTTTTTTATTGAGTATTTAAATTTAATGTATTTATTTTTAAAGTAGAAATTTGATATTGAAATTCACAAAATATATTATAAATACAATTATGTTATAATATATTTTGTAAAACTATATTTTTGGACATAAAAATACACCTTAATAATATTTTTATACCTACACAATAATATTTAGTAACAAAATATTATAATATGACAAAAAATATTATTTTCATGTTAGTGTACATTTTTTATGACAAATATATAGTTGTCACTATCATATAGTGATGATAAATACCGACAACAATAACATGCATCAATACTAATTTTGTTTTAGGGACAACATAAAAAACTATCGCCATATATTCTATTTAAAGTGACACATATACTAGCGTCACTATGCTATAGTGACACAATCTAGTGGCAACAATAATATGTATCACTACTCAATTTTTTTGTGACGTTGTAAAATATTGTCACAATATTTTATGTATACAGTGACAACTTTATTGTTGATGCAAATATATAGTGACAATATTTAGTGATGTGAATATAATTTGTCAAATTATTATTTTTTTTGTGACAAAAGAGATAATAGTCACTAATCACTTGGATATAGTGACAAGAAGTCGATATGTCACTAGCATATAATGATGACAGATTTTGACGACAACACAATATGTCACTATTCTATTAATTTGTGACATACAACATCGTTGTCACTACACCTGCGTTTGTAGTGATACCCAAAACATTGTCGCTGATCTACAGTGACGCAACACAGTGACAACGAGAAATATTGTTGCAGATACACAATAATGTGACAATGAAAAATATTGTCACTACAACCACTGTTATAGTGACAATTTTATTATTGTCAAAATGAAAATCGTCACTACACACTACTTTTTTTGTAGTGGTTTTAGCACCGAACCACTCTAAACCCCGGTGTCGTATATCTCGTTCTTAAGCTTTCATATTTCTATTGCTTTGCCTATCATTCTGCATGTGCATCTAAGCAAACCCTAACACGACATTTTAATTTACTTAGGAAAAACTAGCTCACCTAATTCCGCATTTGCAAGCGAGTCGCTCTGTGATCAAGCGTACGCTTAGGTCCAGAGTTAAGCTTATACTGTAGATCAAGCTTCGGCAAGGTCTTAAGTTTTGAAGCGACCCAATTTCTTGCTACTCTGAGTAAAGTTGAAAAAGAAGTTGAAAACTTCTATTACACGTATTCACTCCCCCCCCCCCCCCCCCCCCCCTCCCTCTACGTGTAATCCTCTTTACAAACCGGGACCAACAGAAGCAAAATCAAACATTCAGAGCTAAATTTCGAGCATCTAAATTCAATTAGAAAATAGCTAAAATCAACACATTTAGCTGACTGAAGTTGCTATATAGAGTCAATAGATATGACTCTCTAAACGATACCAAATCAAAATCACAAAAGAACAAGTTCAAGTTCAAGCAGTAGATGCATCGAGCCAAAATCGTAAACCCTAAAACCCAAAAATTAGAAATTAAAACTCACCTGCTGTTCGTCCCCGGCCCGATTCGAAGTAGAAGAAGCGGCCATCTAGGGTCTAGAGAGAGAGGGGGCGACGACGGTGAGAATGGAATGAAGAAGCTCGACTGTGTTCGCGACGACGAAGGCACTGGACGGCAACGACGAGTGAAGAGAGAGGGTTTGAGAGAGAGCTAGGGCGACGACGATGAGAGCTAGGGCCCCGACTGTGTTCGCGACGGCGACGACGAAGGCACTGGACGGCGACGACGAGTAAACAGAGAGGGTTTGAGAGATGGCTGCTTGTTGAATGAGAATGGAGAAGCCCGCGTCTCCTACTTTTTAGCAAAAACCCTCATTCAAATTTGAAGGGCATTTTTGTCCAAAAAACAAAATATGGACATATTTTATGGAACTTAAGTTTGAGGACACAATTTATTTTTACAAACTGAAAATGGGTATTTCAAATAATGCCCATAAATTTTATGTTAAAGATAAAAGTGGTGTTTGTTGGGCCTTAAAAGGAAACAGGACGTCTGAAAAAAAAACGTCCCAAAATAGAAAACAGGACGTCTGAGAAAAACGGAGGGAGTAGATCTTATTGAACAAGGTTCGAACTACATATTTTGTTCCTTACGTTCACTTGCGTGAAGAAAAATCATGTTAGCAAATGCAACATATATTCAAATATAATGTTCGAATGATACAAAATTCAATTTTCGGACCAAAAGTGCATGGTTCGAATGACACGAAATTAAGTACAATATTCGAACCGTTTAATCTGGTACAAAATGTGAATTACGTACCAAAATCGACAATAAATTTGATAAGTATATAAAGTGAAGAGGAGAGAGAGTAGGTCAGAGAGGTAGAGATTAAAAAAAAAAAAAAAAAAAAAAAAAAAAAAAAAAAAAAAAAAAACTCAAATTATTGACGAAGGTGAGAGGAAAAGAAGAAGAAGATGTGTGAGGTGGAGGTAGGAAACTATAGAGATATTTTTGTCCCATAATTGAATTGTTGGGTATATTTTTTTTATTCTTATTGTTGTGATAAATTTTGTGTTTTTATTTGCAAGATGGGTATTTTATTTTTCTAACTCTATTCTTTTTGTTATTTTAAAAAATAAGCCATCTTTGGTTTAATTAATTGATTCAACAAAACGCACTCACGGAATTTCCACCTACGAACCAAAATAACTTATTCCCCCCCTCTTCCCCCCTACACTCTCTCCCCCCGCTCTCTCTCAAAGTCGTTCTATCCCCTGTCGCAACGGATCTGCTCACTCTCTTCCATCAGCTCTGCTGCCCCTTTCTATCTCGGAAATCCACCATAACAGAATACATCCTCGTCGCCGGCGTAAAAGCTTCGGCATCTTCCCAGCGCCGCCAACTGCTGACGTCACCTTGGCCGCCCACCGTACCCCCCGCTCGGATCGCCATTTCCGCCATAGTAGCAGGGGTAGGGCGTCGAGAAATCCCCAGCTTTCGTCTCTCTTAGAAAACAACCCCGTCCTCCGATAAAAACCAGCAGTTTTCCGCGCCATCACATCAGCACCACTTCGAGTCACCTCTCTTCTACTTCATTCCATTGCTCGAAAGTCGAAGCCGCTTCCCACGAAATCGGACATGGGCGTCTCTCTTCGTTTACCTCATCTTGATGTGCAAAACATGGCCTAAAAGTATTCAACAGTCGGGCTCCAACAGTCAAACCCACGCAAAACCCGAATATAAATGCCATTTCCGTCGTCCCTTTTCCTCCCTGAAAGCATCCTTCTCTCAAATCCACAACCAGAAACCAGGATCAACAACGTCATTTCGGGCATTGATTAATCCCTTAGAGAAGGAAAAAGATAAAGCCACGCCTTTGCAAATTACAGTCTTACCGCCATGTCGATGTCTGATTCCGATATGTCGTCGCAGGGGAGCGAGTACAAGAATTTTCGCCAAATAAGCCGCGATAGTAAGTCAAATTTTCATATCTCCGCCTCTTTTCTTCGACCTATATGTTATGTTAGATGGTGCTTGTTGAAATTAGTTGGTATGTGCGTTTGATTGGATTGAGTACTGCTGTTCTTCCTTGAGATTGATATTTGTTTTTGGGGGTTTAATTCAGTTTCCCTTCCCTTGATTGTATTGGTAGCTTTGATCTTTGATTTTGTGGTACTTGTTTTTGTATATGAATTGATCTTAATGTAGTTGTTTACTTCCATTCAATTTAAAGTTCGTGGAACAGTGATTAAATTATTTGGCAGGCTAAATGAGATTTCGGTATTAGGTATAGAACATGATTTAAATGATTAAATCAATGAAATGCTAAAGAGACTTAAAAAGACTTCTGTGCAAGTTTCCAGTACGAATTGATGATGAATATTAGGTATAAGATGGTGGCATGGGCGGGTACTTTGTGGGCAGCGCCGTGGTCTCTAGAGCTTTTTTGCTGTCTGTTTTCAGGTTTGCTCGTTTATGAGTTTATAAGAAGAAATTGGGAGGACTTTAAGTTATGAAGAGAATAGTGGATATGGGGTCCGATTTCTATAAATGCACAAAGATGGTGGACGGAGGGAGTACATGTTTTGACACATGTTTGTGCTTCTATGATGTTTTAATATCAGAGAACTTTAATTCGAACTTGTTGCTAGAGTTATAGATTAGAATCCTTTATCTTGTATAAAGTGTTGATTGCTAAATAAATGCAAATAGTTCCACTAGTACGATAGACACTGAATTGCTCCTGTGTCTAGTTCTTTTTTCTTTATATTAAATTTTTATTTATTTATTTGTTTATTATTATTTTCCACTTGTATAAAAGCTTATTGCTACATAATCCTGATAAAAGACCAAAGGATAGGAAACTGAATCCTCTCTGTAGATTCAATTAAATGCTGATGCACATATCAAAGACTATCATTAAGCCTTACAACTTGATAAGTTCCTGAAGCTTCAGTCTGTTTTAGTGTTTTCTACTGGTTAGATGGCTTTGTAGTTGATATTTTCTAGTTCAGCAATCAGAAACTTTCTAATCTCTTTTATCAGTTTCTGAACTTTGCTCTTATACTTGCTGATGTTGCGGTCCGGGTCTTACATTGTTTCATAGTCTGGTTATCATTGAAGGGTGGCAAACTAAATCTATATAATGTTTGACCTTTGTAAGTTCTATAATTTTTCTGCCTATGTCATATCCAGGACTATTATATGAAATGCTTAGATCAGCCAAAACTGGGGACTCAAAGTCAAGTTGGAAGGTCAGTATAAATGCACTGATCAATTTTTCCATCTCTTGTAACCGGTTAAGTTCTGTTGGCAAAAAGTTCTTTTTGATTGAAATCATTAGGCCTTCTGTTACCTTGGATTTACCTTTGCGTTGCTGGCAATATAATTTATCTTGCACGACCATTTGAATCTTTCCGATGTGTCCTAGTTTATTTCAGAAACTGTATATCTACCAGATATTCACATTAGCAGGACAAGCACAGAGTCTCTTTTGACATTTTGCAGTAACCATGATGCACAAATTATTTCCAAAACATTTTGTTTATGAGAAAAGAATATACTATGTTTTGATTTCCCTGTGATCTATCATGCAGTGCCCCTAAATTCCTCATTTTCCAGAAGTTCTATTGTCTCTCTGATACCTTGACATGTAGGTACTCATTATGGACAAGTTAACGGTTAAAGTAATGTCTTACTCATGCAAGATGGCAGATATCACAGAGGAAGGAGTTTCATGTAAGAAATAGAAGGCCAGTCTGAAGAGAGAAATTGTACCTGTAGTGAACTTTGTTATTCTCTTACTCAACGTACATGATATAGTCCGTATACATGCGCAAAGTCAATACTATTCATTTTGGGTCTATTTTTACTAATGCTTGTAAGTTACTTGCAGATGTTACATTAATATGCATGCAACCTCCATATAACCCTCAATAACCTCTTTATGTGTTATTCGATATTTGCTAAAGTTATATTTAATAATAATTCTAAGAATGATATGCAGTTTGATGATTGCACCATTTCGGCCATAATGAGTATCTTTACATTTTAAGTCTCACCTGAAAGAAAATATCGGTTTACATACTGATTTGAAAATTCACAGCATAAAACCTTTTGATACTTGCTTTTATATCAAAAGAATGACTTTAAATCTATAATCATTTAGTGTGGCTTACCCTTAAATATTTCAGGCTTTAAATGTCTCTCTGAGTTAGCAGTTTTTACCCTTATATTTAGGTCGTTGCATGTTCTCCTAGTTTCCATAAGGACACAGCTTACTTGGTTATTTGGCCATTAAATTGATATACCTTTGTGCTATTCAATTCACATAGTTTCCATAATTTATATGTGGGATATTCATATTACATCCCGATGAACCTTGCTCGAAAACATATCTTGTGTATTATCTTTATGCCTAGGCAAATAAAAAAGCTTTGGATGGGTTGTGATCTTTGGTTTCTGCAGTTTTTAATTATTATCAATGGATCCATTATGTGTATGTTTGTCTGGACTCCTTATCTACTATTCTGTAATTTGATTTTTTACGGAAACAATGAAGAGACATTTGATTTACTCTCAGTTGCAGTGCACCGCTTTATTAACTTTTTATCTAACAAGTGTTCTAAAATTATCTCATGTAAGAGTTGAATGTTGGAAAGATTCACTATGGTCCGAATAAGACAATTAAATATTGAGGTAGAAGAGTAACAGTATTCTCTGACCTGCTGCAGTGGTGGAAGATATACACAAACGAAGACAACCTTTGCCGTCCATGGATGCCATATATTTCATTCAACCAACCAAAGAAAAGTACGGGAGCCCACTTTTTTATGATCTACTTTGGTTTTGGCATCATTGTGATAGTAATGCTATAGAGCTTGTTTAGTAACATGAACAAGCGCCGAGCAAGCCAGTTGCATCCATACATGAAATTTACCAGTCCTAATGAAGCAAGTCTGATTCTCTTGATGTAGCCTTTGAATGCATTGGTTTGTTAGCAGAAGTTTTACAACTGTTGACCTATAATCAGGCCATAGATGCCCTTGTGGTGCTTGCTGGATTGATGTGATCATGTTTATGTCTATTTCCAATTTTTTGCTGCCTTAGATCATAATGGATTTGTGTTTCCTTTAAATTAGGGATCCAAATACGATAGTTATGTTGGCAAGGGAGCAGAATTACCGTGTTTCTTTAATGACAATGCTGAAAATTTCGCATTCTATGAGTTGAAGTTATGGAAGTCGGGGAACTTCAGAGCTTTCTGATTCCACTAGTCTGATATTGTTTCCCTTGTTTCTGAGATAGATGTGTATTCTGGATAACGGTTTATAGTATTTTTTTGTAGTACTAGTGTCAGAAGACGGCCATGTGATAAATATTGCATAAGAAGCTGGATGGATTAGATTCTATACTGAACCTAATCTAGCATTGTGACAGATGAAAGATATTATGCATTTGTTGGGGGGAAACCTGTGATTAGTTTCTAAGAAAATTTGTTGTCTCCAAACCCTTTTTGTAGGCACACCATGCAATGTTCCCTTTCTACGGTTATGAAGATAAATATCTAGGTTGGCGCTATGTGCTTATGTATAAAACGGGCAACACTCCTTGCATATAATCATGATATGTGCTTATAGAAAGAGATTCCTCTATCAATTTGTGAGACTTCTAGAAATGATGATGTTAGGAGTATATTATAAATAGGAAGTGCTACGGTAATGTTTGTCTAACAATAAATCAGTAAAACCAAGAATAGGTGGGTGAGAAGTGGTAAGGGCATGTCTCTTCTATGATATGTGGTCTATATTACATGATGTCTTGAGGTGGGACATATGGGTTGTCACCTATGAAGTTGTGCTTCATTCCATGTTCATTCATATTTTATTTGAGCCTTGTTTCATGTTCGGACTGCTGGTATGAATATGATTCAATTTATCTTTTAAGATATGAATTAGAGAGCAGCCTAGGTGAGGTGCACATCAAGTGTATTATGTGTGACAACTGTGATGAATTAGCTGGGCTAGTACAGCTCATACCTGAGGACATATAAGGTCAAAATCGAGAGGGTTTTACTATCTCCATGCCTGCAGTGTTTATGTGTGGCATGTGGCTATTCATTCTAATACACACCTGAATGCTCCCTATGATTGCCATTTCTTATTGCGTTAAGATTCTTGTATAACCCACTCTGGGAATCCATATTGCTGATGCTGAAAAAGAAGGGTACTGTTTCTTGGATAATTTGTCTTCTTTGGATAAAGAAGTTTATTGCAGGATTTGCTCTTTCTTTAACGTTATCTACATGTTTAATGCTATAGTTAGCATATTGTTTTTTCTTTCTTTACATGTGTATTGAATTGTTACATAGGCTATTCGAGGTTGCCTAAGTTAGCATACCATATCCAATTCCAAAATTTTTGGTCAGTAGAAATGAGTGATATATGCTAGATTTTGATCCATTGCTTGGCCTGTAAAAAACTGTTCTGTCTCCCATATCGAATCTGGATGAACTGAAATCATTTACTCCTGAAAATTACCAGATATGTTCATAAGCAATACTATTTACTTACATTTGTAGTCAAATGGTGTTAGAACTCTATTTGCTAAGTGCATCAGTTCAATCATGGCTTGGGTTGTTAACTACTTGCTCTTTGGAATTCTGACTTTTTCATGGTGATTACATTTATAATGCCATGGCTTCTCACATAGTGCACAGAGCCTGTCAACTAAGATGTTCCTCAATTTCTCTTATTGTATTCTCCTTCCGTTCTCCATAAAAATCTCTACGGTTCTAGCTACTGAGTACTGCCTTCATCCACTTCTTTTCTATCGATTTCAACTGTACACAGAAAAAATAAATAAAGAACAGCCATATCTCTTTCTCTAGTTCTCTGATACGTGATACTGTGATAGTATCATTTCCTTCGTTGTGTTCAGACTTCAGCCTACGATATTGCTATGAGGGACCCAGTATTCTGGTTTTTATCTTAAATTATATTCTTAGATTTATAATAGGCTAAAGTTTAGAAATCCTTTTGATATATATGTGTATGTGTGTGTGTGTGTGTGTGTGTGTTTTATGTGATATTGCGCTATATATAGTGCGTGATGCGAGATATCTCCAGATCGTCTTAGTGCGATTTTGTGCGATGGGCAATTAACAACTATGCTTGTGTGTATAATATTCTTGGAGATACATGTTAATTATTGTATCTTGGTCTCTATATGCTTCTCATTCTTGCTCTTATCCTTCATTTTCTTGATGTTGCAGCATTGTTATCTTTCTTTCTGATATGTCTGGAAGATCGCCATTGTACAGAAAGTATGTCAAATGTGTTATTCTTATTTCCATTTAGGTTTTTATCTACAATTTATGAATCCTCCCAATGCAGATTTTAAAAGGTGTATGCGGCTGTTTCTGCGGTTGAAACAATTGGGCTCATTACTTATATACTTTTTTTGTCTGTTAATAGGGCGTTTGTCTTCTTCAGTTCACCTGTTGCTCGTGAATTGGTTGCCGAAATAAAGAAGGATGGAAGTGTTTTATCACGCATAGGTGCATTGAGAGAGGTTACCCATTTTCTTTCTTTCTTTCTTTCTTTCTTTCTTTCTTTCTTTCTTTCTTTTCTCACTCCATGTGGTAATACAGATATTAAACTTAAGTTAGATCTGGTATTTATTCTTTCTTACTTTTTATTTGAAATGTACAGATGAACTTGGAATATTTTGCCATAGATACCCAGGTATATATTCATTTAGACTTTTACGTTGACATACATATGTGTGTATATATATATATATATATATATATATATATATATATATATATATCAGGACCCTTTTCTAATTCTTGTGAAATAAATTGTGATAATAACATTATAGCTTCATTTTCTATAAAATTATTTTGTTTATTTTGAACTTGTTTTAAAAAATCTAATTCTCCTAGTCCACCACGCTTTCGAGCAAACTCTGATGTATGTGTATATCTATGTGTTGGAAAACTATAAACTTGTTTACTTAACGTAATAAAGTTTTTTGCAATTGTAAGGTTACCATTTAAACTAGTAATAAAATTTAATCGTAATAAGAAATCTTTAGAATTTGTTTCCTTTGGATTTATTATAACTTGAGGTAATTCATATTTAAGACTATAAGAGTTGGATCAAATGAAAACTAATTATTTCGTGAAAACTAAAAACCATGCATTTTTATGCATAACATGATGCATTTTCATGCATAACATGTTGCATAAAAAATATATATCATTTTATTTATAAAAATGCATTAAATAATATATTTTGTTATGCAACATGTTATGCATGAAAATGCATCATGTTATGCTTAAAAATTCATGGTTTTTAGTTTTTACGAAATGATTAGTTTTCACCAGATCTCATCCCTATATATTTTTTCTTGCGTCTAGCATTCTCATAATCCTTTTACAATGCACAAAAAAAAAAAAAAAAAAAAAAAATGTTTGCATTTGGTCGCATCATGCATGGTTTCCCAACCAAAGGGATAAAATAATATCAGAGGGTGTCCATTCCGCATCCGTGTATTATACTTTACTCTTGGGTTTTACATTTGGATGCATTTTCATTTTCTTGCAGAAATTTCATCAGTGTACTGGAACGCAATGATTTCTTTTAACATCTGGCTATTACTTCAGGGTTTCATCACTAACAGTGAGAGAGCCCTTGAGGATCTCTTCGGAGACGAAGAAAATTTTCGCAAAGGTGATGCATGTTTGAATGTGATGGCAACAAGAATAGCTACAGTATTTGCTTCTTTGAGGGTATGTCATTTAAAGTCCTTTGTGTTGCCTATAGCATAAGCTTTTTGCGGATTGAAGACCTGTATTATATCATGATATGACAGGAGTTCCCGAATGTGCGTTACCGAGCTGCTAAATCCCTTGACCCTAATACAATGACTACTTTCCGTGATCTAATTCCTACAAAGCTTGCTGCTGGTGTTTGGAACCATCTCATGAAATATAAAGCCAACCTTCCTAACTTTCCCCAGTTGGAGACATGCGAGCTTCTTATCTTAGATCGATCAATAGACCAGGTTTCTAGCTATCCTTTCCTTTTCCTCTTGATTATCTCAAACACTAGAGTTCCAGTTTAATTTTGTTGTGTGCTTTCTTACATTCATGTTCAGATTGCTCCAATTATACATGAATGGACTTATGATGCCATGTGCCATGATTTATTGAACATGGAAGGGAATAAATACGTCCATCAGGTATTCTCTCTGAGATTTATCAGTTGTATGGACCTGCAAGTTCCTCAGCCATTCTAAGTAATTCATACTGGTCAGGTTCCAAGCAAGACGGGTGGTCCTCCTGAGAAGAAGGAGGTTCTTTTGGAGGATCATGACCCTATCTGGTTAGAGCTCCGACATGCCCATATAGCTGATGTACGTATGGAGAATCCTCCTCCTAAATTTGATAATATTATGTTTTGAAGATATTAGGTTTCTATCATTTTATTTTCTGTAATCGATTATCTACTTTGTCAGGCTAGTGAGCGGCTGCATGAGAAAATGACAAACTTCGTATCTAAAAATAAGGCTGCACAAATTCACGGTTCAAGGTTTGTTAGCGATGCATCATCATATAGTTTGGTGGCTTCCTGAAAAATTCAGTCCTTAGAATCTCATGCTGAAGTTAACTTTTAGATGCTTGTAGATCAGAAAATAAAGCATTGGAAATTTACAAATATATCCATGCTTCAGGACTGCTCTTTTAATAATTCTATACAAAAATATGGCTGTTCATTGCTCTGCTTAGCTATTAAGGTGCATGAATCTAAGTTGCTATTTTATTACTCCCTTGACCCATTAAAAAGGTCATTGTTTCTTTTGGGCACGGATTTCAAGAAGAAGTTGTGTAAGTGTGGAAAAGTGGTGTGGTCCATACTTTTTGAAGATTTAACTTTTTTTTTCCAAAAAGGGAAACAGGACTTTTTGAATGGGACAGCCCAAAACGAAACGAGATATTTTGAATGGGACAGAGAATACCATGTTTTGTTGCATTTTTATGTCAATGCTCAGTTGATTACCTAGAATATAATGATATTTCTACATGACAATTACTAAATTTTTTCAGTTTTTTTTTTTTTTTTTTTTTTTTTTTTTTTTTAAATTTCCTTTTATTTCAACTGGTACTACTAGCCTCAGTTTAGCTTGTTAGATGTCCTGCAGTACTCTTTCCTTCCCAGTGTGATTGTGCAATAGTATTTTCTGAGCTTTTTGTTGGGTTAAAGAACTGAGGTGTGAAGTTTTAAACTAGTGGGTGCACTTTTTTTATTTACAAAAAAGTCCGTGTTTCTACTTGAAGTTGTACTAGATACAGCAAAAGATGATACTGCTCCGAACACTATCCATGAATCACAAAATTAATTACGTTTGTTCAATTTGGGATTGTGAAGACTTATCAAATTCTTATCTATGGTCTCTTAGTTTCCAGGACTAGAAGCTCAGTTATATGTCAATTCAATTTTGAAATAATTTCGTATAAGTCTAGATCTAGATGTATAAATTATTCAAATTGTTCTTGTTTAACTTCTTCTTGCTTCCATATCGTAGTAATATTATTTGTAAAGAGAGAAAAATACGTATAAGATAAATAATATATCAAGCTGGTGGTGAATTTTCAGAGCTGGTGGTGAATTGTCTACTCGGGACTTGCAGAAGATGGTTCAAGCTTTGCCTCAGTATAGTGAACAAATTGAAAAGCTCTCTCTCCATGTTGACGTGAGTCCAGGGTGAATCTTAGTAATGATTTTGTTTGACCATGTTGTCCCGACTCCCACGATATGTATTTTCTAACTATCTGCTAAGATATGATCATGACAATGCTGTAAATATTTTCTATGTTCTTTTCTTTGTCATTTCAGTTTACTTGTAAACATGACCTAGCCAGAAAATGCTCCTAATGCTTATATTCTTCAAAGCTATGCTGAAGCTTAATAAAGAAAAAAAAAAAAAAATCTGATGTTCTTGGAAAATCGAATAATCTAACCCGAAAGGTTGGGTTAAAATATCATATTATGTTTGTGATGTTATTATGATATTGTATATCCTAATTCTCGACACCGGCAAATTTATATGCCTGGAATGGAATGACATGCATAAAATCTGGCTTCCATTTGAACTTTCTGGTGCTGGAAATCAATTTTCACACAGAAACTGTCACCAAGCCATTTTGTAGGGTTTGAATAGTGTATTAACTGAAGTTTTCTAAAGCTGTCTCTTAAATCAATATATGGGGCTACATCTGTAGACCTACTGCTATATTTTTCTGGGTAACTTAGTTTCTTTTTCTTTTTCCGGGTAACTTAGTTTTATATGTTTCTTCAGATTGCAGGAAAAATTAACAGACTTATCAGGGAATCTGGGCTGAAAGAAGTTGGTCAACTAGAACAGGATCTTGTTTTTGGAGATGCAGGAACCAAAGATCTCATAAATTTTCTTAGAGCCAAAGAGGTGAATTGTACTTTTTCTTTGTGCTGAAAATGTGAAGAAGTGTACTTGTTGACAGGCATAAGCTAAAATAATTCATTGTTGGCAGGATGTATCGCGTGAAAATAAATTGCGATTATTGATGATTTATGCTGCTGTATATCCTGAGAAGTTTGAGGATGATAAAATCTCAAAACTGATGGAGGTCAGTCGGTCTAACCTTTGTATTTTATTTATTTTTTTTTTTTTTTTGCAATCAAGGGCTGTGACATATAGCAGATTAATAGTAATATCTATCCTCATACAATCTTAACTGCAGCAGATGGAACCGTAGTCTACAAGTTGTTGATACTGTAGGGTGATTAAGTATATTAAATAGGGGTTAGGTGATTAGAAGAACGAAATAGAAAGAACTGGAAGTAATAGAATGATCTCCTTTTACGAGGCCAAATAGAGCGACCGCTGTACCTAAACCACTAATTTTGACGATACATAATCCAAATTCCTTACCATCTATTTGAAGATCTAGTAACTTGTGGACCAAGTAAATTACATAGGGCCCAAAGAAAAGCCCGCTCCATATATTTATTCTAACATAACTTCAAAATAACATGACCAAATATATAAAGAAACTACTAATGAAAAGGGACAGTCACAGTACAATTTTGTATAGTCATTGTAAATAGTGAAATGGTTGTTTTCACTACCTCAATATCGAATATGCTTCATCTTGTCTTTACCAAATGCTTCCTGAACCCCATAGGCTGCATAAAGCATGCAAAGAGTTGTGTAAACACACCCTGAAATCACAAACACTGTACTATTTCTCGAGAACTCCATCCCTCCGCAGCTTCCATGGCCACAACTCTCCCTTATCCAACAAAATTATCTAACATCATATGAACCTTTCACAAAACGTTTTGGTAAAGAAGCGAACTATGTGTAATATTTGCTTTCTTTTCTTAATATTGTTCACCAGGCGAAGTATTGCATGTTCTATTGACTTTATGCTCATATGATATGAATTACACGTTCCTAAGTTCTGTTTACACGACAGAGATCTTGCACTTCTGAGTTTTCATGTTTGCACGAGAAAGATTACACGTTTTCTGTATGACATGCACTTTTTATACGAGAGATGATGTCCAGTGTAAGGATGATGAGTAGTTTTTCTTGGCATGTATTTACGTCATCATGAGATGGCCACATATAAAGTGAATACTTCAGTGGTGAAAAGGAGAGATATGCACAAAAGAATGCAGGAAGGCACAAAAAAAAAAAAAAAAAAGGCAATGCAATGCAATGGAAAATTTAAAGAAATGTAAGGCTGTTTACATGTAAAAGGGAAAACACATAATGCATATTGGTAGAAGGATTTAAGCGCCATGACATTAAAAGGAAAAGCAATATAAATATTGTTGTAATTCAGGGGCGACAGTGGTATTTTCTTAAGGGTCATTTAGACTTTAAACCAAAAGGGAAATTTATATTCATGTGTGGATGGCTAAAAAATGCATATTGCTATTCCATTTGTCTAGAAATCCCAATTTCCTGTTTTCTTGACCATTCTAATACCTTCTATAATTTTAATATACGTATAGGTAACCTGGAATCAAGATACAACCCCTAAAGATGATTTATACCACCTCTCTCCCTATCCCCACCTTAAATTCCAAATAATTACTGTTATCACTTCGAGGAACTTGTCCAGCTTGTTTCAACTTGTTCAAAATACTATGGAGGCTGTATCAGTTCTGTTTCAAATCCTCCCTTTAGTCCAAGATACTATAAAAATGCTTTTGATGTGACTTTGTATTATCCATGCAGTGTTTTGCTTCTATCTCTTAGATTCTGTCTACCCTCTTATTTTTCTTATATGATCTCAAGTGAAGTGCCTTTCCTGGTGTGGCTCTTCCAGCTGCAGCTATTAGGAAACTTGGTAGAGCTTTATGAAAACTAATGTGTTGTTGCACAAAATGCAGCTTGCTAGACTGTCGCCCGATGACGCGACTGCTATTTATAACATGAGATTGTTAGAATCGTCATCAGATCACAAAAAGAGCTCAATTGTGCCATTTTCCCTGAAGTTTGATGTCCACAAGGTAGTGAATTTGAAAATACAACAGTTGTTGGGATTCTGTAACCAGTCACGTGATACGTCATTATCAATTTATCATTTCTCCTTGTTTGCAGAAGAAGCATGCTGCTCGAAAAGATAGACCTGGTGAAGAAGTGACATGGCAATTATCACGTTTTTACCCTATGATAGAGGTAACACTACAATGTATGACTTAGTTAAGTTGGGCATCTGTATCGCAGCTCTATCACTTGGATGATTTTTAATGAATAATGCAGTAAGAGCTCAATTGGAGATCGAAATGGTGGTTGCTTCTTTTTTCCTTCTTTTTTCCCCCTTCGGTGAAAGAGGCTAACTAATTGAAACAATCATAGGAATCTGTCACATGCATATCAGATAGTGAAAAGTTGTTCGAAGTTGGTGTTGCTATACAGTTTTTGCATTATTAATAAATTATATCACAAACTCAAAGTAATAACCAATTAAGGAAGAAAGACAGTGGACTAGAAGTAGTAATCAATCTGCCTCATGATGAAAACTAGCAGCAACGCTGGACTGGAGTACCATCTTACTGCGAACGCAAATATACTGTCTACCTAAGTGGTTCATGTTGCCATTCAGGAGCTTGTTGAAAAACTTAGTAAAGACGAACTACCTAGGAATGATTACCCGTGTATGAATGAACCTAGTCCAACTATTCATGGATCCTCACAAGCTGCAGCAGTAAGGTCAGGTAACATTCCAACTCCTCATTCTAAGAGATCAAGACGAACGGCAACTTGGGCTCGTCCTCGACACTCTGATGATGGGTATTCGAGGTAGCTATGGATTCTTGCTTTTGTTAATTAGCTCACAATTTATCTCTCACAGTTATTTACATTACAACATACAATTTTGTTTTGTCCTTGTCTTCTTTGAATAAATTCTAAGGATATTATATGATGTTCAATGTGCTTGTGCATTTTGTCTATTAACTTTTCGTTTCTTCATTTAATTGTTTCTTCCAGCGATTCAATTTTAAGGCATGCCTCAAGTGATTTCAAAAAAATGGGTCAGCGGATCTTTGTGTTTATTGTTGGTGGGGCTACCCGTTCTGAGGTAGTAATCAAGATACTCTCTCATTCTCTCTCTAGATGGTTTCTGAATTGTGTTTCTCTGCAGTTACGAGCTTGTCATAAGTTATCAGCAAAGTTGCAACGAGAAATTGTTCTAGGATCATCCAGTCTCGATGATCCCCCACAATTCATCACGGTACAGGACTTCCATCTTTTCTGTTATGCTCTTATCTCCTTTATTTAGTATTGTTGCATTCACTGAAGGTGCAAAAATTTCAAAGGCAATAAAATGACTCCTAAATCTGGTGTCTCAAGACTCTTAACCTGAGATTAGTCATTCAGAGTTATGTTTTGTTTGTGGAATTGAATAACCTGCGTGTAAAGAATGTGCATGAGATTGACAACACAACACAAGTTGTGCTGAAGTGTATGATCTTATGTGTTCGTTATTTATGTACGTATTTCATGGGTTAACTATATGTACAAGTTAATTTGTATTGGACAATGGATCTATTGAAAGGGTTGCAACTTTGTCTATGAGAAACAGTGCAAGGTGAGTATGTGAATTGAAGAAAGAGTTGTTATTATAGGCTTGAGGAGCTAAAAGAATTGTCTGATTTTCTCATCAAATCTTGTTTACTACTAATATCTATACTTTGAAAAGATACTCTACGTAGTATAAAAGATTCTGTCGACTTGGTTTCCCTATTGAGCATGATCAAGCCCCCTAGAACTCTTCTGGGTGAAACATAAAATAATAGGCTAGACAATGCGTAATAATCAGAGATGGGGATGGGTCAAGATCATTGGTATTTTTGGATAACTGAAGGAGTGACTCGTATGACCCTTGCACACCAGTTGGAACTATATTCTAGCTTCTCATTTGCTGGGAAAAGTGGAGACATCCATGCACTGTATAATTATGCTATGTTATATGATTGTTCCAAGTGTACTTGGAACTAGAAGATTTAATGTCATTGCAGAGATGCATTGTATCAATTCTTTAATTGGTGAAAGGCTAAGGTTGATTATTTTATTTAAGTTGTGGTAAATGATTGAAAAAAAGCCGTTAAAGTTGCATCCTAGACGTCAACGCTCTAAGAATCGCTAGGCGCTACTCAGCCGATGGGGAAGGGCCTAACGCCTTGTGGCTAGGCTTATTTTACTATTTTTACACCATGTCACGAGGTACAAACTATGTAAACATATTCTCCCTCCGTCCCAAGCTAGTTGAAATGTTTGTTGAATATATGTGAGATGTAAAATAATGAAATGCCTGAACTAACTTTTAACAGAGAGAATATCATATACTAGTATAATATTATTTCCAAATTTCATGATAGAAACTCATAATATGCTAATTAACAGTTCCAATTCCATAAACTTAGTAGCATTTCAAATAAACTTCGTAATCTACAACAAATTTATAAGGATTAACCTAAACTCCATAACCATATGTTTATGTTCTTCTCCTATATGCCCTTTGTCTTTCTGTGTAGAAGTGTATGTTTCGGAATTTGTTACCATGAACTTTGACAGGCTTGGTGTGCCCAATCAAGGCTCTTCATGGTGCACTTGAGCCTTCATGTGGCCATATAGTTTGTTTGTTTCACTCAATGTTTTTAACCAGAACATTGTCTCAAGCTCTTTTGTGATATTTTCTCTCTCTTACAGAAGCTAAAGCTGTTGAATGCAAATGAACTGTCATTGGATGATCTCCGGATTTAGATATTTACAACCGGTGAAGGTGGATATATGCAATATTAAGCTGACCTGCTTTGCAATTGTAAGCATATACACACAATCATGCTGAGGTCCACCATTCTTCTATTTTTTCCTCACCTTGTACCAAATGGCTCTGTAGCTATTGTGTTGTAAATTTATCTAGTGAGGCTTTCTGGCAATCTATGGTGTGTAACATTGTAAATATATTATTCCCTCTTTTTTTGAGCTAGAGTGGATTTTTTTGCAGTTTTTGATTGCCTCTATTCTTTTTATCTCGCTGATCTGCTTGTCACGTTGCGTTTATGCGAAAAGGAAGGCAAAAATCTTAAATCTTCTCCTTAAGAGAATGTTAATAAGGAGAATCACAAAAGACAACAGCACAAAGGTTGTCAAACAAATCTGAACAAATCTAATCTCAAGAAACCTCAGGAACTAACCGCCGGTTCTAACATTGAAGCCCCTGTTACATTCTCACAAAAGCTAAACCTATAATTGAGAAAGCCGAAACCGATGATACCCCTTGCAAAGAATATAGAAGAAAGAGGGAGGGAAACAGATGTTGGTCCCGGTTTGTTAATGGGAAAATACGTAGAAGGGGGGGGGGGGGGGGGGGGGGGGGTGAATACGTATTTTGAAGTTTTTCAACTTCAAATCCCTTAACTCAGAGTATCAAGTAAAGAGCTCGCTTGAAACTTAAGACCTAGCTGAAGCTAGATCTACAGTCCGTAACTTGTCTGCTTGACCGAAGTGAACACTTGATCAAGAGGGAGTCTTTACTCGTATATGCGGAATTTGGTGAGCTAAAATCTTTCCTAAGTATTTAAAATTTCCAGATTAGGTTTGTTTAGATGCAATATGCAATGGATAATCAAACAAGTAAGAGTATAGTGTTAGAGAGATACGACACAGAGAATTATAGTGGTTCGGAGATAACGCTCCTACGTCCACTTTGTTGCACGACGGCAACCGTTCTTTTTCACTCAAGAACTTGAAGATTTCGGGCTCTTCAAAAGCCTGGTCAAGATCGGGCTTCACTTGCCTGGATCTGACGAACAGTGCAGTGATTACGGGTTCACTACTAAGACCTAAACTGGACACGAAGCTTCACTCGCTTCTGTCCGAACAACAGGGAGATTCTGGGCTCTCCTTACAGCCTAGCTTCAATCGAGCTTTTACACGAACGATGTAAGTGTAAGCTTGGATCTAAACTCTATGATCGAGGCTTTTTCAATCGATGAAAGAAGAGCCTTGGATCGAAACAACCTAACGACAACACACAAAAAACCTAACAGACTGGGTTTAGGGTTTTTGGTTGACAAACACACTATGAAGAGCTCTTTACAGTAAATGCAAAGATGGCTAGAGCTCTTCTTCTAAGCTTGGATATAGAATGGGCTTAGACTCTAAGTGTGAAGGTTGTGAAGACGAGTTCCGATGAACTGGAAACTCGGAGAACACTTAAAACAAAGACTCGAAGATTTGCTCGAAGGCTTGGGAGTGTTTGTTTGCAGTAGGCTCGAATGCTCAAGTAGTGTTCTACTTCTTCACGTTGTGATCCTTCACTATTTATAGGCGGAGAGATGGCCGAGATCCGTTGCTTGGTTGGTGGCCTTGTCCCTCCTCCTCTCGACAGTACTTGCGCAGGCTGGCACCTTTTCAGACGTCCAGTTTTGGCATTTTGCCAAAATTGGCTAACTTACAAAGCTAACAGTAACTGGAGCGAGCCAGTACTGTTGCGGCGCCTTTGTCGGCCTGGCAGTCAACTCTTCCGCTCCACTCCGCTTTCGACACGTGGAGATCTTGTAATTAATGCTACGATCTCCTGTTGACTGGAGTTCAAATTATGGGCGGGAGTCGCGCTGTCGCTTTCTGGTAGGTAGTGGCTTGCTTTGCTTTGAAGTTGTAGCGGCCGCTCTGAAGTGAGTCGCTTCGCGGTCATCTTCGTAGTGAGTCACTTGGGAATAATTTTTCCGAGAAACTTTTTAAGTGGACGTTGACCCGCGTTGACTCGCTTCGACTTTTCTTTGTAGCGCTCGCTTCGCTTTGCTTTGGTGGGTTCATTTGATTCCACTGTAGCGCTCGCTTCGCTTCGCTAGTTTCGGCACGCTTCACTTCGGCTCGCTAGACTTGCTTCGCTTCGAAAAACACACTCAAGCGAGTGACCTTCACTTGGAATTCCTGCAGTCTAAAGCTAAGCTAAATAAAGCCATCCTAACAATTTAGGCTTAGAAAAATTCTAACCTATCATCTACATCAAACGGGTCGCTTGGGAACAGAACGCTTTGGGGTTTTGGGATCAAATCAAAACACTTCATTCTTAAAGTGTCCCATGTAGTTCCCCCTTAACATTTTCGTTCTTAACAATTCCTAACAATTTCCCCCTTTTTGATGATGCCAAAACCCAAAAGACTTAGATAATAGAAATCTAGCCTATCTAACCGTGAAGGGAACTCCAAGCGACTGCTTCCTTTGCAGTTTCGTTTGTAATTTTTTTTTTAAGTTCCTTTCCCTTTTTTTTTCGGTTAAATTATTTGAGTTTGTAGCAAAAAGGTAAAGTCATTCACAAAGCGAGTAAATGACACAGAAGAGACAGAAATAAAGGTGAGATAAATGAACAACAGTTCACAAGATAAGAAGCTTGAAATTCACAGATTTCCTGCAGCTTCATCCTCTTCCTCCTTCTTCTTCCTCTCCTCCACTTTCTTCAACTCTCCTTCATCAGCAATGTCCACATAAGCTGATAGAACTCTTGATTCCATGCTGCCTACTGTGTGGATGCTTGGCCTTCTCCATGCACTCTCCAGTTTGAAGGCTTCATCTACTTCCTCATCAATTATTCCTCTGTTAGGAACATCCGTGCCTGGATGAGAAGGCATGGGGAAGTCCTTCACAGCTGGTACTTTGACAACAATTGGCTTGGGCTCTGCTTGTTCAGCCATAGTAAAGATTTTTCGGCTCAACTTGTCGTCATAGGTGGCCAGAAAGTTGTTGAGGGCACTTATCTGAGAGCAGCGATCCTGCAGCGGCACTACCTCCCAGTAGTAATAGGCTTTGATGAATAAATCCTTGTAGTACAGCCACTGCTCGCGCAGATCTCTTGGAATGAAGTCCTCAATTTCCCTAGCATCGGGATGTTCATTTCTTCTCTTGACCAACTCCTCCTCAGATCTCTTCGACAGTTCAGTCATGATATCGGTGAACTTCTTTCCTGAGTCGCTGCTCCACAAAGGACGCTTTTCATTGAGACGCTTCCGAATGTAGTTCTGTTCTTCCTTTTTGGGGTAGCGACCCGACTCAACCATCTCCTTTGTAGTCACGTCGCATGCATCAGATATGGCTTGACCTTCGCATGCTTCGGACTCATCTGGCATGAGGGGAATGAACGCACTTCGGACCAATGAGGACTGAATAAGCAACACTTCACTGAAATGCTCCTCGATCCGTGCGTCAATCACTTGGAGTCGTCTGGCATTTACTTTCTTCGTCCTCTCCACTTCGCTCCTTCCTCCTTCTCTTTCCTTCCTCTTTTTCTCCTCCTTCTCAGCTCTAGAAGCAACTGCATGTTTGACCTTTTGGCGCTTGGCCGCGGGGTCATCACCTTTTATCTCCGGTGCAGTTCGCTTCAGTGGCAGCTTCGGTGGTGGGGGAGGCAGCATATCCTTCTTCGTAGCGGCACTAGAAGGGACAACTGCGGATGAAGCGAGTGCGGCAGTTGAAGCTAGTGCGGCTGATGAAGCTGGCGTGGTGGCTGAAGCGGGCGCTTTGGGTAAAGCGGCCGCTTGGGAACTAGATGAAGCACCTGCAGCAATAGAATTTTTGGTTAGTTCAAAAAGCTGCTCCATCTCCCACGCCAATGCAGCATCCTTCTCCACTTGCATCCGCTTCTCCTCCTTCGTTATTACGGTCACCGGAGGATGCCGTGCAATTGAAGCACTCAGCACTTTTTCATGAAGCGTCCTGCTGGGCTCTTCGGGCTTTTTCAATAATTCCTCCTTCGTGAGTTTTGTCTTGCCCAGAGCCCTCGCTTCATTTACTACATCCTCCTTTTCACCGGCACCACTGCCTCCCTCCAGCATCAGCTCCACACCAACTTTGCTTCCCCCTGAACCTCCAGTTCCTCCTAGCTTCACTTGTCCTTCCCCCTTTTTGGCATCATCACTGCCAGGGGTTAGGATCATTGATTTTCCGGAAAGGGTTTGGTGAAGTGAGTTGACAGTGTTGAAAATGGCCTCCAACATCTTTTCGGCTTTTCCCACAGTTGGAGCCACCAGATCAGCAGTTTTGATTGAGATTTCTTCGAGTAGATACTCGCACTGCTTTTCTCTCTCCACAACTGATGCCATCATCCTCTCTAAAGGTTCTACTTCTCTGAAGCGAGCCTCCAGCTCCGCTTCAATTTCCCTTCTTATATCCGCCTTCTCCTCCTGCAAGTTGAAGTACCAGAATTCCTGAGCCGCTAGAAGTTCTGCTTGCATCGTCTCAAGGCTCCTCTCTCTCTGGTTTAGAGAGAGATGGAATTCGGCACTTGCAGCCATCTTTTCTGTGTACGCTTCGCCCAACTCCTTGACCTTTTCCAGTAGTAGAGTTAATTCAGCATTCCTTAGGTCAATAGCTTGCGCACTCTTCCTCCTACTCTCCAGTTCCTTTTTATCAGTCTCACTCTCTTGCTTGAGCAGCTTCATCTCATTCTTGAGAGAGTCCAGGGCCTTTTTCGTGCTCAGCAGCTCACTTCCCGTCCTTATCAGCTCCTCCTCTCTCTTCTCATACTTCTCTTTTAACTTCTTCAACTCCTTTTCCAACTCCTTCTTTTCTTTGCCAATAGAGACAAGTTTGGCATTCAACTCCCTCAAGCGGCTCCTTTCCGCGTCAAGCGAGCCCTTGAGTTCGGTAATAGTTGCTGATTGTTCTTCCACCAACTTTACTTGCGCCTCCAGCGCCTTCTCTTTCTCCTCCAATAACCTCTCCTTCTCCTCCACCTTTCCCTCCAAATCCTTCTTCTTCTTGTCAAAGTCTTCTTTGAGACTAATGACCTCCCCCGCCTTCTTCTCCATGTCCTCACTCATCTTTGTAATCTCGCTGTGAAGACTAGCAATCTCAGCATCCTTCAGTTCTACCTCCTCCTTATGCTCCCTGATTAGCTTCCTCTCATGGGAAGAGGGCACTCGCTTCGGAACAATGGCGAGTGGATAAGCTTCCTTCACTTTGGCATCCAGCTTTTCCCAGAAGCTGGTCCCTTCAAGGAAGGCATGGAAGCCATTTTCGCCAATGAAGTTCAGTAACTTGGCTTCCATCTGGATCAGTTCTTCCTCTGTGAATGCTTTGAGGAGCCTGAAGATTTTGTAATACTCCGTTCCACGATATGTTATGTACGTCAGAAAGTCGACGACATTGGTGTAGAACACGTCCGTCCAAGGAACATTGGAGTAGCGAAGATTGATCGTTTCTGCGGCTTGCTCTCTATCTAGGACATAGCGTTCGAGAGCCCGCTTATGAATGGTGAGGGCAGGGGGTATGAATTGTGGAATGATGGGAAGTTCACCGGTTGTTTGGGCGGTATCGGCTGTAGCTGCCGATGTCGAGGGGGATTGGGAAGGTGATGAGGTTTCTTGGGTTTCAGAGATTTGTATGGCTTCAGTGGGTGGTGATTGTGTTTGCTGGGATTGGAATGGTTTGAAGGTTGTGTAGGCTTCGACTGGGTCGACGTGGAGTAGAAGGATATCAGGAATTTGAAGTGAAGAACCTGTATCTTCTTCACGTGGGGATTTTTGTGTTTGGTGTTGGGCAGTTGAGGATATTTGGGTGGTTTGGGTTTGGATTTGTAGTTGGGGAGATTGGATTTGGATTTGAGTAGGCTGGGGTTGAGTCACTTCAACGTTCTCAAGCGGCTTCTCCACCGCCTCGCTTTCTTGAACGATTGAAGCGACTCGCTTCATTTTCTTGCCTCGCTTCGGCGCGGATCGCTTCCCGGGTGAAGCGACCGGCCTCACTTGGCTCACTTCGGCTTGCCTTTCGGCAACCGGTCTCGCTACGGGCACTTCAACCTCGAGAAGTCCCAGGTCCATCAAAGTTTTTGTCTTCCTCCACTTATCATAATAGATGGACTGTTTGTTGTAGACGGTGATGTCATCTTCCGGCAATGCTTTGCCCGGAAACTTCTTCTCCAAAGCATAGGAAAGCCTTGAGAAGAACTTCAGTTTCCCCTTGCGGAGAATCTGATCGGCGCTCCCCTTCACGAACGCAAAATCGGCAGCAGCTTCGTGAATTTGTTTGAGGAACCAGCCATGCCAGTTGAAGCTGGTTTCGGTGAGGCTGTCGACGATAACTGCTGTGGCGATCAGCTTCGTCTCGGAAAGAGTATCCAGGGTTCCGACGTAGCACGCGACACTCTTCGAGAAGAGCTCGCAAATATGGTTGAAGGGGGCCTTCAAACTCGAACGGATACTGGCCTCCTTAAAATTTGGATCTGCTCCATCGGCTGCAAATCGGCCATATTGTACTCCGGCCGAGAGACCCAAATCCAGCAGAGAGTCTCCTCCTTCTCTCGGCAAGTTGAACGTGCCGATAAGCTCGCTCATGTCCACCTCCACTGGCTTCCTTGTCTGTGGATCGGTAAAAGAGGATATGTTTTGCTCCTTCCTCAAGTTTAGCAGGAGCTCGCCGACGGCTTTGGCCAGAATTTTTGACGGGACCGCCGTCACAAACTTCCATAGTCCGGCCTTGGTCACGGCCCTACGGAGAAAACCATTTCTCTCGATGATGGTTGGATTGAGATGAGGCTCGACATTGATATGTTTGTCGACCTCCGCGAGAAACTCCTCCATCGTCTCGGTGTTCTTCTTCTTTCCCATGGTGATTTTAGAGAAATTTGAACAGAGTTTAAAAAGAAAGGGTTGAGACTCGTGAGTTGCAGAAATAGCAGATCTAAGCACGAGAATGGCAAATTTTGAAGGCTGTGAAAGGTTCTGCAAATCGACGACATCTCATATATATAGAATTAGGTTTCGTCTGACGTGGCAGGGGTAGGACGGTAATATCGCCGTAAGTCCTGTAGGTAGGCGGCGGACGTGCGGTGATGGATCTGATGTGTCCGGCGTCACCACTGTAAAAGTGAACCGCCACTTGCTTGGCGTCTCCACGTGGCCTGCTGCGATTGGGTTGTCTTATACGGCGCTAATCCAACGGCTACAGATTGGGGGCTGTTGAGATTCGATGGCTGGATCTTCTCCGCCGTTTCCCGCTTCAAATTTGAAGTGAGAACCACGCGCCCGTTATTTTCGCCGTTCCTGATTCTGCATTAAATACTTGGCAGAAAGTAAAATAGGCACTCGAGTGCAGACAGCTCATACTCGCTTCGTGCCCGCTCGCTTCGAGTTGGGCCGCTAGACCTTGACTCGCTTGAGAGGCACTCGCTTGAGTGACTGTTCCGCACTCGCTTGCGATGGCTAGCTTTGAGTGACGTAGCACTCGCTTGGCCATCTGAAGCGACTGGAATAAGAAATTGAATTTCTTTGCTTAATTTTAAAATGTTTCTGACTTACATACTTTGAGGATAAACAATAGTGTTTTCCTCTTTGTATTTGTGTCAGATTTATTTCATATTTTCCACATAGTGAGTGAAGGTTTCTAGCACGCTTCGGCTCACTTAGTGTACTTAAAATTGAAATGCTTACCAGTCAATCTCACATCGTAGGAGATTGATACCACAAGTTGAAGACTTCATTTGATTTGGACTTCAGGTTGTTGAATCCAATTGTTTGCTTTGAAGCTTGTTGATACCACCTGATGTGTATTCCATCTTCTTGGCATTCGTCTTCATGGCATTCATCTTCCTCTACGAATTAGAGAGTCCTCCATCGAAGTGAATGAGGGAGGAAATGAATATAGTACACAAGCTTACTACAACCCAGAGGGAGCATCACGTAAGTGTACTTATTCACGACGAATGGGGGATGAGTACAAGTCCTTATCTCAGAGCAGAAATGGACAGGATGACAATGAGAATGCTCTGACAAGACAATCTCGTATTTTACGCAGAAGCATGTCACCAGCCCTGCAACCTTTTGTATAAAAAGGTAAACCTTCAAGCTTTCCTATAATCTAGAGAATGAATCTGCAGTCGACTCGCTTTGACCTAAGCTAGGGCAAATTGAAGCGATGCAGAATTCAAAGGTAGCAGCATTCTTGGCTCGCTTTGGAAGTAGCTTGCTCCGAGAGAAGCATTAGTTCCCCCTTAACCATATACTTAACAATTCCAATAAGTTGGTAGGGAACTTCTTCCAATACTCCACCTATCTCCACCAAACTTCATTTTCTTCAAGCGAGTGGAGTTTGAAGTGACTCGCTTGAGTTGGTGAAGATACGAAGCGAGTGCCGCACAAGGGAACAAGCGAACACTCCTTCGTGCATCCTGGAGCTAGCATTCTTCACCAGGGTCTAATAACCCTAATTCTATGCATAGCTGGTTGAATCGAGACTCAGCTAGAGGCTTGGTGAGGATATCTGCTCGCTGGAGATCGGTATGAATTTTCTCGAGCTTGATATCCTTCTTCTCGACATGATCACGAATGAAATGATGTCGAATTTCCACATGCTTGCATCTGGTGTGAAGCACTGGATTCTGCAAGATACATATGGCACTGTTGTTGTCGCAGAAGATTGGAATTTCATTCGCTTCAACTTTGTAGTCCTTCAACTGCTGACGAAGCCATAGGATTTGAGAACAGCAGCTTCCTGCGGCCATATATTCAGCTTCAGTTGTTGAAGTGGCTACGCTGGTTTGCTTCTTTGAGAACCACGAGATCAGCTTGCTTCCCAAGAACTGACATGTGCCCGAAGTTGACTTTCTATCGACTCGGCATCCTCCATAGTCAGCATCGGAATATCCAGTGAGCTCCAAATTGTCCTCCGCTGGATACCACAGCCCCATATTGACAGTGCCCTTCAAATATCGAAGAATTCTTTTGGCAGCTTCAAGATGGCTGTGCTTGGGGTTGCTTTGGAAGCGAGCGCAGACTCCGACTGCAAAAGCAATATCTGGCCTACTTGCAGTGAGATAGAGTAGTGACCCAATTAGGGCACGATAATCTGTAGGATTTACAGATTTTCCTTCCTCGTCTGGCTCCATCTTCCAGTTGGTATTCATAGGGATCTTCACAGCTTTAGCATGTTGAACACCAAACTTGGCAAGCATATCTCTAGTGTACTTGGCTTGGTTTATGAAAATTCCATTATCCTGCTGCTTCACTTGAAGACCTAGAAAGCAGCTCATCAAGCCAATCATTGACATTTCATATTTGGTCTTCATCAGCTCTCCAAACTTCTCGCTAAGCGACTGGTTTGGTGACCCAAATATGATGTCGTCCACATAGATCTGAACCCATAACATATCATCTCCATGATTGATAGTGAATAGAGTTCGATCTATCTTCCCTTTGTGGAACCCAATCTCTACTAGGAATTGAGATAGTGTATCGTGCCAAGCTCTGGGAGCTTGCTTCAACCCATACAGGGCTTTCTTCAAGCGATACACTTTATCTCCCTGCTCGAAACCCGGTGGCTGCTCCACATATACTTCTTCCTTGAGTTCACCGTTGAGGAATGCGCTCTTCACATCCATTTGATAGACTTTGAACTTCTTGGCTGCTGTATAGGCTAGAAACAATCTGATAGCTTCAAGCCGTGCCACTGGAGCGAAGGTCTCGTCAAAGTCGATTCCTTCCTCTTGGCAGTAGCCTTTGGCAACGAGTCGCGCCTTGTTCCTCACTACGTTGTGGTCCTCGTCCGTCTTGTTCTTGAACACCCATTTGGTGCCAATAACGTGCTGGAATTTGGGACGATCCACGAGGTACCATACGTCATTTCTAGTGAACTGGTTCAGTTCCTCTTGCATGGCAATCACCCAGTTAGAGTCGGCTAGGGCTTCCTCCACGCTTGATGGCTCAATGTTTGAGAGAAAGCAACTGAACATGGCACTTTCTCCAAACACTTGACTTCTGGTCACTACACCCTTGGAAGGATCTCCAATGATTTGACTTGGTGAGTGATCTTTGAGCCACGCTCGCTTTGATCCGCCAGCTTCATCTTCATCTTCTTCCTTGTCGCTCGCTTCATCGACTGAAGCGACTGGATTGGGTGCTTGGCCTGCACTAGCTTCAGGAATCTTGGGGGCAGCTTCGACTTCCTCCTTTGGGATTCTGCTCGCTTGAGTCCTTGATCTCATCATCTTCATCGAGCACGTCCCAAGTGAGTTGATTTGAGGGTTCCTTGCTTTGATCCTTTTCATTCGCTTGAGCCTATTCCTGTGGAAGACTTAAAGAAGATTCATCAAATACGACATGGGGTGATTCCTCCACAATTAGGGTTTTACAGTTGAACACTCTGTAGGCTTTGCTAGATGTAGAGTATCCTAAGAATACTCCTTCATCCGCTTTGCTTTCAAAGGCTTTCAACTGCGACTTCCCATTGTTGTGAATGAAGACCCTACAACCAAAAATATGGAAATAAGATATGTTAGGAATTCTCCCTGTCCATATTTCATATGGAGTTTTGTCGTGCCGTTTGTTGAGAAGCGTCCGATTCTGTGAGTAGCACGCCGTGTTGGCAGCTTCAGCCCAATACTTCATCGGAAGCTTCGAGTCTGCAATCATGGTGCGAACGGCTTCTTTGATGATTCGATTTCTTCTTTCAGCAACTCCATTCTGCTGAGGAGTGCGTGCTGAAGAAGTTTGATGTGCTATGCCATGCTCCGTGCAGTACGCTTCAATTGTAGAGTTCAAGAACTCTGTGCCTTTGTCGGAGCGAATGGTCACGAGCTTGATTCTTTTCCACCGCCAATCGCTTGAGTAGTTGTGGCAGTTTGGTCAGTGTTTCCTTCTTGCTGAAAAGGAATACAACCAAGTGTAGCGAGAGAAGTCGTCAACTACAACTAGGGTGTACTTCCTTCCATTTACGCTAACTGGAGTAACTGGACCAAACAGATCCATGTGAAGCAGTTCGAGCACTCGCTTTGATGAGGCTTCTTCGAGACTGGCGAAGTGCTTCTTCGTCTGCTTCCCTCGTTGGCATGGTGAGCATGGATGGTCTTTGATGAAGACTTCATTCGGTATGCCTTGCACCAAACCCTTTCGAGCTAAGCGATTGATGGCTTTGAAGTTGAGATGATTCAAGCGTCTGTGCCATAGCCATCCAATTTCTGTAGCACTTCTTGCAACTAGGCAAGTTTCCTCTTTGCAGCTGTCCCATTGTGCTATGTAGACGTTCCTTTGCCTAATTCCAGTGAGCACAATCTGAGACGTGAGTTTGCTCTTCACAATGCACTTGTTGGAGATGAACTCCACCCTGTACCCCTTATCACAAAACTGTGAAATGGACAGCAGGTTGTGCTTGAGTCCTTCCACATAGGAGACTTCTTCAATTGTGAGCTTTCCAACTCTCAGTGCGCCGTATCCCCTGGTGCTTCCTCGAGAATTGTCACCAAAGGTTACGTGTGGACCCTTCTTCTCTATGTAGTTGTGAAGTAGAGCTTTCATGCCGGTCATGTGTCTTGAACATCCACTGTCCAAGTACCAAACTTGTTGACCCTCACTTGGCATGGGATCCACGGCGCTCACCTGCAATTAGACAGATTTTGGTGCCCAAATCAGTTTGGGTCCTTGCAGGTTAGTTCCCTTAGGTACCCACACTTGCTTCACTCTCTTTTGAGATGAAGCTTGTGTCTTGGGCTTCTCGACCTTCGAAAACTGTGATCTCTGCTTTGAAGCAGCTTCACACATGCAACAGTGTGTGCAAGAGGGGTAGCGGCTCGCTTTAGACCTACCTATGCTCTTCCCATTTTGCTTATATCCCGAAGCGACTCGCTTCGGATTAGCTCTGGGTTTAGAGACTGACTTAGGGTTTCTAGTCTGTCGAAGCGGCTCGCTTGGTTTCCTCGAAGCGGTCCAACTAGGGTTTTGACCCCGACTCGCTTGAGAAACCTTGGGAATCTGAAGCGACCCAGTGGAAGCTTCAAAATCTTCCCCCTCAACGTTAGTCCGGTTGGACCATCTCCAGTCCGGATAACGTGACACATAGACATTACTCCTCTTTTTAGGAGGTAGATCCTTTGTCTCTCGTGTCTTGGCTTGAGACTTAGAAGCTTCAACAGTTCTCCCTTTACCCTTGGATTGGTAAGACTTAGCATGTTGAGTGCTAGGGACTGTTGAATTTTGCTTGCCCTTAGGATCTGCCCTTAAAGATATAGACGTCTTCATAGGCTTCCATTTAGGGTTCTCAGCCATTTCGCCTTTATCTTTGTTAGTGGTCGCTTTGGATGCAGTGGGCAATTCCAAAGTGACTGATGGTGTAGTGTGTGATGCACCAACAAAGACAGTCGGCTTGGGAGGTGCACCCTCATATCCATGGCCAGCTTTCCTACCAAAAGGCAGAAGCGAGCCCTCTAGTGCCTGCCTAGCATATGATGCTTTATTCAAGTTGGCAACTAGAGTGGACTGGGTTTCATACCTTCCCTCCAAGCTTTGATGTCTAGCGAAGAGATCCTCGAACTTACTAGTCATAGCCCTTAAATTGAGTTTGACTTCGTCAAGCTCACGGGCTAGCTTTCGGTTCTCCTTCTCGCTTTGCGACAGAGCTTGTTTTACCACTTCGTGGTCGCTTGAAAATTTTTGGTGCTTGTCAAACAACTCACTCCATGTAGAGGATTGTTCTTCCTCATTGACAGTGTGTGCTAGTGTAATTGAAGTGATTGAAGGATAGAAGAATACCTCTCCTGTTTCTTCGTCGGTGAGCGCCATAAATCCAAGATCCTCACCATCACTGGAGTTTGGATCTGTGAATGCATCTGAGTCGCTTGGTGGATCTTCAGTTGTAGCGACCGGCACTTCACTCGCTACAAGCGCTCGCCTTGGAGTATCCCTCTTGGCCTTCAATTCTTCGCGCTCTTTGGCACTTAGCTTTGGGCAATCGGATTTGTAGTGGCCCATCTTGTGGCAGTGGTAACACTCCACTTCCATCATGTCGCGCGGGATCGTCTTGGTCGTCTCTTCTCTCTTTCCTTTTCCTTCTCGAGCATCAGTGCTCCTCCCTTTGTACTGCTTGTAGAATCTTTTGTATTTGCCCACTCGAGAGTTCATTTTGTTGAAGTTCTTGGACAAGAACGCAATATGTTCTTCCAATTCTTCCCTCGTCATCTTGGCTAGCGACTGCTCGCTTGGCCCTTCGGCAGCTTTGAATGCTACACCTTTTGACGTAGTGGGCACTTCATCCTCTTCGTCGAGGTTCATTCGATTCAGATCGAATTCATGAGCTTTGAGTTCGGAGAACAGAATCTCCGGTGTGAGCTTTGATAGATCCTTGGTAGCTAGGTACAGCTCCTTCATAGTCTGCCATTTCCTGGTGAGAGCTCGGACAATCTTCAGGTTGACTTCCTTATCTGTGAGTTCCTTTCCAAGCGAGTTGAGAGTTGCAGTGATGTTTGTAACCCTCTGCTCGAAGGCGTCAATGGATTCTCCTGGCTTCATTATCAGACTTTCAAACTCCCGCATCTGAACGGCGAGCTTGTTTTCCTTGATTTTGTCTGTGCCTTGAGAAATGAGGGCTAGGGTTTCCCACATTTCCTTTGTCGTTGCACATTTCCTTATTCGTGGTAGATAGGCGTCCGACACGGTGCTCTGTATCGTGTGGCGTGCAATCTTGTCGAGGTTGGCAACTTTGAAGTCATTTGGAGTATACTCATCCTTATCCTTCTCCACGTATTGTTGACGAACGTGGGCTGGACGACCTTCAGCGGCTGGAACATCCACAGATATGGCTTTCTTGATCTCGATTGGTCCGTCCTCAATAACTTCCCACATCCGGTCGTGGATGGAGCATAGGAAGCTCTCGACTCGGAAACTCCAGATCTCATAGCCTTCAATTGAAAACTGTGGAAGACTAGAAGCACTGTATGTAGACATGGCAAACAGTCAGTAGTATATGCAGTATGCGTGGGTGAGGTTTTGATGCACTTAGGAAAATAGGATCCGGTTCAGTGAGACAACGTGAAGCGAGTGGGGACTCGCTTTGGATATGCAAAGCAGAGGCTCGAAAGAACCGCTGCTCTGATACCACTTGTTGGTCCCGGTTTGTTAATGGGAAAATACGTAGAGGGGGGGGGGGGGGGGGTGAATACGTATTTTGAAGTTTTTCAACTTCAAATCCCTTAACTCAGAGTATCAAGTAAAGAGCTCGCTTGAAACTTAAGACCTAGCTGAAGCTAGATCTACAGTCCGTAACTTGTCTGCTTGACCGAAGTGAACACTTGATCAAGATGGAGTCTTTACTCGTATATGCGGAATTTGGTGAGCTAAAATCTTTCCTAAGTATTTAAAATTTCCAGATTAGGTTTGTTTAGATGCAATATGCAATGGATAATCAAACAAGTAAGAGTATAGTGTTAGAGAGATACGACACAGATAATTATAGTGGTTCGGAGATAACGCTCCTACGTCCACTTTGTTGCACGACGGCAACCGTTCTTTTTCACTCAAGAACTTGAAGATTTCGGGCTCTTCAAAAGCCTGGTCAAGATCGGGCTTCACTTGCCTGGATCTGACGAACAGTGCAGTGATTACGGGTTCACTACTAAGACCTAAACTGGACACGAAGCTTCACTCGCTTCTGTCCGAACAACAGGGAGATTCCGGGCTCTCCTTACAGCCTAGCTTCGATCGAGCTTTTACACGAACGATGTAAGTGTAAGCTTGGATCTAAACTCTATGATCGAGGCTTCTTCAATCGATGAAAGAAGAGCCTTGGATCGAAACAACCTAACGACAACACACAAAAAACCTAACAGACTGGGTTTAGGGTTTTTGGTTGACAAACACACTATGAAGAGCTCTTTACAGTAAATGCAAAGATGGCTAGAGCTCTTCTTCTAAGCTTGGATATAGAATGGGCTTAGACTCTAAGTGTGAAGGTTGTGAAGACGAGTTCCGATGAACTGGAAACTCGGAGAACACTTAAAACAAAGACTCGAAGATTTGCTCGAAGGCTTGGGAGTGTTTGTTTGCAGTAGGCTCGAATGCTCAAGTAGTGTTCTACTTCTTCACGTTGTGATCCTTCACTATTTATAGGCGGAGAGATGGCCGAGATCCGTTGCTTGGTTGGTGGCCTTGTCCCTCCTCCTCTCGACAGTACTTGCGCAGGCTGGCACCTTTTCAGACGTCCAGTTTTGGCATTTTGCCAAAATTGGCTAACTTACAAAGCTAACAGTAACTGGAGTGAGCCAGTACTGTTGCGGCGCCTTTGTCGGCCTGGCAGTCAACTCTTCCGCTCCACTCCGCTTTCGACACGTGGAGATCTTGTAATTAATGCTACGATCTCCTGTTGACTGGAGTTCAAATTATGGGCGGGAGTCGCGCTGTCGCTTTCTGGTAGGTAGTGGCTTGCTTTGCTTTGAAGTTGTAGCGGCCGCTCTGAAGTGAGTCGCTTCGCTGTCATCTTCGTAGTGAGTCACTTGGGAATAATTTTTCCGAGAAACTTTTTAAGTGGACGTTGACCCGCGTTGACTCGCTTCGACTTTTCTTTGTAGCGCTCGCTTCGCTTTGCTTTGGTGGGTTCACTTTGATTCCACTGTAGCGCTCGCTTCGCTTCGCTAGTTTCGGCACGCTTCACTTCGGCTCGCTAGACTTGCTTCGCTTCGAAAAACACACTCAAGCGAGTGACCTTCACTTGGAATTCCTGCAGTCTAAAGCTAAGCTAAATAAAGCCATCCTAACAATTTAGGCTTAGAAAAATTCTAACCTATCATCTACATCAAATGGGTCGCTTGGGAACAGAACGCTTTGGGGTTTTGGGATCAAATCAAAACACTTCATTCTTAATGTGTCCCATGTAGTTCCCCCTTAACATTTTCGTTCTTAACAATTCCCAACAGTTTCCTAACTTTAAAACTCTTGAGAAATAGTCTATAGAAAATACCTGGAAGAAAAGAAGAATGGAATAATCGCCGGAAGTGCGAGGCAAGTCGGAAGGACGAGAACACGGCTATTTCTCTCGGAGATACAATGTGGCAAATGAAAGGGAGAAGGAGGAAAATGAAGAAGTTAAAAAGTTAAGGGAAACGAGAGTGGAGTGTGCCCCACCCACTGCTCCACGTTGGCCTGTAAAAAGGAGGCAACGCGTAATCTCACGCGCTTATAAATAACAATAAATTTCTAAAAAAAAAAAAAAAAAAAAAAAAAAAAAACCACCCGGCAAAGTAGCACACCTTTTGGAATACGTCTCCTATAATGAATAGTTACTTCTGTCACATCTCCGCCCTAAGATGGAAGGCAATAATGGGTAAAGAAAATATGCACAACTTTTTATCCTCGGGAAATCAACCGTTGCACTAATCTTCTACGCGACAAGACATTTACGGCATCAACAGAGGAGTAGTCTCCCGCCAAAACATCCAGCAGAAGCTAATGACATACTCGCTTCTGAACCTGGGGGGGAGTAGCTGATAGGGACTAACAGTAGCCATGCCACGTGGCAGATTTCAATAAAGATCAGACTTGTGCTCTAGGAATCTCAGATGAAGCCGTGTTCCGCACAGGAGCTACATGACCCGGTGCAGAACTGTCATCACACAGAAGCTGTCCCGATTCACTAGCATCTGATTATACCCAGGGATCTGATAAACATACCATTCGCATGACTCTACGCACTCTAGAGTGAGGACCACTAAATTAATGATGGAGGGAACCTTGTTCCCCTGAAATTTCCTCTCTTGTCCTCCCTCTGCACGAACATTCACCTTTTCGTCCTTTCTACACCTATAAAAAAAGAGTGATCTCCCCACATCCGACACACGCATACTACATACATAACACTATTCCATTCACGCTCTACTTAGCACCCTTGCAAGCTAGAGCAACCGGAGTCCTTCTTCGAGGATTCTCTTCTCCCATCACTTCCATTTTCATCAGTAAAAAAGGCATCCCCAACAGCTCAAATCGAAGGTATAATTCTCGGTACCGAGAGAGGACGAAGCATGAAGGCGCCTTGCGTTCTCTACTTCGCCCTCTTCTTTTTTCCCTTGCTTTTCTTCCCAAACGAGCTCTACGCTCTGTGGATTCAACCGATTTTATGGTTCAAAAACACCCGTTGCTCAATACTTGCCTCGATTCTTCCTTTTATGTTCAAAAGGAGATGCTCTATGAAAAATGAGTTGTTAAGGCTGATAAATCGCATGAATCTCTTACTTATTGCTGTTTGTAATCCTTTATACGTGAATGCTCCTTATAAATACGATGAATAATCACATAATTGTTGTAGATCTTTAACCCGAATCTATCAACTGGCGTCGTCTGTGGGAATCTCTGAGTTTAAGACGTTGATTTCCTTTCTTATAAGCGGATTTTTAACTCGTTATTTATAATGCTGCAGAAGTTTTTGAGTCTAAGACGTTAATCTCTTAGGTATTACTGGATTTTTAGCTGGTTGTGATAATATTGTTATGAATTTTCTCTGTTATTTCCTTGCGCAAGAAACACCCGAGAGAGGGATGTTAGAACAAATGTATATTCGGTGTTAGTTAAGTAGTCTTCTTAGAAAACTTGGATATGAATACTGTGAATTAATTTCTGCTGAGTCTTTCGTGATATTGAGCTGCGAAGTAAGAAGTGATCTCAAGATTATGTTCTCCTCTTAATAGAAATTATGATAACTGAATTGTATTCTTTCCGAAACTCGAAGGTTGTGAAGAATTTGACGGAAAGTTGAATCAAAATCGCAGCGATCCTGAAGTGTATTCAACTCATCTCTGATAATTGGTGAGTTTAAAGTTCTATTGAAAAATTCCAAATTATAAAATTAGCTCGTGGGTTATGAGGGATTGGTAATTACAGAGGAAGCACTACGACATAGATTCAGTTGTAGGCCCTGATAGGGACTAATATCAGCCTTGCCACGTGGCGCTCTTCAGTGCTGACTAGACCATCCTCCCAGGAGCCTCAGATGACCTGCTCGGTACAGATGCCTAGGCCCGCGCAGAGGCTATAAGGTTCTGGGCAGACCCCCGGCTTATGCAGAAGCTGTCTGGGTCTTGCTGGAGTCTGCTGGGACTCAAGGATCTGCAAAACACGCAGTCCGCATGACTCTACATACCTTAGGGTGAGGACCACCAAATTGATGACGAAGGGAATCTTGTCTCCTTAGAAATTCCTCTCTTGTCCTTACCTGTCACGAGCATTCACCTTTTTGTCCTTTCAACACCTATAAATATCGAACGACCTCGCCCTTTCAAGGAATATAACTCTTACACACACGCACTATTCCATTCACGCTCTGCTTAACACTCTTGCAAGCTAGAGCGACTGAAGTCCTTCTTCAAGGATTCCTTTAATTCTCTCATCACTTCCATCGGCATTTCCGTCGGTGAAAAGGGCTCTCCTAACAGCTCAAGCCGAAGGTATAATTCTTGTTGCCTAAAGAGGACGAAGCATGAAGGCGCCTTACATTCTCTACTTTGCCCTCTCCTTTTTCTCTTGTTTTTCTTGTCCACATGAGTTCTACGCTTCATGAATTTAATTGATTTGGTGGTTAAAAATACCCTTTGCTTAATAATTAGCTCGATCATCTCTTTTATGTCCAAAGGAAGATGCTCTGTGAAAAATGAGTGGTTAAAGCTAGTGAATCGCATGAATCTCTTACTTGTTGCTGTTGTAATCCTTGACACATGAATACTCCTTACAAATATGATGAATAATCACACAATTGTTGTAGATCTTCAACCCAGATCTATCAGGCCCCTGTATTATCATGAACCGAAAACACACAGAGTAAAACACTGAAAACAGAGGGCCGAGAATGATGAGGTCACCCCCCTCACCCTGATGAGGGGCCCCCACATTTGAAGGCATGAATCCCCTACAATCGAGCTAAAATGCTCTTGTAAGCCCTATATAATAGGCAGAACCCTCAAAAGCCCTATGCAATAGGCAACACTCTCGTAAGCCCTATATAATAGGCAGAACCCTCAAAAGCCCTATGCAATAGGCAACACTCTCGTAAGCCCTATATAATAGGCAGAACCCTCAAAAGAAATAGGCAACACTCTCGTAAGCCCTATATAATAGGCAGAACCCTCAAAAGCCCTATGCAATAGGCATAAACTTCGTAAGCCCTACATAGTAGGCAGAACCCTCAAAAGCCCTATTCAATAGGCATAAACTTCGTAAGCCCTACATAGTAGGCAGAACCCTCAAAAAGCCCTACATAGCCAGGCACCATACATTAAGCCCTATGAAAATAGGCACCACTCATCAAGCCTTATGCAAACAGGCACTACCCCTTAAGCCTTGCAAAAGCAGGCAACATCTATGAAAACTTGTACAAACGCCTCATAATTACAAAAAAGCTCTATCAAAAATAAACAACACCTGTTTAAGCCTCATTTTAAAGGCATCTGGAACTAACTCTCTAAAAACCTCCAAACATTTGCAGAACCTTGCAAAGATGACTACTAACTCAGATGCTGCTTCAAAAGAAGCTGGACAAGCTCCCGGAAACTCAGAAAATTCTCTGCCCGGGAATAAAGGAAAGAACACTGTGGTGACATAGGCCAGTGTCAACATGGAAGCTCAATTTTCCCCGACCATGCTCCTCCAGATGAAAGCACTCATAGAGGGTGCAGTCGAGGGGGCCGTCGAAAAAAGACTTCATGTTTTGGGAATGAACTCCAAAAACGCGAATTCTCCGGGTGAAACCCAAGAAGGCGGGGGGAGTAAAAGCGCCCCCCTGGTGCACAAACAGAAGCCTATAACCCCAAGCATGGCCCAAGAACTGGTTACTAGACTGCCATCAATAACTGCAGGACAAAAGGAGGGATTCTTCACTGACTGGGAATCCCCAGATGAGGAAGATCCTAAGGAACACGAGGGCAACCTCGAGGAGAACATTGATAATGCATGGGCCAAGAAATATGCCCAGCAGCAAGAACAAATGAAGCTCCTGGTAAAAGAAGTGGAAAGGCTGAAAAAGCAGAAGCAAGTACCAGAGAGGACCTCGAAAGAAGCAGAAGCAGGCGAAGGAGAAATTCACTCTGCAAATGAGGAAAGAAACCTAAAGCATATTCCAGCTCAAAAAAGTGGAGGACACAGGTCGAAACTTTTCTCTGTGTACATCGACGAGAACAGCCCGTTCTTAGTAGATATCCAAATGGATCATGTCCCCAACAACTTCAAAACAATTTCCTGCGAATACCAGGGGAAAGGTGACCCCGAAGAACACTTGATGAAATTCGAGAGCTTATGCCTTCTCCACCAGTATTCGGAAGGCGTCAAATGTAGAGTATTCCTCACAACTTTGTCTGGAACTGCTCAACATTGGTTCAAGCAGTTACCAAGAGCCTCTATTCACTCCTTCCTGGATCTGAGGGAGGTTTTCCTACAACAGTTTGTCAGCGCTAAAAGGACCACTCGGAACTCCTTGCACTTGACGACTATTAAGCAAGTTGCCAATGAAAGTTAGAGGGACTATATAACGCGTTTCAATGAGGCCGTCCTAGAAATCCCGGGAGTGGAGCCGAAGCTAAAAGTGCATGCTTGTGTAGATGGATTAAAGCCGGGGCAATTTTTCGCCTCTCTCATTAAGAAAAGCTACTTCTTTCGAAGAACTACTGACAAGAGTCCAAAAATATATCCATATGGAAGAGGCTCAGCATGAGGGCTGAACTTGCTTCTCAAAAGGAAAAAAGACCCGAAGAAAGGAAAAGGCCGGCTCCAGATGCTAAGAAAGCTGATAAGAACGAGCGATTCTTGAGATCCTTTACTCCGCTCACCACGCAACATGTTGATCTGTTGGAAGTAGTCATGAGAAAACCGGGGGTTCAGGTCCCCATGGGACACATGCAGCCGCCTAGGAACCTGCCTTCTGAAAAATTTTGCAAATTCCACAACGACTTTGGTCACATGACAAACGACTGTAGAAATTTGAGAATTGCTATCAAAAAATTGATCAAAGAAGGGGAACTCTTGGAATATGTCAAGAGAGAGACGGAACAAAACAAAAAGCGCAAAGAAGCCCATGAAAAAACACCCGATGTTAGCCAGGGGTCAGAACCCAAAGGCGTCATCAAAATGATATATGAAGGTCCGACCGTAGGGGACTCCAACAGAAGCCGAAAATCATCTGCCAGAGAATTGCACATGCACGAGAGACATGAGGTCTGGAAAGTCGAAAAGGGCTTACCTACACCAGAGATCTCGTTTGGACCAGAGGATAATCGAAATGTGATCCATCCGCATGATGATGCACTGGTCATCACGGTGGAAGTAGAAAGATACCAAGTCCAAAGGGTCTTTGTAGATACAGGAGCTGCGGTCAACGTAATCTTTGAAAGTTGTTTCAACCAAATGAGCCCCCAGAAGCCTCTAAATGGTGTGGCCATGACTTTGCATGGCTTCTTAGGAGATCCAGTGATGTCATTGGGCTCAATTGATCTAATGCTCACTCTAGGTGAAGGACTCACGCGGGTGTCAAAACCAATCGCTTTTCTGGTGGTGCGACAGAAGTCTTCTTACAACATTATCTTGGGGAGAACCGCCATGAATCCGTTCCAGGTTGTGGTTTCTACTTACCACTTAATGATGAAGTTCCCGATAGGAAGCCAGGTAGGACAAGTGTCTGGGGATCAGACAGTGTCACGAAAATGCTATATCCAGTCGGTACAGGCGAGAGAGGCTAAGAAAAGGCCGATGGCAGAACCTATCGATGCTAAAGCCGAAACAAAGCCCGATGGGAAGAAACTTAGATCCATAAATACTGTGGAAGAGAGCCAGGATCCCTCTAGCCCCATGGAGCAATTGATGATTACCAACACCAATTCCTCAAAGAAGCTCACGCTACCCGAAAACTCGAACCAACGGTTAATCAAACAAAATGACAAAAGAAAAGGATCTGACGCCGAAATGGTTGGTACGTGCAGCGCCACAATCGTGAAAGGCCACTGGGAAACTCTGATAGCCAAAGCAAGGGCAAAAGTCAAAGAAGCAATCAAAATACCGGATCAAGAAAATATCGAAGAGGGAGCAAACGAGGGGAAGGGCAATACTCCCGAAGTATGCAGGGAAAATTAAGCGTTACTCTCAAGAAAAGAAGGAGAGTACGGCTTGACTTGACTTCTATCTACCTTAATTTTTTATTTTATGCCTAGTTAATGTATGGAAAACGCAAGATCATGTCCTTTTGTTTTTAAAGTGGTTGCATTTTGCAAAATATTAGCCCAAACGAGGTATAATTCCTTCGGTTCCTTATACCTCACTTGGGGGGGGGGGGGGGGGGCGAGGGGAGGGGGGAGTAGGGGGTACCCTATATCCCAACATCCGTATTCCATTATCTTAAAATGCTTTAGCAAGAAAAATTTAGCAGCAGGCAGAAATAAGACGAAAAGTCACACAAGCATAAAAACAAAAGGGTAATATGCCAAGATGGCAGAAAAAAGCAGAAGCACGTTAAAAGCGAGGCCTTAGAGAGCACCTGGCCAAAGACAGAAAGGAGTAATATTGTTTTGTGCCCCACCATCACGATTCTAGGGCCATAAAAGAGCACCCCATTAAAAACATAAAAAAGTAAATTGTTTTGAAACACCCAACCAAAAACAACATGATTAAAGAGAGGGATCTGAAGCAGAAGCAGGATCCTCAGAACTGGAGGAATGAGAGGATGAAGCCTGATCCCCAGAAGCGGGAGAAGCCATAGCCGAATGCACAGGAGGATCACCCTTGGGTTGATCTGTTGAAATCCTCAGGGCATCTCCTTCCCCAGAGCCGTCCGCCACTGCTATCGGAGTAAGTGCAGAGGAAGTAGCTTACCCGCTTGCAGATAGACCTAGAGCATTTTTCTCTCTTAGCTCCAAGCAAGGAAAAAGAGTCGCTAAGTAAAAAAATGATAAACAATAAATAAGCAAGCCTAACCATAAAAAAGAAAAGAAAGGAGAAACCATAAGAAAAAGAGAAGGCACCTCGCCGAAAGCCTTTTGCATAGACCTCATAACCATAGCGTTAAGAGGAAAGAGAGGAAATGGGGGAGCATCCCAGGAAGGGAGGCTTGTCGAGGATTTAGCAGGCTTGCAAAGGACCTGAGACGCTTCTCTCAACACAGGCATGAACTAGGGCTCCTTAGCAGACAGAAGGCGACTCCTCTTAAGGGTCTCGGGTTCCGTCTCAAACATCCTCACTATAGGCCCTGCGTTGATGGCAGCCGCCTGCTCCGGGAGACCCAGCTGTTGGCAGCATTCAAAAATGGCAGTATCAGTCCATTCAGTGAGAGGATCTTCCATTCGAAGCTAGAAATCGTGCGTATGAAGGTATGCCTCTGGCAGATGCTTTATCAGAGAATCTAAGAAGGCTTGACCATAAGGGGTCATCAACAAGTTAGACTTGCAATCTCGAATTCCCGAGGAGGTACCCTGGTCCAATCCCACCCTCCTCCCTTGAGTAAAAGAGGAAGCTTGAGCACGCTCCAGTTCCTATTCATGAGCAAACGACAATTGTTTTACCCCTGCTGTATAAGCCTCCTGCAGTTGCATCACCCGATCTGATGAAGCCCTCAGAGCCCCCTCAAGCTCTACCACTCGTCCAGAAAGAGAAAGTACGCGCTGCCCGAGGGCAGAGCAGTCTTCTCTCTATCTCGTAGAAATCCCCAGAGTTGATGAACCTCAGCCTGGAGTTGCTCCCTGCTCCTTTCGGATTGAGAGAGATGCTCTTGTAGTTGTTCTAGACTCAATGACTGGGCATAGGAGGAGCCCTCCAAGACCTTACCGTTCTTCGCAGCTAGAGAAGAAGAAAAGTCGTTTTTCCTTTTAGGAGAAGAAGAAAGAAGTTCTTGGTCAGCAAGAGAAGGGGTGTAAGCATCTACATCGATGAAAACAGGGAAAGATGAAGCTGGCTGGCTAGAGGCAGTCAGAGGTGGAAAGAAAGGCTTCAAGTGAGGCACAATAATCGTTGTCTTTCGAAGACTCTCCCCAGAGGGAATATGACTTGTAGGCTCTACAGTCGCCTGAGCGGGTCCACCGCTCGCTGAGGGAGTAAGGATAGGGTCACTGGCCTTCGCCTGCTCCACCTTTTTTCAACAGTTTCTCGCGAATTTTCTACCCTAGGTTTTGTTTGGTGGCATCCATGACTACAAAAAATACACAGACAAAATACGGATAAACGAAAAGGAAGGTAAAATTCTTAAATCTTCTCCTTAAGAGAATGTTAATAAGGAGAATCGCAAATGACAACAGCACAAAGGTTGTCAAACAAATCTGAACAAATATAATCTCAAGAAACCTCAGGAACTAACCGTCGGTTCTAACATTGAAGCCTCTGTTACATTCTCACAAAAGCTAAACCTATAATTAAGAAAGCCGAAACCGATGATACCCCTTGCAAAGAATATAGAAGAAAGCGGGGGGAAATATAGGGTTTCCTAACTTTAAAACTCTTGAGAAATTGTCTATAGAAAATACCTGGAAGAAAAGAAGAATGGAATAATCGCCGGAAGTGCGAGGCAAGTCGGAAGGACGAGAACACGGCTATTTCTCTTGGAGATACAATGTGGCAAATGAAAGGGAGAAGGAGGAAAATGAAGAAGTTAAAAAGTTAAGGGAAAAGAGAGTGGAGTGTGCCCCACCCACTTCTCCACGTTAACCTGTAAAAAGGAGGCAACGCATAATCTCACGTGCTTATAAATAACAATAAATTTCTTAAAAAAAAATAAAAAAACACACACACACACACACGGCAAAGTAGCACACCTTTTGGAATACGTCTCCTATAATGAATAGTTACTTCTGTCACATCTCCGCCCTAAGATGGAAGGCAATAATGAGTAAAGAAAATAGGCACAACTTTTTATCCTCGAGAAGTCAACCGTTGCACTAATCTTCTATGCGACAAGACATTTACGGCATCAGCAGAGGAGTAGTCTCCCGCCAAAACATCTAGCAGAAGCTAATGACATACTCGCTTCTGAACCGGGGGGGGGGGGGGGGGGGGGGGGGGGGAGTAGCTGATAGGGACTAATAGTAGCCATGCCACGTGGCACGCTTCTGAACCCGGGGGGGTAGCTGATAGGGACTAATAGTAGCCATGCCACGTGGCAGATTTCAATAAAGATCAGACTTGTGCTCTAGGAATCTCAGATGCCACCTAGAAGCAGAAGTCGTGTTCCGCACATGAGCTACATGACCCGGTGCAGAACTATCATCACACAGAAGCTGTCCCGATTCACTAGCATCTGATTATACCCAGGGATCTGATAAACATACCATTCGCATGACTCTACACACTCTAGAGTGAGGACCACTAAATTAATGACGGAGGGAACCTTGTCCCCTAAAATTTCCTCTCTTGTCCTCCCTCTGCACGAACATTCACCTTTTCGTCCTTTCTACACCTATAAATAAAGAGTGATCTCACCACATCCAACACACGCATACTACATACATACTCTTGATCACACTATTCCATTCACGCTCTACTTAGCACCCTTTCAAGCTATCTATATATATATATATATATATATATATATATAGCGGAGAGATCACATACAAAAGACAGGTTCTGTAAGAAATGAGAAATGATCTGGACTATTGATCTGTGTGATCTACGGTGTAGATTAACTGGTGCATTATGATTTTCCTAAAATGCATTATAATTGTATAGATAATGCATTATAATGCATTGTGCATTATAATTATGTGCATCATGCATTATAATTATATGTAAAATGCATCATTTTTTATTTTTTACGATAATCCTATTTTGTACAGGATCTCACCCATATATATATATATATATATATATATATATATATAGGAAATATATCAGGTGAAAACTCTAAATCCAGTGAAATCTAAAAACCACTAATATCCGTTGATTTCGTAGATCTAACGGTTGGAAGATTTTCTGATTTAATATTTTTAAATTCAAATTAATGATTTTTTATTATTATTTTAAATACTTAATAAGGATATTTTAGACTTTTTCATATTATGGTAACTGATTTTCCTTAATAATTGGATCTGATTTCAATTTTTTCATTAAATATTGGGATCTTAAATTAATACAAATTTATTCTTCTGCGTCTTCTTATTTTATTTCTTCTCTGCGTCTTCTTCATCTCGTCCTCCTTCTTCTTCTTCTTCTTCTTCTTCTTCTTCTTCTTCTTCTTCTTCTTCTTCTTCTTCTTCAAACACCATTGTTCCTCTTCCGGATATTGACGCCGACGATGGACCATCATCCCTGCTGCTGCGGTCTTCTTCTCGTTTTCCAATCTCCCTTCAATTTATGAGGTAAATATAAGATTTCAAAATATACAAAATAATTTTTTTTTTTGTTGTCTCTCTTCTCTTCTTGTTCTTCTCGTGTAATCAAGGGATTGTACACTGTTGTACGTTATCATTCGTCCCATTCTCTAATCTGAATCTGACTTCAATCTACAGGCATTATTGACGCTGCAACTTTATCAACAGAGTGGATGTTTATTGTTTATTGTGTAATTTTTTGTACACGTTTAGATATTCGCTTTGTAATTTTTAGTTGTAATTTGGAATAATTTCGAATCATTGTTTTGAACATGTTGTAAAGTTTATAAGTTATTTGTTTATAAGAATTATAATGCATATTATATCGATTTTGTTGCATTTTTTATTCATTCTGATGCGTTTTAGTTTTCTCTATGCAATAGGGTTTAGTTTCCCAAGTTAGGGTATAATTTTTCGTTCAATTTTGAGTTTGGGTTACCATACAAGTTAGGGTTTATATTTTTCTAATGGGTTAGGGTTTTAGTTTCGATTGTTCATATTAAACATATTTATATTTTATGTATTATGTGTTTTTTTTTTCTCAATGCATAATAAACACATATTATTGCATTTATATTAGAATTTGATGCATTTTTTTTACGTGGTGCATTTATATCTTTTACCAGGTATACTTTCAAGAATATGCAACAACATTATATATTTTGTGCACCAAAATTACGTATGCAGACCCATAAAATTAAATTATTTAAATGAAAAGAACATCTATTATATTAATATAAAACAACTTGTGGCCTAAATATATGAACCAAAACCATTTTGAATGTGCAACGATTGTTGCAAGAAAACTCAAAAAATTCATCGTAATTCAAATTGAGAATCGATGCATATTCTCTTCATTTTGATGCATTTTCGATAGATGTTATGCATTGTCGCCAATTTTGAACTAAAATGTTGCACATTTTATTCATTTTGATGCATTTTCGATTGATTTTATGCATTGACACCAGTTTTGAACTCAATTGTTGCATATTTTAGTTATTTTGATGCATTTTCCAGTGCTATTTTGCATTTTCGCCAGTTTTGAACTCAAATCGCAACCAAATCGGATGAACCCAGAAACATGTTCTACTATTCAAGACGTTTCCAACGGTAGGTCGCACATTTAAATCCGATCATCGATGAGGCCAGAATCGCGTCTAGAAGTTTACGCCGCCGCTGAAATCGCGATTTCGCTCTTGGTTCGACTTCTTCAGCGAATATCTCCTTCGTTTCTCCACCAAAACGAGCGATCCACCCATGAATCTCTTCGTCTCTCTGAGTAGAATAAATCCCAGTGGTCCGTTTTACGATTGTCATTAGCATCTGGACAAAAATTGTGAATTAATGCAATAGTATGTTTCAGTTTTGGAAAATCCCTATTTTTATGGTAAGTATATGTAGTGGATATATTTAGATTTTTCATTTTACTAATATGCCCTTATATGGACGAATTTTAGCTATTCATTTCATATTTTTTTATTTCTTTCCATTTAATCTCAACCATTGATTTACACAAAATCAATGGCATCTATCGGTTTCTAGATTTCACTCAAATGTGAGTTTTCACCATAGTGTATCCCTATATATATATATATATATATATATATATATATGGGTTTGGGTAGTGAGTACCCAGAGGTGTATACCTATATCCGATCCAAACATGTTCCAGGTATCTACTTTATTACCCAAACCTGTTCCAAACTCACTTTACGTTACCTAAACCCGTCTCAATTAGGTTTGGGCGAGACGGGTGCCCGCGAAACCCGACCCATTGACATCTCTACTATGTCCTACTTCACTATTTTTTTTTTTTTTTTTTTTTTTTTTGCACGAGATTTTATACGCAAGTGTTAAAAGTGAAACGCAAGGGGTCTACATTGAAAAGTAAGGGTTAATTCTTTCCATTTTCAGAAGCATAACTAGTGAAGTAGGACGACCCAAAATAACAAACATGAAGTGAAACGGATTGAGTAATAAATTAAAATTAATGAAAATAAATGCATAAATTATTAAAATTGAATAAGGGAGTACATAGTTTGTACGTGGAAATGGTGATTGAGAATCTCATGTACTGGCAAAATATATAGTTTAACCTAGAGATTCTAGCGACTACCATGAGGCTTGAAGCCTATGCTAGCTTGACCCCACGTCGCCCTGCGTTACTGGTTCATGATGCCCAATAAAACATACTTTTCCGTCCACCAATTCTTGAACAAAAGTTTTGGCCGTGAAGTTCAATGTAATTTGATGTATGTTAACAAATTAATTTGTTTAAGTGTTAAAGTGGAACAATTTAGAGTCTATCTAATATTTGTAATAGTATTAAAGTGTTAAAATAATATCTAATTGTATTTTGGGGCCTACGTCTCTAAATAGAGATGTTTAGAAAATGGTGGACGTCCTAATATAATATTAGTGTTAAGAAATTGTGGACATATGCAGTAAAATTTTAGTTAGAATATATGAATTTTTTAAGTAAAGTGTAGTGTTATTGTAATACCAGCCGTGAACATATATTGATACGAACAAGAAAGCTCGTAGGATAAGATCGCGTTACTTCGAGCGAACGCTGACTCCTTTGAAAGATGAAAATTCAAGTTCTATTCATTCACCCCCCATTACAATGCCGCCTGCAACTTATTTCAATGGAATCAACCAAGCCCTAGCAATAGTACTTACCAAATATAAAAGAAGTCTAGATAGAAATGACTCTATTACGGAAAGAAAGAAACGACAATCATGGAATAAAATAATATGACTCAATTATCCCACTCTCATATCCTCTAGCGTGATTCAAGCCTTCGTAATATGGTAATCCATATGCCATATGGGTGGGCCTCTCTTGCGTCTTGGCCTGCCTTGGTGTTCCTCTTGGCGGCTTGGTTCGGGCATTTCATCGAACACCACATGCTCAGCTTCTCTCTTCTTCTCTTCTTCTCTATTAGCATTAGTGTTCTGCCCAGGTACTTTAAAAAAAGAGATCGTGGTCAACAACGATCGTATCATATATGCTAATTGATTTTGCCCATATACTTAAAAGATTTTTAGTGTAAACAAGGACAACCGATTTTCCCATGTATAGCTTAAAAGAGAGATCAAAATTTGTCTATAATTCAAATATATATGTATTTTCATTTGAGCTACACTTTTGGAGACCTGCCCCATAATATAATGTTGATCTTGATCGTGCTTTGATATGCAGTAAAACCTCTATAAATTAATACGCTATAAATTAATAACCTCTTTAAAATAATAAAATCTCCTAGGCCCGACTCGGGCCTTTGTAAAAAATCATCAAATTCGATAAGATAATAAAATAATAACTTTTCAGAAATCCCTTTATAAATATTAGGTCCCATCAAAACTCTAAATTAATAATTCATAAAAATATTACAATTATAAATATTTTGGTAATTTGTTAAAATATTAACATATTGTTACTCGATTTTTCTTAAATTTTAAATATTATGGTCTTTGTACCTTCACTAACTTTCAAATGATAATTTTCATCAACTTACTCTTGTAAAAATTTTTGAGTGCACATAAGATGATCTCTCTTATACTCACATAATTTGTACGCGTGTGATCATTCATAGATGATTTTGCAATACCTTCTAGATGAGAACACACATGATTGAGTGTTATGAATTATTTTATTTATACATTGAGATTTATATATATGTTTCACTCATCATGCATACATATATTTAATTGATTATAATAGTTATTTAAGTGCAACAAACTAATGTAAACATGTATATCCAAGTAATTTTAATGACTTGATACATGCGTCAATAAATATAATAGTTGATTGTATACAATGAATTGATATTATTTATAATTATATTTAATTAGTTTTAGGGAATTTGTTGGTAAATGGTATAATCAATGAACATATATGAAATTATTTATTTATTTTCAATGCATTAATTTGTTTAATTTAAAAAGTCCCTATTTTAATTAATAAAATATTAATTTATCGATATATTAATATCTCTAAATTAATAAAATTTCATAGTCCCAAAGTTATTAATTTATAGAGATTTTACTGTAGTATATTTTTCCCCCTAACAAAAAGTCAACTTTCCTAATTACTATATAATGTATTTTCTCAAAGCTTGAATCTTCACTGCACGAACAATACGCGTTGAAGTTGATCCTGTTTTACATACGTGTTCTTTCAAAGAGTATCGTTGAAAACAATCATAATTTCGCCTCAATCATATTGTTAATTACTAGTTTACAATCCGTCGAAAATCGACGGGTGTCAATTATTTTTAATGTTTAGATATTTTATTAGGGAAATTTATTTAAAAATATTTTAGACTATGATTTTCGATTTTTATGTACTTACAAACAATAAAATGAATTTAAGAATGATGAAGAACTAATTCAATGATGATTCATATTATATTTAAATCTTCGACGTTTAAAGACTTATAACTCAATTTGGTGCCAAAAACGACAAAGTCAAGTTCCTCGTGAAATATAAAAAAATATATTTAAAAGTAATACAAAAATACTAAAAGTAAATAAACAATATGAAAATTATATAAGAAATATGGACCAAAACAATATGCTTGACTCATCTTCTACAAAGCTATTGAAGTTTGAGCGAGTCTCCCGTTACTCGTGTTTATAAGAAAATAGGTTTAAAAGGGAATATTTTGATGATAGGTGCATTTGTATCTCGTTAAGCCGCCCGTTGATTATTTTAATAAACAGAAAATGTCAAACAAAGTCTCCCCGTAGCCTGTTGTTTATTGTAATAAAACAAAATGTCAATATAAAGTCACTCGTTTCTCATGTTTATAAGAAAATTGGTTTAAAGAGAAATATTTTGATAATAGGTGCGTTTGTATCTTCGTTCGAAATTCGATACAGTCACTTTATAACGTTATTTTAAAGTAAAATATAAATGAAAATTATTAAAATGTCAAGTTGCCCGTTGTTTATTTTAATAAAAAAAAATGTCAATTAGGGGTCTCAAATAGTTATATATATTGATTTCATCTCGCCATGTCGTCATTTCAAGCCGCTAGTTAATTGTGATAATAAAAGTAGGTTTATTAGAGTAATATTTTGATAATAAGTATAGTGTACCTCGTCAAAATTCGACATGAAAAAAATATTTTTTTAGTGTTATTTTAAAGCAAACACAAGATAAAAATATTAAAATAATTCAAGCCACCCGTTATTTATTCTAATAAAAGAATAATGTCGAAAACACATAAATAAATATTAAAGTAAGTCAAGTCGATATAGAATTCTTCTATTATTTCAAGCTGCCTACTAACTGTGATAATGAAAAGTAGGTTTGTAAGAGTAATATTTCAGTAATAGGTATAGTGTATCTCGTTAAATTCAATATGAATAATTAATTGTATAGTGTTATTTTTAAGCAAACATTAAAAAAAAAAAAAAAAAAAAAAAAAAAAAAAAAAAAAAAACTAATTCAAGCCGCCCGTTATTTATTCTAATAAAAGAATAATGTTGAAGACACGTAAATAAATATTAAAATAAGTCAAGTGATATACGGAGTATAATTCTTCTATACGTGATGTGTTTTTTATAATATTGACATAAAAATACTATAATTTAATATTCACTGATAAATGTAAATATTGGTATTAGTTAAATTATAAAAATAAATAATAGAGATAATTATAAAGAAAATATAAAATTCAATTTTTATTTAATAAAATATAACTTATTTATAAATTATATTAATATATTATTATTTAAAGTCATATAATTCCAATATAACTAAAGAATGTTGTATATAATTACCTTTATTCATTCACATATTATTGATAGTATTAAATTACTACCAATTTCAAAATTTTAATAAAAACACATAATATATAAAGCATTCGGTTAAGACTTACTAATTATTGCATAATACTACAAATAAATGCTAATCATATTTGCGTAACATGTAAAATCTATTATTTTTTTCTATTATATGGAATTGTAATTGTTATTGTTATTTTATTATAAATAAATAAACAAATAATATATTAAAATCTTTTTTTTTTATCGAAATAATATATTAAAATCTATTCATATATGAATAGAATAATATTGAAGATAACTATTAAAGATATAATAATAATAATAATATTAATAATGATAATTATAGAATAATTAGATAATATTTTTTATTATAAAAAATTGAATTTTTAGATAAATAGGAACAGAGAGCATAGGAAGCGCCACGTAGGCACATGAATTAACGCGGTGCTCTGAATCCGCTTTGCTATTATATATAAAAGGATATTACTACTTTATTTATTTATTAAATATTGCAGCTAGCTAGCCTTGGTAATTTGATTCTTGGAAGATATTCCGTAGACGTTGATTCAGAGGTATATATAATTAAAAATACTCTATGCAAGTTAAAAACATGGCATTTGACTATACAACTTCTTTATTTATAAGATCTCATCTAGAAACTAATTGAGATTTGGATACCTCCAAAATTTCTTTCTTTAGTCACATTAGTTTATGACGGAATAATGCATTTGTCCTTTTCTCTCTCCCTCCCCACTATATATTTATTGCACCAATTCATCAGTTGCACCCCTACACACAAATTCACAATTTTCCTTAAGTCATCAAACAATAAAATGGCTGGCTGGTCTGCTCAAAACGCTACTAACGCTTATCTCAGATCAATAAAAATGGTGAGCAAATTAATATATATTCCTGCTATTTTCATATTTGTGCATATATCACCGTTTTATTATTCTACATCTCATATATATTTAAGAAATGTGTAAAGTTCATACGGACAAAGAGAGTGGTAAAGAAATTGATCTATAAATTGTTGTTGATAATCAATGAAGATTAATTTATTAAACGATGATGCAGGGAGCTGAGAGAGGGGAGGAGCCGAATACGTCGGAGTTCATCTCCGCCCTAGTTGCCGGAACCAACGCCCGTCTCATGGTGATTGCATGCGGCGGGGCCGCCGACTGCACAACCCTAGCCCTGGTGGCTGCCGCCGCCCAAACGGGCGGCAAGGTGGTGTGCATCGTCGGCGGGGCCGGTGAGCTGCAGCAGTCGAAGCGGAGGCTAGGGGAGAACGCCGCTGATGTTAAGTTTGTCATCGGGAATGCGGTGTTTCTGCTGGCGAACGAGTACAAAGAAGCCGACTGCGTGGTTGTGGATTGCAGAATTAATTACTGCGAAGAGATCCTTGAAACAGTGAGAAGGGTTGGAAGCAACGCCATGATTGTAGGGTACAATGCTTTCTGCAGAGGGTACAAGCTTGACGGGGATGCGCATTTGCTTCCGATAGGGGAAGGGCTGCTGGTGAGGCGGGTACCCGTTACGTCGCCGCCTCGTTGTCGAAGCAGATGGGTGGTTAAGGTGGATAAGTTCACCGGTGAAGAGCATGTTTTTAGGGTTCAGAGGAAGGCTGGGGTTTTGATGTAATTGGAGTTAGAATTTTTTCTTTACGTGATTAGAATGTTAAGATCTTAATTGTAAATATTTTAGATGTATTACCTCAGTCCAAGTCTTTTATTTTTGTTTATCTTTTTTATTTATATATATATATAGGGACTGGTTCCAATAGGAACCATCCCTTAGGTAGTAACTAGGAACTGTTTCAGTTCGTTGATCGACAGTAAATCAACGGACATATTTAATCCACTAAAAGCTGATGTGGATTATTCATTAAATAAAAAAATTACGGTTAGGGGTAAAAAGGAGAAAAATAAATCATCAAACTTCCCACCCAACGAAAATCGTGCAACTGATTCTCTAAAACCTTTCAAAAATATGAACCATAATTAATAATATTTTAAATTGCATACATATATTCTTTATTATATATATTTGTTTAATTCGTTTATCTTGTTGCTAATAAGAAAAATATCAAATGCGTGCACACCGGTTAGTGCTTAATTGTATGTTATTCTTTGCTTAAAAACGTATAACGTGTTGCTTAATTACATTTTTTAACTCATTGTACATATTGAATTGCTTATTTATACCTTTTAAATTGCTTCATTATACATGTTGAATTGCTTATTCCTTTGCAATTGTTTATTTACAATTTAAAATATTTATTTTGTATCATGTGTACACATTTCGAATCACTTGTTTTTTAATTGCTTATTTACACTTTCACATTGCTTCATTACACATGTTGAATTGCTTATCTCTATATATTTACATTTTTTTTATTTTCAATTGCATATTTACAAGAAAAATATTTTGTATTATACGTTACACATTTCGAATTGCTTATATTCTTATTTTTAATTGCTTAGTTACCCTTTTCAAATTGATTCATTATGCATGTCGAATTGCTTATCCTTTTGTACAGAGTATTTACATTTCTAATTTTCAATCGCATATTTACAATAATTTCTTTTAATTATATGTCACACATTTCAAATAGCTTATTTTTATTTTTATTTTGTTTTCAATTGCTTAATTACATGAAAAATACTCCTTATTTAGTTTGTATGTTTACGTCATCTTAAACACTTCGCAAAATAGAACTAAACATTAAATTATTAGTACTGTAATTCAATTTTATTAGATCACAAGAGAAATAGAACTTATTTATATTAATAGAATTGGCAATAGATATGAATCGGCGGTTACAAGTATATTAAGGCCTTGTATGGTAAGACCTTGAAAATAAGGCTAGATTAGATAAGGGGTGAGATAGATGTATGGGTTGAATAGTCCTTATCGTTCTAAGAATTACTGTTCATATGCAAGATATGTATCGGATGTAATTGGTGGGATAGTAATCAGGGGTATTTACTAAAGTGAACAGTATATACGATGCGGGCCGGATATAGATCACGGGCCCCAAGTTTAACACTCATGGCTACCAAACACCTTATTAAGCCCATATATGAATACTTATAAGGGCTTCTAAGGCCTACCAAACAGCACCTAAAGAGAGAGAATGATTTAATCTTAATTCCATAATTAATGGGTGAGGCGGTTAGAGATATAAAATGATATTACCATATTAACCTTTTATATTATAAAAATGAAAAATAAATAAAAGGAAACGTGATTATATACTAACCGTAGATCTAAAATAATGGAAGGCTAGGATTGGATCCTTGTTACTACTTAAGTATAGAGATCCCATTTGATCCCCCACCTATATATATATATATATATATATATATATATATATATATATATATATATATATAGGTTAGAGATCAAATGGGATCTCCACCCATAGGTAGTAACTAGGATCCAATCTCGTATATCCATTCGTTTAGATCAACGGTATAAATTAATTACGTTATTTCCAATTAAATAACTCCTTATTTGACGCTAAAAGGTTATAATGGTAAATTATTTTAATCTATAACCACCATTTCCACAATTTATGGGATTTATAGTTTTTTCTTTTAAGCACGATCGTGCAATTGTTGTTAAAACATATATTTACATTATTAAATTTGTAATTGGATTCTGACAGTGCAAATAATATGGAAACTCAATATACATGAAAAAAGACGTACTTATGGAGTTCCAAAGTGGAATATAGAAAATAAGCATATATATATATATATATATATATATATATATATATATATAGAGTAAATAAGTCATTCTAATTGTGTAAATAAGCATTTTAAAAACAATAGTAGTAATTAAGCATATATTTAGTTTAAATAAGCAATGCAAAAGGTATAAATAAAATACACATATATATGCTTAGTGTAAATAAGCAATTTAAACAGTATAAATAAGCAATTCAAAATGTGTAAATAAGCACTTCAAAAGGTGAAATGTAAATAAGCATATAGTTAGTGTATCTAAGCAATTTGATATGTGTAGGAAAGCAATTCAAACCATGTTAATAAGCAATTTGAAATGTGAAATAACATATTTTACTGTAGAATTTTCACATTAAATTTCGACGATTATTTCTTTTGTATTTCAAGTTGTAAAGTTATTATTCTCTTTCTTTTTGCTTGATTACAATGTTGAAGAAGGATCGTATCTAATCAAATATTATATTTAATTCTTATATTTATCTTTAAGTGGTTGAAAGAATTTGACTAAATTACTCCATTGCCCTTTTCGGTAGTGAGGGGAATTAAATTCTTCAATTTTAAAATCTCTCTCCAAGAATAAGGTGTAATCTTGGCCGCACAATTTGATTAGATCAATGATTTAAAATGGTTCCTAGTTAACACCTAAGAGACGGTTCCTATTGGATCCGCTCTATATATATATAGGGATGAGTTATTCTAAAAACCATCCTTATTCTGAAAACTAAAAACCATGCTTCTTTACATACAAAAACTCTTTTTAATGTGTACAAATAATGTTTCTTGTATGACAATGGTTTTTTTATGCATAATAATGACATTTTGTCAACATACACCCTATGAATTGCAATAAAAAATGATATGCAGAATCACTTTCAGTTACTACAATAAAAAACATGATTATGTGCGTAAAAAACATTTTCACAAAAAAAATATATTGTATACATAAAACAACATTTTATATACATAAAAAAGCATGGTTTTCAGTTTCTAGTATAAGACTGATTTTCATTTGAACCTCTACCTATATATATATATATATCAAATTATGCATAACGAATATCAACAAGCAAACTAAATAAGGTAGAACAAATAACTACTGTTTATGTTGATTAATTGTAACTCTAGATTTCTGATAAAAAATGTGCCTCCTAGCAATACTTACTTGATTTCAGTTTTTTGACGAATATATGACTTTTAATCTTTTCAGGGACCATATACTATAAAATAGCCAGAATTGAGAATTAATTTGTATTGGTATCACATCTGTACACGGTCCCAAGAGTCAATTGTGGGTTAAGCCTTTGGAATATATTTTATTTATAATTATACCAATGTAGTTGAATAAAAATACTCAATTCATCTTTATCATGCGTTTGCATATATTGGGTGTTTGATGATGAGACCAAAATCGAAAATTTACACAAGTGGTCCCACAAAACCAAAGAGCAACTCCAAATATTCACAAGGGTAAGTTTCACTTAATAGTCTAATTTTTTTTATTTTTTATTTTGACTGTTTAATTTAATAATCTCATTTTTTTAAAGGGAAATAAATTAACATACAAATACCCTTTTTAAAACCTCTATATTTTAGTTTTCCTCGGTCACTTTTAAAACTTTTATATTTCTGTTTTCCTCGATCACTGTACCAAATCCGAGTAAAATTAACATAGTGGAGGGGATAGAGCATATATATATATATATGGAGTATACATGTCGAGTATAGATGCACGTAATGACTGCTAAAACAAATTTTTACAATTTATACATATCAGAGTCGACTATTATTACGTACGTAAGTCAGAACGCGTCATTTTCAAGTTATTACTTTTTAATGTCTATCTATCTATTGAAATAAATTGTTGAGGCCTACATAGCGAATCAATTAAAAAAATAGTATTATTATAGAAAATGTATTCATACGAAGGTTTAATCAATTAAAAAAATAGTATTATTATAGAAAATGTATTCATACGAAGGTTCTAATTAGTGGTGGCCACGGTTCCGGTTCCAATTACTAACCGGCAGTTTCGATTCAATTTCGGTTTGGAACCGGTGGAATCGTTCAATTATAAATATTTATAAAATTTTATTTTATTTTCTAATTTTAACTTTTAATTAAAGTATTCAATAAAGGTAGAAAAATAAATGCAATTATATAGATATAAGTTTCACACCCACCTCTACTATTTTTTTATTAATGTGTGATGAGTTTCCTACCTTTATAGAGTGTTACCTCATCTCAACTCTAATATTTTTTCAATGTGGGACAAGTACATCCTTCTTCTTTGAGCACAATCCACACATTTATTTGTTCCACATCAAAAATTACTAGAGTTGAGAGTAGACAACACTCTATAAATCTAGGGAACTCCTTCCATATTGAAAAATAGTAGAAGTGGTTCTCAAACTATCATCTACTCCATATAATTAGATGTAGTTTCCACATTAATTGAATATTGTAATTAAAACTATAAAATAATATATATATATATATAAATAATTATAATTTGGTTGGTTCCCAGTTCGGAACTGCCGGTTCACGGTTCCCAGCATCACGAACCGAAACCGGACTGCAGGATAGTCCGATTCTCTGGTGGTTCCGAACTGCCGGTTCTGATTCCGGTTCCCGATTTTAACCAGCGGTTCCGATTAGGTTGGACAACTCTAGTTCTAATGATACTTTTTTACACCTCCTTTATTCTCCATTTTTGTGTTTTTAATTTATTTTTTTGGGCCGTTTGTAAAAAGTATCATTTGTCAAAGTTGTAATACCCCGCACTTTCATAACCTTTCATGAGGGGGTTAAGTTAATAATTAAAGAGGATTAACACAAATAGAATTTGAGGAGAAAGAATTCTCTAATGAGTTGTAACACCCCAATTTTTAGTAAGTTAAATTGTGGGGAAACTCGAAAATTAATTTGTCATTTGTTATGACGTGAGACGTCATGAATAGATTAATAAAGCTATTTATAAAACATTCTTGACTATTAAATGAGTTCAAATTATTAGATTATGGAAACTCCATCTAACAAGAATAGCCGAAACGTTAGTTCGTATCTATCAAGTTAATTCGAATGAGTAATTATCTGAATTGCTTATTGATTAACTAACATATAATGTTATACTAGTAAAATTGATAAATCGAAAACGATGCGTGAAAAAAAAAAAAAAAAAACTAGATGGGCCTATTATAGCAATGTAATTTAGGTCAATCCTATTATCGAATAGTCGAGTCAGACAATTAGTTTCCTTGGACTGTTATTTAACAATTGGGTCAGACCCAATGAAGTTAAACAATTTAAAATAAAAAAGGGTAAGAAACTAAATAATAGTAAAACTCAAATAGTCAAAAAATAAAATACTCAATTAGCCTGCCAATTCTAGATGATTTTAGGGTTTGTATGTTTTATTGAATCTATGTGAGTTATTTTAATTACAATTAGCCTGCCAATTCTAGATGTATGTTTCATCGTGCTTGTTTTCATGCATGATTAACTTCCATTAGTTGTGTATGCTTAGTTATGTGTTTATGCCTTGACCGGATAATTGTATAATGGATCTCATGAATACATACTATGATGATTTGATTGTCCTGACCGAAGTTCGATTGTCATAGGTCTTGCATATAGTTGATATAGGTGTCGTGATTGAGCCTTCCTGATTTAATATCTATCGATACTTGATCTATTTTGCGCTTGATTTAATTCCTATGAGACCGGGAGGGGGAGGAGATTAGGGTTTTATTGAGTGACTATCTATGCTGCCCTGACCGGAGTGTTAGATTATATTCGTGTATCACATCTAGGTTGGATTAAATTGGTTAATTGAGTTATTTGTTACTTGTTTAGATTTGATTAGATAGGCTTCCCTAGAATCAACGCTTGTTTCTTACTTGAGTCTTTCATTTGATTTTAATTGCTTATCTGTTTACTTATTTGCGTTCTTTTATTTGTTTATTTTATTTGCTTAGGATTTTAGAAAACCACATATTTATTTTCTTCTTGCCTAGACATCAGTTTTATTATAAAGTAGAGGTACTTTGTGTGATTTCGGTTTATCAGTACCTATGGATACGATACCCGTACTTATTCTTTACTATACCTATTTTGTGTGGTTGAAAATAGTGCGATAAAAAATTTTGGCGCCGTTGCCGGGGATCGATTAGATTTCATATAGATATTTTGAAATAGGATTAATAGGTGATTTAAGCTTTTATTTTTCTATTTTTGTTTATTGATCTAATAGTTTCTTTTTCTTTTCTTTGTTCTTCAGGTAGTGCATGACTACCAGATCTAAAGGGATAAAGCCTATTACGATAAATTTGGAACTCGAGCGCTCATTGAAGAAGAAGAATCAGACGAAGGAGACAGTTAGGGTCGATAAACCACCAACACTAACCTCGTCACCACCACATTCACCGAAGAATCAAGATTCGATGGTGGATCAAGGAGTGAGGAGGACTCTCAACGATCGGTTCAAGCCGGTTGTTGATCAATTTCAGCACGGAGGATGGGGGACAACTGAAGCTAATAACTATGAGATCAAGACATCCCTCATCAACATGGTGTAAGCAAACCAGTATGGAGGCACACCGATGGAAGACCCGAATGCCCATCTGAAGCAGTTTCTGGATATTTGTGCGACATACAAGGAAAATGGAGTATCTGCTGACTACCTCAAGCTCAGCCTGTTCGTGTGGTCGATCTCTTAAGGACGATGCTAGAGAATGGCTTGATGGTTTGGATCAGATGGAAATCAAGACTTAGAGTGATATGTGTACGAGTTTCTTGAACAAGTTCTTTCCACCTTCGAGGGCTCAGAAGCTTATCAACGAGATCAACCAATTTCAGCAATATGAGGATGAGCACTTTTTAGAAGCGTGGGGAAGATTCAAGAAGTTATTTAGAGCATGTACAAATCATGGTCTCGACAAGGAGAGTCAAATCACTTGCTTCTATCGTGGTTTAAACAAGTTGTGCAAGAAGGAGCTCGACTACGCTTCTAAGGGAGGATTTTTGAACAACGAGTATGATGTGGCTATGGAGATAACTGAGCTCATAGTCAATTCGAGTTATGAAGAGGCAACTGACAGACGCGTTGGAAGGAGGAGAGTTGTTACGATTGGTCTAGACGCTTACGATGACTTAATGGAGAAGCACACTGTTGGGAATTATTAATGGTTTATTTTTTAAGGGGGAACCTATTGGGACGCTTTAATAAAATTGTTATGTATTTTTTATTAGATCCCAAAACCCTTTATGTAAATCCTATTCCCAAGCGACCCTATTTTGATTAGATAGAATAGAATTTTTCAAGCTTACTATGTTAGGAAAGCTCGTTTCATTTTAGTCACTTAGGAATAGACTGCAGGTTTCAAGCGAAGCGAGAAGACCACTCGCTTGAGTGTGTATTGAAGCGAAGCGAGTCTACCCGGACAAATCAAAGCGAGCGCTCTCATCAAAGTCAAAGCGAGTCAACCCGACTACGCTAAAGTGAGCGCCAAGACTAAAGCGAAGCGAGCACATTCCAAAGCGTGAAAACGATAGTTCAACTACCAGTTTCAGTTCAAACTCAAAGTTCAAACGTAGTCAAGTGAAGATCAACCGCATTAATTGCAGATCTCCACGTGGCACAAGAAGAATGGAGCATATAGTTGACCGGCTAGACCGACAAGCAGCCGCAACAACACCGGAGGAGCCCAGTTTCTGTTACGCTTGGCTTTTAGCCATTTCGGGAAATAAGACAAACGAGCATCTGGAAAAGGTGCAGGTCAAAGCCAAGTAGTGTCGAGTGAGGAGGACAAAGCCACCAACTTTCAAACGGCTTCTACCCACCTCCCACACTATAAATAGTGGAGTGCAGAGAAGAGAAAATGAGAACACTTCCTTGAAATTTTCTGCGCTCAAAGCAAAGAAGCAGTCACGATTTTCAGTTCATTCTTCCTGAGTTCTTGTAGGAAAGTGTCTCCAAGTTTCTGCAACATCGAAACTTGCTCTCTGCAACCTTCACTCTCTTAGATTCTAAGCCACTATACATATCCAAGCTTAGAAGAAGAACTCTAGCCTTTGCATCTATTGCAAAGAGTTCTTCACTTAGAGTGTGCATTTTCAAAACCAAACCTAAACCCTTGTTCTTGTCCAGTCAAGTGTGTTAGAGTTTGTGTTAAGTTGAAAGGTTGTTGTAAGATCTAAGGGTTCACTTTCATCGATAGTGAACGCCTCGATCGAGTTGAGAGAATCCAAGCTTGCACGTTCTTCGACTGTGCGAAGCTCGATTCTTGTCTTAGGTTTTTGTGGAGAACCCGTAATCTCCCAGTCATTGTTGTGTTGGATCCAAGCTTGTGAAGCTCGATCTTGCCTTGGTTTTTGAGGAACCCGTAATCCTCAAAGGTTTCTTGAGGTGAAGAGAAGTTGTTCCTACGTGGAACAAAAGTGGACGTAAGTGTTTTACCACCGAACCACTATAATCACTGGTCTCATATTTTCTGTCCTTAAGCTTTTCGTTATTTATTTGCTTTGATTATCTCATATTTTCACAAGCATATAAATAAACCTAAAACGAAGCTTCAATTACTTATGAAATATTAGCTCACTAAATTCCACATATAAGCAAGCGAGTCACTCTGCGATCAAGCGTCAGCTTAGGTCCTGAGTAAAGCTTTACTGTAGATCAAGCTCACGCTTCGGTCTTAAGTCTCAAGCGACCCCTGTCTTGCTCACTCTGAGATAAGTTGGAAAAGAAGTTGAAAAACTTCTGTTACACGTATTCACCCCCCCCCCCCCCTACGTGTAACCCTACTTATCAATCCGGGACCAACACACACTAAAACAGCGAGTGAGTTGGATAACATCAAGAAAAGAGTGCTTCGGTGCGATGTTATTGTTGATGAACAAGCACCTCACCCCGAAGGAGAAGATGCCAATTTCGCGCAACAAGGTGGCAAGTGGCAACCAAATCAAGGGAACAAGTGGCAAGGAGAAAAAGGAGGCCAAGGAGGTTCTAATTATCAAGGAGGCTTCAAGAAGCCTTACTATCCCAACAACCGAAACCATCTGAATTTCTCTTATGCCAACCCAAACAATGCTTTGCAACCACCTCCTGGATTTCATGTGGAGAACGGAGTCATCCAAGAGGCAAAGAAGGAGATGTCAACGGATGAGTTGATAAGGCATTACATGCAACAATCAGAGGCTAGGATGGCACAACAAGATGCTAAGTTGAGAACCTTGGAGCTTACACAAATTACGATGGGGAACAACATGGGGACCAACTTTAGTGCCATAAACAAGCAGTTGCAAATGTTGGTGACTCAAATGAGTCAGCTGGCCAATGCTCAAGGAGGAGTCCACAGGCCCGGTCAATTTCCTAGCACAATCGAGCAAAACCCGAAGAATCACCAATGCCATGCTATTGAGCTTCGGAGCGGCACTCGGTACACAAATCCATCATTGGAAGCTGAGGATATAGAAGATGGAAGCAACAAGGAGTCGGAGACAGAAGATACGAGCAGAGGAAATCCGAGAGAGACGCCTCTCGACAGACCTCTCGATTGAGAGGCCGGTCGAGAGGATGTCTCTGGAAGTCAGAAGACCCCTCTCGACACCCCTATTGATCAAGATGGAGATCGAGACCTGTTTGACGACGAGAAAATCCAGAACCCTCTTGACACGTCTCTCGATCGAGAGGCTGGTCGAGAGGCTGCCCTAAAAATTCAGAAGAAACCTCTCGACACCCCTATCAATCGACATGGGGGTCGAAAGGCCAATCCTCAAAGTCAGAAGGTCCCTCTCGACAGACTTCTCGATCAAGAGGCTGGTCGAGAGGCTGCAGCTCTGCCCCAACATCCCACTTATGTTCCGAAGGCCCCTTTCCCACAACGATTGGCCAACAACAAGCAAGACGAGAAGTATCAAAGATTTTTGGAGATCTTTCAGAAGGTCAACATCAACATACCCCTTCTCGATGCACTTTGAGACATGCCCAATCACATGAAGTTTATCAAAGATGTGGTCTCGGGAAAGTAGAAGTGGTGGAGGTTCGAGACGATCAACCTAACGTAGGAGTGCAGCGCGGTCCTAAAAAAGAAGCTCCCGTTGAAGCAGAAGGATCCCAGGAGATTCACATTAGCATGCAAGATCGGTGATCAAGTGTTCAAAAACGTCCTTTGTGATCTTGGTGCTAGTATCAACTTGATGCCACTCTCCATCTTCAATAGACTCAAGATTGGAGAAATGAAGCCGACTACTATTTCCATACTTATGGCGGATCGAATAGTTTCTTATCCAAGGGGGATAGTTGAAGATTTGTTAGTACAAGTTCACAACCTCGTATTTTGCAGCTGATTTAGTAGTATTGGATATGCCCGAGGATGCAAACCAACCGTTGATCTTAGGACGGCCATTTTTAGCTATGGGGAGAGCTTTGATCGATGTTCAATATGGAGACCTCACCTTTAGGGTCAATGGAGAAGAGCTGAAGATTTCAATCTATGAAGCAATGAAGAGGCCCGACGATCATCGTGAGGACATCTTCTCCATCGACACATTGACACCACCTACTTCGGAGGAGGCTTTAAACCATTGCATCTCCAACTCTCTTTATTCATACTCGGAGATAGATGAAGCTTGTGACGAGATTCTTGAGTATCTCAACCAATTGGAGGCGAATCAACCATCACCTAACCAAAAGGAGGATCTGTACCTCGATATCAACAAGAAGGTGGATGGTGGAATAATCGAGGAGGAAGAGAAGGAGATCTCTGCCCCAAAAGTGGAATTGAAGCCACTACCCGAGCACCTTAAGTACCAATTCTTGGGAGAGAAGGAGACATACCCGATGATCGTTTCTTCCCACTTGACGGAGACAAACATGGACAAGCTATTGAGGGTCCTAAGGAAGCACAAATCTGCAATTAGATGGACGATTGCCGACATCAAAGGCATTAGTCCTTCAATTTGCATGCATTGGATTTTGCTCGAAGATGATCATCGCCCAAGAGTTCAACCCCAAAGGCGATAAAATCCAGACATGCAAGAGGTTGTGAGAAAGGAGGTGATGAAGTTTCTTGATGCCGGCATGATCTATGCCATCTCGGACAACGAGTGGGAGAGCCCTACGCAAGTGGTGTCGAAGAAAAGAGGCATGACGGTGATCAACGATGAGAAGGGAGAGCTGATAGCGACGAGGCTCATCACGGGGTGGCAAGTGTGAATTGATTACCGCCTTCTCAACGAAGCTACTAGGAAGGACCACTTTCCCCTTCCGTTCGTGGATCAAATGCTCGATAGGTTGGTCGGACATGAGTTTTATTGCTTCCTCGATGGATACTCCGTCTACGATCAGATTGCCATCGCTCCGGAGGATCAACACAAGACGGCATTCACATGCCCTTATGGAGTGTTTGCTTATCGGAGGATGCCGTTTGGATTATGCAATGCTCCAGCCACTTTTTAGAGATGTATGATGGCCATCTTCCATGGATTGATCGAGAACATCATGGAGGTTTTCATGGATGATTTTTCGGTATTTGGTTCTTCATTCGACCAATGCTTAGAAAATCTGTCCATGGTACTTCAAAGATGTGAGGAGACAAATTTGGTGCTCAATTGGGAGAAGTGTCATTTCATGGTGCAAGAAGGGATCGTGCTTGGCCACAAGGTGTCATCGCAAGGATTGGAGGTGGATCGAGCCAAAGTAGTAGCTATCGAGAAGTTACCACCACCAACAAGCCTTAAGTCGGTGAGGAGTTTCTTGGGACATGCCGGCTTCTATAGAAGATTTATCAATGATTTCTCGAAGATTAAGAAGCCGTTATGTGGATTGCTCGAGAAGGACGCCAAGTTCGTGTTTGATAGAGATTGCTTGGAAGCCTTCGAGAAGTTGAAGAAGGCATTGATTTCTACTCCCATTTTGGTCTCACTGGATTGGAGTGCCCCATTCAAGCTCATGTGCGACGCAAGCGATTGGGCCGTAGGAGCTGTTTTGGGACAAAAAGGTAGAAGCTTTTCCGGGTGATCTATTATGCTTGCAAGATGTTGGACTCGGCCCAAAGGAACTACACCACCACGGAGAAGGAGTTACTTGCTGTGGTCTACGCTTTTGATAAGTTTAGACCTTACTTGGTGGGATCTCACACGATTGTGCACACCGATCATGCCGCTATTAACTATCTATTCAACAAGAAGGACTTGAAGCCGAGGTTAGTTCGTTAGATTCTACTTCTTCAAGAGTTCGACATGGAGATCAAGGATATAAATGGGTGTGAGAACGTGGTAGCCGATCACCTCTCGAGACTTAATCAGCCGGTGGAAGGAGAAGACTCGAGAATCGTTATCAAGGAGAGCTTTCCCGATGAGCAGATTTTTGAGATCGATGATTACAACCCTTGGTTCGCCGACATCGTCAACTATTTGGCTATCCAACACGTTTCCAAAGGCCTCTCGTCTCATCAAAAGAAGAAGTTCCTCCATGACTGCAAATTCTATAATTGGGAGGATCCATACTTGTACCGGAGATGCGCCAACATAATTATTCGGAGGTGTGTTCGACAAACGGAGTAGAAGAAGATCATCGAGGATTGTCATAGCGCTCCGAATGGGGGACACTTTGCAGCGAATCGTACCGCCCTCAAGATCTTTCATAGTGGATTCTATTGGCCATCGATCTACAAGGATTGCTATGCTTACATCAAGACGTGTAATCGGTGCCAAAGGATGGGGAATATCTTGAAGAGAGACGAGATGCCGCAGCGCACTATTATGGTGGTGGAGCTCTTCGATGTTTGGGGGATCGACTTCATGGGTCCTTTCCCCAAGTCCCAAGGATTCTCCTACATTTTACTTGCGGTGGAGTATGTTTCTAGATGGGTCGAGGCCATTCCCACAGCTACCAACGATTCTTAAGTGGTGATTAAATTCTTCCAACGGAATATCTTGTCTCGGTATGGAACTCCGAGAGCTTTGCTTAGCGATGGGGGGAGCCACTTCAACAATCGTTGGTTAGGATCTCTTCTAGCCAAATATGGAGTCAAACACAAGGTGATGAAGCCCTATCATCCTCAAGCCAACGGTCAAGCCAAGTTAGCTAATCAAGAGATCAAGCAAATTTTGGAGAAGACTGTCATCAACAAGAATGAGTGGGCGAAGTACTTGGACGACGCACTTTAGGGTTATCGGACAGCTTTCAAGATGCCAATTGAAAGGTCTCCATATCAATTGCTTTTTGGAAGTCTTGCCATCTACCAATGGAGTTGGAGCACAAAGATTATTGGGCGACGAGAAGAATTAATTTCGAGTTCAAGGAAGCCATGGGCCAAAGGTGTGACGACTTGCTAGATCTTGATGAATGGAGGAACGAAGCATTCGAGAATTTGAGGATCTAGAACGAGCAGCAAAATTCCATGACTTGAGCATTCGAGATCGTAAGTTTGATATTGGTGATGATGTTCTCGTTTATAATTCTCATCTTCGTTTATTTCCAGGAAAGTTGCAAAGCAAGTGGTCCGGACCGTTCGTCATCTACAAGGACTTGAAGAATGGAGCTTTCAAAGTATTGAAGAATGATGGTGGCACATTCGTGGTCAATGGACATCGGCTCAAGCACTAATTCAAGTCGATACCTCTTTATCCTCAAAAAGGGGCCATCAACCTAGAGGATCCGAGCTAGAAATGAGGTACCGTCGGGCTAAAGACGTTAAACGTAGCACTTGTTGGGAGGTAACCCAATATTCATATCCCGTGTTTAATATTTATTTTTAGAGTTGTAGTTTAATTTTTCGTATTTTTGAGTCATACCCCTTAATACACTAACAAATTACAAATTTTTTAGTATATAAATTTTCGAGATTGACCCTCTCGACACCCCTCTCGATCGAGAGGTGGATCGAGAGGATCAAAATCCTCTTCCAGCAAGTTCTTCTCGACAGGGGTCTCGATCGAGACCTCGATCGAGAGGAACTTGAATTGTTCCCAGGTTTTTCTCGAGAAACCTCTCGATCAAGACCCCCATGTTTTCGATTGAGAGGCTACAATTGCTGAAACAGAAGCATCCTCTCGACAGACCTCTCGATCGAGATGCCGGTTGAGAGGGCCAGACACGGAATCCAGAAGGATCCTCTCGACTGACCCCTTGATCGCACTATTTTCTACCACACAAAATAGGTATAGTATAAAGAAGTACGAGTATCGTATCCACAGGGATTGATATACCGAAACCACACACAATACCTCTACTCTAGAATTAAACTGATGTCTAGGCAAATAAGAAATTGAGATTGTGGTATTTATAACTAGACAAATAAATAAAAGACTCAATTAAACATATAAGGAAATAAATAAACAAGGAAATAGCTAGCCAAATAAAACAAATTAGGACACAAGCGATTAAATAAATAAGGAAAGTAAACAATTAAGGAAAAGTGTTGATTCTAGGGAAGCCTACCTAATCAAATATATGCAAGCAATTAATGAGTACAAGTAACCAATTTAATCCAATCTAAATGTGATACATGCAAAAATAACCTACACCCTAATTAAAGCAATGCAAGTTGTCACCTAACAAGATCCTAATATTCTTTCGAATTGTAAGAATCAAAATCAAGTGCAAAATAGAACAAGTATCAAGGATATAATCAACTAGGTTCAACTAAGACACCAAATCAATTATATATGAACATATAATAATTCAATTATCAATTAAGACAAATCAAACTATCATATCATGTATTCATGAGATCTATTATGCAATATCCTAATCAAGGCATATGAACATAACTATGCATACACAATTAGTGATCAAGTAATCATGCATGAGAATAAGCACCATGAAAACATGCATCTAGATTGGAAGGCTAATTGTACACAAGAACACTTACATAAATTCAATTAGGCATTCAATCCCTAAAATCAACTAAGGAATTTAGCTAGACATAATTAAAAGAAAGGTAGAAGGAAGAATAAACATAATGAAAAACATAAATAAAAGAAAAAGAGATAGAAAAACTCTTGAATCTTGATAAATCTTCAATCTTCAATGGTCTTCATACATAAAATAAATCTAGATCTAAAGTATAAAAGTATGGAGAAAAGAATAAAAACTAATCTAAAGAATGTAGGACTAATGTTGGCTCTATGTTGTTGGCTTTACAATGATAGGTTTAGAGGTATTTATAGGGTAGAAGTTTACATCCAATACCTAATTGTACAAGGAAACCAAGAAAAAGTCAAAAATTGCCTTTTAAAAGAAATCCCGTCTGGAAAACAGGAGGCACCTCTCGACACCTCTCTCGATCGAGAGGTGGGTCAAGAGGGTCGAGAGGGTTCTGCGCAACTTTCTTATTTCGGTCATATCTTCCTCATCCGAACTCCGAATTGACCTCCGTTTTCTCCTACGTGCTCCTATCGAACTCCTCTTCAATACTATGCTTCCACTTTTCCAGAATAACTCTTTTACAAAATCGTGAAAAGTCAGAACTTGGGATCAATACTTCATCTCTTCCTTGGTTTCATCGCCTCTTGTCTTATCTTGGGTTTTCTCGACTCAAAAGCCCTAAAAACACTCAAAACAACCCAAAAGCGTAATCTAGCTCGAAATAACATAAACAATATAAATCATGAGCTAAACTATCAAAATACGACAAGAAAACGATAATATAACACTTAGATGATAGGGTAAAAATGCACCCTATCAAAATCCCCCAAACTTAAACATTGTTCGTCCCGAACAATAACAAAACGAAATACACAATAGACTCAAGCATTGTGAACTATGTAGGCCTCAAAACTTTTTTCAAAAACAAGCTCATGATCATGATCAAGACTATGCATACAACCTTAGCATCAATAACACAACCTATTCAATAAATCCAAATCATGCTATTCAATCAAAGAACACTCTCAAACATGTGAAATTATATGTGTATAAGTGAACACTCAACTCTCTCAAAGAAAAGATGTATAATAATGCACATCATAGGGTTCACTCAATATCAATGCAATGCAACATGTTTACCATAGGCTTGCCCTTTTTCTTAACATCTCCACCTAATGTAATACTCACAAACTAAGATCAAAAAGGTCTTTATAAAGCTTGTAATGTAGGGACATTGGTTAAGGTAGGGAATGTATAGGCTAAGTGACTCAAAATTAATCTAAATCATCAACCTCTTTTTCAACTCCAACCAAAGTATGGATTTTTACTCCATCTTCTACCATCCAACACACCAAATACAAAACTCAAGATATCAAAGATGCAAATAATAAACTATACAAATCAAAGCTAACTATCCCCTTATGCTTATTCTCTTTTTTTTTTTTTTTTTTTTTTTCTTTTTCTTTCTTTTTTTCCTAGAGCTCAACTAATAAATGTTCTTTCTAATAATGAACAAGGGCTCTATATTTTTTTTTTTCTTTTTTTTTTCTAAGCTTATAGGGATAGCTAACTATACTTAAACAAGCATCTAAAATTTTCTCCTTTCACACCACATCAAAATTTTCTATTTAACTCCTTCCATACCACCAACCACAAATACTAATGATACCCATAACCATCCAAACCTCCTATCATCCGGTTTTACAAAGAACGGCTAATAAAGGCTCAAAAGGGGTAAACAAAGGATTATGAACAAGGTTAGTGTATAGGAATCATGTGGCTAAAGAAAGATGGCCTAAGATCATCTCCTAGTTCATAAATATACTAAGGTCTTGATGGAGAAATAAGGCAAGTTCTAGAAACAATGAAGAATGCATGATCACTCAATCAAAGAATAGGCATAAATATGCACAAAAAGCTCAAATCTCACGGGTTCAAACTAACTAGTTCCCGACATCATAACACAATTCAAATTCATCAAAATACTTGCGTCGCTTCGCCAAGGTTCCATGCATAATAAAGATCATGAATTTTCTCCAAAAATCAACAAAAATTTTCTATCATCGGCCAAATTCACAATACTATCATCACATGCTTATTTGACTCAACTTAAATACCTAAGACTCAACAAAAATAATAACTACTAATAAAATATCCAAAAATTAAGCTACAATCCAAGAACCCATGTAAACGAGTTAACAAAGCCACACTTCTCCCTCCCCCAAACTTATTTTGAATCATGATGAAGGAATAAGTTTAAGAAGGAGTGGATAAGTTAACGAGCGTACCTTTCACCGAAGCTAGCTTACTATCGATCTTCTCCTCCTAGTTGAAACCTTGTCGAGAAAACCTACAACTCACAAGCTTCGAAAATTCTTGGATAAAAAGCTTAATAAAAGATAAGACTCAAACAAAAACGAAAACAAATAAAACAAAAACTGAAAATTAAAGATAGAGTTGGGTTACCTCCCAACAAGTGCTACGTTTTACGTCTTTAGCCCGACGATACCTCTTATCAAGGTGGATCAAAATGAACGTTCTTTTCTCCCCCATCTTTGAGTTTCCTCATGGCTCCATCAATTAATCTCTTGAATTCGGCTAACTTTAATGGTGGAATGGCTTCCAACTGATTTAAGCACCCGAGGATCTCTTTGAAAACTCCGGACATCTCCAAGTAATGGTGCAAGAAGTTGGTGATGATCTTGTCGAGACATTCATTAGGTGCCGGTGGTATAGGAGGTTCCAAAACTTGGACGGCAAACACATCTTCTCGATTATCATCGGGCCTCTTCATTGCTTCATAAATGGAAATCTTCAATTCCTCTCCATTGACTCTAAATGTTAGATCTCCATCTTGAATATCGATCAAAGCTCTCCCGGTAGCTAAGAATGGCCGTCCTAAGATCAAAGGTTGGTTTGCATCCTCGGGCATATCCAATACCACAAAATCCGCCGGGAAGACGAGGTTGTGAACTTGAACGAGAACGTCTCGACTATTCCACGTGGATAAGAAACTGAACGATCCGCCATAAGTAGGGATATAGTTGTCGGCTTCATCTTTCCAATCTTGAGCCGGTTGAAAATAGAGAGGGGCATCAAATTGATGCTAGCACCAAGATCGCATAGCACGTTTTGGAAGACTTGATCACCGATCTTGCATGATAGTGTAAACCTCCCGGGATCCTTTTGTTTCAACGGAAGCTTCTTTTGTAAGACCGCGCTACACTCCTCCGTGAGGTTGATCGTCTCGAACTTAGCCCACTTCTTCTTCCCCGCCACCGCGTCCTTGATGAACTTCATGTGGTTTGGCATGTCTTGGAGAGCATCGAGAAGTGGTATGTTGATGTTAACCTTTTGAAGCATCGCCAAGAAACGTTGATACTTCTCATCTTGCTTTGGCTTGGTCAATCTTTGCGGGAAAGGGGCCTTCGGAGTGTAAGTCGGAAATTGGGGCGGCTGCTGGGCCTCTCGACCGACCTCTCGATCGAGAGAGGTGTCGAGAGGTCCCTTCTGACCTTGATTCTTGACCTCTCGATCCACCTCTCGATCGAGAGAGGTGTCGAGAGGTGGATTCTGCATCAGCTCGTCGTGGGCCTCTCGATCCCCCTCTCGATCGATAGGGGTATCGAGAGGTGGATTCTGACCTCCAGTATTGACCTCTCGATCGACCTCTCGATCGAGAGAGGTGTCGAGAGGTCCTCGCCTCGCCACTTGGATCCTCGTTTCTTCGTGCTCCGCATTCTTGAAGCTCCCAACTCCTTTATTCTCTGTTTCCAAGGATGGATTTGTGTATGTTGTGCCACTCCGAAGCTCAATAGCATGGACATGATGGTTGTTCTTCGGGTTTTGCTCGGTGTTGCTTGGGAATTGGCCGGGCTTATGGACTCCTCCTTGAGCGTTGGCTATTTGACTTATTTGTGTCTCCAACATTTGCATTTGCTTGGTCAACGCATTGATGCTACTTGCCAAGTTGTTGGTTGAGGTGCTTTGAGTAAGCTCCAATGTCCTCAACTTCGCATCTTGTTGTGTCATCCTCATCTCCGACTGAGCCATATATTGACGAATCAAGTCGTCGGTAGACATTTCCTTCTTTGGCTCTTGGATGACTCCGTTCTCAACATGGAAGCCGGTAGGTGGTTGCAAGGCATTGTTCGGATTGGCATAGGAGAAGTTCGGATGATTTCGGTTGTTGGGAACGTAGGGCTTCTTGTACCCTCCTTGGTAAGTCGAACCTCCTTGTCCTCCTTGCCAATTATTTCCTTGATTTTGTTGCCACTTGCCACCTTGTTGCATGAAATTGTCATCTTCTCCTTCGGGTTGGGGTGCTTGTTCATCAACTATAGCATCGCACCGAAGCACTCCTTTCTTGATGTTATCCAACTCCTTTGCTGTTTTTGTGTACTTCTCCATCAAGTCTTCATAAGCATCGATTCCAATGTTGGCAACTCTCCTTCTTCCAATGCGACGGTCAACAGCCTCCTCATAGCTTGAATTCACGGTCAGCTCAATAATCTCCATGGCCACGTCATACTCGTTGTTCAAAAATCCGCCTTTCGAAGCGTAGTCGAGCTCCTTCCTACACATCTTGTTCAAACCACGATAGAAGTTCGTGATTTGATCCTCCTTGCTAATTCCATGATTTGGGCATGCTCGTAGTAGCTTCTTGAATCTCCCCCATGCCTCGTAGAAGTGCTCATCCTCGAATTGTTGAAACTGTATGATGTCATTGATAAGCTTTTGAGCCCTCGAAGGTGGGAAGAACTTGTTGAGAAACTTGGTGCACATGTCAGCCCAAGTAGTGACCTCCGTCTTGTCCAATCCATCTAACCACTCCCGAGCATCGTCCTTGAGAGACCACATGAAGAGGCTGAGCTTGAGGTAATCCGAAGACACTCCATTGGCCTTGTATGTAGCACATATGTCCAGAAATTGCTTCAAGTGTGCGTTCGGATCCTCCGCCGGTGATCCTCCATATTGATTGTTTTGCACCATGTTGATGAGGGACGTCTTGAACTCGTAGTTGTTTGCTTCGGTAGTCCCCCATCCTCCTTGCTGAAATTGATCAACGATCGGCTTGTAGCGGTCGTTCAAAGTCTTCCTCACTTGATCCCCCATTGAATCGAAACTCCTTGGTGAATCGGGTGGTGAAGAGAGTGGTGTATCGATCTTACTTGCCTCCTTTCCTCGCCTCAACGCCCTTAAAGAGCGCTCTAACTCCAAGTCCAACGGAATAGGATTTATCCCTTTAGACCTTGTGGTCATGCACTACCTAAAATCAAAGAGAGGAGAAAAGGAAACCGTTAGATCAATAAACCGAAAACAGAAAATTAAAGCGCCTAAATCACCTATTATTTCTATTTCAAAATATGTATGTGAAATCTAATCAATCCCCGGCAACGGCGCCAAAATTTGATCGCACTATTTTCTACCACACAAAATAGGTATAGTATAAAGAAGTACGAGTATCGTATCCACAGGGATTAATATACCGAAACCACACACAATACCTCTACTCTAGAATTAAACTGATGTCTAGGCAAATAAGAAATTGAGATTGTGGTATTTATAACTAGACAAATAAATAAAAGACTCAATTAAACATATAAGGAAATAAATAAACAAGGAAATAGCTAGCCAAATAAAACAAATTAGGACACAAGCGATTAAATAAATAAGGAAAGTAAACAATTAAGGAAAAGTGTTGATTCTAGGGAAGCCTACCTAATCAAATATATGCAAGCAATTAATGAGTACAAGTAACCAATTTAATCCAATCTAAATGTGATACATGCAAAAATAACCTACACCCTAATTAAAGCAATGCAAGTTGTCACCTAACAAGATCCTAATATTCTTTCGAATTGTAAGAATCAAAATCAAGTGCAAAATAGAACAAGTATCAAGGATATAATCAACTAGGTTCAACTAAGACACCAAATCAATTATATATGAACATATAATAATTCAATTATCAATTAAGACAAATCAAACTATCATATCATGTATTCATGAGATCTATTATGCAATATCCTAATCAAGGCATATGAACATAACTATGCATACACAATTAGTGATCAAGTAATCATGCATGAGAATAAGCACCATGAAAACATGCATCTAGATTGGAAGGCTAATTGTACACAAGAACACTTACATAAATTCAATTAGGCATTCAATCCCTAAAATCAACTAAGGAATTTAGCTAGACATAATTAAAAGAAAGGTAGAAGGAAGAATAAACATAATGAAAAACATAAATAAAAGAAAAAGAGATAGAAAAACTCTTGAATCTTGATAAATCTTCAATCTTCAATGGTCTTCATACATAAAATAAATCTAGATCTAAAGTATAAAAGTATGGAGAAAAGAATAAAAACTAATCTAAAGAATGTAGGACTAATGTTGGCTCTATGTTGTTGGCTTTACAATGATAGGTTTAGAGGTATTTATAGGGTAGAAGTTTACATCCAATACCTAATTGTACAAGGAAACCAAGAAAAAGTCAAAAATTGCCTTTTAAAAGAAATCCCGTCTGGAAAACAGGAGGCACCTCTCGACACCTCTCTCGATCTAGAGGTGGGTCGAGAGGGTCGAGAGAGTTCTGCGCAACTTTCTTATTTCGGTCATATCTTCCTCATCGAACTCCGAATTGACCTCCGTTTTCGCCTACGTGCTCTTATCGAACTCCTCTTCAATACTATGCTTCCACTTTTCCAGAATAACTCTTTTAAAAAATCGTGAAAAGTCAGATCTTGGGATCAATACTTCATCTCTTCCTTGGTTTCATCGCCTCTTGTCTTATCTTGGGTTTTCTCGACTCAAAAGCCCTAAAAACACTCAAAACAACCCAAAAGCGTAATCTAGCTCGAAATAACATAAACAATATAAATCATGAGCTAAACTATCAAAATACAACACGAAAACGATAATATAACACTTAGATGATAGGGTAAAAATGCACCCTATCACCCCTCGATCGAGAGGCCGGTCAAGAGGACCGTTGACGGCGCAACTTCCACCTTTGACCAGGTTTTAACCTTCCCTTAAATATACATCATATACGAAAATCACACACAAAACACAGACAACTCACACATTCTTCTCAAGAACACAAGCATCCCTCAATTCCTCTCATCATTTCATCACAAGGTACTCAATTTCTTGCTCCCTCTCTATTAATTCTTGATTCTCTACATGAATTTACATGTTTTGACCAATTGAATTTTGTTTTGGATGGTTAAATTCTTGTATTGATAGATAAGGTTGTGAATTGGGGATTTAGATCGAAGTCATGAATTGGATTGTTAATTTGCATGAATTGAATTCTATGGTGATTGTGAGCATGTAAGCATGTTAATTTTCAATTGGGTCATCAAATTTGTCTATGAATTTGAATGATTAATTGGGATATGTGTATGCATGGGATTGAGATTGAATTATTTTGTTCATAGATTGTTGAGGAGAGTATGTACATATAATGTGTGAAGTTATTGGTGTAAGTTTTAGTTGATAATGAGGGGGAATAAGATTTGATTGAAGTTTGGGGGAGATTGGTTTGTATTTGCTTAACCTCGCAAATCTAGTATTAACTTGTTATGATTTTTATGTACTAGAATGACTCGTGATAAGGGAAAAAGCGTTGCCTCGACTTCTTCGAGCAAAGGAAAGGGCAAGGAAAAGGCCGAGAGGACTATCTCGGAGAAACGAGCACCACTAGCAAAGCCCATCCCATCCAACTTGGACCCAAAGGCTTTCAAGTTGAAGCTCACCACAGCGGAGGCTAGAAGATGGTGGTCTCATCTTGTGCACCTCAAGCACAAGCATTGCCTCTTCCTCCACCACGACACGATCACGGCAATGGGAATTGCGGACAAGATAGTCAATTTGATGCAAAGGGGAGGCTTCACCAACATTTTTCAAGGGAACTACTCGACATATCACATACTTACGGTGGAGTTCCTTTCAACTTTGGTGGTGGAGAGAGCCAACCAAGTTCCTCGAGTGATTCGGTTTCAATTGGGAGGACAGCCGAGGGAGTTGACGATGGATCAACTTGACGAGATCATTGAAGGGTATCAAAACGGTCACTACTTGGGTGATCATAATGCGAATCTCCTAGACTTGTGGAGGCATTTTGTGGATTACGAAGAGGAGGTGAACAAATCTTACAACCCATCGGTTGCAAAGGCATTGCCAATTCGGAACCCCACAATCCGATACATCCACCGCTTGATCTCATGGACCATTCAATCTCTCCATGACTCCGGCATCTTCCTCGCCACCGATGCTCATCTCCTTTGGGCATCTTACCGCGGATTTTCCTAAGACGCAGCCCTTTACCTTGTTGATCACATGGAGAATCGAGCCTACCTTTATGGCGGCCAAAAGATTGGAATTGGGGCATTCGTTACCCCAATTGCCAATCACTTCAACGTGCCCATTCGTGAAGCCCCGGTGTCCACATCTATTTATGTGGATAGGAGCACCTTGGAGCTGACCAAAATCATCTCGCTACACATGGGTTGTATTTCTCTTTAGCAAGAAGGAGACACTGTCCAAGCTACCTCAATTACTCAAGCGACTTGCTGTGGAGAAGAACCAAGCGATTGCCACCATCCGCTCCGACAAAGGCACTGAGTTTCTAAACTCAACCATTGAAGCATACTGTACGGAGCATGGAATAGCACATCAAACGTCCTCAACACGCACACCTCAACAGAATGGAGTTGCTGAAAGAAGAAACCGGATCATCAAAGAAGCCATTCGCACCATGATTGCTGATTCGAAGCTTCCAATGAAGTATTGGGCTGAAGCTGCCAACACAACATGCTATACACAGAATCGAACACTTCTCAACAAACACTTCGACAAAACACCATATGAAATATGGACAGGGAGAATTTCTAACATCTCTTATTTCCATATCTTTGGTTGTAGGGTCTTCATCCATAATAATGGGAAGTCACAATTGAAAGCCTTTGAAAGCAAAGCTGATGAAGGAATATTCTTAGGGTATTCTACATCAAGCAAAGCTTACAGGGTGTTCAATTGTAAAACCTAATTGTGGAGGAATCACCCCATGTTGTATTTGATGAGTCTTCTTTATGTCTTCCACAGGAACAGGTTCAAGCGAGCGACAAGAATTCAAACGAGGAACCCATCAACCCTGTAACTTGGGACATGCTTGAAGATGATGAAGAAATCAAGGATTCAAGCGAGCAGATTGCCCAAGAGAAGGTTGAAGCTGCCCCCAAGGCTCATGAAGCGAGTGTAGGCCAAACACCCATTCCAGTCGCTTCAGATGGAGAAGCAAGCGACCCGGATGAAGAAGAAGAAGTAGCTGGTGGATCCAAGCGTGCATGGCTCAAAAATCACTCACCAAGCCAGATCATTGGAGATCCATCCCAAGGCGTGGTGACCAGAAGCCAAGTGTTTGGAGAAAGTGCTATGTTCAGTTGCTTTCTCTCAAACATTGAGCCAGCAAGCGTGGAAGAAGCCCTAGCCGATTCAAATTGGGTGATTGCCATGCAAGAAGAGCTAAATCAGTTCACCAGAAACGACGTATAGTACCTTGTGGATCGTCCCAAATTCCAGCATGTGATTGGCACCAAATGGGTGTTCAAGAACAAGACGGACGAGGACCACAACGTCGAGAGGAACAAGGCTCGACTCGTTGCCAAGGGCTACTGCCAAGAGGAAGGGATCGATTTCGATGAGACCTTCACTCCAGTAGCCAGACTTGAAGCAATCAGACTATTTCTTGCCTATGCAGCGGCCAAGAAATTCAAAGTCTATCAAATGGACGTCAAGAGCGCGTTTCTCAATAGAGAACTGAAGGAAGAAGTGTATGTGGAGCAGCCACTGGGTTTCGAGCAAGGAGATAAAGTGTATCGATTGAAGAAGGCCCTGTATGATACCCTATCCCAATTCCTAGTGGATAATGGTTTCCACAAAGGAAAGATAGACCGGACTCTATTCACCATCAATCATGGAGAAGATATGTTATGGGTCCAGATCTACATGGATGACATCATATTTGGATCACCAAACCAGTCGCTTAGCGAGAAGTTTGGAGAGTTGATGAAGACTGATTGGTGCCTAGATGTTAGGTTTTTCGTTGTCTTTTCGTGTCCGTTTTCCCTTAGTTTTCGTGTGTTTTCGTTGTTTGTGGCTATGATTTGGTTGTTTTGGAGTCTTTGGTATTGTAGGATGAAAAGGGCAGAAACGAGAAGAAAACAAGAATAAAGAAGCATTATATCGAAGAGGGGTTTGATAGGAGCACGTAGGCGAAAACGGAGGTCAATTTGGAGTTCGGACGAGGAAGATACGGCCAAAACAAGAAAGATGCGCGAAGTGAACAGAACCAAGTTCTGGACGCCGTCCAACTTGAGTTGGACGCCGTCCAACTCTGGCGGCCAGCTTTCCTTTCCTTCTATAACTAGGTTTTCATACCTATTATAAATACTACCCCTTGTACACGAATTCTACAACCTTTTACCTTAGTTTTAGCTCTAGTTTCGCATTCAAATACTTTAGTTTAGATTTCCTTTGTTCGATCTGGATCGTTGTTCGTTTAATTCAAGATTTCTTCGTTTAATTCAAGTTCTTCGTTCTTTGTTCAATCTCGTAAGTTCTTTATTGCTTTCTTTTATTTGATTTAATTGCTTTCCTTAGTTCTAGATTTACTTTCGTAATTGCTTCGTTTAGTTTCATTCGTTTAATTTAGTTCGTTTGATTTCAAGTTCTTAGATTAGGTTCGTTTTTCTTAGTTTTCAATTCCTTCGCTTTCAAGTTCTCATAGTTAGATTTATTTTCCTTTAAATTTCTAGATTTCATACATCATGTCTAAGGTAGTTTATGCTTTCTTCGTTGCTTCTTTTATTGCTTTCTTTTCGATTCTTGCCTAGGTAGATTTATTGCTTTCTTCTAGTTTAATTCTAGATTTATTTACTCGTTTTTAGTTTCATTCGTTTAATTTAGTTCGTTTGATTTCAAGTTCTTAGATTAGGTTCGTTTTTCTTAGTTTTCAATTCCTTCGCTTTCAAGTTTTCGTAGTTAGATTTATTTGGTTAGATTTTCAGATTAAGTTTAATTCATGTCTAGATTCGTCTTCGTTTCTTTCGTTGCTTTCTTTATTGTTTTCTTTTAGATTCTTGCCTAGGTAGTTTATTTGCTTTCTTCTAGTTTAATTCTTTAGATTAATTAGTTCGATTTATTTCTTTGCTTTCTAGATTAGATTTATTTACTTACTTTGATTTAATTGCTTTAATTTATTTTATTGCCTAGGATTTAAAAACCAAAACTCAAAATTCTTGTTACTTGTTTTCTTAGTTTTAGGCTAGATTAGGTCGTTTTGCTACACGATTATTTGCCCTGCAAAGTTTTCCTTGAGATTCGACATTGGGTTTTTACTTACTAAGTGCTAGGATAGATTTCGTTCTACTGCGAACACTTTTTGGTGAAACAAATTTTGGCGCCGTTGCCGGGGAAAACTTTAGGCTATTTGATTGTGTAGTATTTTTATTTTATTTTATTTGTTTTTCGTTCGATTTCTTTTCCCTTCCACTCGGTGCGTTTAATCCGTTTGTTGAGTGTTGTGTAAGCAAGGTCGTCGAAGTCTCTAAAGGAAGTTGACACCTCACATCGACGTCATTAATAGGAAAAAGGCGCTCTTAACCGTGAAGAAGGCAGAAGAAGACGAGAGCTCGAAGCAATGACACAAAATAAATGGAGAAGTCGCATCGTGGCTGCCATCAAAGCGAGCCAACAACGTCTTCACGCCTCACCCACCCCAGCTGGTCATCTCTCATCTCTAACGAAACAAGGTGATCCCGGAAGTTTCAAATTAGATGTTGTTTTGGATAATGGAGATAGTGTGCCGGGTATGTTGGATTTGGGGGCAGCCGTGAACTTGATGCCATACTCGATTTTTGAGAGAATGGGTTCAAGGGATCTTAAGCCTACCAATTTTTGCATCGAGCTAGCCGACGGTTCTTTAAGTCGTCCCTTGGGGATTGTGGAAGACGTTGCTTTACTTGTGAGAGGAATTCAAGTTCTTGCCGATTTTGTTGTGCTTGACGTGGGGCAAGGAGCTAGGAGCGAGAGAGGCCATCTTCTCTTATTAGGACGACCATTCATGGCTACTACACAAACTCGAATCGACGTTGGATCCGGCACATTGAGCATGGCCGGTGTAGGAGGTTCAGTAACTTTCTCAATTTTTGATAATTATTCTTCTCATTCTAATTCTTTTATCCAAACATGCTCGTATGTGCATATTACTAACGATTTGGGTGAGAAGGAGGTAGAGGAGAATTTTCAGGTTGCTATTCATGAGGAAGAAGCCATTATTGATGAGTTCTTGAGCAAATTGGATGAGGAAGAGATTGTGGAGGAGTTCTTGAGCAATGTGCAAGACTTGGAGGATCACAACTGCATTATGGAGGAATCGGTTTTGAGCTTACAACAAGAGGAAGAAATCATGGACAACTTTCTTGCCAATCTCGACGAGGAAGCACATTTTGTGGTGGATCCATCATCAAGTTTTGAAGATCATGATATTTCTTACATGGATTTTCACACAAGTGTGGGGGAGATGAGTGTCCAAGATAACACTCTTTTCGAGTTTCAAGCCGAAGAGAAAGAAGAGTCCACCTTTGCACCGAGAGTCTCCTATGGATGGTTAAAGACGTTTCTCGTTGCAACAGATTTTGGATGAGAATTTTTGGTACGTCAAGCTAATGACGATAAACAAGCGCTTGGTGGGAGGCAACCCACGTAAAAAAAAAATTTAGAGTAGGATTTATTTTTATTATTTTAGTTGTTTTTCGTTCGTTTTCTTTTGAATTTCGTGTAGGGAATAGTTTACAAGGAGGGTATGATGAAGAGAGAGATCGAGCCGGACCCGAACGATCCCCGTTTTTGGGCCCCAAATGATCCCCGTTGGAATGATCCCTGGTTCCGAGGTCCATACAACCCTTAGCTTTGTTTTGTGTCTTTCTATTTTTGTTTTGAGTCTTTTATTTCTTTGTTTTGTGCACTTTTACGCTTTGGTAGTTTGTTTTGGTGTTTGTTTTGTAGGTACTACTTGGAGTCTTTCGAGATTTTGAGTTATTGATCGTCATCTTGCAATAAGTTCCTTCTTTCCTTCTCCCTTTTATTTTCTTGCAATGGGGACATTGCTTGATTTTAAGTGTGGGGGAGGGTCTTTGAACTTTTGGCATGTAGTTTTTGTTTTGTTTTTATGTCTTGTTGATTGAGTCTAGTTTGTGATCGAGTCTTCATGTTCCCTCACTTAGGAATTTGTTTGATTTTGAGCCCTATAAGCATGTAACTTAGGATCAATGTGAATGATTCAATGATGGATTCTTTAGTTGTTGGAATTGATTTGAGCATAAATTAGGTTGGTTTAATCTTGAGTTGTTGTTGATTATGATTCGATGAGTTGTGGGGCACGAATTGATATGAGTATTGAGGAAAATGATTTATGATTTTTGGTTGAGTGATAAATCTAGATTGTTACGACCAGGATTGCTATATTACTTTCCCCTTATGTTAGAAAAAAAAAAGTTGTGTTTATGTGAATAAAAGAGTTGATAGGATTCTGCTCCTCTTACTTGTAACGTATGAAAATACTAGAGTAATGAGCATGGGAAACCACATGAAAAGGCTTCGAGGGACCCTCGAATGATCACATTTCATGACCTATGTCCTAGATGATACTCGTGTATATTAGAATAAAGTGTTCGTAGGCATTCTACCCCTCTTGACAATGGGTACGGGAAACCGCACTAGGAGGCTCGATGTGACCCATCGATTATTAAACCTAGTGAATTATGTGCCAAAAATGTTCACGTGTTAAAAAAAAAAAAAAAAGAAAAAGAAAAAAAAAAAAGAGTTGTTTATGTGTTGAATAAAAAGGGGAAGTAGGCTAGACGTTTAAAGTTGTGGTGATCTAGATATTTGTGAGATGTGTGTATCATTGCTTTTCCTCTTGCTTGGGTTGATTTATAAGCCACATAACTCGTTGATGATGATTGATCGTAACTTGGGATTAAAGTGACTTCGTTTGAGTTTGTCGATTCCGGTGATTAAATGTTCTATGATTTGAATTGTTTGGATTGAGTCTAAGTTGTATGTTTATATTGCTTGAGGACAAGCAAAGTTCTAAGTGTGGGGGATTTTGATTGGTGTCTAGATGTTAGGTTTTTCGTTGTCTTTTCGTGTCCGTTTTCCCTTAGTTTTCGTGTGTTTTCGTTGTTTGTGGCTATGATTTGGTTGTTTTGGAGTCTTTGGTATTGTAGGATGAAAAGGGCGGAAACGAGAAGAAAACATGAAGAAAAAAGCATTATATCGAAGAGGGGTTCGATAGGAGCACGTAGGCGAAAACGGAGGTCAATTTGGAGTTCGGACGAGGAAGATACGGCCAAAACAAGAAAGATGCGCGTAGTGAACAGAACCAAGTTCTGGACGCCGTCCAACTTGAGTTGGACGCCGTCCAACTCTGGCGGCCAGCTTTCCTTTCCTTCTATAACTAGGTTTTCATACCTATTATAAATACTACCCCTTGTACACGAATTCTACAACCTTTTACCTTAGTTTTAGCTCTAGTTTCGCATTCAAATACTTTAGTTTAGATTTCCTTTGTTCGATCCGGATCGTTGTTCGTTTAATTCAAGATTTCTTCGTTTAATTCAAGTTCTTCGTTCTTTGTTCAATCTCGTAAGTTCTTTATTGCTTTCTTTTATTTGATTTAATTGCTTTCCTTAGTTCTAGATTTACTTTCGTAATTGCTTCGTTTAGTTTCATTCGTTTAATTTAGTTCGTTTGATTTCAAGTTCTTAGATTAGGTTCGTTTTTCTTAGTTTTCAATTCCTTCACTTTCAAGTTTTCGTAGTTAGATTTATTTGCTTAGATTTTCAGATTAAGTTTTATTCATGTCTAGATTCGTCTTCGTTTCTTTCGTTGCTTTCTTTTAGATTCTTGCCCAGGTAGTTTATTTGCTTTCTTCTAGTTTAATTCTTTAGATTAATTAGTTCGATTTATTTCTTTGCTTTCTAGATTAGATTTATTTACTTACTTTGATTTAATTGCTTTAATTTATTTTATTGCCTAGGATTTAAAAACCAAAAGTCAAAATTCTTTTTACTTGTTTTCTTAGTTTTAGGCTAGATTAGGTCGTTTTGCTACACGATTATTTGCCCTGCAAAGTTTTCCTTGAGATTCGACATTGGGTTTTTACTTACTAAGTGCTTGGATAGATTTCGTTCTATTGCGAACACTTTTTGGTGAAACAAAGACCAAATATGAAATGTCTATGATTGGTTTGATGAGTTGCTTCCTAGGTCTTCAAGTGAAGCAACAAGATAATGGAATCTTCATCTATCAAGCCAAGTACACTCGAGATATGCTTGCCAAGTTCGGTGTTCAGCATGCTAAAGCTGTGAAGATTCCTATGAACAACAACTGGAAGACGAAGCCAGACCTAGATGGGAAGTCTGTGGTTGCTACAGACTACCGAGCCTTGATCGGATTCCTTCTATATCTCACTGCAAGCAGGCCGGATATTGCGTTTGCAGTTGGAGTATGTGCTCGCTTCCAAAGCAATCCCAAGCACAGCCATCTTGAAGCTGCCAAGCGAATCCTTCGCTATCTCAAAGGCACCATCAACATGGGGCTGTGGTATCCAGCTGAAGATAATCTGGAGCTCACTGGATATTCCGATGCTGACTATGGAGGATGCCGTGTTGATAGGAAATCAACGTCGGGCACTTGTCAGTTCGTGGGAAGCAAGCTAATCTCATGGTTTTCAAAGAAGCAAACCAGTGTAGCTACTTCAATAACTGAAGCTGAATATATGGCCGCTGAAAGCTGTTGTTCTCAAATTCTATGGCTTCGTCAGCAGTTGAAGGACTACAAAGTTGAAGCAAATGAGATTCCAATCTTCTGCGACAACAACAGTGCAATATGCATCTCGCAGAATCCAGTGCTTCACACCAGATGCAAGCACGTGGAAATCCGACATCATTTCATTCGTGATCATGTCGAGAAGAAAGATATCAAGCTCGAGAAAATCCATACAGATCTCTAGCGAGCAGATATCCTCACCAAGCCTCTAGCTGAGTATCGTTTCAATCAGCTATGCATGGAATTAGGGTTACCAGACCCTGGTGAAGAGTGTTAGATCCAGGATGCACAAAGGAGTGGACGCTTGTCTTCAAGCGACCCTCGCTTTGGATCTTCACCAACTCAAGCGAGTCGCTTCAAACTTCACTCGCTTGAAGAAGGAGAAATAAGGTGGAGAAAGGTGGAGTGTTGGAAGACGTTCCCTACCCGCTTACAGGAATTGTTAAGCCATTGGTTAAGGGGGAACTATTGTTTGCTCTCGGAGCAGGCTACTTCCAAAGCGAGCAAGGAAAGCTGCTACCTAGCCTAGGATTCCTAGCTAGTGGGTATAAACACTCGCAAGTGCCGTTTCTAGTAACGGTTGTGGGGTCTTGTATCGGGCCTTCCCACGTAAAAATGGTGAAAGATTAGGCAGGGCTGGCACCTAGACCTTGCGTCCTCTTCCGCCGAAGAGGAGCATGTCTTCTCATCTCCTTTATCGTGGATAAACATTCACTCTTTACTCACTCTTCATTGAGTTGAGCTGCCGAATGTCTATTTATTCTTCTCCCACCTTGAATTTTGCATCGCTTGAATTAACCCTATTCTGGGTCAAGCGAGTCGATTGCAAATTCATTCTATAGATCGTAGGAGGAAGCTTGAAGAGTTACCTTTTACTTCAAAAGGTTGCAGGGCTGGTGACATGTTTCTGCGTAAAAACAAGATTGTCTTGTCAGAGCACTCTCATTGTCATCCTGTCCTATTCTGCTCTGAGATAAGGACTTGTACTCATCTCCCATTCGTCGTGAATAAGTACACTTACGTGAAGCTCCCTTCGGGTTGTAGTAAGCTTGTGTACTCTATTCATTCTTCCCCCCATTCCTTCGATGGAGGAGTCTCTAGTTCGTAGAGGAAGATGGAAGAGATGAATGCCACGAAGACCAAGCTTGAAGGAAAAAAAAAAAAATTCAACAAGTGGTGTCAGATTCTATAAAAAGTGGTATCAATCTCCTACAATGTGAGATTGACTGGTAAGCGTTTCAATTCAAGTACACTAAGTAATGTGAAGCGTGCTAGAAACATTCACTTACTATGTGGAAAATATGAAATGAATCTGACAAAAATACAAAGAGGAAAACATTCTTGTTTATCCTCGAAGTATGTAAGTCAGAAACATTTTAAATTATGTCGAGAAATTTCAATTTCTTATTCCAGTCGCTTCAGATAGCCAAAGCGAGTGCTACGTCACTCAGGCGAGCTATCGCAAGCGAGTGCGGAACAGTCACGCCAAGCGAGTACTTCGCAAGCGAGCAAAAGCCAAGCGGCTACACTCGAAGCGAGCAGGTAAGAAGCAAGGGTGAGCTGTACGCACTCGAGTACAATTTTACTTTTTACTTTGCATTAAATGCAGATACACGTACATAGGTGAAAATCTGGGCGCGTGCAATTCAATTCAAATTTGAAGCGGGAAAATCGGACACGATCTAGCCGTCGAAGTTCAATAGTTCTCGAACCCCAGCCCCTAGATCAACGCCGATTGTGGAGACAAATCACAGATGGCCACGTGGAGTGCCAAGTCAACTAGGCGGCTCACTTTTACTGTGATGACACCGGACACGTCAATCAAGTCGCCACTTTCCGCCGTATACAAACAGGATTCTCGATGATATTACTGTTTTGCCCCTGCCACATCAGCCGAGCCCTAATTCTATATAAAGGACTGAAGAAGATCTGCAGAAACTTTCATCACTCACAAAATTTGCCATTCTCGTGAAATTTCTGCATCTCTCTCTGCAAATCACGAGTCTCATCCTACCCTTTGTCTTTAAATCTCCATTCAAATCCTTTCAAAGATTTCACCATGGGAAAGAAACTTAAATCTCACACGATGGAGGAGTTTCTGACCTCAATCGATTACCACATCAATGTCGAGCCTCACCTCGACGAGAAAGTTGTTGATAAAGATGGCTTCTTCCGCAAGGCTGTGACCACGGCCGGCTTGTGGAAGTTTGTCACGGCGAAGCCGCAGAAAATTCTGGGCAAAGCTGTAGCCGAAATTTTATTGAATTTGAAGGAGGGAGAAACCACGTCAACATTCACAGACCTGGAGGACGGGACGCCGGTGGAAGTTGATTTGAGCGCTATTGCCGGAGTTTTTGACTTGCCAGAAGAAGGAGCGAACTCTCTGTTGGATCTGGAGCTATCTGTCGGCGTAGAGTTCGCACGATTCGCCGTCGAAGATGCAGTGTTCGATGTGAAGCATGGCAGTATAAGAACGGATCTGAAATCTCCGTTCAACTTGATCTGCGAACTCTTCTCCAAATCCATAGCTTGCTATGTCGGAAATCTGGGTCAACTTTCCGAAACCAAATTGTTCGCCACCACGGTCATCGTCTATAGCCTGACCGGAATGAAGTACAATTGGCATAGTTGGTTTTTCAACCAGATCCACGAAGTTGCCAAGGACTTCAAATTTGTGAAGGGAAGCAATGATCAGATCCTTCGCAAGGGAAAGCTCAAATTCTTCTCCAAAATTTCCTATGCTCTGGAAGATCTATTCAAGAACAAACGATGGATAGACACATATGATTACAAGAAGAACACCATATTCTTCGACATTTGGAAGTCAGACAAAATTCCAATCATTTGGGAGTCGTTAATGTGATAGTGCCGGCCGCCGCCCCTATTGCCGAAAGACAAAGCGAGGCAAGAGAGGCCAAGCGAACCGCTTCACCAGCAAAGCGAGGAGGCGCGAAGCGAGTGGGGTTGAAGCGACCCAAGAAAGTGAAACCAATTGCCGCACTATTTGAAGCGAGCGAGGCTGAGGTGCAGCCGCTCGAGAAAGAAACTGAAATTGATCAACCCATCCCATCTCCAGCCAAAGAACAACAAATTCCCCAACCTTCAACCACACAAATCCAAACCCAAACTCCCCCAGTCCAAACACAAATCCAAAAACCTAAAGAACCTCAAACCTCAACCACCGCCCAACCCATTACTCAACTTGAAACGACCACCACCCAAAAACAAACCTCACCCCAAGAATCTTCCTCATCTTTCCAAATCCCAAAATTACCCTTCCTCGGCACAGACCTTGATGATGTCTTCACACTCTACACCACTACAGCCACTCAACAAATCCAACCTCAAACCACCCAAACTGAAGCTCCTGAAACCATTCAAGCTTCCACACCAAACTCCCCAACCACTTCAGCCAAAACCACCGAAACCACACAAACAGCCAACACCGAAGCCACCATAATACCACCTCCAAAACCTCAACCACCATCCGCAGAACATCTAGCTCTAACCCGTTACATAAGGGATAGAGAGATAGCTACAGATGAAGTTCGGGGTCGCTACCCCAAAGTGGAGATGTCCGAGGACTTCTTCACAAAGGCCAATGACTTCATCACGTACATCAAGTACCGGGGGACTGAATACTACAAAGTGTTCAATCTCCGCAAGGCCTTTTCAGAAGAGGTACTTGAAGCGAAGGAGGCGGAGCTGCTCAGCTTCGTTGGCGTGGATGGATTCCATGCCTTCATCAACGAAGCCAGCTACTGGGAGAAGCTGGATGCAAAAGTGAAGCGTGTGTATAAAGATGCTGTCATCCCAGAGCGAGTGCCATCCATCCATGAGCAGAAGTTGGTAAAAGCCCACGAAGCGGAGTTGGTGGTGAAAGAGGAAGAAATTGCCAGTCTTCAAAGCGTGCTCACGCAGAAGACTGAGGAGTTGGAGAGGAAGGTTGTGGAGGTCAGTAATCCGCGTGCAGATTTTGACAAGTCGAAGTCAGAGTTGGAGAGGAAACTGGAGGAAAAGGTGAAGCGAGCTGATGAACTCAAATAGTCGCTTGAAGAAGAGAGGAGTAGGTTGAGGGAATTCAACACTAAGCTGGTGGCCCTGGAAGGCGAACTGGAAGTTGAAAAGGAGGAGAAGAGGAACATGAGGGACAAGTATAGGGAGAATATCAACAAGGCCACTGCCAACGTTGAGAAGATGGAGAAACAGATCTCCAGCCATGAAGAAAAGATAGTCATGTTGGGAAGCGATCTGAATCGGGCTAATCTGAAAATCCACAGCCTTGAGAAAGAAATTCAGATTCTCAACAGCAAGTTGGATGAAGCAACCTGCGAGTTGGAGAGCAGGAGGAAAGCATGCAAAGATGTAGCCCTCAAGCAAGCTCAGCTTGCTGTCGAAATTGATAAAGCATAGAAAATGGCGGGAGACTTTGCCATCAAGATCGCCGGAGCTGCTCAAGTGAATGTAACATTGAACAGGAGGGAGAGAAGTATAGCCACTGCTCGGGCAGAACTTGAAGTTGCCCAAAACCACTTCGGATTAATCCTGCAGGAGGAGCGCAAGAAAATTCGTGCAGAAACTGAAGCGGAGCTGGATGCTCGCTTCAAGGCAGTAGAGCCTTTGGAGAGCCGGATGTTGTCTGTCAAAGAGAGGGAGAAGCAGTGTCAATACTTGCTTGATGAAATTTCAGCTAAAATGGTAGAAATTGTGCTATCCCAAGAGCACGTTTTTGCGGAGCGAGCTGAGCGGATGCTCCATGCCGTCTACAACAGATTTACCGAACTCCACCAATCCATCAGCGAAAAGGAGATTATCTCCACCCCGGCAGTCTTGATGATGCCAAAAAGGGGGAAGATATTGTACATAGTAAGGGCGAAACAATCAAAGAAAGAAAGGAAGAAGGAGGAAGTGGTGAAGTTGTGAGAAGGATCGAAGCTGGTAGCTTGATCGAAGGAGGAAGTGGAAGTGGAGTTGGAAAAGAGGAGGAGCAGTTGGAGGATGAAGCACGGGCAGAGCTTGCTCGAAAGAAGGGAAAAGACAAAGTGCTTGAAGAGCCTCGCAAACCACAAGCTGGGAAGCTGCTAGCTACTTCTATAGCTGCCCATCCTGTTGTTTCTACCGTACTCTCCAAGAAGTAAATGGAGGAACAAATTGCAGCAGACGAAGCTCTTGGCATGGCTCTGCAACAATAGTTTAATCTGACAGAGATATCCCAAGCCAGCGCTTCAGGTTCATCATTTCAAGTGCCCGCTACAACTGCTGCACTCGATACAACTGCTGCCCTAGCTTCGACAACTGTTGGCGCCGCTTCCGCCAGCCTAGCGATCATTCCTTCTGCCCATGCAAAAAAGAAGCAGATGCCGCCCCCACCACCTCCTGCGCCTAAAACTCTCTTAAAGCGCATTACACCAGAATCAAGAAAAGAAGATCCTACGGCTAAGCGCCAAAGGACAGTTGCTGCAAAGTCCGGTCGCATGGAGAGAAGGAGGAGGAGTGAGGAGGGAAGGAGGAAGCATGCGGAGAAGGAGGAGAGGCTGAAGCTTGCCAGGATAAAAGTAGTGGAAGGAAGGATTGAGTCCCACTGGGATGAAGTGAGGCTCATCCAATCTGCCATCTCGAGGAGTTCATACATTCCATTCACGCCCGAAGAGTCGGAGGCTTGCCAAACCCAAGCAATAATCGACACTTGCAGGGTTACACTCAAAGAGATGACAGATTCCAAACGCTTCTCTGTGGATGAAGTTGATTTTATCCGCAAGCGAGTCAACGAGAAGCTGCCACAATACAATTCTGCTGCTGGTGCACAATTTCGCAAAATTATGGAAGAATTGACGAGCAGAACGGAGGAGAAGCTGGTAGTGAGAAGGGGAAACCATCCCGATGCTCGGGAGATCGAAGACTTCATCTCCAGTGACCTTCTTGAGATATGGCTCTTCTGCAAGGAATGATTTATCAAAGCCTACTACTACTGGCATGTAGTGCCATTGCAGGATGAGTGCTCAAGACTGGACGCTCTCAATAACCTTCTGTGTCATTACAATGAGGACCTACGTTGGAAAATCTTCACTCAAGCCGAGCTTGCTGATCCCAAGCCCATCATCGTCAAAGTGCCGGCACTGACTGAATTTCCGATGCCACACCTACCAAACTCAAGTGTTCCGAACACGAGGATCATTGAAGAGGAGGTTGATGAAGCTCTGAGATTGGAGAGCAGCTTCAGGCCAAACCAATACAATGTCAAGACTATGGAGGAGAAAGTCCTTTCTGCATACTTTTTGGAAGAGGAGAAAGAGGAGAAGGAGGAGAAGGAAGAGAAGGACAAGTCTGCTGAAGATCTTTGAATTCATATCTATCTTGTGAACTGTCTTATTCATCTATCATATTTATTTTTCTGTCAATTTTTGTCGTTTACAAGCTTTGTGAATGACTTACCTTTTTGCTACAAAACTCAACGCTATAATCGAAAAAAAAGGGGAAAGGAACTTAAAAGAAAATTTTCAAACAAGCCTGTAAAGGAAGCAGTCGCTTGAAGTTCATTCCACGGTTAGATAGGCTAGAAAATTTAGTCTCTAGTATTAAGTTGGGTTTTGGCATCATAAAAAAGGGGGAAATTAAAAACATGTATTCACCCCCCCCCCCCCCCCCCACGTGTTTTTCCAGTTACTGTTATATTTGTAACTTAGCCATTTTTGGCAAAGAGACAAATTGGCGCGCCTGGAAAAGATAAAGCCTGCGCAAGTACTGTCGAGAGGAGGAGGGACAAGGCCACCTACCAAGCAACGGATCTCGGCCAACCCTCCGCCTATAAATAGTGAATGATGAAGACGATGAGAAGTAGAACACTACTTGAGCATTGAGCTGGATGCTCGCTTCTAGGCAGTAGAGCCCTTGGAGAGCCTGATGTTGTCTGTCAAAGAGAGGGAGAAGCAGTGTCAATACTTGCTCGATGAAATTTCAGCTAAAACGGCAGAAATCGTGCTATCCCAAGAGCACATTTTTGCGGAGCGAGCTGTGCGGATGCTCCATGCCGTCTACAACAGATTTACCGAACTCCACCAATCCATCAGCGAAAAGATGATTATCTCCACCCCCGGCAGTCTTGATGATGCCAAAAAGGGGGAAGATATGGTACAAAGTAAGGGGGAAACAATCAAAGAAAGAAAGGAAGAAGGAGGAAGTGGTGAAGTTGTGAGAAGGATCGAAGCTGGTAGCTTGATCGAAGGAGGAAGTGGAAGTGGAGTTGGAGAAGAGGAGGAGCAGTTGGAGGATGAAGCACGGGCAGAGCTTGCTCGAAAGAAGGGAAAAGACAAAGTGCTTGAAGAGCCTCGCAAGCCACAAGCTGGGAAGCTGCTAGTTTCTTCAATAGCTGCCCATCCTGTTGTTTCTACCGTACTCACCAAGAAGCAAACGGAGGAACAAATTGTAGCAGACGAAGCTCTTGCCATGGCTCTGCAGCAAGAATTTCATATGAGAGAGATATCCCAAGCCGGCGCTACAGGTTCATCATTTCAAGCGCCCGCTACAACTGCTGCACTCGCTACAACTGCTGCCCTCGCTTCGACAACTGTTGGCGCCACTTCCGCCAGCCTAGCGATCATTCCTTCTGCCCATGCAGAAAAGAAGCAGATGCCGCCCCCACCACCTCCTGCGCCTAAAACTCACTAAAAGCGCACTACTCCGGAATCAAGAAAGGAAGATCCTGCGGCTAAGCGCCAAATGACAGTTGCTGCAAAGTCCGGTCGCATGGAGAGAAGGAGGAGGAGTGAGGAGGGAAGGAGGAAGCATGCGGAGAAGGAGGAGAGGTTGAAGCTTGCCAGGATAAAAGTGGTGAAAGGAAGGATTGAGTTCCACTGGGATGAAGTGAGGCTCATCCAATCTGCCATCTCGAGGAGTTCATACATTCCATTCACGCCCGAAGAGTCGGAGGCTGCCAAACCCAAGCAATAATCGACACATGCAGGGTTACACTCAAAGAGATGACAGATTCCAAATGCTACTCTGTGGATGAAGTTGATTTTGTCCGCAAGCGAGTCAACGAGAAGCTACCACAATTCAATTCTGCTGCTGGTGCACAAATTCGCAAAATTATGGAAGAATTGACGAGCAGAACGGAGGAGGAGCTGGTAGTGAGAAGGGGAAACCATCCCGATGCTCGGGAGATCGAAGACTTCATCTCAAGTGACCTTCTTGAGATGTGGCTCATCTGCAAGGAATGATTTATCAAAGCCTACTACTACTGGCAGGTAGTGCCATTGCAGGATGAGTGCTCAAGACTGGACGCTCTCAATAACCTTCTGTGTCAATACAATGAGGAGCTAAGTTGGAAAATCTTCACTCAAGCCGAGCTTGCTGATCCCAAGCCCATCATCGTCAAAGTGCCGGCATTGACTGAATTTCCGATACCACTCCTATCAAACTCAAGTGTTCCGAACAGGAGGATCATTGAAGAGGAGGTTGATGAAGTTCTGAGATTGGAGAGCAGCTTCAGGCCAAACCAATACAATGTCAAGACTATGGAGGAGAAAGTCCTTTCTGCATACTTTTTGGAAGAGGAGAAAGAGGAGGAAGAGGAGAAGGAAGAGAAGGACAAGTCAGCTGAAGATCTTTGAATTCATATCTATCTTGTGAAATGTCTTGTTCATCTATCATATTTATTTTTCTGTCAATTTGTGTCGTTTACAAGCTTTGTGAATGAATTACCTTTATGCTACAAAACACAACTCTATAACCGAAAAAAAAAGGGGAAAGAAACTTAAAAGAAAAATTTCAAACAAGCCTGCAAAGGAAACCGTCGCTTGAAGTTCTTTCCACGGTTAGATAGGCTAGAAAATTTAGTCTCTAGTATTAAGTTGGGTTTTGCCATCATCAAAAAGGGGGAAATTCAAAACACGTATTCACCCCCCCCCCCCCCCCCCTACGTGTTTTTCCAGTTACTGTTATATTTGTAACTTAGCCATTTTTGGCAAAGAGACACCCTGGCGCGCCTGGAAAAGCTAAAGCCTGCGCAAGTACTGTCGAGAGGAGGAGGGACAAGGCCACCTACCAAGCAACGGATCTCGGCCAACCCTCCGCCTATAAATAGTGAAGGATGAAGACGAAGAGAAGTAGAACACTACTTGAGCATTGAGCTAGATGCTCGCTTCAAGGCAGTAGAGCCTTTGGAGAGCCTGATGTTGTCTGTCAATGAGTGAGAGAATCAGTGTCAATACTTGCTCGATGAAATTTCAGCTAAAACGGCAGAAATCGTGCTATCCCAAGAGCACGTTTTTGCGGAGCGAGCTGATCGGATGCTCCATGCCGTCTACAATAGATTTACCGAACTCCACCAATCCATCAGCGGAAAGGTGATTATCTTCACCCCGGCAGTCTTGATGATGCCAAAAAGCGGGAAGATATTGTACAAAGTAAGGGGAAACAATCAAAGAAACAAATGAAGAAGGAGGAAGTGGTGAAGTTGTGAGAAGGATCGAAGATGGTAGCTTGATCGAAGGAGGAAGTGGAAGTGGAGTTGGAGAAGAGGAGGAGCAGTTGGAGGATGAAGCACGGGCAGAGCTTGCTCGAAAGAAGGGAAAAGACAAAGTGCTTGAAGAGCCTCGCAAGCCACAAGCTGGGAAGCTGCTAGCTTCTTCTATAGCTACCCATCCTGTTGTTTCTACCGTACTCATCAAGAAGCAAATGGAGGAACAAATTGCAGCAGACGAAGCTCTTGCCATGGCTCTGCAGTAACAGTTTAATCTGAGAGAGATATCCCGAGCCGGTGCTTCAGGTTCATCATTTCAAGCGCCTGCTACAACTGCTGCACTCGCTACAACTGCTGCCCTCGATTAGACAACTGTTGGCGCCGCTTCCGCTAGCCTAGCGATCATTCCTACTGCCCATGCAGAAAAGAAGCAGATGCTGCCCCCACCACCTCTTGCGCCTAAAACTCACTTAAAGCGTACTGCACCGGAACCAAGAAAGGAAGATCCTGTGGCTAAGCGCCAAAGGACAGTTGCTGCAAAGTCCGGTCGCATGGAGAGAAGGAGGAGGAGTGAGGAGGGAAGGAGGAAGCATGCGGAGAAGGAGGAGAGGCTGAAGCTTGCTAGGATAAAAGTAGTGAAAGGAAGGATTGAGTCCCACTGGGATGAAGTGAGGCTCATCCAATCTGCCATCTCGAGGAGTTCATACATTCCATTCACGCCCCCGAAGAGTCAGAGGCTTGCCAAACCCAAGCAATAATTGACACTTGCAGGGTTACACTCAAAGAGATGACAGATTCCAAACGCTACTCTGTGGATGAAGTTGATTTTATCTTCAAGCTAGTCAACGAGAAACTGGCACAATTCAATTCTGCTGCTGGTGTACAATTTCGTAAAATTATGGAAGAATTGACGAGCAGAACGGAGGAGTAGCTGGTAGTGAGAAGGGGAAACCATCCCAATGCTCGGGAGATCGAAAACTTCATCTCCAGTGACCTTCTTGAGATGTGGCTCATTTGCAAGGAAAGATTTATCAAAGCCTACTACTACTGGCAGGTAATGCCATTGCAGGATGAGTGCTCAAGACTGGAGCTCTCAATAACCTTCTGTGTCATTACAATGAGGAGCTACGTTGGAAAATCTTCACTCAAGCCGAGCTTGCTGATCCCAAGCCCATCATCGTCAAAGTGCCGGCAGTGACTGAATTTCCGATGCCACTCCTACCAAACTCAAGTGTTCCGAACAGGAGGATCATTGAAGAGGAGGTTGATGAAGCTCTGAGATTGGAGAGCAGCTTCAGGCCAAACCAATACAATGTCAAGACTATGGAGGAGAAAGTCCTTTCTGCATACTTTTTGGAAGAGGAGAAAGAGGAGGAGGAGGAGAAGGAAGAGAAGGACAAGTCTGCTGAAGATCTTTGAATTCATATCTATCTTGTGAACTATCTTGTTCATCTATCATATTTATTTTTCTGTCAATTTGTGTCGTTTACAAGCTTTGTGAATGACTTACCTTTATGCTACAAAACTCAACCCATTAACCGAAAAAAAATGGTAAAGGAACTTAAAAGAAAATTTTCAAATAGGCCTGCAAAGGAAGCAGTCACTTAAAGTTCTTTCCTCGGTTAGATAGGCTAGAAAATTTATTCTCTAGTATTAAGTTGGGTTTTTGGCATCATCAAAAAGGGGGGAATTCAAAACACGTATTCACCCCCCCCCCCCCCCCCCCCCCCCCCCCCCCCGTACGTGTTTTTCCAGTTACTGTTATATTTGTAACTACGCCATTTTTGGCAAAGAGACAAACTGGCGCGCCTGGAAAAGCTAAAGCCTGCGCAAGTACTGTCGAGAGGAGAAGGGACAAGGCCACCTACCAAGCAAAGGATCTCGGCCAACCCTCCGCCTATAAATAGTGAAGGATGAAGACGAAGAGATGTAGAACACTACTTGAGCATTGAGCTGGATGCTCGCTTCAAGGCAGCAGAGCCTTTGGAGAGCCTAATGTTGTCTGTCAAAGAGAGGGAGAAGCAGTGTCAATAATTGCTCGACGAAATTTCAGCTAAAACGGCAGAAATCGTGCTATCACAAGAGCACGTTTTCGCGGAGCGAGCTGAGTGGATGCTCCATGCCGTCTACAATAGATTTACCGAACTCCACCAATCCATCAGCGGAAAGATGATTATCTCCACCCCCGGCAGTCTTGATGATGCCAAAAAGGGGGAAGATATTGTACAAAGTAAGGGGGAAACAATCAAAGAAAGAAAGGAAGAAGGAGGAAGTGGTGAAGTTGTGAGAAGGATCGAAGCTGGTAGCTTGATCGAAGGAGGAAGTGGAAGTGGAGTTGGAGAAGAGGAGGAGCAGTTGGAGGATGAAGCACGGGCGGAGCTTGCTCGAAAGAAGGGAAAAGACAAAGTGCTTGAAGAGCCTCGCAAGCCACAAGCTGGGAAGCTACTAGCTTCTTCTATAGCTGCCCATCCTGTTGTTTCTACCGATCTCACCAAGAAGCAAACGGAGGAACAAATTGTAGCAGACGAAGCTCTAGCCATGGCTTTGGAGCAAGAATTTCATCTAAGAGAGATATCCCAAGCCGGCGCTACAGGTTCATCATTTCAAGCGCCCGCTACAACTGCTGCGCTCGCTACAACTGCTGCCCTCGCTTCGACAACTGTTGCCGCCACTTCCGCCAGCCTAGCGATCATTCCTTCTTCCCATGCAGAAATGAAGCAGATGCCGCCCCCACCACCTCCTGCGCCTAAAACTCACTAAAAGCGCACTACTCCGGAATCAAGAAATGAAGATCCTGCGGCTAAGCGCCAAAGGACAGTTGCTGCAAAGTCCGGTCGCATGGAGAGAAGGAGGAGGAGTGAGGAGGGAAGGAGGAAGCATGCGGAGAAGGAGGAGAGGCTGAAGCTTGCCAGGATAAATGTAGTGAAAGGAAGGATTGAGTCCCACTGGGATGAAGTGAGGCTCATCCAATCTGCCATCTCGAGGAGTTCATACATTCCATTCACGCCCCCGAAGAGTCAGAGGCTTGCCAAACCCAAGCAATAATCGACACTTGCAGGGTTACACTCAAAGAGATGACAAATTCCAAACGCTACTCTGTGGATGAAGTTGATTTTATCCGTAAGCGAGTCAATGAGAAGCTACCACAATTCAATTCATCTGCTGGTGCACAATTTCGCAAAATTATGGAAGAATTGACGAGCAGAATGGAGGAGGAGCTGGTAGTGAGAAGGGGAAACCATCCCGATGCTCGGGAGATCGAAGACTTCATCTACAGTGACCTTCTTGAGATGTGGCTCATCTGCAAGGAAAGATTTATCAAAGCCTACTACTACTGGCAGGTAGTGCCATTGCAGGATGAGTGCTCAAGACTGGACGCTCTTAATAACCTTCTGTGTCATTACAATGAGGAGCTACGATGGAAAATCTTCACTCAAGCCGAGCTTGCTGATCCCAAGCCCATCATCGTCAAAGTGCCGGCGGTGACTGAATTTCCGATGCCACTCCTACCAAACTCAAGTGTTCCGAACAGGAGGATCATTGAAGAGGAGGTTGATGAAGCTCTGAGATTGGGGAGCAGCTTCAGGCCAAACCAATACAATGTCAAGACTATGGAGGAGAAAGTCCTTTCTGCATACTTTTTGGAAGAGGAGAAAGAGGAGGAAGAGGAGAAGGAAGAGAAGGACAAGTCTGCTGAAGATCTTTGAATTCATATCTATCTTATGAACTGTCTTGTTCATCTATCATATTTATTTTTCTGTCAATTTGAGTCGTTTACAAGCTTTGTAAATGACTTACCTTTATGCTACAAATCTCAACGCTATAACCGAAAAAAAAGGGAAAGGAACTTAAAAGAATATTTTCAAACAAGCCTGCAAAGGAAGCAGTCGCTTGAAGTTCTTTCCATAGTTAGATAGGTTAGAAAATTTAGTCTCTAGTATTAAGTTGGGTTTTGGCATCATCAAAAAGGGGGAAAATCAAAACACGTATTCAAACCCCCCCCCCCCCCCCCCCCCCCCCCGTGTTTTTCCAGTTACTGTTATATTTGTAACTTAGCCATTTTTGGCAAAGAGACAAACTGGCGCGCCTGGAAAAGCTAAAGCCTGCGCAAGTACTGTCGAGAGGAGGAGGGACAAGGCCACCTACCAAGCAACGGATCTCGGCCAACCCTCCACCTATAAATAGAGAAGGATGAAGACGAAGATAAGTAGAACACTACTTGAGCATTGAGCTGGATGCTCGCTTCAAGGCAGTAGAGCCTTTGGACAGCCTAATGTTTTCTGTCAAAGAGAGGGAGAAGCAGTGTCAATACTTGCTCGATGAAATTTCAGCTAAAACGGCAGAAATCGTGCTATCCCAAGAGCACGTTTTTGCGGAGCGAGCTGAGCGGATGCTCCATGCCGTCTACAACAGATTTACCGAACTCCACCAATCCATCAGCGGAAAGGTGATTATCTCCACCCCGGCAGTCTTGATGATGCCAAAAAGGGGGAAGATACTGTACAAAGTAAGGGGGAAACAATCAAAGAAAGGAAGGAAGAAGGAGGAAGTGGTGAAGTTGTGAGAAGGATTGAAGCTGGTAGCTTGATCGAAGGAGGAAGTGGAAGTGGAGTTGGAGAAGAGGATGAGTGATTGGTGTCTAGATGTTAGGTTTTTCATTATGTTTTCGTGTCCTTTTTCATTGTGTTTTTGTGTCTTTTCGTTTGTCTTTGGCTATGAATTGGTTGTTTGGAGTTTTTGGTACTTGTAGGATGAAAAGGGCGGAAACGAGAAGAAAACGAGAAGAAAGGTTGTTGAGCAATCATTGACCTCGAGTTCTAACCTCTCATGATTTTATTGAAGATTCATTTTGGATGTAATGAAAGCATTATATCAAAGAGGGGTTCGATAGGAGCACATAGGCGAAAATGGAGGTCAATTTGGAGTTCGGATGAGGAAGATACGGCCGAAACAAGAGAGTCGCGCGCAATCGTCCAGTGCTTGATTTGGCCGATCGGCCAAGTCCTTCACAAATCTGGCCGATCGGCCAGATGTCAGCGTCCTGGATTTTGTTTCCTTATATAATTAGGTTTTCTTCCTATTATAAATACTAGTACTTTAGGACGAGTTTGTATCATCTTTCATGGACTTTTACCTTAGTTTTAGCTCTAGTTTAGCATTCAAATATTTTAGTTTAGTTTTCTTTTGTTCGATCCGGATCGTTACTTCGTTCTTCAATTAATTCAAGTTTTTACTTAGTTCTTCGTTCTTCGTTTAATCTCGTAAGTTCTTTATTGCTTTCTTTTATTTGATTTAATTGCTTCCTAGTTCCTTAGATTTAGTTCTTAATTGCTTAGTTTATTTTCATTCGTTCGTTTTCAAGTTCTTTGTTTAGATTCATTTTTCCTAGTTTTCGATTACTTCGTTTTCCAAGTTCTTAGAATTAGATTTATTTACTTTAATTTCCAGATTTAGTTTAATTCACGTCTAGATTCGTTTTTGTTTCTTTCGTTGCTTTCTTTATTGCTTTCTTTACAATTCTTGCCTAGGTAGTTTAATCGTTTTATTTTAGTTTAATTCTTAGATTTATTTCTTGCTTTCTAGATTAGTTATTTACTTGCTTTGATTTACTTGCTTTGATTTATTTTATTGCCTAGGATTTAAACACAAAAAACCCCAAATTCTCTTTACTTGCTTTCTTAGTTTTAGGCTAGATTAGGTTGTTTGCTACACGATTATTTGCCCTGCAAAGTTTTCCTTGAGATTCGACATTGGGTTTTTACTTACTAAGTACTAGGATAGATTTCGTTCTATTGCGAACACTTTTTGGTGAAACAAATTTTGGCGCCGTTGCCGGGGAAAACTTTAGGCTATTCAATTGTGTAGTATTTTCTTTTTATTATTTTTATTTTTATTTTTGTTAGATTTCTTTTCCCTTCCACTCGGTGCGTTTAATCCGTTTTGTTGAGTGTTGTGTATGCTAGGTCGTCGAAGTCTCTAAAGGAAGTTGACACCTCACATCGACGACATCAATAGGAAGAAGGCGCTCTTAACCGCGAAGAAGGAAGAAGAAGACGAGAGCTCGAAGCAATGGCACAAAATAAATGGAGAAGTCGCACCGTGGCTGCATCAAAGCATGCCGACAACGTTCTCGGCTTGCTCGAAAGAAAGGAAAAGACAAAGTGCTTGAAGAGCCTCGCAAGCCACAAGCTGGGAAGCTGCTAGCTTCTTCTATAGCTGCCCATCCTGTTGTTTCTACCGTACTCACCAAGAAGCAAACGGAGGAACAAATTACAGCAGATGAAGCTCTTGCCATGGCTCTGCATCAAGAGTTTAATCAGAGAGAGATATCCCAAGCCGGCGCTACAGGTTCATCATTTCAAGCGCCCGCTACAACTGCTGCACTCGCTACAACTGCTTCCCTCGCTTCGACAACTGTTGGCGCCGCTTCCACCAGCCTAGCGATCATTCCTTCTGCCCATGCAGAAAAGAAGCAGATGCCGCCCCCACCACCTCCTGCGCCTAAAACTCACTTAAAGTGCACTGCACCGGAATCAAGAAAGGAAGATCCTGCGGCTAAGCGCCAAAGGACAGTTGCTGCAAAGTCCAGTCGCATGGAGAGAAGGAGGAGGAGTGAAGAGGGAAGGAGGAAGCATGCGGAGAAGGAGGAGAGGCTGAAGCTTGCCAGGATAAAAGTAGTGGAAGGAAGGATTGAGTCCCACTGGGATGAAGTGAGGCTCATCCAATTTGCCATCTCGAGGAGTTCATACATTCCATTCACGCCCGAAGAGTCGGAGGCTTGCCAAACCCAAGCAATAATCGACACTTGCAGGGTTACACTCAAAGAGATGACATATTCCAAACGCTACTCTGTGGATGAAGTTTATTTTATCCGCAAGCGAGTCAACAAGAAGCTGCCACAATTCAATTCTGCTGCTGGTGCACAATTTCGCAAAATTATGGAAGAATTGACGAGCAGAACGGAGGAGGAACTGGTAGTGAGAAGGGGAAACCATCCCGATGCTTGGGAGATCGAAGACTTCATCTCCAGTGACCTTCTTGAGATGTGGCTCATCTGCAAGGAAAGATATATCAAAGATTGAGTGCTCAAGATTGGATGCTCTCAATAACCTTCTATGTCATTACAATGAGGAGCTACGTCAGAAAATCTTCACTCTAGTTGAGCTTGCTGATCCCAAGCCCATCATTGTCAAAGTGCCGGCAGTGACTGAATTTCCAATGCCACTCCTACCAAACTCAAGTGTTTCGAATAGAAGGATCATTGAAGATGAGGTTGATGAAGCTCTGAGATTGGAGAGAAGCTTCAGGCCAAACTAATACAATGACAAGACTATGGAGGAGAAGGTCCTTTCTGCATACTTTTTGGAAGAGGAGAAAGAGGAGAAGGATGAGAAGGAAGAGAACGACAAGTCTGCTGAAGATCTTTGAATTCATATCTATCTTGTGAACTGTCTTGTGCATCTATCATATTTATTTTTCTGTCAATTTGTGTCGTTTACAAGCTTTGTGAATGACTTACCTTTATGCTACAAAACTCAACGCTATAACCGAAAAAAAAGGGGAAAGGAACTTAAATGAAAATTTTCAAACAAGCCTGCAAAGGAAGCAGTCGCTTGAAGTTCTTTCCACGGTTAGATAGGCTAGAAAATTTAGTCTCTAGTATTAAGTTGGGTTTTGGCATCATCAAAAAGGGGGAAATTGTTGGGAATTGTTAAGGATCCATGTTAAGGGGAACTCATATGGGACACTTTGAAGTGAGTGTAAATTTATTTTGATTTGATCCCAAAACCCCAAGTATCCTATTCCCAAGCGACCCAATTTGATGTAGAATAGGTTAAAAAATTTTCTAAGCCTATACTGTTAGGAAGGCTCTATTTTTGCTTTAGTTACTTAGATTGAAGACTGCGGGATTTTAAAGTGCAGACCACTCGCTTGAGTAGGTTTTCCAAGCGAAGCAAGTCTAGCGAGCCAAAGTGAAGCGTGCCGAAGAACAGCGAAGCGAAGCGAGCGCTACAGTAGATTCAAAGCGAGTCAACTAAAGCGAAGCAAAGCAAGTGCTACAGTGAAAGATGAAGCGAGTCAATGCGGAGTCAATAAATACTAAAAGCGGACACTCGGGAAATTTATTTTCCAATTACACGCTACAGTATGACTTTGAAGCGACTCACTTGAAGCGGACGCTACATTTCTAAAGCAAAGCGAGCCCCTACCTAACAGATTGCGACAGCCCAATTCCCGCTCCGAATTTGAACTTTAGTCAAACTGAATATCATCGCATTGAATGCAAGATCTCCACATGTCGAATGAGGAGAGGAGTAGCGAAGTTGACTGCTAGGCCGACAAAGGCGCCGCTACAGTACTGGCTCGCTCCAGTTACTGTTATATTTGTAACTTAGCCATTTTTGGCAAAGAGTCAAATTGGCGCGCCTGGAAAAGCTAAAGCCTGCGCAAGTACTGTCGAGAGGAGGGACAAGGCCACCTACCAAGCAACGGATCTCGGCCAACCCTCCGCCTATAAATAGTGAAGGATGAAGACGAAGAGAAGTAGAACACTACTTGAGCATTGAGCGCCTACTGCAAACAAACATTCCCAGCTTTCAAGCATTCTTTCGAGTCTTTGTTTCCAAGTGTTCTCCAAGTTTCAGTCCCATCGAAACTCGTCTTCGCAACCTTCACACTTAGAGTACTAAGCCTACTTCATATCCAAGCTTAGAGAAGAGCTCTAGCCTACTTTACACTTACTGTAAAGAGCTCTTCATTACTGTGTCTGTCGAAACAGAAAACCCTAACCCTAAAGTTCAGTTAGGTTTTGTGTTCGTCGTAGTAAGGTTGTTTTCGATCCAAGGCTCTACTTTCCTCGATAGTAGAAGCCTCGATCATAGAGTCTAGATCCATGCTTACACTTTCCTCGTTTGTGTGAAGCTCGATCGAAGCTTAGGTTGTAAGGAGAACCCGTAATCTCCCTGTCGTCGAACTGAAGCGAGTGAAGTTTCCAGTCCAGTTTAGGTTTTGTGTGGTGAACCCGTAATCACCCAGTCGTCGTCAGATCCAAGCAAGTGAAGCCCGATCTTGACATAGGTTTTTGAAGAACCCGTAATCTTCAAAGTTCTTGAGTGAAGAGAACTAGTTGCCTAGTGCAACAAGTGGACGTAGGAGCTTTATCTCCGAACCACTATAAATCGCTGTGTCGTATCTCTAACCCTAATCTCTCTATTCAGTTTACTGCTTTGATTATCCATTGCATAAGCATACTAAACAAACTTAAACTGCATTTTCAATTACTTAGGAAAGATTAGCTCACCGAATTTCCGCATCTTGAGTAAAGTCTCACTCTTGATCAAGCATTTGCTTAGGTCAAGAGAACTGCGTATACTGTAGATCCAGTCTTTGACTAGGTCTTAGTTCTCAAGCGAGCACTTTACTTAAAACTCTGAGTTTGAGGGAAAAGAAGTTGAAAAACTTCAACCCCTCTACGTGTTTTTCCTCTTACAAACCAGGACCAACAAAATCCATCAACACCAATGAATTGTAACTGGATAGCCTCATGCTCCACCACAGTCTCCTCAGAAAAGGCTTTGATGAGGCTGAATATTTTGAAATATTCCATTCCCCAATAAGCGACATAGGTAAGGAAATTGGCCGCTTGCTTGATGAAATCATCTGTCATCTGGACAGAAGGGTACCTCTTCTTCACCTTCTCCACTGATCTTTCCCATGCCTCTTAGTAACGTTCAAGAGCTTTGGCTTGGGGTGTTATGGTGGTGGTTTCATGGGCTTTTTGTGAGGGAATGGTTTCTTGTATCTGCGATTCTACTCTTTGTCTTCCCTTATTGGTGACCATCTCTATTTTACAGTCATGGATTCTACGAAGCTGGGTATGGGGCAAAAAATTCGTGAAAAATTGTTGAAGAGGATGGAACAGGCAAGAGATGATAGTCTCAATTCTACTTTGTCACCAGGTGATACCTCTACTAGGGCATTCATAGAGCCCGAGGGCTATAACCTTTCCCAGGAAGTTCTCCGGGAGGCAGAAACTGCCAAGCCCTGATTGAAGCCTTTCTTTCTGCATCTAGTCGCCTCCAACCGACCAACTTCATCTTCTCCTATTCTTATTGACGTGGATGCCTGTACCTCCACTCTGGTTGTCCTAGAGCCTCACTCTCCTTCCCTCAAAAGGAAAAGTGACTCTCCTTCTTCCTCAGTTATGAAGAAGAGTAAGATATTGGAGGACCCTCTCTCCGCCCAGGCATTAAACCTAGAACACACTACAAGAAAAATAGTATTCAGTGACGACAATATAATTGACAACCATGTTTTCGTCACAACAAACATACATGTAGTGACAATATTTTTGGTTGTCACAAAAAGAAGTATCAGTTACAAACTTCATTGTTGTCAATGATTGTCGTCACAATATGTTAGTGACGATCATATTTCTGTTACTACAAACATACATATAGTGATGAGATTTTTGTATATCACAAAAAATTAAATAGTCACAAATTACAATGTTGTCGGTGCTTACTGTCACTATATGTTAGTGACAATCATAAATTTATCACTACAAACGGACTTTTATCCACAATAATTTATCTTGTCACAAAAAAATTAACAGTGACAAATTGTTTTGTTGTCAGTGATTAATCGTCACTATAAGAAATTGATCTTTTAGCCACATACAAATTAGCCATACATAATATAAATACCAATCGTTCATATGTATATATTATCAGATTAATATGTTTATATTGAATTCATTTAGTTTTGGAATCTTATTCAGTTAAAGCAAAGGAAAATAAAACGAAATGTTCACGAAAAAATAAAAAGAATTAATCTGAAATCTTAAATGAAATTAAATGAACGGTTGTTGAATATTTTTTTTATAAAGCTTAAAAAAAAACCCACAACAACAAAAATAAACGGTGTAAAATTTTCACTATCCTGCTAAACAATTTTTTAATTTTTGTTAGTTGTGGGCGACAGTTTTCCTTTTCTCCCACTATCACATTACTTCCACCACGTTTCAATAATTTCATCTCTCTCTCGTCTCTTATTAATTAGCACTATATAAGACCGTATCATATTTGTGTGCGCTAGTTGGTGTGTTTTTTTTTTTTTTTTTTTTTTTTTTTTTTTTTTATTATATCAGAAATTTGCTTTTAGGAATAAGTTGAAGTATGAGTCTCCGGGATATGGTATTTTGATGCTGTAGTAATTTGATATTATTGGTCACGCTGGCTAACTTTTTAGGAATTTTGTGAAACATGTGGCAGGTGTGCTTGTGTCGGCATCGAGCAAGTCGAGAGCTTTCGGAAAAAGAAACCAAAGTATCTTTATAAGGGAGGTGCTTGCTTATTTTTGGATCCGAAGCAAAGTAGCCAAGAATGATACTGGTGGTTCGAGGTGAAATTTGATAGGGTTCAACTAAGCAAGGCATCATCTATATTGGAGATTTGGAGTTTAGATTTGTTTATCTTGAGGTGAAATTTGATAGGGTTCAACTAAGCAAGGCAACATCTATACTGGAGATTTGGAGTTTAGATTTGTTTATCTTGTTGCTCAATGTTGGGTAGAATATTATCTCCCGTGTTGAATTGAGATAGTAGATGAGAGCTAGTAGCTATTATAGCAATATTTAATTGTATCTCTTTCGTTGAATATAGTTAATTATCATTCATTTTACCGTTCTTATATATATATAAATACATTGTATTTGTTGTATTTAATTTCGATATTAGTTAGTTGATGTTTGTACGATAAATGAAACATAATTAAATACATTATTGTTGATACAAATTTCAAATTATCTCAATTAAAGAAAATATAGAAAATATTCTTGTATTTAATTAGTGAAAAATGATTACTCAAACGCATGATAAATATGAAGTACATATATTATAGCAAAAATATATTTATTCACACGTAAAAGATACATTTAGTAACACATATAAGTGTAGGTAAATGTTTATAAGTGTGGGTAATACTTTTCCTCTACATAATTATAACCACATATGGTAGATACAGTTAGAGCTGTCAAACTTGGCCCGACCTAATGGGCCGGCCCGACCTACCCGAAGTTTAGGTTGGGTTGGGCTCTAGAAATAGAGGCCCAGAAAAACCCGGGCCTAATTAGCCCGACCCGGCAGGCCGATGGGCCTTTACGGGCTTAGGCCAAAAAAAGCCCGAGGCCCATGGGCTAATAGGGCCCGTTATGAAAAGTGAAAACCCTATTTTTTTTCTTCTGCGTCTACCTGCCGTATACAACATAATACATATATAACTACAGTAATATAGGTCTTCTGGTATTCCTCTTTCTTCTTCAACGTATCAACTCTACAGCAGTTCTTGCAATTTCTAAGTACGATCAAAGCTATTAATTGTGTGAGATTTATTGGCCCCAACAATTTCAAAAAAGGTATTTATATTATTATTTATTGAAATATATTCAACCATTGGTTTTTGAACTGTGAATTCAACTCAATTGTTGCTACGTGTAGATTGCAAATTGATAAGAGGTTTTAATAATTAAAAAATGGATGGTGAATGATTATAAGATTGAAACGAAAAGTTTTTATATACATATTAATATATATATATATGCATGCAGACATGCAGTTGTGCATATAGTTTCAATATGATTGTCCTTCTGTATTATTTTATATAACTCTTTGATAACAGTATGTAAAAGGAGACGATTTAATTGATGCAAACTTTGTCAGTAATATTTATGCAATTATTTTAGAGAATAACGATAATGATTATGCTATATTTATTATTTTACAAGTATATTATATTAATACAATGTAATTTTTGGTCACATACTCACAGAATGGACAATACTCAAAATTTAGAAGATATGGATGATGAGATACAAGTGTTGGAAACTCCTACTTCTAAGAGCACCCCAGGTACTAATGTCTCTATTGATCCTCATAGTACAATTGGTCAGTGCAAAGGCAAGAACAATAGGGAAGATGATAGTCAAAATAGAGATGGAGGAGATGCTAAGAAATTGAAATCTGATGTTTGGGTTTATTTTATGAAGGTTGGACTAGTAGATGGGGTACAAAAATGTAGGTGCAATTGTTGTGGAAAGTTTTATACTTGTAGAAGCACATCTGGCACTAATCACTTGAGGCGTCATTTTCGTGGGTGTTTTAAAACTCCTAAGTTTCATAATGCGGGTGCTCTCTTGGATAACCAGGCTACACTATTGAAGAAGTGGAAATTTGATTCTAAGGCATATCGTGATGCATTGGCTAGGTGTATTATTAAGCATGATCTTCCATTTAGTTATGCAGAGTATGTCGGGGTTAGTGAAGTGAATATGATCTTGAATCCTGAATTCAAACCCGTTAGTAGAAACACGGCGAAAAATGACTGTATGAAAGTGTTTCGGGCTGAAAAGGAGAACTTAAGGAGTTTGTTAGCTAGTCATCGTGGACGGATTTGTTTGACGTCTGATGTATGGACTGCTGTGACTGCAAGAGGTTATATGAGTGTAACTGCACACTATATTGATGCAAAATGGAAGTTAAACAATAAGTTGCTTTCGTTTTGTGAGTTAGATACCCCACATTTTGGTCTTGAATTATCAGGAAAATTGTTGGGAGTGCTTAAGGATTGGGGGATAGAATCAAAATATTTTCACTCACCTTAGATAATGCAAGTGCTAATGATAACATGATAAAATGTTTAAAGGATAGGTTAAATTTGCAAAATGGTTTGCTTTGTCAAGGTGACTTCTTTCACATAAGATGTAGTGCACACATTTTGAACTTGATTGTTCAAGAGGGTTTGAAGGCAGTGGATGATGCTTTGAAAAGAATTAGAAATAGTGTTAAATATGTGAAAGCATCGGATGGAAGATTGAGGGAGTTTCAAAAGTGTGTTGAAGAGGTGCACTTGAGTAATGTTGGTGGGAGTTTTTTGAGATAGATGTGTCTACTAGATGGAATTCCACATACATGATGCTTGAGAGTGCTATAACATATCGTCGTGCATTCACCAGTTTGAGCTACAACGATACGAATTACAAGCATTGTCCTACAAATATAGAGTGGGAAAGAGCAGAGAGGATTTGTTCGTTTTTGGCCCCATTTTACACTATTACCAATTTGATATCCGGATCGTCGTATCCCACCTCAAATTTATATTTCATGCAAATTGCAACAATAGAGATGCAGTTGAATGAACTTGTGAAATCTGAAGATGAGGTGATCAAAGATATGGCGTCTAGGATGAGAGTGAAATTTGATAAGTATTGGGACTCATACTGTAATACTCTTGCATTCAGGTGTATTCTTGACCCAAAAGGAAAGATGAAATTCTTGACATTCTGCTTCAAGAGACTCTACCCAAATGATTATGAACAAAGGGTAAAGATTGTAAGAGATTCTTTATATAAGCTTTTTGGTGAATATGAAAGGTTGGAATAACATCAACCTCAGTCGAGGGCTGCTCACAAAGTTCATCATTTATGCCCATGACTTCGACTGCTCAATCCATTCTTGATGTAAGTATTATCTTATTAATAGCTTTAATCATATTTATTCATGCATTTTTAAGTGCTACTGATTTAAGTTTATTTTGCTTCTAATTTAACTTTTGAACATGTTTATATTTTTATTCTTTGACTCAGGAGTATAATCTTGAATTGATTCAAGAGAATTCAAATGAAGGTAAATTTGAGCTTGATTTATACTTGGATGAAAGATCAGTTGTTGGAGAGGCCACAGATGCCATTGAATATTGGAAAATCAATGCTACTCGATTCCCTCGATTATCAATGATGGCTTGTGATATTTTGAGCATTCCAATAACAACAGTTGCTTCAGAGTCTACATTTAGCATTGGTGGTCGTATCCTGCACAAGTATAGAAATTGTCTGCTTCCGGAAACTGTACAAGCACTCATTTGTACTCGCAATTGGTTGCATGGCTTCGAAGATTCTAAAGATCTAGGTAATGACTTGCAAAAGTCTAACTGCATAATTTGCTGTTTTTGTGTATGTCATATTGCTTATATAATTTCCTTTTAATTTTGGTATACAGAGATGCAAGAGGTAGAAGAAATACAAGTGTTAGAAGAAGATTCAAATTTGCATGAAGTTTGAAGATTTGCATAATCCATTAGTCAAGCTTCGTATTTTTCATTTTGGTGGTTACTTAAGCATTGACTTTTCTTTAGTTTTTCTTAATTAATTTTTGCTTGTGGAACATGGATAGTAGGATTTGAGTTTTTCACTTGGACGTTGTAGGATTTGAGTTTTTATTTATTCCATAAACATTTATCTTTTTTATTGTGCTAGTATCTTTTTTATGCCATATAATAATTTTTGTTTGTGTTAAAAAAGAAAATATATATATATATATATATATATATATATATATATATATATATATTATGGGCCGGGCTAGCCCGACAGCCCGACAGCCCATAAAAGGCCAGGCTGGGCTGGAATTTTAAGAGCCCGAAAATTTATGGGCCGGCCCGACCCGGCCCATTTTTTAACTCTTAGCCCGCTGGGCCAGGCTGGGCTGGCCCGGCCCGATCTTTTTGACAGCTCTAGATACAGTAACAATAATGATGTGTGACTAAAGTTCTTAGATTTTTTGACAAACAAACTATGTCGCAATAAATTTGAACAACAGTGACGAACATTATGTGTCACTATAAAAATGAAATATAGTGACATTAGTATTACGTCACTGAAAGACTATTTTTACAGTCAACTTTGTTTGTTACTATAAAAAATAATATAGTGACAATATTTTTATCGTTGTTGCTAGAAGGGTTTGTGACGGTATCTATAACGACAACTACAAAAGTCGTCACAAAGTACTTTTAGTGATGATTTTAGGATATATAGTGACGAAAACCGTTGTCACTGAATGCAGTTTTTCTTGTAGTGTGATAGGGTGTATTTTTACCCTATTTTCTAAGTGTTATATTATCGTTTTCTTGTCTTATTCTGATAGTTTAGCTCATGATTTATATTGGTTATGTTATTTCGAGCTAGATTACGCTTTTGGGTTGTTTTGAGTGTTTTTAGGGCTTTTTGAGTCGAGAAAACCCAAGGTAAGACAAGAGGCGATGAAACCAAGGAAGAGATGAAGTATTGATCCCAAGTTTTGACTTTTCACGATTTTGTAAAAGAGTTATTCTGGAAAAGTGGAAGCATAGTATTGAAGAGGAGTTCGATAGGAGCATGTAGGCGAAAACGGGGGTCAATTTGGAGTTCGGACGAGGAAGTTACGGCCAAAACAAGAAAGACGCGCGCAGTCCCAGCCAACCAGCATTGGAGCGCTCGCTCCAAGGTGTTGGAGCGCTCGCTCCGTGTCAGACGGGATTTTCTCTAAAAGGCTATTTTTGACTTTTTCTTGGTTTCCTTGTACAATTAGGTATTGGATGTAAACTTCTACCCTATAAATACCTCTAAACCTATCATTGTAAAGCCAACAACATAGAGCCAACATTAGTCCTACATTCTTTAGATTAGTTTTTATTCTTTTCTCCATACTTTTATACTTTAGATCTAGATTTATTTTATGTATGAAGACAATTGAAGATTGAAGATTTATCAAGATTCAAGAGTTTTTCTATCCCTTTCTTTTTACTTTATGTTTTTAATTATGTTTATTCTTCCTTCTACCTTTCTTTTAATTATGTCTAGCTAATTTCTTTTAGTTGATTTTAGGGTTTGAATGCCTAATTGAATTTATGTGAGTGTTTTTGTTTACAATTAGCCTTTCAATCTAGATGCATGTTTCATGGTGCTTATTCTCATGCATAGTTAACTGGCCATTAATTGTGTATGCATAATTATGTGTTTATGCCTTGATAGGGTAATTGCATAATAGTCTCATGAATGCATGATATGATAGTTTGATTTTCTTGATTGATAATTGAATTATTATATGTTTATATATAATTGATTTGGTGTCTTAGTTGAACCTAGTTGATTTTATCATTGATACTTGTTCTATTTTGCACTTGATTTGATTCTTACAATTCGAAAGAATATTAGGATCTTGTTAGGTGACAACTTGCATTGCTTTAATTAGGGTGTAGGTTATTTTTGCATGTATCACATCTAGATTGGATTAAATTGGTTAATTGTATGCATTAATTACTTGCTTAGATTTGATTAGGTAGGCTTCCCTAGAATCAACACTTTTCCTTATTTGAGTTTTATCCTTATTTGTTTATTTTCCTTATTTGCTTATTTGCCTTATTTGTTTAATTGTTTATTTATTTGTTTTCTTATTTGTGTTCTCTTTTATTTATTTTATTTATTTGCCTAGGATTATAATACCACATTCTTATACTCTTAAAAGCTTAAACATCAGTTTAATTCTAAAGTAGAGGTACTGTGTGTGGTTTCGACACATCAATCCCTGTGGATACGATACTCGTATTTATTCTATACTATACCTATTTTTGTGTGGTAAAAAATAGTGCGATCAAATTTTAGCGCCGTTGCCGGGGATTGATTAGATTTCACATAGATATTTCGAAATAGGATTAATAGGTGATTTAGGCACTTTTATTTTTCTGTTTTTATTTGATTGATCTAACGTTTTCTTGGTCTTATCTTTTGCTTCGAAGGTAGTGAAGAAGGATCAAGAAGAAGTTGAGATTGATCAATCACCACCATCCACCATGGGAGATCCACAACCGAAGCGAACTCTCAAAGATCGGTACTATCAACTCTACCCTGAAGAAAGACCCTTGGAAGAAAAGAAGGAGATGTCAACTGACGACTTGATTCGTCAATACATGGCTCAATCGGAGGCAAGGATGGCGCAACAAGATGTGAAGTTGAGGACATTGGAGATTACTCAATCTACTTTGAGCAACAATTTGGGGAGTTGCATCAATGCCTTGACCAAGCAAATGCAAATGTTGGAGATGCAAATTAGTCAACTAGCCAACGCTCAAGGAAGAGTCGAAGATTTGGGAGATGGAAGCAATTCGGAGGCGGAAACGGAGGAGATGAGTAGACAAGAGACGAATCGAGGACCTCTCGATACCTCTCTCGATCGAGAGGCCTATCGAGAGGTCAATACTGGAGTACAGAATACCCCTCTCGATACCCCTATCGATCGAGATGGGGATCAAGACCTTTTCAACGAGGAGCTTCAAGATGACCCTCTCGACACCTCTCTCGATCGAGAGGTTGGTCGAGAGGCTGCCCAAAAAAGTCAGAATGTTCCTCTCGACACCTCTCTCGATCGAGAGGGGGGTCGAGAGGTCCCTCTTTCGATCGAAACATGCGATTTCTTCTCTGATGGTCTTTCCCTTCGATATTTGTTCGATCCGACGCCCGATGAAGAATCCATACGCACTAGAGGAGCAGTTGAAGATTTTCGTGTTCGAGTTCGAGGGTTCGACTTTCCGACCGACTTCGTGATTGTGGAGATGAAGGAAGACGTCAAACAACCACCGATTTTGGGACGTCTGTTCTTAGCTACGAGTGGAGCTTGTTTTGACGTGGAAAGTGGTGATCTCATATTTCGAGTGCACGGAGAAGAGCTCAAGATTTCAGTTTTAGGAGCAAAAAGAAGGAAACTCGAAGATGGGGGAGAAAAGAACTTTCATTTTTATCCACCTTGATAAGAGGTATCGTCGGGCTAAAGACGTTAAACGTAGCACTTGTTGGGAGGTAACCCAACTCTATCTTTAATTTTCAGTTTTTGTTTTATTTGTTTTTGTTTTTGTTTTTCTTCGAGTCTTATCTTTTATTAAGCTTTTTATCCAAGAATTTTCGAAGCTTGTGAGTTGTAGGTTTTCTCGACGAGGTTTCGACTAAGAGGAGAAGATCGATAGTAAGCTAGCTTCGGTGAAAGGTACGCTCGTTAACTTATCCACTTCTTCCTTTTGAAACTTATTCCTTCATCATGATTCGAAATAAGTTTGGGGGAGGGGGAAGCGTGGTTTCGTTAACTCGTTCCTATGTGCTTCGTTATGTTTATATCTTGGGTAGTAGTTTAATTTTGGATATTAGTAGAGTTCTTTAGGAGTTTAGATGATTGAGTCAAGCATGATTTATGAGTATAATTGAATTTTGCCAATGATAGCATGATTTTCTTTGAATAATTGATTGATATTATGTTTGGAACCTTGGTGGAGATTATGCATGTGTGTGATGAAATTTGATTATGCTTTGATTTTGGGAAACGTTTTGTTATAACCCGTGAGGTTTTGAGCCTTTGGTGCATATTTATGCCTATTTTCTCTAGTGAGAGTATCATACATGTATTTGTACTTCTAGAACTTGCCTTTGTTCTCCATCGAGACTACATATGTGTGTAGGAATTTAGAAGTGATTTTAGGCCATCTTTTGTTAGCCACATCTTTCCTAAACACTATCCTTTACATATACTCCTTTGCTAGCCACTTTTGAGCCTTTATAACCGTTTGTTTCTTAACCGGATGAAAGGAGGTAAAGGAGGAATTATGGGTATCTTGGGAGTTGTTTTGTTAGGGATTATGTTTGGAGAAGTTGTCTTTTTAGTAAGCTCCTTTGAAAGAAAGGAATTTTAGATCCCTATAAGCTCTAGAAAAAAGAAGAAAAAAAAAAAGAGTATGAATAAAGGACTTAGAAAAGGAGTTTGGAAAAGAAATATATATATATATATATATATATATATATATATATATATATATATATATATATATATGAGTCCTTGTTCAAAAGAAAAAAAAAAGAAAAGAAAAGAAAAAAGAGCATAAAGGGATGGATAGAATTTTTAGTAATTTGGGAGTTGAATAGAAGAAGATTAAGAGGAGATAAGGTTGATATATGAGAACGAGTTGATGAGTAGAAGGTGGAGTTATATCCATACTAGTTTGGAGTTGCTAAAAGGTTGGTACTTGGAGACGTCTAAGTCACTTAGCCTATATTTTCCCTACCCTAAACCAATGTGCCTACATTACAACCCTGAAAAAGACCTAATTGATCTTAGTTCTTACGTACAATCAAGTGGTGGAGATGTTGAGATAAAGGGCAATCCTATGGTAAGTCTTTTGCATTGTATTGATTATGAGTGAGCCTATACACTTTAATTCTTTCATTGTGAGTTGAGAGTTCACTTATACACTTATATCTTCACATGTCTTGAGTGAGTTTCCCTTATTGAAGCATGATTTGATTTTGTTGTACTTTCGTAGAGTCAAAACTTTGAGGTTGCTTATATGATGTTGATTAATGTTTCTTTGAAGATCTATGAGGCCCTTAGAGTTCATTATGCTTGTATATTGTGTTTGCTTGATTTGTCTATTCTTTAGATTTAGTTTATTGTTCGGGACGAACAATGTTTAAGTTTGGGGGTTTGATGGGGTGTATTTTTACCCTATTTTCTAAGTGTTATATTATCGTTTTCTTGTCTTATTCTGATAGTTTAGCTCATGATTTATATTGTTTATGTTATTTCGAGCTAGATTACGCTTTTGGGTTGTTTTGAGTGTATTTAGGGCTTTTTGAGTCGAGAAAACCCAAGGTAAGACAAGAGGCGATGAAACCAAGGAAGAGATGAAGTATTGATCCCAAGTTTTGACTTTTCACGATTTTGTAAAAGAGTTATTCTGGAAAAGTGGAAGCATAGTATTGAAGAGGAGTTCGATAGGAGCATGTAGGCGAAAACGGGGGTCAATTTGGAGTTCGGACGAGGAAGTTACGGCCAAAACAAGAAAGACGCGCGCAGTCCCAGCGAACCAGCATTGGAGCGCTCGCTCCAAGGTGTTGGAGCGCTCGCTCCGTGTCAGACGGGATTTTCTCTAAAAGGCTATTTTTGACTTTTTCTTGGTTTCCTTGTACAATTAGGTATTGGATGTAAACTTCTACCCTATAAATACCTCTAACCTATCATTGTAAAGCCAACAACATAGAGCCAACATTAGTCCTACATTCTTTAGATTAGTTTTTATTCTTTTCTCCATACTTTTATACTTTAGATCTAGATTTATTTTATGTATGAAGACAATTGAAGATTGAAGATTTATCAAGATTCAAGAGTTTTTCTATCCCTTTCTTTTTACTTTATGTTTTTAATTATGTTTATTCTTCCTTCTACCTTTCTTTTAATTATGTCTAGCTAATTTCTTTTAGTTGATTTTAGGGTTTGAATGCCTAATTGAATTTATGTGAGTGTTTTTGTTTACAATTAGCCTTTCAATCTAGATGCATGTTTCAAGGTGCTTATTCTCATGCATAGTTAACTGGCCATTAATTGTGTATGCATAATTATGTGTTTATGCCTTGATAGGGTAATTGCATAATAGATCTCATGAATGCATGATATGATAGTTTGATTTTTTTGATTGATAATTGAATTATTATATGTTTATATATAATTGATTTGGTGTCTTAGTTGAACCTAGTTGATTTTATCATTGATACTTGTTTTATTTTGCACTTGATTTGATTCTTACAATTCGAAAGAATATTAGGATCTTGTTAGGTGACAACTTGCATTGCTTTAATTAGGGTGTAGGTTATTTTTGCATGTATCACATCTAGATTGGATTAAATTGGTTAATTGTATGCATTAATTACTTGCTTAGATTTGATTAGGTAGGCTTCCCTAGAATCAACACTTTTCCTGATTTGAGTTTTATCCTTATTTGTTTATTTTCCTTATTTGCTTATTTGCCTTATTTGTTTAATTGTTTATTTATTTGTTTTCTTATTTGTGTTCTCTTTTATTTATTTTATTTATTTGCCTAGGATTATAATACCACATTCTTATACTCTTAAAAGCTTAAACATCAGTTTAATTCTAAAGTAGAGGTACTGCGTGTGGTTTCGACACATCAATCCCTGTGGATACGATACTCGTACTTATTCTATACTATACCTATTTTTGTGTGGTAAAAAATAGTGCGATCATAGTGACAGCTGAAGGAGCATCTCTCCCAATCTGAGAAAAGTAGAGAACAACTTCAAGTTGAAGTTCATCAGCTTCGAGGCTTCCTGCGAGATAAAGAGAAGCATTGTTCTACCCTTAGACAGAGTACGCTCTCCCTCTCTGAACGAATAAAGGAGCTTGAGGGAGCTTTGAAAGCTTCATCAGATAGAGTGGGGCTATTACAGGAGATCCACGCAACAGAAGTGGGACAGCTAACGCTTACTCATGAGCAGGAGCTAGCACGAGCCCGAACTTCCTCTTTTACCGAAGGGAGAAGGGCGGGGATGAACCAGGGCATTTCCTCTGGTATTAAAGATTGTAGGTCTAACCTATTGATGACCCCTCATGGTCAGGCTTCCCTAGATTCTCTGGTTAAGCGTCTGCCAGAGGCTTATCTCCAATCTCAAGATTTTTGGCTTCGAATGTTCGACCCTCTCACCGAATCGACAGTTTCTGCCATCTTTGAATGCTGCCGGCAGCTAGGCATTCCTGAGCGCGCAGCTACCATCAACGCAGGGCCCATAGTAAGGATGTTTGACACAGAGCCTGAATCTCTCCCGAGGAACCGCCTTGTTTCCCCTAAGGAGCCCTGGTTTATGCATGTGCTAAGAGAGGCGTCTCAGATCCTCCGCCAGCCTGCTGGGGTCTCGGAAGATCTCCCTCCCTGGGATGCTCCTTTATTTCCTTTTTCTCCTCTTAACACTATGGTTATGAGGTCTATGCGAAAGGCTTTCGACCAGGTGCCCTTTATTTTCCTTTATTTTTCATTGTTTTTAAAGTTTATTTATTATTTATCATCAGTCTTTTTCCTTATCAGGAACTGAGAGAAAGAAACATTCCAGGCCCATCTGCCCGCAGGGAAGGTATCTTCTTACTATCTTCTCCAAAAAAGGTGAAGGATGGCTCTGAAGAGGGGAACGCTCTAAAGATTCCGACGGACTCTCCCAAAGGCGGCCCCTCCATCTCTTCGGCTTTGGCTGCTATCGAGGAGTGGTGTTCTTCCTCCCATTCATCGAGCTCTGAGGATCTAGCTTCTGTCTCCGATCCTTCTCTTTAATCTTGTTGCTTTTGACGAGTTGTTTCAAAACAATTTACCTTTTTGGTGCTTGTGGTGGGGTACTTTTTTATGACCCTGAAATCGTGCTGGTGGGGTACGAACAATATTATTTCTTTCTGCTTTTGGCCAGGTGCATTTTAGGGCCTCGCTTTTGACATGCTTCTGCTACTTACTATCAGTTTAGAATATTATTATTCTATTTTTATGTTTATATGACTTCTTGCCTTGCTTTTATTTGCCATGTTCTTCCTGCTAAAGCATTTTGAGGTAATATAATACAGGCTAAAAGCATTTTAAGATAATGGAATACGAGTATTGGGATCTAGGGTATCCCCTACACCCCCCCCCCCCCCCCCCCCCCCCGTGAGGCGTAAGGAACCAAAGGAATTACTCCTCATTTTAGAGCTAACAACTTGCGAAACATACTGATTTAAAAATAAGGAGGCATGGTCCTGTGCCTTTCTCACATCAACTAATTATAAGATAAAAAGGTTTCAAGAATGAGTAGGGGTCATGATCCCATCGCATTTTTCTTCTTCCCAAGAACAACTCTTAGCTTTCCTTGCATATTTCGAAGGTATTACCTTTTCCCTTGCTTGTTGTCTCTTCAACATCCCTTTGATCTGACATTTCGGTTGAGCCATTGACTTTTGCCCTTGCTTTGGCCATCAAAGTTTCCCACTGCCCCTTCATAATCGGAGCGTGGCATGTGCTTGTTGTTTTAATTTCAAATCCTTTGCTTTCGTTGACCTGCTGGAGCGATTTCTTGTCTGGGCTTCTGGATAGTAGGAGCCTTTCAGAGGGATTGGTGCTGGCAATCAGCAAGTGCTCCATTGAAGTGGAGAGATTCTGGCTTTTTTCTGCCGGAGTCAAGGCCTTAAGCCTCTTTTCTTCAAGTTTCATTTTAGCTTTATCGCCAGCAGGCTCTGCTATCGGCCTTTTCCTGGCTTCTCCCGCCTGCACCGATTGGATGTAGCATTTTTGCGAGACCTTTTGATCTCCCGACACATGTCCCACTTGGCTTCCCACAGGGAATTTCATCATCAGATGGTAAGTGGAAACCACTGCTTGGAATGGGTTTAGGACAGTTCTCCCTAGGATAATATTATAAGAAGATGGTTGCCGCACCACCAGAAAGGTGACTAGCTTTGATACCCGCATAGGTCCTTCACCCAGGGTGAGCATCAAGTCGATTGACCCCGATGACGTTACAGGGTCTCCTGAGAAGCCATGCAGAGCCGTGGCCACTCCACTCAAAGGCTTCTGGAGACTCATTTGATTGAAACAGCTCTCAAATATAACATTAATTGCGGCCCCCGTATCCACAAAGACCCTTTGGACTTGATACCTTTCTATCTCCATTGTGATGACCAAGGCATCGTCATGTGGATGAGTTACCTTTTGATTATCTTCGGGTCCAAATGAAATTTCTGGTGGGGGTAAGCCTTTTTCGACCTTCCAGACCCCATGTGTTTCATGCATATGTAACTCTCTGGCAGATGCTTTTCTACTTCTGTTGGAATCTCCCATGGTTGGTCCTCCATATATCATTTTGATAACGCCCTTAGGCTCTGGTCCCTGGTTAACATCAGGTGATTTTTTAGGAGCTTCTTTGCGCCTTTAGTTCTGTTCTGTCTCCCTCTTGACGTATTCCAAGAGCTCTCCTTCTTGGATTAGCTTCTCGATGGCAATCCTTAAATTTCTGCAGTCATTGGTCGTATGGCCAAAGTCATTATGGAATTTGCAGAACCTTTCAGAAGGTGGATTCCTTGGTGGCTGCCTGTGTCCAGCGGGGATCTGGACCCCTGGTTTTTTCATAACCACTTCTAGTAAGTCAACAGGTTGCTTGATGAGCGGAGTAAAAGATCTCAGAAATCTTTCATTTTTATCAGTTTTCTTGGCATCTGGGGCTGGTCTTTTCCTTTCTTCCGGCTTCTTTTCCCTTTGAGAAGCCAGTTCGGCCCTCTTGCTGCTTAGGGCTTCTTCCATATGGATATACTTTTGAACTCTTGTCAATAGCTCTTCAAAAGAGGTGGCTTCCTTTTTGATGAGAGAAGCAAAGAACTGCCCCGGTTTCAAGCCATCTACACAGGCATGTACTTTTAGCTTCGGCTCTACTCCTGGTATTTCCAGGACAGCCTCGTTGAATCGTGTCATGTAGTCTCTCAGACTCTCGTTGGCACCTTGCTTGATGGTTGTCAGATGCAGAGAATTTCTGGTAGTTCTCTTAGCGCTGACGAACTGTTGGAGGAAAACTTCGCTCAGATCCATGAAGGAGTGGATAGAGGCTTTTGGTAGCTGTTTGAACCAATGTTGGGCGGTCCCTGATAGGGTTGTGAGGAATACTCTGCACTTGACACCCTCTGAATACTGATGGAGGAGGCACAAGCTCTCAAATTTCATCAAATGTTCTTCAGGGTCTCCCTTCCCTTGGTACTCGCAAGAGATTGTCTTGAAGTTGCTGGGAACATGATCAATTTGAATATCTACAGAGAATAGACTATTCTCATCGATATATAAGGAGAAAAGCTCCAACTTGTTTCTCTTACTCCTGTCATTTAGAAAGTGTTTATGGTTTTCTTCTTCATTTAGATTGCGAATTTCTCTTTCGCTTGCCTCTGTTCCCTTTGAGGTCCTTTCTGCAGCTTGCTTTTGCTCTTTTAGCCTTCTTACTTCTTTTGCTAGGAGCTTCATCTGCTCTTGTTGCTGGGCGTACTTCTTGGCCCATGTATTATTAGTATTCTCATTGAGGTTCCCTTCAATTTCCTCAGGTCCCTCATCATCTGGGGATTCTCAATCAGTAGAAAATCCCTCCTCTGTTTCATCCACTATGGGAGGCAACTTTGAGACCAGTTCTTGATTTGTGCTCGGGTTTATAGGTTTTTGCTTGTGCACTGTGGGGGTGCTCTTGCTTCCTCTACCCTCTTGGGTCTCACCCGAGGGATCTGAGATTTGAGGGTTTATTCCCAAGGTGTGAAGTCTTTTCTCGATAGCCCCTTCAACCACGCCTTCTACGAGCGCTTTCATTTGGAGGAGCATGGTTGGAGAGAACTGAGCCTCCATGTTGACACTAGCTTCAGTCATCCTAGTCCCTTTCCCTTTATTCTCAGGTAAGGAATTCGCTAGATTTCCCATAGCTTGGCCAGCTTCTTTTGAAGCAGCATCTGAGGCAGTATTCATTCTCGCGCGGTTCTGTGAATGTTCGAGAAAACGGATTTCAGATGCTCCTTAGAAGAGGCTTAAACAATATATGTAATTTATTTTTAACAAATCCTTTGGGGTTGGAAATCATTTGCAGTAACTTTAATAAACATTGCCTGTTTATCACAGGGCTTCTTAAAGGATGGCTTATGCCAGTACGAAGTAGAGGTATATGACTCCTGCTTTCTCAAGGCTTAGCATTATAATGTCCATTTTCGTACAGCTCTCTAGATGAAGCTTTTTGATAAGGATCAGATGATAGTATGAGCCTTTTAAAGCTCATGTAGTCGCCTATTTCATTGGACTTACTGCGGGGTGCCTGATTTGTGCAGGTCTTTACATATAATGTCTAGCTACGGAGGGATTTTAGAGGGTGCCTACTGTATATGATTCCTACTGTGTAGGGCTTTTGAAGATATTTCCTGTTGAACGGGGCTTCGGAGAATTTTGCCCCTTATGTGGGGCTTATAGGAATATTGCCTATTAAAAAGGGTTTATGGGAATGTTGCCCATTAGATGGGACTTATGGAAGGTTCTGCCCATTATGCGGGGCTTATGAGAGTGTGGCCTATTAGATAGGACTTATGAGAATTTTGCCCATGGTATGGGGCTTACGGGAGCTTTGCCTATTGAATAGGGCTTTTGTATGATTCGGCCCATTACATGGGGCTTACGATAGTGCTGTCTATTAAATAGGGCTTGATTGGTGATGTTTGCCTATTATATAGGGCTTTTGAGGGTGTGTCTATTATATAGGGCTTATGCAAATGTTGCCTATTGAATAGGACTTATGAGGAATTTTGCCCATTATATGGGGCTTACAATGGCGTTGCCTGTTAGATAGGGCTTATGCAGATGTTGCCTGTTAGACAGGGCTTTTGAGGGTTTGCCTGTCAGACAGGGCTTCTGGGGATGTTGCATGTTAAACAGGGCTTCTGGGGATGTTGCCTGTTAAACAGGGCTTCTGAGGGTTCTGCCCATGGTATGGGGCTTATGGGAGGTTCTGCTCTCAGATGCAGGGCCCCTTCATCAAAGTGAATGGGGTGACCTCGTCATCTTCAGCTCTCCATTTTTTTAATATTTTTACTCGGTGGGTTCTTGGTTCATGGCAATACAGGGGCATAAACAGGGCTTCTGGAATGATGCTTCCTTTATAATTTCCAATCTCTCTTGACCCTTAAATTAATTTCACATTTTGAGATAGTTAACAGAGTCGTAAACTCACCAATTTCAAAAGGTGAACTGAATGCGTTCTGAGATTGCTGCAATTTTTGGATTCTACTTTCCCTTAGATTCTTCACAACCTTAAGATTTTAGCAGATAAAACAATTTAGTTACTCCTTAGGACGAATTTGAACAACCTTTTACCTTTGTTTAGCTTTTATTTTCCGCACTTAAAATACTCTAGTTTAGTTTTCCTTTGTTCGATCCGGATCTTCTTTTCGTTCATTTTAATTCAAGACTACTTCCTTTAATTCGTGTTCTTCGTTTAAATTCGTAAGTTCTTTATCGCTTTGTTTTATTTGATTTTATTGCTTTCCTTAGTTCTAGATTTATTTTCGTAATTGCTTTGTTTAATTTCGTTGTTCGTTTTCAAGTTCTTAGATTAGATTTGTTTTTCTTAGTTTTCAATTCCTTCGTTTTCAAGTTCTCATAGTTAGATTTATTCGCTTAATTTATAGATTTAATTATTATGTCTAGATTCGTTTTCTTCGTTGCTTTCGTTACAGCTTTCTCTACGATTTTGTGCCTAGGTAATTTAATTGCTTTTATTTAATTCTTTAGATTAATTAGTTAGATTATTTCTATGCTTTCTAGATTAGTTTATTTACTTGCTTCGATTTAATTGCTTATTTACTTTCTTGCCTAGGATTTAAAAACCAAAACCCAAAATTCTTTTTACTTGCTTTCTTAGATTTTTAGGCTAGATTAGGTTGTTTTGCTACATGATTATTTGCCCTGCAAAGTTTTCCTTCGAGATTCGACATAGGGTTTTTACTTTCTAAGTGCTAGGATAGATTTCATTCTATTGCGAACACTTTTTGGTGAAACAATCGTGTTAATGATTAAATTACATGTTTTTCTTACTTTTCTTTTAATTATGTTATTTCAATTCATTATGTTTATGTTTGCTTTAATTATGTCTAGCTAAATTCCTTAGTTGATTTTAGGGTTTGTATGTCTAAGTGAATCTATGTGTTGGGAATTGTTAAGAACAACTTGTTAAGGGGGAACCTATAAGGGACACTTCATTGTTTTGATTTGATCCCAAAACCCCAAAGCGTTCTGTTCTCAAGCGACCCACTTTTGATATAGATAATAGGTTAGAATTTTTCTAAGCCTACTCTGTTAGGATAGCGCTTTATTTTGCTTAGAATATAGACTTCAAATGATCAAGTGAAGGCCACTCACTTGAGTATGTTTTCCAAGCGAAGCGAGTCTACCAAAGCTATAGTGAAGCGTGCCGAAGCTAGCGAAGCGAAGCGAGCGCTACAGTGGAATCAAAGCGAGTCCACCAAAGCAAAGCGAAGCGAGCGCTACAAAGAAAAGCCGAAGCGAGTCAACCCGGGTCAACATTTATTAAAGCGGTCACTTCGGAACATCATTTCCAAGCGACTCGCTACAAATTGACCCTGAAGCGACTCACTTCGACGTGGCCACTACGACTTCAAAGCGAAGCGAGCCATCACCTACCAGAAAGCGACAACACAACTCCCGCCCATATTTTGAACTCCAGTCAACAACGTGATCATCGCATTTATTACGAGATCTCCACGTGTCGAAAACGGAATGGTGTAGAGGAGTTGATTGCCAGGCCGACAGGGCGCCGCTACAGTACTGGCTCGCTCCAGTTACTGTTAAGTTTGTAACTTAGCCATTTTCGGCAAAGAGACAAACTGCGCACCTGCAAAAGCAACTGCCTGTGCAAAGTACTGTCGAGAGGAGGAGGGACAAGGCCACCAACCAAGCAACGGATCTCGGCCATCTCTTCGCCTATAAATAGTGAAGGATCACAACGTGAAGAAGTAGAACACTACTTGAGCATTCGAGCGCCTACAGCAAACAAACACTCCCAAGCCTTTGAGCAATCTTTGAGTCTTTGTTTCCAAGTGTTCTCCGAGTTTCCAGTTCATCAGAACTCGTCTTCACAACCTTCACACTTAGAGTCTAAGCCCACTTCAAATATCCAAGCTTAGAAGAAGAGCTCTAGCCATCTTTGCATCTATTGTAAAGAGCTCTTCATAGTGTGTCGTCGTAAACCAAAACCCTAGATCTGTTGTTAGGTTTTTGTGTTCGTCGTCGTTAGGTTGTTTCGATCCAAGGCTCTTCTTTCATCGATTGAAGAAGCCTTGATCATAGAGTTTAGATCCAAGCTAGCACCTACATCGTTTGTGTGAAGCTCGATCGAAGCTAGGCTGTAAGGAGAGCCCGCAATCTCCTTGTCTGTGTTTGACTGAAGCGAGTGAAGCTTCCAGTCTTGTCTAGGTTTGTGTAGTGAACCCGTAATCACTGCATCTGTTGTCGGATCTAGGCAAGTGAAGCCCGATCTAGACTAGGCTTTTGAAGAGCCCGAAATCTTCAAGTTCTTGAGTGAAGAGAACGGTTGCCGTCGTGCAACAAGTGGACGTAGGAGCTTTATCTCCGAACCACTATAATCCCTGTGTCGTATCTCTCTAAACCCTAATCTTTCTACTTTGATTATCCATCGCACTTGCATCTAAACAAATACAACTTGAACGTTTTTAATTAGCTCACCGAATTCCGCACAAGAGTAAAGTCTCACTCTTGATCAAGCTCTAAGCTTAGGTCAAGAGATTTTCGATTGCTTTAGATCTAGCTCTCAGCTAGGTCTTAGTATTTCTACGAGCACTTTACTTCATACTCTGAGTTAAGGATTTGAAGTTGAAAAACTTCAAAAATACGTATTCACCACCCCCCCCCCCCTACGTATTTTTCCTATAACGGGACCAACAAGTGGTATCAGAGCAGCAGTTCTTTCGAGCCTCTACTTTGCATATCCGAAGCGAGTCCCCACTCGCTTCACGTTGTCTCATTGAACCGGATCCTATTTTCCTAAGTGCATCAAAACCTCACCCACGCGTACTGCATTACTACTGATAGTTTGCTATGTCTACATATAGTGCATCAAATCTTCCGCAGTTCTCTATCGAAGGATATGAGATCTGGAGCTTCCGTGTTGAGAGCTTTCTATGCTCCATCCATGACCGAATGTGGGAGGTCATTGAAGATGGGCCGATCGAGATCAAGAAAGCCATATCTGTGGATGTTCTAGCTGCTGAAGGTCGTCCAGCCCACGTCCGTCAACAGTACCTGGAAAAGGATAAGGACGAATATACTCCAAATGACTTCAAAGTCGCCAACCTCGACAAGATCGCACGCCACACAATGCAGAGCACCGTGTCGGACGCTTATCTACCATGGATAAGGAAGTGCATAACAGCAAAAGAGATGTGGGAAACCCTAGCTCTCATTTCTCAAGGCACAGACAAAATCAAAGAGAACAAGCTCGCCGTACAAATGCGGGAGTTTGAAAGCCTGATAATGAAGCCAGGAGAATCCATCGACGCCTTTGAGCTGAGAGTTACCAACATCACTGCAACTCTCAACTCACTTGGGAAGGAACTCACAGACAAGGAAGTGAACCTGAAGATCGTTCGTGCTCTCACGAGGAAGTGGCAGACCATGAAGGAGCTGTACCTAGCCACCAAGGATCTATCAAAGCTCACACCGGAGATTCTGTTCTCCGAACTCAAAGCTCATGAATTCGATCTGAATCGGATGAACCTCGACGAGGAGGATGAAGCTCCCACAACGTCAAAAGGCGTAGCATTCAAAGCTACTGAAGGGCCAAGCGACCAGTCGCTAGCCAAGATGACGAGGGAAGAGTTGGAAGAACATGTTGCGTTCTTATCCAAGAACTTCAACAAAATGAATTCTCGAGTGGGCAAATACAAAAGATTCTACAAGCAGTACAAGGGGAGGAGCACTGATGCTCGAGAAGGAAAAGGGAAGAGAGAAGAGACGACCAAGCCGATCTCAAGGGACATGATGGAAGTGGAATGCTACCATTGCCACAAGATGGGCCACTACAAATCCGACTGTCCGAAGCTGAGTGCGAAGGAGCGAGAGGAACTGAGAGCAAAGAGGGATGCTCCAAGGCGAGCGCTTGTAGCAAGCGACCAGCCGGTCGCTTCAACTGAAGATATCTCAAGCGACTCGGATGCATTCATAGATCCCAACTCCAGTGAAGGAGAGGATCTTGGACTAATGGCACTCACCGACGAGGAGACAGGAGAGGTATTCATCTATCCCTCACCCAGTTCAATTACACTCGCACACACTCACCAAGAGGAATCTAATTCCTCGACATGGAGTGAGTCGCTTGACAAGCACATTAAACTGTCAAGCAACCACGAAGTGTTGAAACAAGCTATGTCTCAAAGCGAGAAGGAGAACCGAAAGCTAGCCGCTGAGCTTGATCAAGTCAAACTTAACCTAAGGGCTATGACTAGTAAGTTCGAGGATCTCTTCGCTAGAAATCAAAGCTTGGAGGGAAGTTATGAAGCCCAATCCGCTCTAGTTGCCAACTTAAACAAAGCTTCATATGCTAGGCAGGCACTAGAGAGCTCACTTCTACCTTTTGGTAGAAAGGGAGGACTCAGATATGAGGGTGGACCTTCCAAGCCGACTGTCTTTGTTGGTGCTTCAAACACGACACCATCAGTCACTTTGGAAATGCCCACTGCATCCAAAGCGACCACCAACAAAGATAAAGGCAAAGTGGCTGAGAACCCTAAAAGGAAGCCCATCAAGATGTCTATATCTTTAAGGGCAGAACCTAAGGGCAAGCAAAGTTCGACTGTCCCTAGCACTCAAAATGCTAAGTCTTACCAATCTAAAGGTAAAGGGAAACCAGTTGAAGCTTCTAAGTCTCAAGCCAAGACACGAGAGACAAAGGAGCTCCCTTTCAAGAAAAGGAGTAATGTCTATGTGTCACGTTATCCGGACTGGAGATGGTCCAACCGGACTAACGTTGAGGGGGAAGAATTTGAAGCACCAAAGAGGCCGCTTCAAACTTCCAAGGTTACTCAAGCGAGTCGGGTTCAAAACCATAATCGGACCGCTTCGAGGAAACCAAGCGAGCCGCTTCGACAGACTGTAAAACCTAAGTCAGTCTCTAAGCCTGTAGCTAATCCGAAACGAGTCGCTTCAGGATATAAGCATAAGGGTAAGAGCATAGGTATGCCTCAAGTGAGCCGCTACCCCTCTTGCACACACTGCTGCACATGTGAAGCTGCCTCAAGGCAGAAGTCATAGTTTTCAAAGGTCGAGAAACCCAAAGCACAAGCTATCTCTCAAAAGAGAGTGAAGCAAGTGTGGGTACCTAAGGGAACTAACCTGCAAGGACCCAAACTGATTTGGGTATCAAAATCTGTCTAATTGCAGGTGAGCGCCGTGGATCCCATGCCAAGCAAGGGTCAACAAATCTGGTACTTGGACAATGGCTGTTCAAGACATATGACCGGCATGAGAGCTCTACTTCATGACTACATAGAGAAGAAGGGTCCACACGTTACTTTTGGTGATAACTCTTGAGGAAGCACCAAAGGGTACGGCGCACTGAAAATTGGAAAGCTCACAATTGAAGAAGTCTCCTACGTGGAAGGACTTAAGCACAATTTGTTATCCATTTCACAATTCTGTGACAAGGGATACAAGGTGGAATTTATTTCCAACAAGTGCATAGTGAAGAGCAAGCTCACGTCCCAGATTGTGCTCACTGGAGTCAGACAAAGAAATGTCTACATAGCACAATGGGACAGCTGCAAAGAGGAGACGTGCTTAGTTGCAAGGAGTGCTACAGAAATAGGATGGCTATGGCACAGATGCTTGAACCATCTCAACTTCAAAGCCATAAACCGCTTAGCTCGAAAGGGTTTGGTGCAAGGCATACCAAATGAAGTCTTCATCAAAGACCATCCATGCTCACCATGCCAACGAGGGAAGCAGACGAAGAAGCACTTCGCAAGTCTCGAAGAAGCCTCATCAAAGCGAGTGCTCGAGCTGCTTCATATGGATCTGTTTGGTCCAGTCACTCCAGTTAGTGTAAATGGAAGGAAGTACACTCTAGTTGTAGTCGACGACTTCTCTCGCTACAAATGGGTTGTATTTCTCTTGAGCAAGAAGGAGACACTGACCAAGCTACCACAACTGCTCAAGCGATTGGCTGTGGAGAAGAATCAAGCGATTGTAACCATCCGCTCCGACAAAGGCACGGAGTTCTTGAACTCTACCATTGAAGCTTACTGCACGGAGCATGGCATAGCACATCAGACCTCCTCAGCGCGCACACCTCAGCAGAATGGAGTTGCTTAAAGAAGAAATCGAATCATCAAAGAAGCCGTTCGAACCATGATTGTAGACTCGAAGCTTCCGATGAAGTATTGGGCTGAAGCTGCCAATACGGCATGCTACACGCAGAATCGAACGCTTCTCTGCAAACGGCACGACAAAACACCATATGAAATATGGACAGGGATAATTCCTAACATATCTTATTTCCATATTTTTGGTTGTAGTTGAAAGCCTTTGAAAGCAAAGCTGATGAAGTAATATTCTTAGGATATTCTACATCAAGCAAAGCTTATAGAGTGTTCAACTGTAAAACCCTAATCGTGGAGGAATCACCCCATGTCGTATTTGATGAGTCTTCTTTGAGTCTTCCACAGGAACATGTTCAATCCAAGGAAGGAAAGACAAGTGAGGAACCCATCAATTCATTAACTTGGGACATGCTTGAGGATGATGAAGAAATCAAGGGCGCAAGCGAGCAGAATGTCCAAGAAAAAGTTGAAGCTGCCCCCAAGATTCCTGAAGCGAGTGCAGGCCAAGCACCCAGTCCAGTCGCTACAGAAGGCGAAGCGAGCGACCAAGAAGAAGATGAAGATGAAGCTGGCGGATCCAAGCGTGCATGGCTCAAGAACCAATCACCAAGTCAAATCATTGGAGATCCATACAAGGGTGTAATGACCAGAAGTCAAGTGTTTGGAGAAAGTGCCATGTTCAGTTGCTTTCTCTCAAACATTGAGCCGTCATGCGTGGAGGAAGCCCTAGCTGATTCCAATTGGGTGATCGCCATGCAAGAAGAGCTGAACCAGTTCACCAGAAACAACGTATGGTACCTCGTGGATCGTCCCAAATTTCAGCATGTTATTGGCACCAAGTGGGTGTTCAAGAACAAGACGGACGAGGACCACAACGTTGTGAGGAACAAGGCGCGACTCGTCGCTAAAGGCTACTGTCAAGAGGAAGGAACCGATTTCGATGAGACCTTCGCTCAGTGGCACGGCTTGAAGCGATCAAACTATTTCTAGCCTATGCAGCGGCCAAGAAATTCAAAGTCTTCCAGATGGATGTGAAGAGCGCATTTCTCAACACGGTGAATTGAAGGAAGAAGTGTATGTGGAGCAGCCACCGGGTTTCGAGCAAGGAGATAAGGTGTATCGATTGAAGAAAGCCCTATATGGATTGAAGCAAGCTCCCAGAGCTTGGTATGATACCCTTTCTCAATTTCTAGTGGATAATGGATTCCACAAAGGAAAGATAGATCGAACCCTATTCACCATCAATCATGGAGATGATATGCTATGGGTTCAGATCTACGTGGATGACATCATATTTGGATCACCAAATCAGTCGCTTAGCGAGAAGTTTGGAGAGCTAATGAAGACCAAATATGAGATGTCAATGATTGGCTTGATGAGCTGCTTTCTAGGTCTTCAAGTGAAGCAGCAGGATGATGGTATTTTCATCAATCAAGCTAAGTATACCCGAGATATGCTTGCCAAGTTCGGTGTTCAGCATGCCAAAGCTGTGAAGATTCCAATGAACACCAACTGGAAGATGGAGCCGGACCTAGAAGGGAAATCTGTGGATGCTACAGACTACCGAGCCTTGATCGGATCCCTTCTATATCTCACTGCAAGTAGGCCGGATATAGCTTTCGCAGTTGGAGTCTGTGCTCGCTTTCAAAGCAATCCCAAGCACAGCCATCTTGAAGCTGCCAAGAGAATTCTTCAATATTTGAAGGGCACTGTCAATATGGGGCTGTGGTATCCAACGGAGGACAACTTGGAGCTCACTGGATATTCAGATGCTTTCTATGGAGGATGCCGAATTGATAGGAAATCAACTTCGGGCACATGTCAGTTCTTGGGAAGCAAGCTGATCTCATGGTTTTCAAAGAAGCAGACGAGTGTAGCCACCTCAACAACTGAAGCCGAATATATGGCCGCTGGAAGCTGCTGTTCTCAGATTCTATGGCTTCGTCAGCAGTTGAAGGACTACAGAGTTGAAGCAAATGAAATTCCTATATTCTGCGACAACAACAGCGCGATCTGCATCTCTCAAAATCCAGTGCTTCACACCAGATGCAAGCACGTGGAAATCCGACATCACTTCATTCGTGATCATGTCGAAAAGAAGGATATCAAGCTTGAGAAAATTTATACCGATATCCAGCGAGCAGATATCCTCACCAAGCCTCTAGCTGAGTCTCGTTTCAATCAGCTATGCATGGAATTAGGGTTGCTAGACCCAGGTGAAGAGTGCTAGATCCAAGATGCATGAAGGAGTGATTGCTTGATCCTTGAGCGTCACTCGCTTCAGATCTTCACCAACTCAAGCGAGTCACTTCAATTCCAGTCGCTTGAAGAAAATGAAGTAAGGTGGAGAAAGGTGGAGTATTGGAAGAAGTTCCCTACCAACTTATAGGAATTGTTAAGTATATGGTTAAGGGGGAACTAGTGCTTACTCTCAAAGCAAGCTACTTCCAAAGCAAGCAAAGATGTTGCTACTTTGAATTTTGCATCGCTTCAATTTGCCCTAGCTTGGGTCAAAGCGAGTCGATTCCAAGTTCATTCTGTAGCTTGTAGGAGAAAGCTTGAAGGTTTACCTTTTTCTACAAAAGTTTGCAGGGCTGGTGACATGCTTCTGCGTAAAATACGAGATTGTCTTGTCAGAGCATTCTCATTGTCATCCTGTCCTATTCCGATATGAGATAAGGACTTGTACTCATCCCCCGTTCGTCGTGAATAAGTACACTTACGTGATGCTCCCCTTTGGGTAGTAGTAAGCTTGTGTACTATATTCATTTTCTCCCCCATTCACTCCGATGGTGGACTCTCTAATTCATAGAGGAAGATGAATGCCATGAAGATGAATGCCAAGAAGATGAAGTACTCAACAGGTGGTATCAACAAGCTTCAAAGCAATATCAACAATTGGATTCATCAAGTGCTATCCAAATCCTCAAAATGGAGTCTTCAATAAGTGGTATCAATCTCCTACGAAGTGAGATTGACTGGTAAGCGTTTCAATTTTAAGTACACCAAGTGAGCTGAAGCGTGCTTGAAACCTTCACTCACTATGTGGAAAATATGAAATGAATCTGACACTAATAAAAAGAGGAAAACACCCTTGTTTACCCTCGAAGTATGTAAGTCAGAGACATTTTAAAATTAAGCAAAGAAATTTCGTTTCTTATTCCAGTCGCTTCAGATGGCAAAGCGAGTGCTACGTCACTTAAAGCTAGCCATCGCAAGTGAGTGCGGAACAGTCACTCAAGTGAGTGCCTCTCAAAGCGAGTCAAGGCCTAGCGGCCAAACTCGAAGCGAGCGGGTACGAAGCGAGTATGAGCTGTCTGCACTCGAGTGCAATTTTACTTTTTACTTTGCATTTAATGCAGGGTCAAGTACTGGCGAAAATAACGGGCGCGTGGTCTACACTTTGAAATCAAAGCGGGAAAAGACGGAGAAGATCCAGCCGTCGAATCTTAACAGTCCCCAATCTGTAGCCGTTGGATTAACGCCGTACAAGACAAACCAATCACAGCAGGCCACGTGGAGACGACGTGCAAGTTGGCGGTTCACTTTTACTGTGATGACGTCGGACACATCAGATCCATCACCGCACGTCCGCTGCCTACCTACAGGATCATCGCCGATATTACTATCCTACCCTTTGCCACGTCAGCCAAACCCTACTTATATATAAGGGTGGAGTTGCAGACTGAAAATTTTTTCACAACTATCAACACTTGCCATTCTAGTGCAAAAACTCTCTGCAACTCACAAGTCCTAAAAATCCCCAGTTTTTCGTCGATAAATTTCTGATTCAAACCTTCTCATTTTTCACCATGGGAAAGAAATTAAACACCGAAACGATGGAGCAATTCCTCACCGAAGTTGTCAAACATATCAACGTCGAGCCTCATCTCGACCCTGTCGTCGTAGAAGAGAATGGATTTCTCCGTAGGGCTGTGAACACGGCCGGCCTATGGAAATTCGTGACGACGGTGCCAAAGAAGGTATTGGCAAAAGCCGTGGGAGAGCTTCTTCTGAATCTGAGAAAGGAGCAGAACACATCTTCATTCACAGATCCACAGACCAGAAAGCCGGTGGAGGTGGATTTGAGTGAGCTCATCGGCGTATTCAACTTGCCGAAGGAAGGTGGAAACTCCCTGTTGGAGTTGGGATTTTCGGCCGGAGTAGAGTATGGTCGATTTGCCATCGCCGGAGCTGAACCAAATTTCAAAGAGGCCAGTATCCGTTCAAACTTGAAGGCCCCTTTCAACCATATTTGCGAGCTCTTCTCGAAGAGCGTCGCGTGCTATGTCGGAACTCTAGACACGCTGTCTGAAACGAAGCTGTTCGCCACCACCATCATTGTCAACAGCCTCACCGGAACCAGATTCAATTGGCATGGTTGGTTTCTCAACCAACTTCACGAAGCTGCAGACGACTTCGCGTTCGTGAAAGGAAGCGCAGATCAGATTCTCCGCAAGGGGAAACTGAAGTTTTTCTCCAGACTCTCAGTTGCACTGGAGGAGCGCTACCCCGACAAGGTATGGCCGGATTCCGACGTGGCTGTCTACAACAAACAATCGGTTTTCTATGACAAGTGGAGGAAGACCAAGATTCCGATTGATTTGGGACTTCTAGCTGTAGAAGTGCCCGCTGCAAGACCAGTTGTCGAAAGACAAGCTGAAGCGTCCCAAGCCAAGCGAGCCGCTTCACCCGGGAAGCGTGCAGCGCTGAAGCGAGGGAAGAAGAAGATGAAGCGAGTCACTTCACTCATCCTGTCAAGCGAGGCGGAGGAGAAGCCGCTTGAGGATGTTGAAGTAACTCAACCCCAGCCTTCACCAATCAAAGCTCAAACTCCCCCACTAAAAATCCAAACCCAAACAACCCAAATACCAGAACCACAAGCTTCATCAACCAACCAACCATTCACACAGACAACCCCCCTCTCTCCCCAAGAAGAAGAATCTGCATCTTCTTTCCAGATACCCAAAATGCCTCTACTACATATAGACCCAACTGAAGCCTACACCACATTCCTACCTATCCAAACCCAACAAACCCAGCCAGCTACAGAACCTATCCAAATATCCGAAACCCAAACACCTGAAACTTCATCATCATCCCTATCCCCCTCGACATCGGCAGCCACAGCCGATACCGCCCAAACAGCCGGTGAACTCCCAATCATCTCACCATTCCTACCTCCCACTGTCACTGCAGAAATGCAGGCCATCGATCGCTACGTCAAGGATAGAGAGCAAGCTGCAGAGACCATTGCTCTTCGCTACTCCAATGTTCCGTGGACCGACGTGTTCTACACTCAGACCGTCGACTTCCTGATGTACATTACGTACCGCGGAACGGAGTACTACAAGGTCTATAACCTCATGCAGGCCTTCAAGAAAGAAGAGTTGATTCAGCTGGAGGCCAAGCTGCTTAATTTCATTGGCGTGGATGGCTTCCACAACTTTCTTAATGGGACCAGCTTCTGGGACAAGCTGGACGCTAAGATTAAACAACAATACCCAGATGCTGTGATTCCCAAGCGAGTGCCAACCCCTCGCGAGCAGCAGTTGCTCAATGCTCATTCAGAGGAGATGGAGGCGAAAGAGGTGGAGATCTCAAATCTCCAAAGCGAGATCTCCAAGAAGGAGGAAGAGGTGAACCGGAGAGTGCTGGAGGTCAAGAGTCTTCGTGAAGACTTTGACAAGAAGAAGGGAGATATGGAGGGAAAGGTGGAAGAGAAGGAGAGGTTACTGGAAGAGAAGGAAAAAGCGTTGGAGGCGCAGGTGAAGTTGGTGGGAGACCAGTCGAAAACAATCACAAAACTCAAGGACTCGCTTGATGCGGAACGGAGTCGCTTGAGGGAGGTTAATGCCAAGCTTGTCTCAATTGGCAAAGAGAAGAAGGATTTGGAGAAAGAGGTGAAGAAACTGAAGGAGGCAGTTGAGAAGAGGGATGAAGAGTTGATAAGGAAGGGGAGTGAGCTGCTCAGCACCAAGAAAACTATCGACACTCTCAGAAATGAGATGAAGGAACTCAAACAAGAGAGTGAGATAGACAAGAAAGAACTGGAGAGTCGAAGGAGGAGTGCGCAGGCTATTGATCTGCAGAGTGCTGAATTGTCTATCCTACTGCGAAAAGTCAAAGAACTGGGAGAAGCTTACACCAAGAAGGTTGCTGCAGGTGCTGAATTTCATCTCTCTCTAAATCAGAGAGAGAGGAGCCTTGAAACAATGCAGGAAGAGCTTCAAGCGGCCCAAGAGTTCTGGTACTTCATTCTGCAGGAAGAGAAGAAGGATATGAGGAGTGTAGTTGAAGCGGAGCTGGAGGCTCGCTTCAAGTCGGTGGAGTCACTGGAGAGGCTGATGCTCTCAGTGAAGGAGAGAGAGAAGCAGTGTGAGTATCTGCTCGAGGAAATAAGCATCAAAACAGCCGAACTAGTGCTCTCCCAGGAGCACACGTTCGCAGGAAAGACCGAGCTGATGCTGCAGGCTGTCTTCAACGCAGTTAACTCACTTCACCAATCCATCTCTGGAAAATCAATCACCCTAACCCCTGGCAGTGATGATGCCAAAAAGGGGGAAGGACAAGTGAAGGAAGGAGGAGTTGGAGGTTCGGGAGGAAGTGGAGTTGGTGTGGAGAGGATGCTAGAGGGAGGCAGTAGTGCTGGAGGTGAGGAAGAGGAGTTAGACGATGAAGCGAGGGCCCTACGAGCAAAGAAAGGGAAAGTGAAGCTCACTGAGGAGGAGCTTATGAAGAAGCCCGAAGAGCCTCGCAGGCCACTTGAAGGGAAGGTGATTGCCTCTTCAATCGCACGTCATCCTCCTGTCATAGTGCTCACCAAGGAGCAGAGGGAGCAGCAAATCGCGGCGGATGAGGCCATGGCTTGGGAGTTGGAGCGTGCTTTTGATTTGAAAAAAGCTAACACTTGCAGGTGCTTCAGGTTCTAAAGCGCCCGCTTCAGCCGTCGCACCCGCTTCAACTGCCGCACTCACGACATCGACTGTTGGAGCCACCTCATCTGCAGTTGTTCCTTCAAGCACTTCAAAGAAGGACATGCCGCCTCCCCCCCCCCCCCCCCCCCCCACCAAAGCAGGCACTGAAGCGAGCTACACCAGACTCAAAAGAAGATGACCCTGCGGCCAAGCGCCAAATGGTCAAACAAGCAGTCGCTTCGAGGGCTGAGAAGCAGGATAGAAGGAGGAGAGAGGAGAGGAATGGAAGGAGAAGGAGGAGAAGGAGAAGGAGAAGGAGAAGAGGATAAGAACCAAAAGACTTCAAGTCATTGATGGCCGGATCGAGGAACACTTCAGCGAAGTGAAACTCATCCAATCCGCCATCTGCCGAAGTGCCTTCGTTCCCTTCATGCCCGATGAGTCCGAAGCATGCGAGACACAAGATATAATTGATGCATGCGACGTGACGGGGAAGGAAATGGTCGACTCCGGACGCTACCCTCTTAAGGAGGAAAAAGATCACATCCGCAAGCGTCTCAATGAAAAGAGAACAATCTGGAGCACTGAGACGAGCGCCAAATTCCATGCTGTCATGAAGGAATTAGCTAGCAGATCAGAGGAAGAGCTGGCAGCCAGGAGGAATGAGCATCCCGACGCAAGGGAGATTGAGGACTTCATTCCAAGAGATCTCCGCGACCAGTGGCTGTTTTACAAGGAGCTTTTTATCAAAGCTTACTACTTCTGGGGAGTAGTGCCACTGCAGGATGAATGCTCCCGGATGAGTGCTCTCAACAACTTCATGTGCGCATACGATGAAAAGATGCGGAGGAAAATATTCACCATGGCTGAGCTTGCAGAGCCCAAATCCCTCATCGTCAAGGTGCCTGAAGTGAAGAAGTTTCCAATGCCATTCCTTCCAGGCACAAGAATCCCTGATCGCAGCGTCACAGATGCGGAAGTGAACGAAGCATTAAGATTGGAGAGCGCATGGAGGAGACCAACTATCCACACTGTTGGTTCCTTAGAATTGAACGTCCTCTCTGCCTATTTTACTGAATATAAGGAGAAGAAGAAAGAGGAGGTGACGGAGGATAAGGAGAAAGACAAGGAAGAAGAGGCTGCAGGAAACCTTTGAGTTTCAAGTCTCTTAATTATGAACTGTTGTTCATCTATCCAATTTATTTTCTGTCTCTCTTGTGTTATTTAATAGCTTTGTGGATATTTTATCCTTATGCTACAAACTCAAACAATAATTTAACCGAAAAAAAAGGGGGAAAGGAACTTAAAAATAACTACAAACGAAGCTGCAAAGGAAGCAGTCGCTTGAAGTTCTTTCCACGGTTAAATAGACTAGATTTCAATAAATCTTAAGTCTTTGGGTTTTGGCATCATCAAAAAGGGGGAAATTGTTGGGAATTGTTAAGAACAACTTGTTAAGGGGGAACCTATAAGGGACACTTCATTGTTTTGATTTGATCCCAAAACCCCAAAGCGTTCTGTTCTCAAGCGACCCACTTTTGATATAGATAATAGGTTAGAATTTCTCTAAGCCTACTCTGTTAGGATGGCTCTTTATTTTGCTTAGAATATAGACTTCAAATGATCAAGTGAAGGCCACTTACTTGAGTATGTTTTCCAAGCGAAGCGAGTCTACCGAAGCTGTAGTGAAGCGTGCCGAAGCTAGCGAAGCGAAGCGAGCGCTACAGTGGAATCAAAGCGAGTCCACCAAAGTAAAGCGAAGCGAGCGCTACAAAGAAAAGCCGAAGCGAGTCAACGCGGGTCAAAATTTATTAAAGCGGTCACTTCGGAACCTCATTTCCCCAGCGACTCGCTACAAATTGACCCTGAAGCGACTCACTTCGACGTGGCCACTACGACTTCAAAGCGAAGCGAGCCATCACGTACCAGAAAGCGACAGCACAACTCCCGCCCATATTTTGAACTCCAGTCAACAACGTGATCATCGCATTTATTACGAGATCTCCACGTGTCGAAAACGGAATGGTGTAGAGGAGTTGACTGCCAGGTCGACAGGGCGCCGCTACAATACTGGCTCGCTCCAGTTACTGTTAAGTTTGTAACTTAGCCAATTTCGGCAAAGAGACAAACTGCGCACCTGCAAAAGCAACTGCCTATGCAAAGTACTGTCGAGAGGAGGAGGGACAAGGCCACCAACCAAGCAACGGATCTCGGCCATCTCTCCGCCTATAAATAGTGAAGGATCACAACGTGAAGAAGTAGAACACTACTTGAGCATTCGAGCGCCTACAGCAAACAAACGCTCCCAAGCCTTTGAGCAATCTTCGAGTCTTTGTTTCCAAGTGTTCTCCGAGTTTCCAGTTCATCGGAACTTGTCTTCACAACCTTCACACTTAGAGTCTAAGCCCACTTCAAATATCCAAGCTTAGAAGAAGAGCTCTAGCCATCTTTGCATCTATTGTAAAGAGCTCTTCATAGTGTGTCGTCGTAAACCAAAACCCTAAATCTGTTGTTAGGTTTTTGTGTTCATCGTCGTTAGGTTGTTTCGATCCAAGGCTCTTCTTTCATCGATTGAAGAAGCCTCGATCATAGAGTTTAGATCCAAGCTAGCACCTACATCGTTTGTGTGAGCTGTAAGGAGAGCCCGCAATCTCCCTGTCTGTGTTTGACTGAAGCGAGTGAAGCTTCCAGTCTTGTCTAGGTTTGTGTAGTGAACCCGTAATCACTGCATCTGTTGTCGGATCTAGGCAAGTGAAGCCCGATCTAGACTAGGCTTTTGAAGAGCCCGAAATCTTCAAGTTCTTGAGTGAAGAGAACGGTTGCCGTCGTGCAACAAGTGGATGTAGGAGCTTTATCTCCGAACCACTATAATCCCTGTGTCGTATCTCTCTAAACCTTAATCTTCCTACTTTGATTATCCATTGCACTTGCATCTAAACAAACACAACTTGAACGTTTTTAATTAGCTCACCGAATTCCGCACAAGAGTAAAGTCTCACTCTTGATCAAGCTCTAAGCTTAGGTCAAGAGATTTTCGATTGCTTTAGATCTAGCTCTCAGCTAGGTCTTAGTATTTCTACGAGCACTTTACTTCATACTCCGAGTTAAGGATTTGAAGTTGAAAAACTTCAAAAATACGTATTCACCCCCCCCCCCCCCCCCCCCCCCCTCTACGTATTTTTCCTATAACAAACCGGGACCAACACTATGTGAGTTCTTTTAATAACAATTAGCCTGCCAATCTAGGTGTATGTTTCATGGTGCTTATTCTCATGCATGATTAACTGGCCATTAGTTGTGTATGTTTAGTTATGTTCTTATGCCCTGACCGGATAATTGCATAATGGATTTCATGATTACAAACTATGATGATTTAATTGTCCCGACCGAAGTTAGATTGTCATAAGTCTTGCATATAGTTGATATAGGTGTCGTGACTAAACCTTGTTGATTATATTTATCGATACTTGATCTGTTTTGCACTTGATTTAATTCCTATGAGACTGGGAGGAGATTAGGGTTTTATTGAGTGACGATTTATGCTGCCTTGACCGGAGTGTTAGATTACTTTCGTGTATCGCATCTAGATTGGATTAAATTGGTTAATTGAGTTAATTTTTTTTTTTTTTGGTTTGATTAGACAGAATTCCCTAGAATCAACGTTTGTTTCTTATTTGATTTTTCTTATTTGATTTTATTTGTTTATTTGTTTACTTGTTTGCGTTCTTTACTTTGTTTATTTTCTTTGCCTAGGATTTTAAAAACCACAATCTTAATTTCTTTTTACCTAGACATCAGTTTAATTCTAGAGTAGAGGTACTTTGTTTAATTTCGATATATTAGTCCTTGTGGATACGATACTCGTATTTATTCTTTGCTATACCTATTTTGTGTGGTTGAAAATAGTGCGATCAAATTTTGGCGCCGTTGCCGAGGATTGATTAGATTTCATATAGATATTTTGAAATAGGATTAATAGGTGATTTAGGCGTTTTTATTTTATTTGTTTTTTATTATTGGTCTAATCTTTTCTTTTTCTTTTCATTGTTCTTCAGGTAGTGCATGTCCACCAGATCTAAAGGAATAAATCTTATTCCTATAAATTTGGAACTCGAGCGCTCACTGAAAAAAAAGAAACAGGCAAAGGAGATAGCTAAGATCTATACAACACCATCTTCTTCACCACCGAATTCACCAAAGGATCAAAGTTCAATGGCGGATCAAGGAGTGAGGAGGACCCTCAACAATCGGTTCAAGCCGGTTGTTGATCAATTTCAACGCGGAGGATGGGGGACAACTGAAGCCAATAGCTATGAGATCAAGACATCCCTCATTAACATGGTGCAAGCAAATCAGTATGGAGGCACACCGATGGAGGACCCGAATGCTCATCTGAAGTAGTTTCTTGATATTTGTGCAACATACAAGGCGAATGAAGTCTTAGATGATTATGTCAAGCTCAGCTTGGTCGTGTGGTCTCTTAAGGACGATGTTATAGAATGCTTGATGGTTTGGATCAGAAGGAAATCAAGACTTGGAGCGAGATGTGTACGAGATTCCTGAACAAGTTCTTCCCACCTTCGAGGGCTCAGAAGCTTATCAACAAGATCAATCAATTTCAGCAATATGAGGAAGAGTACTTTTTTGAGTCGTGGGGAAGATTCAAGAAGTTGCTTAGAGTGGTTCTGAATCATGGTATTGACAAGGAAAATCAAATCACATGCTTCTATCGTGGTTTGAACAAGTCGTGCAAGAAGGAGCTCGATTATGCATCCAAGGGAAGATTTCTGAATAATGAGTATGATGAAGTCATAAAGATCATTGAGCTTACAGTCAATTCGAGCTATGAGGAGGCAACCGACAGACGCATTGGAAGGAGGAGAGTTGCTACGATTGGTATAGATGCTTACGATGACTTGATGGAGAAGTATACTAAAACATCGAGTAAGTTGGATACCATCAAGAAAGGAGTGCTTCGATGCGATACTATTGTTGATGAACAAGCACCCCAGTCCGAAGGAGAAGATGCCAATTTCGTGCAACAAGGTGGCAAGTGGCAACCGAATCAAGTAAACAAGTTGCAAGGAGGACAAGGAGGTCAAGGAGGGTCGAATTATCAAGGAGGCTACAAGAAGCCTTACTTTCCCAACAACCGAAACGATCCGAAATACTCTTATGCCAACCCAAACAATGTTTTGCAACCACCTCCTGGTTTTCATGTGGAGAACGGAGTCATCCAAGAGCCGAAGAAGAAGATGTTAACAGACTAGTTGATAAGGCAATATATGCAACAATCGGAAGCTAGGATGACACAACAAGATGCTAAGTTGAGAACTTTGGAGCTTACACAGACTACTATAGGGAACAACATAGGGACCAATTTCAGTGCCATAACCTAGCAATTGCAAATGTTGGAGACCCAAATGAGTCAGCTAGCCAATTCTCAAGGAGGAGTGCACAAGCCCGGTCAATTTCCATGCACATCCGAGCAAAACCCAAAGAATCATCAATGCCATGCTATAGAGCTTCGGAGTGGCACTCGGTACGTCAATCCATCGCTAGAAGTTGAAGATTTGGGAGATGGAGCAACTCGGAGTCGGAAACGGAAGAAACGAAGGCTGAAGGAACGAAAGGAAGAGGACTCAACCGAGTCAACGGTCGAGTCAATGAGGAAAAATCTGCCCAGGACGGACTCGACCGAGTGCTCGACCGAGTCACCAGTTGAATCACTAACTCAGATGATCTGCTCGACCCAGTGCTCGACCGAGCAACCGGTCGAGTCAATGCATGAGAATCTCGATCAGGTCCGCTCGACCAAGGACTCGACCGAGTCAACAGTCGAGTCAACCCTGTTCCGGTTCAAATGAAGGAATCAACTCCTAAAGCTCCTTTCCCACAACAAATGGCTAATACCAAGCAAGACGAGAATTATCATCGATTCTTGGAGATCTTTCAGAAGGTCAACATCAACATACCACTTCTCGATGCACTCAGAGATATCCCCAATCATATGAAGTTCATAAAGGATGTGGTTTCGGGAAAGAAGAGATGAACTAAGTTCGAGATAATCAACTTAACGGAGGTGTGCAGTGCGGTATTACAGAAGAAGCTCCCGTTGAAGCAGAAGTATCCCGGGAGGTTTACATTAGCGTGTAAGATCGGTGATCAAGTGTTCCAGAACGTTCTTTGTGATCTTGGCGCTAGCATCAATTTGATGCCACTCTCTATCTTCAACCGGCTCAAGATTGGAAAGATGAAGCTAACTACTATCTCCTTACTCATGGCGGATCGATCAGTTTCTTATTCAAGGGGAATAGTCGAAGATGTGCTCGTACAAGCCCATAACCTTATCTACCCAGCTGATTTCGTAGTTTTGGATATGCAGGAGGATGCTAATCAACCATTGATCTTAGGACGGCCATTCCTAGCTATGGGGAGAGCATTGATCGATGTTTAAGATGGAGATCTCACTTTTCGGGTCAATGGAGAAGAGTTGAAAATCTCGATATATGAAGCAATGAAGAGGCCAGACGATCATCATGAGGATATCTTCTCCATTGAGACATTGCCACCACCTACTTCGGAGGATGCCCTTAACCATTGCATCTCCAACTCACTCTATCTATACTCGGAGATCGACGAGGCTTGTGACGAGAATTTGGAGTATCTAAATCAGTTGGAAGCAAATCAACCATCACCGAACTAAAATGAGGCTCTTTACCTAGATATTAACAAGAAGGTGGACGATGGAGTCGTCGAAGAGGAGGAGAAGAAGAATTTTGCCCCAAAAGTGGAGTTGAATCCATTACCGGAGCACCTCAAGTACCAATTCTTGGGAGAGAAGGAGACATACCCGGTGATCGTTTCTTCTCACTTGACGGAGACAAAAAAGGACAAACTTTTGAGGGTGTTAAGGAAGCATAAATCTGCAATTGGTTGGACGATTGCCGACATCAAGGGCATTAGTCCTTTCATTTGCATGCATAGGATACTCCTTGAGGACGAGCATCGACCGAGAGTCCAACCTCAAAGACGATTGAATCCAGCCATGCAAGAGGTCATGAGGAAGGAAGTCATGAAGTTGCTCGATGCCGGCATGATCTACGCTATCTCGGACAGCGAGTGGGTGAGTCCTACTCAAGTGGTGTCGAAGAAGAGAGGCATGACGATAATAAATGATGAGAAGGGTGAGCTGATTCCGACAAGGCTCGTCACGGGGTGACGAGTATGTATTGATTTCGCCTTCTCAACGCAGCAACTAGGAAGGATCACTTTCCCCTTCCTTTCGTGGATCAAATCCTCGATAGGTTGGCCGAACATGAGTATTATTGCTTCCTCGATGGATATTCCGGCTACAATCAGATTGCCATCACTCCGGAGGATCAACACAAGATGGCATTTACATGCCCTTATGGAGTTTTCGCTTATCGGAGGATGCTATTCGGGTTGTGCAACGCTCTGGTTACTTTTCAGAGATGTATGATATCCATCTTCCATGGATTGATCGAGAACATCATGGAGGTCTTCATGGAAGATTTTTCGGTGTTCGGTTCTTCTTTCGACAAATGCTTAGAGAATCTGTCCACGGTGCTTCAAAGGTGTGAGGAGACTAATCTCGTCCTCAATTGGGAGAAGTGACACTTCATGGTGCAAGAGGGGATTGTACTTGGCCACAAGGTGTCTTCACAAGGATTGGAGGTGGATCGAGCCAAAGTTGTAGCTATTGAGAAGTTGCCACCACCAACAAATGTCAAGTCGGTGAGAAGTTTCTTGGGACATGCCGGCTTCTATAAAAGATTTATCAAGGATTTCTCAAAAATTATGAAGTCGTTATGTGGATTGCTCGAGAAGGACGACAAGTGCATAAGTGCATATTCGATGGAGATTGCTTGGAAGCCTTCGAGAAGTTAAAGAAGGAGCTTATTTCTACTCCCGTCTTGGTCTCACCAGATTAGAGTGCCCCGTTTGAGCTCATGTGCAACGAATGTGATTGGGTGATAGGAGCTGTTTTGGGGCAGAAAAGGGAGAAGTTATTCCGGGTGATCTATTATGCTAGTAAGACGTTGGACTCGGCTCAGAGGTACTACACCACCATGGAGAAGGAGTTACTTTCTGTGGTCTATGCTTTCGACAAGTTTAGACCCTATTTGGTGGGATCTCACATGATTGTTCACACCGACCATGTCGCCATTCTCTATCCATTCAACAAGAAGGACTCGAAGTCGAGGCTAGTTCGTTGGATTTTGTTACTTCAAGAGTTTGATATGGAGATAAAAGATAGGAAAGGGTGTGAGAATGTGGTGGTCGATCATCTCTCGAGACTCGAGCAGTCGGTGGAAGGAGAAGTTTCGAGAATCGTCATCAAGGAGAGCTTCCCCAATGATAAGATTTTTGAGATCGACAGGTACACCCCTTATTTTGCCAACATTGTCAATTATTTGGCGATCCAACATGTTCCCAAAGGCCTCTCGTCTAACCAAAAGAAGAAGTTCCTCCATGATTGCAAATTCTATTGGGAATATCCTTGCTTGTACCAGAGGTGCGCCAACGAAATTATTCGGAGGTGTGTTCGACAAACGGAGTGGAAGAAGATCATTGAGGATTACCATAGCACTCCGAATGGGGGACACTTCGCAGAAAATTGCACCGCCCTCAAGATTTTCCACAGTGTCCTTTATTGGCCATCGATTTACAAGAATTGCTATGCTTACATCAAAACGTGTGATCGGTGCTAAAGGATGGGGAACATATCGAAGTGAGACGAGATGCCGCAGCGCACTATCATGGAGGTGGAGTTGTTCGATGTATGGGGAATCGACTTCATGGGTCCCTTCCCCAAGTCTCAATGCTTCTCCTACATTCTACTTGCGGTGGAGTACGTCTCTAGATGGGTCGAGGCCATTGCCACAGCCACCAACGATTCGAAAGTGGTGATCAAATTCCTCCAACGAAATATCTTGTCTCGATATGGAACTCCGAGAGCTTTACTTAACGATGGGGGGAGCCACTTCAACAATCGCTGTTTAGGATCGCTTCTTGCTAAATATGGAGTCAAGCACAAGGTGACGACGCCCTACCATCCTCAAGCCAACGGTCAAGCCGAGTTAGCAATCACTAGGGGACTTATCCAAGCCCTTGTACCAATCCTTGGCTCTATCCCTTAGAGAAAATCTAAACATCCTTAGTCGAATAACATCACTAGGGACGCCATTTTGCTTAACGGTGTCACACATCTCCAAGAAGGAAGTGAGATGTGCATTTGGATCCTCTAGGGGGCTTCCTCCGAATTGAGCATTCATCACCATTTGAATCAAGCCGGTCTTCAACTCGTAATTATTGGCATTGATCGTGCCCCACTCCCCTCCTTGATATTGTTCAGTTGGAGCTTGGTACATAAAGTTGATGGGAGGTGGTGGCACCTCATTAGCCTTCCTCTTTTGCTCATCAATTTCCGCTTGTATTTCTTCCATCCTTCTCATGATGGCCTCCATATTCAGGTTTTGATCACCCATGTCTTGTTCTTATCTAGAATTCCTCCTTCTATGTCTCCTTCCAAATTCCAAGACAAGTGGCTCTTCAAGTCTCCCTTTAGATCTCGTGAGCATGTACCTTCAAAACAAAAAGAAAAAGAATTTAAAAACAAGCTTAGATTAGTAACAAGTGACTAAACAAACTATTGAAATATCTATCTAATCACTCCCCGGCAACGGCGCCAAAAATTGACTAGGCTATTTCTAACCTAGAAATAATATCGAACTATGGAAGTCCGAGTATCGAACACGGAGAGTGAATGTAGCAATAGAAAATCAAGTAGTTTATGTTGTCTCTATCATACTATCTAAGCACACATTCATGATTTTGGTTTTTTAACTAGGCAAAGAGTAAAGTGAATTGTGAATTCAACAAAGTGAAATAAGCTAAGACTATTGTAAAATGCAAGGAAGAAATATAATAGTACAATGTATGGATCCAAGTGATTTCCGATATGATTATGATGAGGGCTTTAGAATCTAGATGCTTCAAACCAATTTAATCCACCTTGAATGGTTTCTTATATCATATATGTTAACCTACCTTACTAGGGTGATTAACAAGTAGATCAATAGAACAATAAATGTTTTCGAAGCCTTTAAATGCTCTACCAACTCCAAATATCTCATTCTAGTCTAAGATAACCTACCAACTATCATCCGACCCATCTAATTCTTTCTAGGAATCATATGAGATGCAATCAAGTGATATGAGTATGAATTGATGCTAAGTGCTATGAATGGAAGCCTCCTAAGCATTCCATCAAACACCTTAGATTCACTCCTAGTGATCAATTAGTCATGCATTCAAATTAAAGTCTCAATCCATAGGCAATTCAAGGGGAAGGTAGATCAACATTCTAGATTCTAACACCTATCATCTAAATCAAATCATCCATCACTTGGAGCCATACAAGTGCTTAGCTAGCCATAGATCTAGCAATCAAACCAACAAAAATAAGAGAAGTCAAAATGGAAAGAACAAGGAAGGAAAGTAGAGAAGCAATCTTCAACAATCTCTTCAAACTCCAAGCATAATCTTCAACAATATTTGAAAATACTAAAGAGGAAAGAGGGAAAATGCTAGGGTTCTAAAGTAGATGCTAAAAGTGAATTACAAAGTGTTATCTCCTACCAAATGAGGAAAATAACTAAGTATTTATAGTCTTCCCACAAGTTGAGGTCAAATTGCAATAAGTAGGAAATAGAGTTGAGAAGGTGGGGTAAAAACTGTAATTTCCGGAAAATAGTTCAAGGGTGTATATGTGCATTTTCGGCCACATTTGTCTCCTTGCGCACTCCTACGGTTTTGGCTTGTTCTCTCTCGTCCGGCCTCGGAAAAATAATCCACGAAGTGCTACGGCTTTCTCTTTCGATCCTCTTCAACATAGGACTACTCACACATTCCCAAAAAATTTCTACAGTACCATAAATTGGCACGGAAATCGAGAGAAATGTGAAAGGTATAGAAAATGCATAAGTATGAACACCCTAGCATTTCTATCACTTAAACACACAAATGAAAGCCAAAACATATCAAAAACCATCTTGAAATGCATATAAAATATCGGTTTGTCAACTCCCCCAAACTTAAGCCATTGTTCGTCCCGACAATGGAACAAAACAATCAAAACACTCGAACCGAATGGGTATTCTATTCAAGATCATCGATGTCTCAAAATACTCTCTCAACAAAGCATTTTCAAGCATGGAACTCCCAAGGTGCATCGAACAATCTACAACCACACAACACTTTCAACTAAGAAATCAATCACTCAAGCATAATGAACTCTAAACTTCTCAAGATAGGTGTAAGTGTATCGCTCTTTCTCTCAAGTGTATGGAAGGAGGTTTACACTCATCGAACTCATGCATGCATCGTTCTTACCATAAGCTTGCCCTAAATCTCAAGATCTTCATCGCTTGATTGTGCGCTAGAACTAAGATCAATTAGGTCTTTTATTTAGGCTTGTAATGTGGGGACATTGGTTTAGATAGGGATTTTTAGGCTAAGTGACTAAGAGGTCTCTTAAGTACTTTCACCTTTTCTTTTCCATTCTAAGTGTGAATTTCTCCACCTTCTACCTTCACCATTTCACATCTTTACACTCTTTAGTACATAAGCTTTGATTGAAGCTTCTCAAATCTTCATGAATAACTCCCTTATGCTCTCATTCACAACTATCTTTATTCAAACTCTTTTTTTCTTTTCTCATTTTTTTTTCTTTTGTGAGAATTACATTCTCATTTTCCTTTTTTTTTTTTTTTTTTTTTTTTTTCTTTTATTCTTATTTTTTTCCATTAGAGCTTATAGGAGTATTCTCATCACAAAACGACATCTTCAATCAAACTTCTCAAACCTCGTTTTCTCACTTACTTCACAACCTCTCGATAGATTCCCTTAACCAACCTTCACCCCCTTTCATCCGGTTTAGCAACAAAGGCTTCAAAGGCTCAAGGGGAACCACAAAGTTAACATTTTATTTGGTTAGTGTTTAGGGAATAATGAGGCTAATAAGTGAGGGCCTAAAATCCTTTCTAAGTTTTAGTGGCACATATAGCAACCTCGATCGAGATTAAAGGCAAGTTCTAGAAGATAACAATGAAATACATGGCAAACTCTCAAGAAGGAAAAAGAATGTTATCAATTCAACGTTTTGGCTCAAACCTTACAAGCTTTTGTTTAGAGTTCATGTGCCTAAGGTCGATCATTCCTAGTTAATCATGTCATGCAACCATTTCATGCTCAATACACACATGAGAAATTCCAAAAATATGATATCATTTTTCGCTCCACTTCATCATCGACATCTCTCTTGAAAGCAAAGGAGTGATAAACATGATATTTAACAAGAAAAACACGGAGCCCTTCAAATCAAGTGATGCTTTTTAAAATAAAACTTGAAATTTTTTGCACCTACGCAACTAAACACCCTTATAAAGCATGAAAACATCACTTGAATCACTTGCACACACCCCTTCAAATTCTAAGTTCTCTTTTCCTCAAAACAACACAAAACAATTTCTCAAAAATTCACAACAAACCAATCAAGCAAGCAAAAGCATATAAATCAATAAGCAAAACTCATGAGAATCCCAAGTGAGAATAGTAGTTTAAAGACCTTATCCTACCCCCCTCCCCCAAACTTATTTTAGAAACTAAATTCTAAAATAAGTTTGGAGGGAAGAATAATAAGGGATTTAAACTACACTCACAAGGGTCCAACGCTTTGCACTCCAATGCTTGCTCGATTGGTATTGGTCTTACATTCTTGCCTCATTTCCACCTCATTTGATATAATTCCTTGACCAAACAACTCATGAAACGAGAGTGAAAGAAAAGTCTAGGGTGTCTTCCCTTGTCCCTACACACCATGAGTTTCAAGTAAACTCAACGAAATAAATCATCTTAATCATTCAAGCATTTGCAATCTTTACCACTTCACTTATTTCTCACACTCATTTCACACTAACAATGTAAGCAACACTCAAAATTATAATTCAAATGAAATTCGAAATAAAACTCAAAGTATATGCTACAAGAAGTGGAAATCATTCCCAAAAATTCACCCAAGCTAAATCATGATAGTTCTCATTTCCACCAAGAATTTACTATCAAAAAAGCATGCTAGAACCTTACTACATTCATACTCAATGCCATTCATGCCATGTTGATTTTCCAAGAATTATAAGAAAAATAAAGAAAATTCATTCCTCATAATTCCTACACATTTCCATCAAGACATAACCAACAAGCACATGATATAACTATAGAAATCTCATTAGAGCAATGGATTAGAGCATATTACCTCATGGTCTTAGCAAAAGCTTGAAAAATTCACACTTCCTAGCTCAAAACTCCAATTTTCGTTTTTTCCTCAAAGGTGGATGAAAAATCGAAATTCTAGGCTCAAAATGTAGCTCAAGTGAAGTAGAACACACATGTGCAAGGGTTTAGTAAGATATGAAGTGGTTTGGAAGTTATTAGAGCTTGAAATTTCAAGTTGGAGGTGTTTTCATGGAGGTTTTGTTTAGAGAGAGAAATAGAATGTAGGTGGGTGTCACAAATGAAGAAGAAGAAAAAGACATCACAAGCAAACAAGGGGGGAAAAGACAAAACGAAAAAAAATTGAAAGTGAAAAGTGGGGAAAAACCACGGTCAACGGGCTGGAAGCTGCCGTTGACCGTGGTCAACGGGCGTTGCCCATGGAAATCATCCTCGGCAAAGCACTAAAAACACGACCCAGCCAGGCCGTGGCGTGGGTCGTGGAAGCCGCCGTGCTCCGGCCGGTCCTTGAGGCCGGCCATGATCCTCCCCCATACTCTCGGGTCTGACGAACTCATTCCAATTGGCAGAATCGAATTCCGACGAGTTTTACTATTTCTTTTTTATTTTACCGCCGGACTGCGCAAAGCTGGAACTTAGACCCTCAAATTTTTTCTAAGGGTTGGAACTCAAAACTTGAAAAATCTCAAAAAATTTCTAAGGCATGGAAATGCACCCAACACTTAAAAATTCCTTCCTAAAGCATGTAACCTCACTCTCAACCCTTATTCAACTCAAAACAACTCGAAAAACATTTATTTGAAAACGACAAAAGTGATAAAAGGATACGTGTTGGGGTGCCTCCCAACGAGTGCTTTTTTTAACGTCGCTGGCTAGACGATACCTCAATGGAGCTCATGGTACATCAAACAAATCCTTTCCTTGAAATTTGACTTCTCCGCACTCGTCGTGAAATGGATCTCCTATCTTCCAAGGAGGCTTTGCTTCATTCACCCTTGTACCTCCTCCATGAAACGGATATACAAGCTTCACCCGAGAATTGACCTCGATCTTGTAGCACTTCTCCCTACTTGGATTCGGCAACTCAATCTCAACTTTTGGCTTATAAAATGTCATCATCTCAAGGATCAAAGGATTATCATCATTCATTGTCTCCTTCCTCTTGTCTACATCCTCAAAGAACTCCACAACTTCCTTATAAAGGGTAACACCCCCAAACTTAACATGCTCGTCACCGTCTTTCTCGACTTTCAACTCAAAAGAAAATGCCACTTCATTCATGCTATTCTCTTTCGGCTCAAACAAATAAACTCTTCCTAGAGAGTCCTTAAGAATTAAAGTATGAGAAATACCTTCATTCTTATAGCTCCAATCTTGGAGTGGATTCTCTTCGGTGTTGTTTGGGAATAGACCATGCTCATGGTGAGAAGACGAGAGAGTTTGTGGGTCTATAGGAGAAAAAGACTCTTGAGACTCCATAAAGGCTAGGGTGCTCAAAAGTTCATCACAAGCCTCATCAAGTACGGAGTACGGGTAGAAAGAGTCTTGGAATTCCAAATGATCCTCTCTTTGAGATGGTGATACAACCCCTATAACATTGCATTCTTCAATGTCATGATCCTTTGATCTCTTCATTGCATCATAGATCGAGATGGTGAGGGTTTCATTGTTAACTCAAAATGTAAGATTCCCTTCATGCACATCAATCAAGGGTCTCCCGGTTGCCAAAAACGGTCTCCCAAGAATGAGAGGCATCTCTTTGTCTTCCGGCATATCGAGTACAACAAAATCCACCAGAAATATGAAGGATTCAACCTTTACTAGCACATCTTCAACAATTCATTGTGCATAAGTAATAGAACGGTCCGCCATTTGTAGACAAACCGGAGTGGGACGAAGATTTCCAATATCAAGCCTCTTAAAGATAGACAAAGGCATCAAATTAATAGAAGCTCCAAGATCACAAAGAATATTACCAAATTTTTAATCTCCCATAAAACAAGGAATGGTAAACGATCCCGGATCCTTTTGCTTAAGAGGTAGCTTTCGTTGGAGAACCGCACTACACTCTTCACTCATATTGATGGTTTCAAAGTAATTGAACTTTCTCTTGTTAGACACGGCATCCTTCAAGAATTTCGCGTACCCGGGCATATCTCTCAATGCATCCAACAAAGGAATGTTAACTTGCACCTTGCTAACCATGGCCAAGAACCTCTTCATCTTCTCATCTATCTTGGGCTTTGGTAAACGATGAGGGAAAGGTACCTTGGTGATGACATCCTTGGTAGGTAAAGGAACTTCCACCACATCATTTTTCTTAAGAAACTCCCTTTCAAGAATAGGATTTCTCACTTCCTTCTTCTTTTCATCAAATATGTGGTCTTCCTCTTCATAAGGCAAATCTGCAACAAATGGCTCTTCATCAACATCTACAACTTCATCTTTCTTTCCACAAACTCTTCCACTCCTTGTAGTGATAGCACTACAATTCTTCTTGGGGTTCACCTCCGTATTGCTAGGATATTGCCCTTGCTTGTGTTGAGAGGCTACATGGCTAGCCATTTGGCTCATTTGACCCTCAAGCATCTTGATATGCTTGTCCCTGGAAGAAACCGTGTTCTCCAAGGTGGTGACCTTTTGCCCCGTTTGAGCAATGAAAGTGTTTTGTTGATTGGCCATTTGTGATTGTTGAGTGGCCATTTGTTGAATGATACTCTCCAATCCCGGTTGTAGAGGCTTCTTTTCTTCAACTACTTGATGAGAGACAACAAATCCGGGAGGAGAAGATTGAGGAGCATTAAGAGCATTTTGTGGCTTTCCATAGGAGAGGTTTGGGTGATTATTGAAGGTAGGATTACCATAGTTACTTTGATAATTACCTTGTTTCCAACCACCCCTTTGGTTAATATAGTTCACCTCCTCCTCATTTAAGACTTCGTCATTCTCATATTTCTTGACGGCTCTTATCTCCATCAAATCTTTTTGGCTCTTGTCATAGTCTCTCTTGAGAGTGGTGATTTGTGAAGTTAACTCATCATACTTCCCATCCGATAGAGAAGCAACCCTCTTCATGGAAGTACGTTCCATAGGCCATTGGTAGGCATGAGCGGCCATCTCCTCAATTATCCTCAAAGCTTCCTTAGCATGCTTGTTCAACAAACAACCCCCCTCGGTAGCATCGACTATACTCCTTGTGTGAGAAGTAAGTCCACTATATAAATGGGTTACTTGTTGATCCTCACTAAAACCATGTTGAGGACATTTCCGAATGAGCTCTCTATACCTTTCCCAAGCTTCGAATAAGGTTTCATCCCCATGTTGAGAGAAATGGGAAATCTCCGAAATCATCATGAGAGCCTTTGGGGGAGGAAAATACTTCGATAAGAAGGCTTTGCAAAGATCTTGCCAAGTGTGTATCTCCGACTTATCCAAGCCCATGTACCAATCCTTGGCTCTATCCCTTAGAGAAAATCTAAACATCCTTAGTCGAATGGCATCACTAGGGACGCCATTTTGCTTAGCGGTGTCACACATCTCCAAGAAAGAAGTGAGATGTGCATTTGGATCCTCTAGGGGGCTTCCTCCGAATTGAGCATTCATCACCATTTGAATCAAGTCAGTCTTCAACTCGAAATTATTGGAATTGATCGTACCCCACTCCCCTTCTTGATATTGTTCCGTTGGAGCTTGGTACATAATGTTGATGGGAGGTGGTGGCACCTCATTAGCCTTCCTCTTTTGCTCATCAATTTCCGCTTGCATTTCTTCCATCCTTCTCATGATGGCCTCCATATTCGGGTTTTGATCACCCATGTCTTGTTCTTCTCTATAATTATTCCTTCTATGTCTTCTTCCAAATTCCAAGACAAGTGGCTCTTCAAGTCTCCCTTTAGACCTCGTGAGCATGTACCTTAAAAACAAAAAGAAAAACAAATTAAAAACAAGCTCAGATTAGTAACAAGTGACTAAACAAACTATTGAAATATCTATCTAATCACTCCCCGGCAACGGCGCCAAAAATTGACTAGGCTATTTCTAACCTAGCAATAATATCGAACTATGGAAGTCCGAATATCGAACACGGAGAGTGAATGTAGCAGTAGAAAGTAGTTTATGTTGTCTCTATCATACTATCTAAGCACACATTCATGATTTTGGTTTTTTAACTAGGCAAAGAGTAAAGTGAATTGTGAACTTAACTAAGTGAAATAAGCAAAGACTATAGTAAAATGCAAGGAAGAAATATCAATAGTAAAAGGTATGGATCCAGGTGATTTCCAATATAATTTTTATGATGAGGGCTTTAGAATCTAGATGCTTCAAACCAATTTAATCCACCTTGAATGGTTTCTTATATCATATATGTTAACCTACCTTACTAGGGTGATTAACAAGTAGATCAATAGAACAATAAATGCTTTCTAATTAGCCTTTAAATGCTCTACCAACTCCAAATAGCTCATTCTAGTCTAAGATAGCCTACCAACTATCATCCAACCCATCTAATTCTTTCTAGGAATCATATGAGATGCAATCAAGTGATATGAGTATGAATTGATGCTAAGTGCTATGAATGGAAGCCTCCTAAGCATTCCATTAAACACCTTAGATGCACTCCTAGTGATTAATTAGTCATGCATTCAAATTAAAGTCCCAATCTATAGGCAATTCAAGGGGAAGGTAGATCAACATCCTAGATTCTAACACCTATCTTCTAAATCAAATCATCCATCACTTGGAGCCATACAAGTGCTTAGCTAGCCATAGATCTAGCAATCAAACCAACAAAAATAAGAGAAATCATAATGGAAAGAACAAGGAAGGAAAGTAGAGAAGCAATCTTCAACAATCTCTTCAAACTCCAAGCATAATCTTCAACAATATTTGAAAATACTAAAGAGGAAAGAGGGAAAATGCTAGGGTTCTAAAGTAGATGCTAAAAGTGAATTACAAAGTGTTATCTCCTACCAAATGAGGAAAATAACTAAGTATTTATAGTCTTTCCACAAGTTGGGGTCAAATCGCAATAAGTAGGAAATAGAGTTGAGAAGGTGGGGTAAAAACTGTAATTTCGGAAAGTAGTTCAAGGGTGTATATGTGCATTTTCGGCCACATTTGTCTCCTTGAGCACTCCTAAGGTTTTGGCTCGTTCTCTCTCGTCCGGCCTCGGAAAAATAATCCGCGAAGTGCTAAGACTTCCTATTTCGATCCTATTCGACATAGAACTACTCACACATTCTCAGAAAATTTCTACAGCACCTGAAATTGGCACGGAAATCGAGAGAAAACGTGAAAGGTATAGAAAATGCATAAGTATGAAAACCCTAGCATTTCTATCACTTAAAAACACAAATGAAAGCCAAAACATATCAAAAATCATCTTGAAATGCATATAAAATATCGGTTTGTCAGTATCTTGTTTTTTTAGGTGCTATAATGGCTCGTGACAAAGGCAAGAATGTAGCATCATCATCTACCGCCAACAAGGGGAAAGGAAAGCAAAAGGAGACCACACAAAACCGAGCCCCGCCCACTCAAGCTTTATTGGCTAACAAAGAGCCGAAAGCATACAATGTCACTCTTCGAACACCGGAGGCCAAGAGGAGGTGGTCACACTTGGTGACCTTGAAGCACAAGCATTGTAGATTCCTTGATCATGAGACGATAGCGGGGATGGGAATAGCCGATGACGTTATCACCTTGATGGGGAATGGTGGATTCACGCGTGTGTTTCAATCCCACTTCTTGGCTTATCATGGACCATCGGTAGAGTTTTTATCGACCGTGGAGGGGCTAAAGGTCAACGGGACTCCCCTCTATACTCCGATTTCAGTTGGGGAACCCCCAAAGAACCCTCACTGTGGATGAGCTTAACGATCTCATCAGCGGAGACAATGAGGGGCACTTCATTAGGGATCACTCTCCCGATATGGACAAAGTGTGGAAGGCAATCGTCTATTTGGAGAAGGAAAGATTTTCTACTACGATGCAAGGAGAGTGAAGGCGTCTTCAGTTTGTAATCCCGTTATTTGGTACTTACACCGGATCATCACGAGCACTATTGTTGGGAAGAATGACGTCGGGACATTCCAAGCCGTCGACATGAACCTCTTTTGGTCTTGCCTTCACTCCGTCAACCAAGATGCAGCCCTATGGTTGGCCGATCACTTTGAGAGCCAAGTGTTTCACTAAAAAGTGTTCGCAATAGAACGAAATCTATCCTAGCACTTAGTAAGTAAAAACCCAATGTCGAATCTCGAAGGAAAACTTTGCAGGGCAATTAATTATGTAGTAAAACCTAATCTAGCCTAAATCTAGGAAAGCAAGTAAAGAAGAATTTGGGTTTTGGTTTTAACTTCCTAGGCAATAAAATAAATCAAAGCAATAAAGAAAAGCAAGTAAATCTAATCTAGAAAGCTGGAAATAAATTAAACTAAATAAACTAGAGAATTAAACTAAAGTAAAACGATTAATCTACCTAGGCAAGAATCGAAAAGAAAGCAATAAAGAAAGCAACGAAGAAAACATAAACTACTCTAGACATAATGAATAAAATCTGGAAATTTAAAGACAAATAAATCTAACTACGAAAGCTTTGAAAAACGAGAAAATTGAAATCGAAGGAAAACGAATCTAAACTAGAACTAGAAATCGAAAGAACGAAATTAAACTAAGTAGATTAAACGAAGCAATTAAGAAAACGAATCTAAAACTAAAGCAAGCAATTAAAAGCAAGTAAACGAAAGCAATAAATAACTTACGAAATTAACGAAGAACGAAGAACTTGAATTAAACGAACTAAACGAGGAATCCGGATCCGAACAAAAGAAAGCAATAAAAACTAAAGCTAAAGTATTTAGAACTGAAAACTAAGCCTAAAAGATGATTAAAGATGTCTAGAATTCGTGTACAAGGGATAGTATATATAATAGGTATGAAAACCTAATTATATAAGGAAACAATAGCTGGCCGGAACGTTGGACGGTCGTCCAACGTACGTTGGACGCTCGTCCAACGTCGCACTCGCATTCTTCTTTCTTTTCTACTCTGGACGCTCGTCCACCGTACTCTGGACGGTCGTCCAACGCTGGACGATTGCGCGCCTTTCTTGTTTCGGTCGTATCTTCCTCGTCCGAACTCCAAATCGACCTCCGTTTTCGCCTACATGCTCCTATCAAACCCCTCTTCGATATAATGCTTCTTTCTTCTCATTTTCTTCTTATTTACGTCCTTTTTATCCTACAATACCAAAGACTCCAAAACAACCAAATCATAGCAAAAGACAAACGAAAGAGACACAAAACATAACGAAAACGGACTCGAAAACACTACGAAAATCCTAACACTTAAACACCAATCAAACTCCCCCACACTTAGACCTTTGTTCGTCCCGAACAATAACAAAAACGAAATAAGCAATAGACTCAAGCATTGTGAACTATATAGGCCTCAAAACTTTTCGAAAACAAACTCTCATGATCGTGATCAAAATTATGCACACAACCTTAGCTCCAATCAACACAATCTACTCAACTAGTTCAAAATATGCCAATCCATCAAAGAACACTCTCCAACATGTGGAATTTTGTATATGAAAGTGAACACTCAACTCTCTCAAAGAAAAGATGTAAGATAATGCACATCAAGAGGGTTCACTCAACATCAATGCAATGCACCATGTTTACCATAGGCTTGCCTTCAATCTCAACATCTCCACCTAATGTAATACTTACAAATTAGGATCAAAAAGGTCTTTATATAAGCTTGTAATGTAGGGACATTGGTTAAGGTAGGGATTATATAGGCTAAGTGACTCAAAAATACTCCAAATCATCAACCTCTTTTTCAACTCAAACCAAAGTATGGATTTTTATCTCCATCTTCTACCATCCAACACACCAAATACAAACTCAAAGATGCTAAACTATCAACTTATACAAATCAAAGTTAACTATCCCCTTATGCTTATATTCTTATTCTCTTTTTTTTTTTTTTCTTTTTTTTCTTTTTTTTTTTCTCTAGAGCTCCACTAATAAATGTTCTTTCTAATGTAGAACAAAGGCTCTATTTTTTTTTTATCTCTTTTTTTATCTCTTTTTTTTTTTTTTCTAAGCTTATAGGGATAGCTAACTACACGTAAACAAGCATCTAAATTTTTTTTTTTTTTTCTCTTTCTCTCCTTCTACACCACAACAAATATTTTCAAATTATCTCCTTCCATATCACCAACTACAACTAAGGATACCCATAATCATCCAAACCTCCTATCATCCGGTTTCACAAAGAACGGCTAATAAAGGCTCAAAAGGGGTAAACAAAGGATTATGAACAAGGTTAGTGTATAGGAATCATGTGGCTAAAGAAAGATGGCCTAATATCATTTCCTAGTTCGTAAATATACTAAGGTCTTGATGGAGAAACAAGGCAAGTTCTAGAAACAACGAAGCAAGCATGATCACTCAATCAAGAATAGGCATAAATATGCACAAATAGCTCAAATCTCACGGGTTCAAACTAACTAGTTCCCGACATCATAGCATACATCAAATTCATCGAATAAAATGCGTCGCTTCGCCAAGGTTCCATGCATAATAAAGATCATGAATTTTTCTCCAAAAATCAACAAAATTTTCTATCATCGGCCAAATCCACAATACTATCATCACATGCTCATTTGACTCAATTAACTCCTAAGACTCAACAAAATTAAAAAGTGCATGCCAAAAGTTTCAAAGACCCCCCCCCCCCCCCCACACTTAAAATCAAGCAATGACCTCATTGCTAGAAAATAAAATAGAGAAGGGATAGAAGAAACTTATCGCAAGATGATGACCCACACACTTGAAATCCCGAGAAATTCCAAGTAGTACCTACAAAACAAACACAAAACGCAATACCAAAGCGTAAAATTGCAAAAAATAAAGAAAAAGAAGTAAAAGACTCAAAACAAAAATTAAAAGACACAAACAATGCTATGGGTTGAGAAACCTTGGAATCGTGGATCTTGCCAACGAGGATCATAAGAAGACCAAAACCGAGGGTCGTTTGGGTTCGGTAGAGCGGAGGTGAACGGCGGCGGCTTGCTGCTTTTGAATCAAATAGGGGGCCCGTCTTGAGCTGAAAACTGGAGGATTTAATTACGTTGGACGCTCGTCCAACGCACGTTGGACGCCCGTCCAACGTAGCCTTCGCTGAAAATCCGAAAAAACTTGAAATTACGTTGGACGCCCGTCCAGCGCGGCCCTCGCGAAAATTTGCCCAAATTCTCCCCTTTTCTTCCTCTCGAGGCCTTCCGTGCCATTTGCAATTCGTAGGAACTAATCCCTGCACAAACATTTAACGAAATACGAACGAAAAATAACGAAAATAAAAAAAAAAATAAAAACAAAATAAATCCTATTCTACAAAAATAAGATAAAGAAAGTGGGTTGCCTCCCACCAAGCGCTTGTTTAACGTCATTAGCTTGACGTACCACAAATGCTCATCCTAAATCTGTTGCAACGAGCAACGTCTTTAACCATCCATCGGTGACTCTCGGTGCAAAGGGGGACTCTTCTTTCTCTTCGGCTTGAAACTCGAAAAGAGGGTTATCTTGGACACTCATCTCCCCCTCGAACATCGTCGAGTTAGACTCTACAAGAAAAGACGATTCACAAATGGTGAGGTTAGAAAGAAAAGAGTTAAGGACCACTTCCTCATTCGATGCGTGTGTTGAGCTTTCCTCATCCACTTCATCTTCCTCCAAATTCCGTAGAAATCTTCGATTATGTCCTCTTCCTCATTCGGCGCAAGTGTCGATCTTTCCTCTTCCACCGCATCAACCTCCTCCAGATTTTGTAGAAATTCCTTGATAATATCCTCTTCTTCATCCACACAACTAAAGAATTCGTCATCTTCAATGGACTCTTCTTCATCAATGAATTCTTCAAGAGATGCTACCCTATCAGAAATCTCACAAACATGTACCTCAACAAGAGGGTTAGCAAGCTTAACAAAAGAGCATGAATGAAGAGAAGAAGTTGGACTAGAAGGTGAATTTCCAAAAACCGAAAACGTTACCGAACCTCCTACACCGGCCATGCTTAATGTGCCGGTACCCACATCAATCCGGGCTCGGGTAGTGGCCATAAACAGTCGTCCCAACAAGAGTAGATGACCGGTTGCGCTCTTGGCTCCCTTGCCTTCATGAAGCACGACGAAGTCGGTAACGACTCGAATTCCACCAACAAGGACTGTAACATCTTCCACAACTCCCAATGGATTACTCACGGTACCGTCTGCTAGCTCAATGCGCATGTCGGTAGATTGAAGGACTCTTGAGTTCATCTTCTCGAAAATAGAATACGGCATTAAATTCACCGCAGCTCCTAGATCCATCAATCCCGAGACGGTCTCTCCACTATCCAAAACAATGCTCAAGTCGAAACCTCCCGGATCTCCTCTCTTAGGAAACGAGTTGATAGGCTCGAGATCCTTTCTCTCCTTCCTAGCAACACTCCGAATAGGTGGAACATAAGGGTTGAGCGTCTGCTTCTTGTTCTTCACTCTACTCGGGAATGGAATAGGGGGAACGTACGGATCGGGCGTCTTGTGAAGAGGTTTGGCCTCCTTCTCGGCTTCCTCGAACTCCGTGCGTGCATTCTGGGCGTTGGACGCTCTTCCAGTGCAGGCTGGACGCTCGTCCAAGGTTGGCGTCGTGCTTGGCGTCTCTTCAGCGTTGGACGGTCGTCCAACGTACGTTGGACGCCCGTCCAGCGCGGGCTTCGCTGGAGAAGGAGGTGGAGCTCGTCCAGGGGCTGGCGTGAAGGTGGGCGGCCGTCCAACGTTGGACGGTCGTCCAGAAACGTTGGACGCCCGTCCAACGTGATGTGCTGCATGGTTTTGGCTCGATTCCCAACGCGAATTCGGGCTCCACCTTTGGCTAGAATGGCTTTGAGTCGACAACGAGCCACCATTGCGTTGTAACACCGTGATTGCATGAGCTTGGTGAGGTGGAACGGGAGCAACATATGGAGGGTATGGGGCTTGCACCTCGTTGGCTTGTTGTGGTTGAATCCCTTGGCTCAGAATTCGCCCCGGTTGTTGCATCAGGTGCATGGAACTAGAAATTTGGCCAATGGCCAACTCGAGCTTCTTTATGTTCGCATCAAGTGCATGGAGACGATCCTCATCGACGGAAGGCTTTTGTGGAGGTCCTTGAGGACGAGAATTTGGGTATGATGGTGGTGATGTAGGAGTAAGTTGAGGTGGGTAATATGGAGGTGGTGGATAATAGGGATGTGGAGGGTATTGAGGAGGTGGATAATATGGTGGAGAAGGGTAGTAGGGATTTGGTGGAGGAGGATATGGGTTGTTATATGGTGGAGGGCGACGATATTGAAAATTCGGGTTCGTACCTTGCCCTTGAGGTGGTGGTCCTTGTGGCATGTAACCTTGGGCAGCAAAGACATCGGCTCCTCCTTCATGAGTGAATGCTCCCATGTTGTGGCAAACCTCCTTGATGTGTCCCAACTCTCCACAAATTTCGCATTGGTCCGGCTTCCTTTCCTCCTCCTTCGGGGCCGGTGCACTTTGCTTCATCTTCAAGTTTTCGAGATCCCTTAACATGTCGGCCATTTGCTTCTTCAAATCGGGACTCATCGAAATCGCACTCGCCTCCACTTTCCTCGGTCTAGCTAATTTTTGTTGAGAACTCGCAGCGAGCGTCTCGAAAATATCCTTCAACTCGTCAGCTGTCTTGACCGCTATGTTGCCTCCGGCCGAACTATCCACCATGAACTGACAAGTTTGGTTGAGGGCGTCGTAGAAATATTGCCAAAGCAACTCCGGTGCCATTTGATTATGAGGGCACTGTTGAAGTAGCTCTTGGAACCTCTCCCATGCTTCGTGAAACGGCTCATCATTGTCTTGAGAGAAATTCATAATCTTTGACCGCACCTCTTGAGTCTTGCGGTTCGGGTAGTACTTGAGCATGAACTTCTCGCACACCGCATTCCATATGGCGAGAGAGTTGGCCGGGAGCGCCAAATACCACGACTTTGCTCGATCCTTGAGGGTGTACGGGAAGCACTTCATCTTCAAGTTATCCTCCGTGAGTCCCGAGAGTGGAAACGTTTGCACCACCGTGCAATACTCTCGAATGAACGTCAATGCATCCTCGTTGGGCAGCCCATGGTAGGAAGGAAGCAACGCCATGTGGTGAGGTTTAAGCTCATGATTCCTGACCGCTTCCGTCAGGACAATCGCCGAAGTGGTGGCCGTGAATGTGGGGCGAGCAAAATCGCCCATGACTCTAGCTGCAATGGCTTCGGGCTCTGCAAATAACAAGACTAAACCAAAGTCTTGAGAAACGATCTCCTCCTTCTCCTTCGCGGCTAAAATCGCTTTCCTTTGATGGATGTTGTCGAAGTAGGGCGCTAAATTCCTTTGAAGACTTCGGCGACCATGCATAAACAACACTCAACAAACGGGTTAAACGCACCGAGTGGAAGAAACAAGAAAATCGAGAAACACAAATAAAAATAAAACAAATAAAAATACTACACAATAAATCGCCAAAAGTTTTCCCCGGCAACGGCGCCAAAATTTGTTTCACTAAAAAGTGTTCGCAATAGAACGAAATCTATCCTAGTACTTAGTAAGTAAAAACCCAATGTCGAATCTCGAACGAAAACTTTGCAGGGCAATTAATTATGTAGTAAAACCTAATCTAGCCTAAATCTAGGAAAGCAAGTAAAGAAGAATTTGGGTTTTGGTTTTAACTTCCTAGGCAATAAAATAAATCAAAGCAATAAAGAAAAGCAAGTAAATCAAATCTAGAAAGCTGGAAATAAATTGAACTAAATAAACTAGAGAATTAAACTAAAGTAAAACGATTAATCTACCTAGGCAAGAATCGAAAAGAAAGCAATAAAGAAAGCAACGAAGAAAGCATAAACTACTCTAGACATAATGAATAAAATCTGGAAATTTAAAGACAAATAAATCTAACTACGAAAGCTTTGAAAAACGAGAGAATTGAAATCGAAGGAAAACGAATCTAAACTAGAACTAGAAATCGAAAGAACGAAATTAAACTAAGTAGATTAAACGAAGCAATTAAGAAAACGAATCTAAAACTAGAGCAAGCAATTAAAAGCAAGTAAACGAAAGCAATAAATAACTTACGACATTAACGAAGAACGAAGAACTTGAATTAAACGAACTAAACGAGGAATCCGGATCCGAACAAAAGAAAGCAATAAAAACTAAAGCTAAAGTATTTAGAACTGAAAACTAAGCCTAAAAGATGATTAAAGATGTCTAGAATTCGTGTACAAGGGATAGTATATATAATAGGTATGAAAACCTAATTATATAAGGAAACAATAGCTGGCCGGAACGTTGGACGGTCGTCCAACGTACGTTGGACGCTCGTCCAACGTCGCACTCGCATTCTTCTTTCTTTTCTACTCTGGACGCTCGTCCACCGTACTCTGGACGGTCGTCCAACGCTGGACGATTGCGCGCCTTTCTTGTTTCGGTCGTATCTTCCTCGTCCGAACTCCAAATCGACCTCCGTTTTCGCCTACATGCTCCTATCAAACCCCTCTTCGATATAATGCTTCTTTCTTCTCATTTTCTTCTTATTTACGTCCTTTTTATCCTACAATACCAAAGACTCCAAAACAACCAAATCATAGCAAAAGACAAACGAAAGAGACACAAAACATAGCGAAAACGGACTCGAAAACACTACGAAAATCCTAACACTTAAACACCAATCACCAAGCATCACTCCATGGGAACCAAAAGATCATTTGTGGAGCGTGGATCATTCCGATATGCAACATGTTTCGAGTGCCTCTACCAAACAACCCGGTTTTGAGAGACATTCTTCTCAATCGAGCGGCGCTCCAAAGACAAGGAATGCTATCCCATGAGGATGGATATATATGGAGGCTCCACGAGAAGAACTCTCAAATGCATCTTCTACTCCCTTGCCCGCATTTGACGAGTGTTCTTGAAGGGAGGGTCGAGCAAGGGGAAATTGGAGTATGAGCTCGGGGGAGCACTTGAGGATGATGATGGAGCCGGGATGAAATCCGCCACGTTTTGAGGAAGAGCACAATGAGGATAAGCAAGAAGAGCAAGAGTATGATCATGGAGGAGGTGGACAAGGAGGATACGAAGACGCACCACAACCCGGCTTCCACATGAGAGCACCAGAGTTCTCCACGATGCAAGATTGGCATACGGAGACGATGGAAGCGATGGACAACTATCATTGGAATAGTAGAGAGTTCGTCGAAATTCGAGTGGGAGGAGTCCGAGAAGAGTTACAAACATTGAGGACGGAGGTGGGCGAGCTTCGCACTTATATTGGAGGCCGTTTCGATGCTATCAACACTCATTTTTGAGAATGAGAGGCGATACCGAGAGAAAGAGGCGAAGAGACAAGAGGACGAGAGAGCCTACTTGGAGAGCTTCAACCGAATGGTGCATGAGATGCACTATTTCTATCCTCACTACCCTCCTCATCATCAACGGTTCGACCCCAACAACCCGAACAACCCTCCCTTTCCTCCGCCATTTCAATGAGGTAAGTTTTTTAACTTAGTTCCTTCTGCATTTTGCAAACTTATTCCTTAATCTTTGATTTCGAAATAAGTTTGGGGGAGGGGGAAGAGTAACTAAAGTTAACAAACTTTTTGGTGTGCTTTTATTGTTTTAGTAGTTGTCTTTATTTTGGGGTATGTTGAGTCTTTATTTGTTTTGAGTCTTAAGAGTTAGTTGATTGAGTCAAGCATGTTGATATGAGTAGTATGGATTAGCCGATGATTGTATGGATTTTTTATTGTGGATAATTTGATTGAATTTATACATGGAACCTTGGCGAAGCGACGCAATTATGTGATGAATTCTTTGTCATGTTTGGATATTGGGAATTATGTTTGTTACCTTGGTGATGAGCTTTTGGGCATGTTGATGCCAATTTATTTGTTGAGTGATCATGCATGCTTTGAATTTCTATAACTTGTCTTTGTTCTCCATTGAGACCTTAGTATGTATATGATCTTAGAAAGGATTTTAGGCCAATTTTCTTTGGCCACATTATCCCTATACACTAGCCCTTGATATTAATCTTTGTTTACCCCATTCGAGCCTTTGTTAGCCTTTCTTTTCTAAAAACCGGATGATAGGAGGTTTGGATGAATATGGGTATCTTTTGGTGGTTAGTTGTATTGAAGTAGCTAAAAAGTGTAGAATATTTCATGAGATGTGGAGGAAGAAAAGGAGAAAAAAAATTTAGATGTTTTGCTTAAGTAGTTAGCTATCCCTATAAGCTTAGAAAAAATTATGTGATGAAGCCCGTAGATCGTGCATTTCAATTCATGGGCCGAGAATTAAAGATGATATGGGCTAATGATGGAAGATATTATTTACTAGTTTATTTAGTAGTTTATTTTTATTAATTTTTGTTTTTTATGAGTACTATAGTTGGTAGGTTAATTTTCAGCATTATTTTAAGGATTTTATTCCTTTTTAGACAAGGATTTGGTTTGATATCTTTTAGGATAAGTTTTTAAGTAGTTTCCTTGTGGAATTAGGACTTTTTGAAGCCTATAAATAAGGCTCATTCATAGGTGACGAAAATAAGATTTTAGTCATCAATAATACTTCAGTTTATTTCTCTTATGAGATTTATGTTCGAATTTCTTATGGTGTGACCAAGAAATTCTTTATCCGGTGAATCAATCGAGTTCATCACCCTCGTTTGTGTGTCATTCATCGTCTCCGTGTGACTAAGGCGATCACCACTTGGGGTATAGGGGGTTTATGCCGATTCTATGTCATTTGTGGGGTTAGACTTTAGGTATATTGGGATATTCCATCTATTCTATCAATTTCGAGTCTTCCGCTTGCGTCTTGTATGTTATCGGCCGTCAAGGATCGTATCATTTGAATAATGCTGAAAATTAACCTACCAACTATAGTACTCATAAAAAACGAAAATTAATAAAAATAAACTACTAAATAAACTAGTAAATAATATCTTCCATCTTTAGCCCTTATCATCTTTAATTCTCTGCCCATGAATTGAAATCCACGATCTACGGGCTTCATCATTATGAGTACCAAAAAAGAAAAAAAAAATTTAGAGCTCTTGATTATCATTAAAAAGAACAATAATAGATGAACTCTATATAAAAAAAAAGAAAAAAAAAGAAAAAGAAAAAAAAGAGGGAAAATAGAAGCATAAGGGGATAGTTAGCATTGTTTTGAGTTGCATATTTTGGGCATCTTGTTGATTATGTAGTTGGTGTTGTGTATGGTAGAAGATGGATTGAAAAACCCATACTTAGGATGGAGTTGAAAAAAAGGTTAATGATTTGGAGTTATTTTGAGTCACTTAGCCTATATATTCCATACCTTAACCATGTCCCTACATTACAAGCTTTGATAAATTCCTAATTGATCTTAGTGAGTATGCATAACATTAGGTAGAGATGTGAGAAAAAGGGCAAGCCTATGGTAAGTTCATTGCATTGCATTGATATTGAGTGATCCCTTGATGTGCATTATACTTCACATCTTATTCTTTGAGAGTGTTGAGAGATCACCTATATTTTATCTTCACATGTTTTGAAAGGAGGTCCCAATTGATATTCATGACTTGAATTTGTTGTATGCTTTGTGTGGTGGAGTTTTGAGGTTGCTTGGATAAATTTGATCTTAGAATTTATTTTTGAAAATCTATGAGGCTATAGAATAAATTTGATCTTAGAATTCGTTTTTGTCGAACTATATTACGCTTTGGGTATTTTTGGTGTATTTTCAGGTATTTTCGAGTAGAAATAACCCAAGTTGAAATGAGGATCGAGAAAGCCAAGTGAAAAAGTGTCGAAAATCAAAGATTGGAGTTCTAGTGAGTTGGACTCGACCCATGACTCGACCGAGCCAGTGGTCGAGTCAACAACACTGGAGTCAGCGCTCGATCGAGCCAGTTTTGAAGGTGCTCGATCGGTTGCTCGACCGAGTCACTGGTCGAGTCAACTCGGTAGAGTCAAGACACAGGATTTGCGTAGGCGTGGGCCTCTCGACTTTTTATCGATTCCTAGTGCACTTATGTTATCTTTGTAAATTTTCATCCTATAAATACCTTAGATTTAGCATTGTGAACTCTAACTTACATTCATACTTTTACTTTTATACTCTTTATTTTCTAGCTTTTGTTTTTGTTCAACATTGGAGTTTATTCAGTTTTATCCAAGATTCGAGTTCAAGTTCTTCATCGTTTTCAAGATTAAATTCCAAGTCATCTTACTTTTCTTTTAATTATGTTCTTTCAATTCATTATGTGTATGCTTGATTTAATTATGTCTAGCTAAATTCCTTAGTTGATTTTAGGGTTTGTATGTCTAATTGAATCTATATTAGTTCTTTTAATTACAATTAGTCTGCCAATCTAGGTGTATTTTTCATGGTGCTTGTTGGGAATTGTTAAGGACTAAATTGTTAAGGGGGAACTTCATGGGACATTTGATAAATGAAGTCATTTGTTTTGATTAGATCCCAAAACCCCAAGTGTCCTTTTCCCAAGCGACCCATTTTGATGTAGTTAATAGGTTAGAATTTTTCTAAGCCTACACTGTTAGGATGGCTCTTTTATTTTGCTTAGATTAGGCTTCAAAAGTTCAAAGTGAAGGCCACTCGCTTGAGTGTGTTTTCCAAAGCGAAGCAAGTCAAGCAAGCTGAAGTGAAGCGTGCCGAAGAATTACGAAGCGAAGCGAGCGCTACAGTTCAAAGCAAAGCGAAGCGAAGCGAGCGCTACAGTTCAAAGCAAAGTGAAGCGAAGCGAGCGCTACAGTTCAAAGGAAAGTGAAGCGAAGCGAGCGCTACAGTTCAAAGCAAAGCGAAGCGAAGCGAGCGCTACAGTGGAATCAAGTGAACCCACTAAAGCGAAGCAAAGCGTGTGCTACAAAGAAAAGCCGAAGCGAGTCAACACGAGTCAACACTTAATTTAGTAGTGTCACGGGAAATTTACTTCTCAAGTGACTCACTACAAATTTGACTGTGAAGCGACTCACTTCAGAGCGGCCACTACAACTTCAAAGCGAAGCGAGCCACTACCTACCAGAAAGCGACAGCACAAATTCCCGCTCCGAATTTGAATTCCAGTCAACAGGAGATCTCCGCATTAATTACGAGATCTCCACGTGTCGAAAGCGGAGAGGAGCAGAGGAGTTGACTGCCAGGCCGACAAAGACGCCGCAACAGTACTGGCTCGCTCCAGTTACTGTTAAACTTGGAACTTAGCCATTTTCGGCAAAGAGCGAAAACTGCGCGTCTGCAAAAGCTACTGCCTGCGCAAGTACTGTCGAGAGGAGGAGGGACAAGGCCACCAACCAAGCAACGGATCTTAGCCAACCCTCCGCCTATAAATAGTGAAGGATGAAGACGTGAAGATGTAGAACACTACTTGAGCATTCGAGCGCATACAGCAAACAAACACTCCCAAGCCTTAGTGCAATCTTCGAGTCTTTGTTTATAAGTGTTCTCCGAGTTTCCAGTTCATCGGAACTCGTCTTCACAGCCTTCACACTTAGAGTCTAAGCCCACTTCAAATATCCAAGCTTAGAAGAAGAACTCTAGCCAATCTTTGCATTCACTGTAAAGAGTTCTTCATAGTGTGTCGTCAACCAAAAACCCTAAACTTCGTCTGTTAGGTTTTGAGTGTTGTCGTTAGGTTGTTTAGATCCAAGGCCCTTCTTTCATCAATTGAAGAAGCCTCGATCGTAGAGTTGAGATCCAAGCTTACACTTACATCGTTTGTGTAAAGCTCGATCGAAGCTAGGCTGTAAGGAGAGCCCGTAATCTCCCTGTCTGTCTGACTGAAGCGAGTGAAGCTTCCAGTCTTTGTTAGGTTTGTGTAGTGAACCCGCAATCACTACGTCTGTCGTTTGATCTAGGCAAGTGAAGCCCGATCCCGACCAGGTTTTTGAAGGACCCATAACCTTCAAGTTCTTGAGTGAAAAGAACAGTTGCCGTCGTGCAACAAAGTGGACGTAGGAGCATTATCTCCGAACCACTATAAATCTCTGTGTCGTATCTCTTTTACCTTAATCTCTTTACAGTATTCGATTATCCATTGCACGTGCATATAAACAAACTTAACTTGGATTTTCAATTACTTAGGAAAGATTATAGCTCACCGAATTCCGCACAAAGAGTAAAGTCTCACTCTTGATCAAGCTCTAAGCTTAGGTCAAGAGATTCGTGATTGCTTTCGATCTAGCCCACGGCTAGGTCTTAGTATTTCCAAAGAGCACTTTACTTTATACTCTGAGTTAAGGAATTGAAGTTGAAAAACTTCAAAATACGTATTCACCCCCCCCCCCCCCCCCCCCCCCTCTACGTATTTTTCCTATAGCAAACCGGGACCAACAGTGCTTATTCTCATGCATGATTAACTGGCCATTATTTGTATATGTTTAGTTATGTTTTTATGCCCTGACCGGATAATTGCATAATGGATTTCATGAATACATACTATGATGATTTAATTGTCCCGACCGAAGTTAGATTGTCATAGGTCTTGCATATAGTTGATATAGGTGTCATGACTGATTCTTAGTGATTATATTTATTGATACTTGATCTGTTTTGCACTAGATTTAATTCCTATGAGACCGGGAGGAGACTAGGGTTTTATTGAGTGACGATTTATGCTGCCTTGACTGGAGTGTTAGATTACTTTCGTGTATCGCATCTAGATTGGATTAAATTGGTTAATTGAGTTAATTGTTACTTGTTTAGGTTTGATTAGATAGACTTCCCTAGAATCAACGTTTGTTTCCCTATTTGATTTTCCTTATTTGATTTATTTGCTTATTTGTTTACTTATTTGAGTTCGTTAATTTGTTTATTTTCTTTGCCTAGAATTAATTTTGAAACCACAATCTAAATTTCTTCTTGTTTAGACATTAGTTTAATTCTAGAGTAGAGGTACTTTGTGTGATTTTGATATATCAGTCCCTGTGGATACGATACTCGTACTTATTCTTTGTTATACCTATTTTGTGTGGTTGAAAATAGTGCAGTCAAGGGTTAATAAAAATTTCTGCAAATTGCACAGTTGCCATATATATAGAGTTAGGGTTCGAGCGACGTGGCGTAGTGGGGTTGGTCGTGGTTGACGTGTCGCCGTAATAATTGGAGTCGTGGATGTCATGGTGCGGTTAAAAGCGAGTCACCATGGTTAATTTGTGAACTAGAATGGTGACTGACCCTACATGTGTAGCGCTGAGAGCCATCCACGTCTCGCTTGCGATTGAGTGGCCATGATTACGTGACTTTTGCTCTTTGACGGCTAAGATTACACCAACTTTGCCGCTTCAAATTCGCGGTGCCACACACGCGCTCGACTAACTGTGCCTAGTACTCTGCCAGCATTAAATGCAAAGTAAAAAGAGAAACAGGAACTCGAGTACATCTAACTTATACGACTCGTTTGACTGAGTTATTCACTTGCGATAGTAGTTGCTTGACTACATTACTCGCTTGCGTAATCCGTAGCTTGGCGTGACTAGTATGTACTCGCTTGCGATGGTGTGTTCGAGTGACATGAGTACTCGCTTAACCATTTTTGACACTTGCAATAATATACAATAAGTACAATGATTAAAGCGATTTAACATGTTGCTGACTTACATACTTTGAGAATAAACAAGAGTGTTTATCTCTTAGAAGATTGTGTCAGTTCACATTTTTATTTTCCACTTAGCAAGCGAAGGTTTCTGGCACACTTCTCATTGCTTAGCGTACTTTAATGGAAATCCATACATGTCGGTCTAGCTTCGTAGTAGACTGATACCCCGTTGTAGATTTTAAGCTTGAACTTCTAGGCATTCATCTCTTCCATCTTCCTCCTCGCTTGGAGAGTCCACCATCGATAGAATGGAGATGAGGGAATGAATAATTGCTCGAGAGACTCAACCCTGGTGGGGAGCTTTCTACAAGCGTTATTCATGATGAATAGGGGATGAGGCACATGCTCATTTTCACCAAACGTGGGAAAATGAACAAGATGACAATGTGAACACTCTGACAAGACACTCACGAGTTTTTACGTAGAGGGACATGTCACCAGTCCTACAACCTTTACTAGTAAAGGTACTTGTATGTGTTTATACCTACTTACATGAATCTTAAGCTAGGTAGCAGCTTCCACGCTCGTTTTGGAAGTTGATTTTTCCGAGATAAATCAATGGTTCCCCCTTAATCAATATACTTAACAATTTCCATACATATGTAGAGGGATTTTGTTAATTGATAAGGAACCTCTTCCAATACTCCACCTAGATCCACCTTGTATCATCTCAAGCGTGTCAAGTGAGGTGTGACTCAATTGAAAGTTTGGTGAAGATTCAAAGTGAGGTTCCTTTTTGCTATGTGCTTCCATCTTCTAGCTATCTTCACCCGGATCTAGTAATCCCAACTCCATAGCTGATTGAAGCGAGTTTCAGCTAGAGGCTTGGTGAGAATGTCGGCTCACTAAAGATCTGTGCGGATTTTCTCGAGCTTAACATCCTTCTTCTTAACATGATCTCGAATAAATTGATGTCGGATCTCGACATGCTTGAAGCGCGCATGAAGGACTGGATTTTGTGATATGCAAATTGCGTTGTTGTTATCACAAAATATTGGAATCTCCTTCGCTTCAACTTTGTAGTCTTTGAGCTGTTGACATAGCCATAGGATTTGAGAACAGCAGCTTCCAGCGGCCATGTACTCCGCTTCAGTAGTTGAAGTTGCGACACTTGTCTGCTTCTTAGAGAACCAATAGATGAGCTTGCTTCCAAGAAATTGACAAGTACCAGAAGTTGATTTCCTATCAATCCTACATCCTCCATAATTTGCATCGGAGTATCCAGTGAGCTCTAGATTATCTTCAGTAGAATACATAAGACCCATGTTGATAGTTTCTTTGAGGTAGCGAAGGATTCGCTTTGCAGCTTCATAGTGGCTTTGCTTGGGATTTCTTTAGAAGTGAGCACAAACACCTACAGCAAACGCGATATCTAGCCTACTTGTTGTATGGTATAGAAGGGATCCGATCAAAGCACAATAATCTGTACCGTCCACGAATTTTCCTTCTAAGTCTGGCTCCATCTTCCAATTGGTGTTCATAGGGATCTTCACAGATTTTGCATTTTGTACACCAAACTTAGAAAGCATATCCCTTGTGTACTTTGCTTGGTTGATAAAGATGTCATTATCTTGTTGCTTCACTTGAAGACCTAGAAAGCAATTCATCAACCCGATCATGGACATCTTGTACTTGGTCTTCATGAGCTCTCCAAACTTTTCATTGAGCGACTGATTTGGAGATCCAAAAATAATATCATCCACATAGATTTGAACCCATAGCATGTCTTCACCATCGTTGATTGTGAAGAGAGTTCTATCTATCTTCCCTTTTCAAAATCCATTGTGTAATGGTCGCAATTTTTCTTAGTGAGTAATAAAAACTTTGACATTATTTTTAATATTAAGAGTGTTATTACTATTATTAGTATAACAAAATTTTCGAGAACTATTAATAGTAGACATAATTAGTGATAGTAATGTTGTCAAACGAGAATCGAATTAATTAAGAAAGGCCCGATAAAACAAGTCGATTAATTATTATTCAAGGGGCCGAGGCCCATTTAAAGATCGAAGGCCCATTCCACGATTTATTATGTGAACTATTTCGGCCCAAGAAAGAAGCCACGTTGTTCGAAATTAATCAACAAGATAAAAGGCTCAACGACTTATAACAATATTCCAATAATAACATATTACATGTAGATAATTAAATTACATACTACAGTGTACAAAAAAGAAAGAAAGAAAAGGGAGAGCTCGGCAGCAGCCTCCAACGTCTATCTCTCTCTCATTAGCAAATTGGAGCTCAGATTAGTTCCTTAACCCCAAAAATTAGAGGTTAAACACCCCTTAAGTGAGGTTAGGGAGGGTAATCACCCTATCATCATTGCTCCTTTTGCATGGGGAATCACCAAGAACAGCATGCACGCCAAACCCTTCTCTCTCCCCCTTTTCTCTTCCAAAATCTGCCCCAAATCCTTGAGAAGGAACCCCCCCACCAATCCCCATTCATCTCTCTCTCCCTCCAATGTTTGAAAAAAGCCAAGAACCTACACAAAATATACAAGTCAACTTCATTCACACACAACATCATTCAAACACTCACAAGAACGAGAGAGAGAGAGAGAGAGAGAGAGAGAGAGAGAGAGAGAAAGAGAGAGAGAGAGAGAGAGAGAGAGCAAAAGAGAACCGAGAAGAAGAAGAGGAGCAGTAGGATTTCCAGCCATTTCCAAACACCAACACTCACGGTAAGCCTCCCCCTCCCTTCCCCTTTCAATCCTCACACATGCATGAGCTAACAAAGAGCTCACACCACCATATCAAGTAAGCACAACCATTCTTCATAGATGAGTAATGCAACAATATCAATTGAAGCACATAGACCTAAACTCCATTTTTAGGTTGCTAGGAACCAAGTGAAGGGGAGAAGAAGGCAGTAACAAAGAAAAGAGGAGCAGGCAGCCCATCCAAGCCCAAAAACATCCATTTCCAAACCCCATTGAAGCAAGTAAGTAAATCCCCCATATTTCTCTAGGAACTAGGCCTAATCAAGCATGTTTACACCTTAGAAATGACTCAAGAATGTAGCTAGAAGCTGCCCAAATAAGAGAACCCCAATGCATGTTCACATAGCTCAAAAATCCTAACCAAAATCAAGCATGCAAGCATGAACAATGGCTTAGAGTGAACAACGGACTGTATAGGCCCCAAAGAACATAATTTTGCCTTCATTAGGATCAAAATCATGATCCAACATTGTTAAATCATAAGGCATGCTAAACCCCTCCACAATGAACTCAAATATTAACCATAGATCAACACCAAAATGCTTCAAAAAATGGAAAATCCTTTCCAACAACGAACCAACAACAACCAACAACAGCTAATAACATGAACAACACAAGCTGCCCTAAATCACCAACATAGCCCAACAAATTGAATACATCAAGTAAAGCCGAGAGAGAGGAGAGAGGAGAAGAGAGCTTATCAGTAGTTCAAGCAACGGCAGCAGGAGGCTGCCGGAATCGGGAGCAATGCCGAAGAGGCATCGGCAGGAACAAGGGAGGGTACCACAACGGCATCGAACGCCGCCAGCAGGAGCCACCGTATCTGCAAGAGAAGAAAAGAGAGAGAGGTCAGAGGAGATGGAGTAAAGAGAGAAGAGAACAGAAAAGGGAGAGAAGCAGACGATGGTGAAGCATCGCCGGCCACCACTGAAGATAGCGACAACGGCGGCAGTAGCAACGGCGATGGACGGCGATTAATCAGAGAGGAATTGTCCCCTAACCGAGAAGGATCGGATTTCAATTTAGGCTCGAACAGCCGACGGACCGCCGTGGGAGTTGCCCCGGCAACGGAGAGGAACCACGAAGCTCGAGCCGCGGAGGCAGAGGCAATCTAAAACGACGGCAACCCCGTACCAACGCCGTCTCACCACGGCGGCGAGTACGAGGGAGAAGGCACACATCGACGGCCATTCCGTTCGAGGATTCGATCGGTGGGATTTTTCCCCAAATTCGAATTAGGGCATATCTTTCCTTGGGAGAAATCGGGAATTGAAGGGAAGGAAGGGAACATTAACCGACGGCAGAGGAGGCCGCCGGTTAACAATCACCGGCGGAGACGAGGGATGATCGGCGACGGACTGCCGAGGAAGAGAGGGAGTTGTCGCGAGGAGGAACAAGAGAGGGGAATGAAGATCGCGACTGTAAATCGAGAGAAGGGGAGGAAGGGTTTTGTCTAAGTAAACCGGGCCGGGTTTCGGGCCGGTCTGGACTCGGGCCGGGCTAATTAATTGGGTTCGACTACGAATGGGCGGACGACTATTTTAAAACGGACCAGCAATTATTTAATGGGCCGATAATACCTTTAACTGATTGGGCCAACCGATTGGGCCGATAATTTATTAAATGGATCGATAATATAATAACGGATCGGGCCAACCGATTGGGCCGATAATTTATTTAATGGACCGATAATATATTTAACGGATCGGGCCAACCGATTGGGCCGATAATTTATTTAATGGACCGATAATATTTAACGGATCGGGCCAACCGATTGGGCCGATAATTTATTTAGTGGACCGATAATTTATTTAATAAGCCGGGCCAACCGATTGGACCGAATTTCTAATTCATAATGGGCCGAAAAATATGTAACAATATAACCGGTAATTAAATGCGCCAATATTTAAGTCAAGAGACGAAAGTCAAATGTAACGACTCTCTGGGTTTAATTTAATAAATTCCCGAACTTAAGTAAATTGGGCTTAAAACCCTAATACTTCTAATGGGCCTATAATGATTATTAATGATTGATTAATCAACCAAGCCTGAATATAATAGCCTTATAAGTGTAGACCACTTATAATATGTAATAAAATCACGAAGCCTCAGTAATGGCTAAATCAAACATCCTACGATTTTCGTCGAGGATGAAAAGATTATAAGACACGAAAACCGATCGAGTGATCGATTTCAGAATGTTAATCAAGAAACTCTTGAATAAGAGATCATAACCTCGATAGGAAATAGACCTTCGCATAGATCGATAAATTATCAATTTTTATTCCAAGTCTCTTATGTTACGTTCTTTGAACGAGGTTAGGCGAAGGGAAAGGCCGAGACTAAGGCAACACTCTGGATTAATAAGTCGATCAAGGAAGGCTATCGAGGTGGGCTTTCATACAACGAAAATGTTTATTTATGCTAAAGTTCTTTCTTAAAAGAATTGTCATGCCACAAATGTTTTGTTTTGTATGATGTCTATCTGAAAAAGGGCTTCGGCCAAATGTTTCCAAGACGAATTCGGGCCTATCGGGGTCGCTCCTCGATGGGTTAAGTGCACTAGATAACCGTGAGCCGACGAAAGTCGGCCGGTTAGGTATCCGGGTAGGGTGGCCACCCTTACCGGATACACCCACACGACTCAGATATGATGGATTACACCAAGAAATGAAGCCTGCAAGCCCCCTTTACAAAAATGTTTTAGTGCTCATAGGACTTTTCCGAAAACCCCTATGAATCACATGAATGCCTGACAATTAAAATGTTTTGGCATGTGTTCACTGAGTACTTTGTACTCAGCCCTGTACATATTTCCCATGTGCAGGTTGAACGGGATGGAGTGAAGCAGTCGGGAAGGCTTTTGTCGAGCATGGAAGGGGTTGAAGCCTCTTGGTGGTGCATGTCTCCAAACATGCATCTCACGTTCTTCCGCTGTGATTCTTATGTTATTAGTCTAAACCTTCTTCTGTGTATCGTTGCAGTACAATTTCTTTTGTGTATCGTTGCAACGTATTGGTTTCCCTTATAAACAATGTTTCTTTGTTTGAACAACGCTTCCTCTTATGTTGTGTCATGTAAACGCTTCCGTTGATGAACAGTATTTTTCTTTCATTCATTCTTGACGAATGATGTAACCTACAATGTGTTCAAACGTTACGCTTCCGCATCGTTTCACCTCGAGTTATTCGTTTATTCTGTTTATTTCTCGTTCCTTTGCGTCGCGATCCCGCCTGGCCAGTCTTAGCGGGGTGGGGTCGTGACACATTGTCGACTAGGAATTGAGAAAGCGTATTGTACCACACTCTTGGAGCTTGCTTCAAGCCATAAAGAGCCTTCTTCCAGCGATACACTTTGCCTCCTTGTTCAAAGCCAGATGGCTCCTCCACGAGTACTTCTTCCTTGAGCTCTCCATTGAGAAATGCACTGTTCACGTCCATTTGATATACTTTAAACTTCTTCGCTGCGGCATAGGCTAGGAATAATCTAATCTCTTCAAGTCTTGCAACTGGGGCGAAGGTCTCGTCAAAGTCGATTCCTTCCTCTTGACAGTATCCTTTAGCGACTAGTCTCGCTTTGTTCCTCACAACATTGTGATCTTCATCCGTCTTGTTCTTGAATACCAATTTGGTGCCTATGACATGTTGGAATTTGGGTCGCTCCACTAGGTACCAAACGTCATTCGTTGTGAATTGATTCAGTTCCTCTTGCATAGTTAGGATCCAGTTTGAGAGCTTCTTCCACGCTTGACGGCTCAATGTTGGTTTAAAAGCAACTGAATATGACGTTTTCTCATGTGATTTGGCCTCTTGTCACAACACCTTTGGCTGGATCACCAATTATGAGGTTTGGTGTGTGGTCTTTAAGCCATGCTCGCTTGGATCCTTCAGCTACTTGATCACTTGACTCTTCTACAGGTGATTCTTGAATAGGTCCTTTGTTGACTTCTTCTTCTGGAGTCTTGGGTGCATCTTTAGCTTCTTCATGTTGAGCGTCCTTGTAACTTGGATTCTTGATCTCTTCATCATCTTCAAGCGTGTCCAACGTCAGTGTGTTGACGGGATCAACACTTGAATTTTCCTTGCTTGTTTGAATTCCTTCAACCTGTTCCCAAGATGACTTAAAAGTAGATTCATCAAAAACAACATGGGGTGATTCTTCCACAATTAGGGTTTGGCAATTGAAAACCGATAAGCTTTACTTGATGTAGAATACCCTTAAGAATATTCCTTCATCAACTTTGCCTTCGAATGCTTTCAAGGGTTTTCCCGTCATTATGGATGAATACCCGACAACCAAATATAGGGAAATAAGATATGTTAGGAATTCTCCCTATCCATATTTCATATGGTGTCTTGTCGAAGCATTGTTGAGCAGCATCCTATTTTGAGTGTAGCACGCCGTGTTTGCAGCTTCAACCCAATACTTCATAGGAAGCTTGGAGTCTGCAATCATCGTTCTTACTATTAATGGCTTGACAATCATATATGTATGTTTTTGGCAACGTGCCCACTGAGTACTTTTGTACTCAGCCCTGCATGTATTTTTAAATGTGCAGGTTGAACGAGATAAAATGGGGAGTCGACTCAAGCTTTTGTAGTCACAAATCAATTTAGTTTTTTAAATTAGATTCTTGGTAATGTGTGTCTTCATACACGCATTCTGTAAGACTTCCGCTGTGTCATTTCGATAGATTCTAGTTGAGTATTAGAGTCGTGTAAACATATCAGACACGAATCTTTCTTCCCTTAAAGGCTTGACGTCAAATAATATAAAATTTACTTCTTACGTTGGTTCATGCGAATTTTTGCATTATAATTACTTTCCCCTTTCTACCCCCACTTCTTTAATCCAATCCATAGCCATGGTTTTCGAGCTTAACTATCCTCAAAGAAGTCCGGTCGTGACTAAAGTCAATCAAAACTTTATAAAATATTCATTTCAATTTAGTACCATTCATATTAAGTGAGATCAAAAAATTACTTAAATATCCAATCATCACCAAAAACAAAAAATTGTGCCCATAAACAAAGATAGGAAATTAATGTAATATATTATTATTACTACTGTTGGGAACCCTCTGCAATTAATTTTGATGATGTTTCTCAAAATCATAATTAGACAATTATTTAGAGTTTTATGTTGACACGTTGTTCTGCCAGTTACGTACAGGACGTTGGTCTCTCACTTGATAGATAAGGTTGTTCTATATGTAAAGATCAAGGTTGTTCTCAATGGCCTCGCTTATAGAAGAACAGTTAGTTATCCTGTCAACTTACTCTACAGGTACTCTAGCTCGTTTATCAAGATCAGACATCAAGTTGCTGGAAGATACCGCAGGCCGATGACCTATCTCCATTAGTCATCCTGCCTCCTAAGTTGTCATGTCAGTTGCCAGCTAGGATGAAAACCCAGTAGTGATTAGTCAACCTCAACGACTAGTTCCACATCAGCAAGTCTCCAACGGCTAGTTGCCACGTCAGCACAGACCCCAACGGCTAGTTTTTTCAAACTATGCCTATATAAAGCTCTCCACTTCAATGGAACAGTTTTTACAGGAAATTCACGATTCAAATCTCAAAATTTTTGCAAAAATTCTCTCTCATCGCCATATCCGATTCAACAAATTCGTAAATGAGTGTGATCATGTTCATAATATTTTGATATGCTATTTGATTGTCATTATTTTTTTTTATGTCGTGAATTTTGTGTATTTTAAATTCTGATAAAGATAAAAACAAAATGGTCGTAAATTTCATGTTGAAAATTTGAATGGTAATATACTAATATGAGAAATGTTTACTGTATCTTTGAACAATGTGAAAGCTAATACAGAAATAGGCGTGATCACCTCTAATATGAAATTACTCTCATGCACTTTGTCTTGCTCATTATTAATTATTTATTTCAACCGTATATTTCACTTATAGTTAAATCTTTCAAATAAAACAACAGAACTTATTTGTTATGGAATTGAGTTTGTATCTACTGTTTATATCTTCTTCTTCCTCCGTAGAAAGTTAGTGATCGCAATAAACATAATAGGCAAAATTTCAAGATGACTCATTCATGTGGAACAAAATCTATTGCCCAATATTGCTATGAAGAGGTATGCGACCTGGCATTCTTATTTTGCGTAAATAACATCAAAAAAAAAATCTCCATTTATTTATTATTGTATTTATTGTTCGTGTATTTAGCATAACTTGGAGACTGGCCGGGAGGAACCTACACGTACAATGGCATGGAGAATGAGTCGATTCAGCAATGAGAAAATAGATTGGATTGATGACGCTTCAAAACATGTTTATGTGAGTATCATATAATTTACATATTTTTTCTCAATAAACAGATTAATGTTGATATTTCATTGTTAGGATGATCCATTAGTTGTTGCGTGTACTGTAATGTTAGATAAAAGTTTACAACACATACTTTTTAATCTCATTTTTTGGAATATGTGTGAGCATGTATTTTATGCAATAATCCATTGAATGCCCATTCAAAAATAAACGTGATCACACTTGATATGAGATAAGTCTCCTTGAAAGCTCATGAGAAGTATGTGCGCATGATTTGAGTTTATTGTACCTTGAACATCTAATTATTCTATTTCATTCTATCTTATGCTTTAATTCATTATTTTTTTTTTCTCACCTAGGTGCATTGGAAACAATTTGTTTTGTATATTGTATATGTTAATATCATTTATATTTAGGAGGAACTACTTAGGTTGCAAACCGAACCGATCGAAAATGGCGACAGTCCTATGACCTTTGTGAAGGTTCCTGGTGAAGAAAAGTCGAGTCGGTTGCTTGGTTGTGGAGATGGGATCGAACTGCCTTCGAAAAGAGGAGAAAGAATAAACTATCATTTGTAAAGAGAAAATGAAGAATTAAGAAAGAAAAATGAAGAATTGAGCTCTAGGTTCGAATCTTTAGAACTCAAGTGAGCACCCAAGAAGTTAATCTATAGGCTCAACTTTAATCTCTATTGAAAGCTCAACTCCCAGCTATTCTTCAAAGTTTAAATTCAAATGATCAACTCTCAAATTCTGATTAGTAGAGGTAGGATAATATTTATATATATTTATTTAAACTTTTATGTTGTTATTACTTAACTTTAAATTATCTTTTCACTATGCAGGTTTTGGTTGCGTTTAAGCTAGAGGAATTAGTGATAGTTTAATTACTCCCTATGCCCCACTTAATTAGTTCCATTAGAATATTATATACCTCACATATAATGAATATCCAATGGGACTAATTACATGGGACGGAGAGAGTATTTAATATGATTTCTATTTGTCATCATTTTAGTTTGGTTAAATAGATTTCAATTTATACGTTGTGACGTTCCTATGAATATTATATGGTTTAGTGGTTATTAGTTTAATGAGACCGGTGGATATTTATTTGGTTATCACATTATCTTATATTTTGTTATATTTTTTCCATTCACAATTGATATTGTTCTTTATATAATGACAAAAATGCGTAATTTTAGTGACAATAATTAATTTATTATACATTAATTAAAATAACAATAATTTTTTTCCCCCTTAAACATTAAGATTTTAGTAATAAAAAAAAACTATTGTGATAATATTTTATGTCACAAAAATGTTATTTTAGTGACGAATTTTTTCCAAATTCAGTGATAACATATGTTCGTGACAAAATATTTCCGCTCTTGTTACAACAATTCTTTCCCTATAGTGACGACTATCAAGAGTAACTATAACAAATGAGAATAGTGACATTAAAAAAATATTATAGTGACAATACATGCATGTGACTGTAAATGAATTTTAAGTGACAACTACAATATGTGACTATAACATATAGATATAGTAACAATAATGATGTGTGACTTAAGTTCTTAGATCTTGTGACAAACAAACTGAACAATAAATCTGAACAATAGTGACGAACATTATGTGTAACTATAAAATAAAATATAGTGACATTAGTATTACGTCACAGAAACACTATTTTTACCATCAACTTTATTTGTTACTATAAAAAATAATATAGTGACAATAATTTTTACGTTGTAGCTAAAATGGTTTGTGACGACATTTATAACAACAACTACAAAAATCGTCACAAACTAGTTTTAATGTCGATTTTAGGATATATATAGTGACGGAAATCGTTGCCACTGAAAGCAATTTTTCTTGTAGCAGGAGAAGAGGGGAGCCGCTAATGAGATTTAATTTCACAATGAAAGAATGAGGTAGGGTTTAGATGGAAAATGGCATAGTGAAAAGTTGCGTCTATTCTCAAAAATGGGGAATTCCAACCAACTCTTTTTAAAGCTTTTTTTTTTTTTTTTTTGATTATGTAAAACTATTTCTAAAATTTTAGGGAAAAAAGGTGAAAGTGAAAATACTAAAAAAAACCCTTAAAATAGAAGTGAAAATATAAGAATAGCCCTCGTATTTTATTTTTATATAGTACTAGAATATTAGCCCGCACAATGCGCGGTCAACATAAATTGAGTACAAATAATAAAATTCTCGTCCGTTATTTTGGTTCTTTTGTAATGATAACTCAACCAATTTCACGAGCATTATATAAAAAAATCTAAGATATAGATAATGTAAAGATATTGTTCTGAACTACTCATAGTAATTTACTTTTCTGATATACATACCTTTTGTTTTCATATTTGAATATTAGGTTTTAGTAGTTATTAATTTATTTTTATTACATCAAATAGCTGAAAAGTGAACTCTAGCTCTCTACCTCATAATTAATGAATAACTGGAAACAAATAAGGTTTAGACTCCTCTCCATCTTTCATGAACAATCGAAAGCGAAAAAATCGTTTCTTCTCTATATCAGAAATATAAGATGTTAAATTTAATTTGTGGATGTTGCAATTATACTTAGCAATCATAACATCATCAACCAATTATAATGTTTGTCAAAACAACAAATTATGAAGAAAATAATCATATCATATCATATGTATATGTATATAAAAAGATCGTATAATCATTTTAAATAGTACTCCCTCCGTCCCAAAGATAACGTCTTGTTTCTTTTAATCATATTTTTGTACTACCTTCGTCCCATAATTTTGGGTACATGAATTAAGGGAATGCGTATTCTTTTCTCAACTACTTATAGTATAAGTCTTATACTATCCATATCTCAGAAAAGATTACGTATTCCTTTAATTCTTGTACCCAAAATTATGGGACGAAGGTAGCTCAAAAATATTATCAAAAGAAACATGACGTTATCTTTGGGACGGAGGGAGTATATTATGTAAGTGCATGATATATTTTTCAAGCTTCATTCTCATTGGAAAAAATAAAATAAAAATCCTCTCACCTTTTGCTGGGAGAACACATATATAGAGGATAAGTTTTCCTTAATAAATCAATTGTCCATTATATTTGTTGCCATACTATTCGTTAAGCTTTATTTACAAAAAATTTAACTTTCTTACGCATGTTTTCTTGATTGATGAAAAACTTATATTGTTCCAAATATTCACTTAATCCAGTTCTAACGCGTTCTAACGCAGGAATGGTAACATTGACCTAATCTGAGAAATTCAGCAAATATTGAAATGTTGAGCATATTTAAACGGACAGATCACTATTCACAATATAAAGCGAGAGGAAGAAAATATTCGGTGATAGTAAGAGGTTTTAATGGAGCGAGAAAATAATTTTGAGAGATTTGGCAGATAAAAGTGACAGTATGCATTCCATCAACTCTAACAGTTAAAATTACTGCTACAATTAAAATGACAAAAATCGATCGATACATAAACTGCGAAAACTACACAGGAATCATGAAATCTATACTTGGAGAATTATGTTTCAATCTGTAAATGTTATCAACAAAATTGAATTAAAATATAGTAAAGAAAACTAATAAGAACGTCTAACCAATATAATACCAGAAACAGAAACAGCAATGCTTGGGGGTATGGATTATGTGTATGCTCAGATCGTGCACTTTTGATTGATGTTTGAATGCATAAAAATATGAATTAGTAAGCGTTAGATAGATGATAAGTATAAGATGATACCGGTTTTCATTACCCTCATTTGCAGTCCAACATGTCAAAACGTGAATTCAGCACACTTGTTTTCGCCCATATATATATGGAGTTTGAAGAATTAATAGAGAAGACGTGTTGCTTGAAATTTCTCGTACCGGCGGAACAAAAAGGTGTGGGAATAAAAATCGTAATGAAATCTCAAAAAGTTTAACTACCGACTTGCTTCTTTAAAAGTTGTGTTCGTTGACCATCTAAAACAAAGCAAATTAACTCTTTTTCGAATACCTTTAATTTAGTATAACTTTTTTATAAAAATGAATATTAGCGGAAAAATATCCTTAAAAGAAGAAGTAAAATTACTAAAATACCCCTCGTACTTTGCTTTTATATAATATAGACATAGATTTGTGACACATACTGATTTCCATCCAATGTTTTGGACCTGCGCTAAACTAGTTTTCTTGACGGGGAGGAATAATTGAATTAACTTTGTTTAAAAGCTGAGATATAGCTCGAATGCTCCAGCACTACAAGAAAACTGGGCTTTTGTGACATACTCGCATGCGACATTTTTGCCAAATGTCATAATTTTACGACACTTATGCTACTAGTGTCGTATATTTGCGTCGATTATGCGTCATGAAAATATTGTGTCACTATTTTGCGACAACAATGCGTCATGTTGTTTTCTGTCTCGTAATTACAACAATTGTTTTGCGACGCATCGATTGAATGTCATAATTATATTTCATATTTGGAATGATGTTGCATTTTGTGTTGTATATTTACGTCATGAAAATATTGTGTTGTTGTTTTGCAGCAGTATTGCGTCACTTTGTTTTGTGTCTTGTTATTACAACAATTTATTTGTGACACATAAGTTGAATGTCATAATTATACTTCACATTTGGAATGATGTTGCAGTTTGTGTCGTATATTTGCATCATGAAAATAATGTGTTGCAATTTTGCGATAGTAATGCGTCACTTTATTTAGTGTCTTGTAATTACAACAATTTATTTACGACAAACAAATTCAATGTTGTAATTATACTTCATATTTGGTATAATGTTGCATTTTGTGTCATATATTTGCATCATTCAAATTTTATTTCACGAATTTGCGACAGTAATACGTCACTTTATTTTGTGTCTTGTAATTACACCATATTTTTTTGCGACTCATAAGTTAATATTTCATATTTAATATAGTTTACACACACAACATTAATTTTAAACGACGAAATACAACGCACACACACAACATTAATTTTAAAAAGTTCAAAATACAACGCACAACGGCTGCTGTTTCTTTTTTATTTGAGCACAATATTGAAGGTGAAGTCTTAGTTGGTTTTATGTCATCTTTGAGGTATCATTCATGAGAATTTTATAATCCTTTGTCTTTTGTTTGTCATTCATTGCCTTTGTCATCATCATTGTTGCAGCTGCTCTTGAGTTAATTGCATCGACTACCTCTTTGGCATCACCTGTTGATTTTTCCTTACCTTTGGCTTTCTTTCTCTTTGTTGCCTTATTTCCAATTGGACGACTGTCGGTTGCTTCAACCTCATTATCATCTGGATTGGAAGTTGAGGTGTAGGCACCTGCAGCTGAAGACTTGCCCTTTTTTTGCTTGAATCTCTCCGTCTTGTTGAGCAAATTTTGTACATTCTTTGAATATTTCTATTAGTTAAATATTATATTTTAAAAAAAATTGCATTTTATAACAAATTGTAATAGACATTTATGGGGGGCAAAATTAGATTTTTTAAATGTTATATGCCCTAGTTTTGAATTTTTCAATCATTATAAAAGTGAAATTAAATGTTAAAAAATAATTACACCCTAATTTGGATTAGTGAACCCTAGAAATAATCATAAAATTAAAATAAATCATTATAAATTAAAATTTAAAAAAAAATGTACAAAACTAATAGAAATAAGGATTTGAGACACAATCGAGACACAAAGTTTGGGACAGAGGATCCCGTCCGAATAAAAATTAATTTTTCTTATATTTTATATATTTCCTTATTTTTGTTATTCACCGTAGGTATATAATTTTTTTGCCTCTTAATTTGTATTCCCTATTTCACAGTTTCACAAACAGCGGCTACTTCTAAAATTCCCAAATCGTAAAAGTGCGAAACAAACTCCTTTCTCTCCAATCTGCTGCGCCCTGCCGTCGATTGACGGCTGCTCGTTCGCCGACTTCCTGCTATATATGAAATCGTGGCTACTACAGCCGGATTCTGCTCATTAAACCAACAGGAAGCTACATCGCCGCGGCAGCGATATATACCTCTTTATCTATATCCTTGGTGAGTTCTTGTATCTATATTGTTTATTGGAGAACTATATGTTAACAATCGGTTAGCTATGTCAACTATTTTGATCTACTGTTGTTCTATTTCAATTATTTGTTTTACTCTTTGCAGTCTTCTTTTGTCTTATCAATTTCATGGAAATATTTGATTTTCCAATCCTTACGGTTTTAGATAACAATAAGGTATGAAATCAAAAGCTAAAAGTTTGTATTCATGACTTCTGTCTCTATTCAAATAGTCTTTCATGTTCTTCGTTACTAATTAAAAGCTAACTAGCTAGTGCAACTTAATACAACCATAAAACCCTTTTTTCTTAGTTATAATGGTCCTTTCCATTGTATTTTGTGAGATGATACATGAACATACGAGCTTATGAATAGGGATATATATCCTAACGGAATCTTACGAATATAAATTTCATGATCTCTATTGATTAGGAAATGTTCTTTAGCATTGTGTATTAGGTATAGTTAGACATATATTTTAGTTTGCTCTTCTCGAAGTAAAGGGTTGGAAGGAAATTTATAATTTATGTATAAATATTTGCCTAACTACATAATTTCTCCAAAATTTAGTTGTGTCGATATTTAATCAGTTTCTTTTTTTGTTAGGAAAGAGGTAAGAAAGGGTGGCAGTTGTTGTATTGGGACCTAATGCCAAGACGAATAATAATTAGAACATGGAGAAGGATTGCTAGAAGATACTCTAAAATGGGACAAATTCATTGGTGAGGATGCATTTAGAATTTTCTAATGTTATCTAACGACTACATATGCAATGCTACATATGTTTTTGCACTCTTACTTCCATTAACCTATAAGAGTAAGTAGTTAGTTTCTGATGATAACTTTAACTCAACAACTTGCTTGATAACTTTAGAGTTGAAACCTTCTTGAAGTTTAGTTGTTTCATGATTAACTTGTGTGTGTTTATATGGGATTTGTTTAAATTGTGAATTGATGGGGCTATGGTCGTAGGGTAGTGAATTGATTTTGCTTCTTGAGCCTCTGTTTTTACAGCAGCAGGATAGCCTCTTTAGGTCCTGATTCTGGGTGTTATTCTGAGACTAAATATAGCATACTAAGTACCATTAGAAACCTCTTTTCATTAGCTTTCCAACGGTATCTTCGGATTTTTAATCCGACATCACATGAGAGAGTTATGAGCCTCCAAAGTTAGATTGTACAATCTGCCTGCGAGAACTTTAGCTCAACCTTGCGGTTATGAATTTTATGTTTGTTTCACTTGAAATTCTGGAAACAATAAAGGGATTTTGAGGTGTATGATCTGATAATCTTGTTCATGTATTTAATTAAGCATTAGGGTATATGATAAAGAGGTATTTTAGTTGTTGACACAGGGAGCAAGATCTCGTCATAGGTATTTTAAGTTATAACTTGACGTGTTGGTCTAGATAATCCTGATTTCATCGATGTATATTAAGTCCTTAACTTTTGTTTACATTATATTGTGAGTTCGATGAACACTTAGGGGTGTTTGGTAGCTATGAGAAGCCCATATAAGGATTGTTATCTAGGCTTATTTTGTTGTTTGATAGACATGTTACATAAATTGGGGGCCTGTGTTAGTTAACAGGTCCGCACAAAATTTACTGTAGCCTTTGTAAATTTATATCAGGCCTTTTTGGTGGGATAGTAATCAGACCTACCCAGATAAGTGTTGAAATGACAATTTTACCCCTTCAAATTATTGGACTTCAACAAACCTACAAACACAATTCTCTCTCGTGCAGTTGCAGTACCTCTCACCTCCGCCATCACTTCATCATCTTCTTCTCGTGGATCCGCCATCACCGCCATCGCCCCGCCGTCGCCGTCGCCGAATCACAGAATCTTCATCTCTACTCCTTGTCTTCTTCTTCTCGTTGTCGGTCTGCCATCACTGCCTTGTTGCGGAAAATTCACCTCAAAAGCATTTCATCCCAATCATCCCTCTTTATTTTCGTCCAATTGAAAAATCCCTAATTTTCCTCATCACTTCTCCTTCGATAAACGGCGGCAACTACTCTGCCTTTCCCTTTCTATTTCTTCTCCACCAGTGTCTTCCAAATCTATTTTAGATTTTTAACTTGAAGAAATTAATTAATAATTATGATAATCAAATAAAATCGAAACTGCTCTCATAAGATAAGTTTAATTTATTTTTTTTTATTTTTTTTTAGTGAAATCTATTCATGTTTTTATCCCTTGAAATTAATATTCAATTTTATTGGGGAGGGATATTTTGGTAAAAAACCATTACTAAATCCATTTTTATTATGGATACCAAACACACATATTAAAGTAGTGGCTAAACTGAACTATTACACCAAACAATGAAAGAAGATTGTTATCCAATCTACCCACATAACTATCTTGATTCTTATCTTGACTGGCCTATATCTCAACATCCCTACCAAACGAGCCCTTACTAGATAACATAGACCGTAAAAAAGTACTTGACATAAGAACTCTAGTATTAATAGTGATAGAGGTTCTACACCATATATGAATTTACTTTAGTTAATTGACTTATATGGTTCTAGTTACATTTAATTATTCTAGTCGACTCAACTATTTTAAGATGAAGCCTTTCATTCTAATTTTATATTAGATGATCTTTAATAGAGGTATTATATGAATCCTTTTATCTCTTGTACATAAGTCAAATGAGGAGGATGCATGTGTAAAATTTTATCTCTTTGTTTGGTGTAGTGTTGTATTTAAAGTTCTCGTATAGTTCTGTTACTTCACAAACAAAACTTTAGGTTCTTAGTTAAAGTTCCAGTTTATTTTAATTCCCTTTTTCTTTGCAACTCTTATGGAGGCAGCAACTATGACCTCTTGTGCCTTAATATCAATACATATTTTTGTTAATAGCTATTTGTCCATTCATACTTCATTAAGTTATAATTAGTGGTTGCAAATTATTATATTTTCTATCTGCTTGGATACTTTTCTCAAAAGAATAATGCTACTTTTCTGCTTGTATACTTTTCTCATAAGAATATTTTTTGGTTATTGTCATTAATTAACTAATATTCTTTCAACTATTACAAGTTATGAATATAAATTATAGTATATTTTGTTTTAATTATGTAGGAACAAGGAACTACAAGGAGCAAGAAGAAGAAGATAAAGCATCAATGAATATCACATTCTAGCTCACAAATACCGCAATTCAAATTTAGCACAATAAGTTTTTTCGATTTTGATCTAGCTTTGGTTATTAAATTTGAATGACTACATTTGAACTCTATATTTTGATTATTTTCTATTCGCATTTGGAAACCATATTCTTTTATATTTTGAATGGATATCAAAATTATAAAATACTTTGTATTTGTTACTTTATTATTTATTTTTTGTTATTTAATATGATAAATTTTATGTATATGGAATGAAAAATGTGAATTACAACAACAATTAATTTTGTGATGCTAAAAGTGTTGCATATATTGCATTGATAAAAAAAAATGTCGTACAATTATTTTGTGTCACAATCATAACCGACATTAAGTAGTGATGCAGAAAATGTCGCACAATATACTTTTGCGACATTAAATAGTGATGCAAAATGTGTTGCAAAATATATTTTGCAACATTAAATTGTGATGCAAATAATGTTGCAAATTATATTTTTGCGACATTACATTGTGATGCAAAAAATGACGCAAATCAGGATGCGTCATATCAACTAATGTCACGTAATGTGTCGCAAATTATTATGCATCACTTGAATGTAATGACGCTTAATGCGTCGTAATGTTTATAAGACATTATTTTAGTATTGCATAAAGTGTCATTTGTGTTGCGACACAAACAAATAAAAAATGTCGTAATTTTGCTACATACCCCTTTCGCGACATAACTTACTGTGACGCAGAAAATGTCGCAAATCATCATTTGCGACAGTAAAAGGGGTCATTTGCGACACATTATTATGTCGCAAAAGCCTTGTTTTCTTGTAGTGCAGCTGGGTGCAAAAATCTAAACGAATAGACACTTGGCATTTTCTGTCTCGATTTCTTTAAAACAATAAATCAAAAGTCTGGTCCATTCCCTTCATTTCTAATTTTCCCAAAGTGACAAAACCGCATATAGTATTCATGTTCATTGATCCAAAAATAAAGATAAAATTTAATAATAAATTGGGGGCACATATATGCTGGGATGCTTAATTGGTCCTGACCATGCATGTGAACCATAGCATGGGCACTTGCGCACGTGTGGACACAAACGATATATAGTATATAATAGATGATGATCACACCATCATGCATGTGCTAGATTTTCATGTATGTGAAGTATCATGCCCATGGCCGCGCCCCACATAGACATACATATACATACAGTAGCCCTATGGGGAGATGATGGGCTCATTGCATATATTGCAGTGAAATCCAGGGATGGTGATGGCCTCTCACCTTAGATTCATCTCCCAACAACTTGCTTCCCCCTTTCGATGATATCCGTGGCTACTTACGTACATGTGGCTTATTGGTTGCGTTTCTGTTCCGCGCCCATGAGCATTCAGACAGATGGGACATGGCTTGAGACAGCAAAGAGAACGAGACACGAGAGCTGTGTGTATTCTGAACTTGTTTAATTAGTTTATGTGTTTGAGGAAGGGAACAGTGTGATCTGATCTAGATCTCTGTATTGCTGTCCGGGGGCAGTGGATACCGCCATCTCTTGTTCCTTCAGACCCTGCCGCTACTGTTTTATTGAGAGAGAGAGAGAGAGATTCTTTCCCACCATGCATATTATATGAGAGCCACCATTTATTTAAATATTTTGGTTGCTAAATCATCCTTAGTTTGCTAGCTATATCTAGTCAAATCAACAATATTTTAGTTCCTTGCTCTTAGATAATTAAATACTACGGAGTAGCATATTAACCAAACATAATGAAGGTTTACACAAGTTTGTTCATTCTTCAAAATAGATCAAACATTACATTCAATATTATGATTTTTTATTTACCCTCACTCTTAAATTCAAAACATCAAGTTTTACAGGACCATCATACCACAACAAGGGTAATTTGTATCCAAATTAAAACATCAAATATATATATATATATATATATATATATATATATATATATATATATATATATATATATATATATATATATATAGGGAGTGGTTCGTGTGCAAATAAATCCTTGCGTGAGAAAATGAGAAAGATGCTTAAAACTATACAAAATCATGCTTAAGTGAGTATATATTTATGCTTACAACACCATTATGCTTTTTAATGTACAAATTCATGCTTAAACCTAGTCATGCTTATGATACCTTATAATTATGCTTAAATCAATTACAACCATAGATCAAATTTAGATCAATGGTTCAGATCTATTCCTATTTCTCACACCAGGACTTATTTCTATATGATCCATCCTCTATATATATATATATATATATAGGGGGTGGTTCTCATGAGAACCCTTCACTTCATGAGAACTAGGAACCAATTATCACCCTTGATTTTTGTGGTTTGTATGGTGCGGATTTACTCCTATTATTTAGGAAAACTGATTTATTTTTATTCCTTATTAACGTGCATGGGCAATAATGTCATTAACACAAAAAATCTATCCGATTATTCCCTTATAATGCAGCAAGCGTACATATAACTTCCCTATATATTTTCCTATCCAGTAATATTATTACTTGGCAACACTCCAAACAATTAGAATGAATTGCTGTAATTAGGATGGAGTCAACGTATTGCTTACATGCTTATAATGTAATGCATATTATCATGGTAATTACGAACATATTTAAGATAATGAGAACAAAATTATGAAATATTAAAAAAGCATTAAGAAAACGTAAAATAAGCATTCTTAGTATATAATAAAATAAATATGAAACAATAATTTGGTACATACAGAAATAAGTTTTTATATGATAAATAATGGGAATGGTTCGTGTGCAAATAAATCCTGGCGTGCTAAAATGCGAAAAATGCTTAAAACTATATAAAATCATGCTTAAATCAGTATATATTTATGCTTACAACACCATTATGCTTTTTAATGTACAAATTCATGCTTAAACCTAGTCATGCTTACAATACCTTATAATCATGCTTAAATCAATTACAACCATAGATCAAATTAAGATCAATGGTTCAGATCTATTCCTATTTCTCACACCAGGACTTATTTCTATATGATCCATCCTCGATAAATAATAATAGAATTGGTCCATTGATTTTATTTTGAACTATCCTTGTTATTGATTTCAGCATAATATAAAACATAATAAGCATGTATTTGTACATAAACAAGCACAACTGTATGTTAAGAATAAATATATGTATATCTAAGCATTGATTTGTATACTTGTAAGCTGCATTGATTTTCACTTCTCTCGATATATTTGTGTATAAACCATTCTCAAGCAACATACATGTCTACATAAGCATTACAACAAAATAAATTAAGTATCAAAATAAAAATCACTTGTACCTTGTATTTTTATTTTTTTTAATAAAAAAAATCACTTTTATCTTGTTTTTTTATAACTATTAAGCACTATGATGATGTATAAAACGCATAATACATATTGGTATAAAAGCGAATTTAATTTTTGCTAAAAATAGTGAACTTTTAAGTATTATGGAAAAAATAAAAAAGCATGCAAAGAAGTGATTTATGCAAAGGTAAAAGAAACTATTAAACAATGTATATATGAATTGAGGAATGCTCGTATATTTACCGTGAACATTTTTAATGTGCCCATGAATGACATAATATATTACTAATGAATAAAATAATTAAAATATATACCCTAACCTATCTAAAAATGTAAACCGTAGCACTGTACATTAGCAGTGGACACGTTAAGGATACCCATAATAAGCAGGGGAGCGTTTCCGTATATGAATAAGCTATACAATACCAACGAATAAGCAGTGTGGCAATAAAGCCTCAGCATTGAAATAAAATACGTATTTAGGTCCATGCACCATGTTTTTTTTAATAACATATTATTTTTAATGCTTAAATTATTTTTTTGGATTTTTTTAATTTCTCTTAATGCTTAATATTCACGTACTATGTTATGTAATCATGTAGTACTATTTTAGTTACACAAACTAATATACCCTTATTTCATATCATAATAAAGTAAAAACCATACGAAATTTAAAATACGTAGAAGGCTTTTGGGAAATAATTTTACGGCAAATTGAATTCACAAAATGGAAAATTGTATATTTCCATCGTAATTTAAAAATGATTTCAAAGCTAATAAAATAGAAATATGGACGATATTAAGAGAGAGAGTTGAACGGTTCCACAGTTTTAGGAAAAAAAATTAAGATTACTTTACTACCCTTTAACTACCATAATTAATGGAAATAATTGTATTTTAAATAAAATCTTGTTGGGAATTGTTATGGACCAATTTGTTAAGGGGGAACTCTGAGGGATACTTGATAAACGAAGCCATTTGTTTTGATTAGATCCCAAAACCCCAAGTGTCCAAGCTCCCAAGCGACCCATTTTGATGTAGTTAATAGGTTAGAATTTTTCTAAGCCTAAATCTGTTAGGATGGCTTTATTTTGCTTAGCTTTAGACTGCAGGAATTCAAGTGAAGGCCACTCGCTTGAGTGTGTTCTTCCAAAGCGAAGCGAGTCTAGCAAACCGAAGTGAAGCGTGCCGAAACCAGCGAAGCGAAGCGAGCGCTACAGTGGAGTCAAAGTGAAGCCACCAAAGCGAAGCAAAGCGAACGCTACAAAGAAAAGCAGAAGCGAGTCAACGCGGGTCAACACTTATTAAAGCAGTCACTACGAAACTTCGTTTCGAAAGCGACCCGCTACAGTATGATCCTGAAGCGACTCACTTCAGAGCGGCCGCTACAACTTCAAAGCGAAGCGAGCCACTACCTACCAGAAAGCGACAGCACAACTCCCGCCCATATTTTGAACTCCAGTCAACTGGAGACTCCGCATTAATTACGAGATCTCCACGTGTCAAAGGCGGAGTGGAGCGGAAGAGTTGACTGCCAGGCCGACAAAGGCGCCGCAACAGTACTGGCTCGCTCCAGTTACTGTTAAGTTTGTAACTTAGCCATTTTCGGCAAAGAGACAAACTGGGCACCTGCAAAAGCTACTGCCTGCGCAAGTACTGTCGAGAGGAGGAGGGACAAGGCCACCAACCAAGCAACGGATCTCAGCCATCCCTCCGCCTATAAATAGTGAAGGATGAAGACGAAGAAAATAGAGAACACTACTTGAGCATTCGAGCGCATACATCAAACAAACACTCCCCAGCCTTCGAGCAAATCTTCGAGTCTTTGTTTTCAAGTGTTCTCCGAGTTTTCAGTTCATCGGAACTCGTCTTCACAGCCTTCACACTTAGATTCTAAGCCCACTTTATATATCCGAAGCTTAGAAGAAGAACTCTAGCCAATCTTTGCATCTACTGTAAAGAGTTCTTCATAGTGTGTCGTCAACCAAAAACCCTATACCTGTCTGTTAGGTTTTTGAGTGTTGTCGTTAGGTTGTTTCGATCCAAGGCTCTTCTTTCATCGATTGAAGAAGCCTCGATCATAGAGTTGAGATCCAAGCTTACACTTACATCGTTTGTGTGAAGCTCGATCGAAGCTAGGCTGTAAGGAGAGCCCGGAATCTCCCTGTTGTTCGGACAGAAACGAGTGAAGTTTCGTGTCCAGTTTAGGTCTTAGTAGTGAACCCGTAATCACTGCGTTGTTCGTCAGATCCAGGCGAGTGAAGCCCGATCTCGACCAGGTTTTTGAAGGACCCGTAACCTTCAAGTTCTTAAGTGAAAAGAACGGTTGCCGTCGTGCAACAAAGTGGACGTAGGAGCGTTATCTCCGAACCACTATAAATCTTCGTGTCGTATCTCTCTAACCCTAAACTCTTTACTGTATTTGTTTATCCATTGCACTTGCATCTAAACAACTTAATTTGGATATCTTAATTACTTAGGAAAAGATTTTAGCTCACCAAATTCCGCATACACGAGTAAGGACTCCCTCTTGATCAAGTCATCACTTCGGTCAAGCAGGCTAGCTACGTACTATTGATCTAGCTTCAGCTAGGTCTTAAGTTTAAAGCGAGCTCTTTACTTGTTACTCTGAGTTAAGGGATTCGAAGTTGAAAAACTTCAAAATACGTATTCACCCCCCCCCCCCCCTCTACGTATTTTTCCTATTAACAAACCGGGACCAACAAGTGGTATCAGAGCAGCGGTTCTTTCGAGCCTCTGCTTTGCATATCCGAAGCGAGTCCCCACTCGCTTCACGTTGTCTCACTGAACCGGATCCTATTTTCCTAAGTGCATCAAAATCTCACCCACGCATATTGCATTTACTACTGATACTTTGCTATGTCTACATACAGTGCATCAAATCTTCCACAGTTCTCGATCGAAGGATACGAGACATGGAGTTTCCGAGTCGAAAGCTTTCTTTGCTCCATCCACGACCGGATGTGGGAAGTCATTGAAGACGGACCAATCGAAATCAAGAAAGCAATATCTGTGGAGGTTCCAGCCGCTGAAGGTCGTCCAGCCCACGTTCGACAACAGTACGTGGAGAAGGATAAGGATGAGTATACTCCAAATGACTTCAAAGTTGCCAACCTCGACAAGATCGCACGCCACACGATGCAGAGCACCGTGTCGGACGCCTACCTTCCAAGGATTAGGAAGTGCGCAACAGCGAAGGAGATGTGGGAAACCCTAGCCCTCATTTCTCAAGGAACAGACAAAATCAAGGAGAACAAACTCGCCGTTCAGATGCGGGAGTTTGAAAGTCTGATAATGAAGCCAGGAGAGTCCATCGACACCTTCGAGCTGAGAGTTACAAACATAATTTTGATTCTCAACTCGCTTGGGAAGGAACTCACAGATAAGGAAGTCAACCTGAAGATTGTCCGAGCTCTCACAAGGAAGTGGCAAACAATGAAGGAGCTGTATCTAGCAACCAAGGATCTATCAAAATTCACACCGGAGATTCTGTTTTCCGAACTGAAAGCTCATGAATTCGATCTGAATCGAATGAACCTCGACGAAGAGGAGGAAGCGCCCACTACGTCAAAAGGAGTAGCATTCAAAGCTGCCGAAGAGCCAAGCGAGCAGTCGCTAGCCAAGATGACGAGGGAAGAGTTGGAAGAACACATTGCGTTCTTATCCAAGAACTTCAATAAAATGAATTCTCGAGTGGGCAAATACAAAAGATTCTACAAGCAATACAAAGGGAGGAGCACTGATGCTCGAGAAGGAAAAGGGAAGAGAGAAGAAACGACAAAGCCGATCCCGAGAGACATGATGGAAGTGGAATGTTACCATTGCCACAAGATGGGCCACTACAAATCCGATTGCCCAAAGCTGAGTGCGAAGGAGCGAGAAGAACTGAAAGCCAAGAGGGATGCTCCAAGGCGAGCGCTTGTAGCAAGTGAAGTTCCGGTCGCTTCAACTGAAGATCCACAAAGCGACTCAGACGCATTCACTGATCCCAACTCCAGTGATGGAGAGGATCTTGGACTCATGGCGCTCACCGACGAAGAAACAGGAGAGGTATTCATCTATCCCTCACCTAGTTCAATTACACTCGCACACACACACCAAGAGGAAGCAAATTCCTCTGCATGGAGTGAGTTGCTTGACAAGCACGTTAAACTGTCAAGTGACCACGAAGTGCTGCAACAAGCTTTGTCCCAAAGCAAGAAGGAGAACCAAAAGCTAGCCACTGAGCTTGACCAAGTCAAACTTAATCTAAGGGCTATGACTAGTAAGTTCGTGGATCTCTTCGCTAGACATCAAAGCTTGGAGGGAAGGTATGAAACCCAATCCACTCTAGTCGCCAACTTAAATAAAGCATCATACGCTAGACAGGCACTAGAGAGTTCTCTTCTACCTTTTGGTAGAAAGGGAGGACTTGGATATGAGGGTGGACCTTCCGGGCCAACTGTCTTTGTTGGTGCTTCAAACACGACACCATCAGTCACTTTGGAAATGCCCACTGCATCCAAAGCGACCACTAACAAAGACAAAGGCAAAATGGCTGAGAGCCCTAAGAAGAAGCCAATGAAGATGTCTATATCTTTAAGGACTGAATCTAAGGGTAAGTAAAATACAACTATCCCTAGCACTCACAATGCTAAAGACTACCAATCCAAAGGTAAAGGGAAACCAGTTGTAGCTTCTAAGCCTCAAGTCATGACACGAGAGACAAAGGATCTCCCTTTCAAGAAAAGGAGTAATGTCTATGTGTCACGTTATCCGGACTGGAGATGGTCCAACCGGACTAACATTGAGGGGGAAGAACTCGAAGGACCAAAGAGGCCGCTTCGAACTTTCAAGGTTACTCAAGCGAGTCGGGGTCAAAACCCTAGTTGGACCGCTTTGAGGAAACCAAGCGAGCCGCTTCGTCAGACTAGAAATCCTAAGTCAGTCTCTAAACCCAAAGCTAATCCAAAGCGAGTCGCTTCAGGATATAAGCAAAATGGGAAGAGCGTAGGTAGGTCTGAAGCGAGCCGCTACCCCTCTTGCACACACTGCTGCACATGTGAAGCTGCTTTAAGGCAGAAGTCACAGTTTTCGAAGGTCGAGAAACCCAAAGCACAAGCTTCCTTTCAAAAGAAAGTGAAGCAAGTGTGGGTACCTAAGGGAACTAACCTGCAAGGACCCAAACTGATTTGGGTACCAAAATCTGTCTAATTGCAGGTGGGCGCCGTGGATCCCATGCCAAGTGAGGGTCATCAAATCTGGTACTTGGACAGTGGATGTTCGAGACACATGACCGGCATGAAAGCTCTACTTCAAGACTACATAGAGAAGAAGGGTCCACACGTTACTTTTGGTGATAACTCTCGAGGAAGCACCAAAGGGTACGGCGCACTGAAAGTTGGAAAACTCACAATTGAAGAAGTCTCCTACGTGGAAGGACTTAAGCACAACTTGTTATCCATTTCACAATTCTGTGACAAGGGATACAAGGTGGAATTCATTTCCAACAAGGAACGTCTATATAGCACAATGGGATAGCTACAAACTGGAATAAGACAAAGGAACGTCTATATAGCACAATGGGATAGCTGCAAAGTGGAGACGTGCTTAGTAGCAAGGAGTGCTACAGAGATTGGATGGCTATGGCACAGAAGCTTGAACCATCTCAACTTCAAAGCCATCAATCGCTTAGCTCGTAAGGGTTTGGTGCAAGGCATACCAAATGAAGTCTTCATCAAAGACCATCCATGCTCACCATGCCAACGAGGGAAGCAGACAAAGACGCACTTCGCCAGTCTTGAAGAAGCCTCTTCCAAGCGAGTGCTCGAGCTGCTCCACATGGATCTGTTTGGTCCAGTTACTCCAGTTAGTATAAACGGTAGGAAGTACACTCTAGTTGTAGTCGACGATTTTTCTCGCTACACTTGGGTCGTATTTCTCTACAGCAAGAAGGAGACTCTGACCAAGCTACCACAACTGCTCAAGCGATTGGCTGTGGAGAAGAATCAAGCTATCGTGACCATCCGCTCCGATAAAGGCACAGAGTTCTTGAACTCTACCATTCAAGCTTACTGCACGGAGCATGGCATAGCACATCAGACTTCCTCAGCACGCACACCACAGCAGAATGGAGTTGCTGAAAGAAGAAATCAAATCATCAAGGAAGCTGTTCGAACAATGATTGCAGACTCAAAACTTCCAATGAAGTATTGGGCTGAAGCTGCCAATACAGCATGCTACACGCAGAATCGAACACTTCTCTGCAAACGACACGACAAAACACCATATGAAATATGGACAGGGAGAATTCCTAACATATCCTATTTCCATATTTTTGGTTGTAGGGTCTTCATCCATGACAATGGGAAGTCACAGTTGAAAGCCTTTGAAAGCAAAGCTGATGAAGGAATATTCTTAGGATATTCTACATCAAGCAAAGCTTACAGGGTATTCAACTGTAAAACCCTAATCGTGGAAGAATCAACCCATGTCGTATTTGATGAATCTTCTTTAAGTCATCCACAGGAACAGGATCAATCTAAAGACGGAAAGTCAAGTGAGGAACCCATCAACACTCTTACTTGGGACATACTTGAGGAAGAAGAAGAAATCAAAGGCTCAAGCGAGCAGAAGGACCAAGGAAAAGATGAAGCTGCCCCCAAGACTCCTGAAGCTAGTACAGGCCAAGCACCCAATCCAGTCGCTTCAGACGGTGAAGCGAGTGACAAGGAAGACGATGAAGATGAAGCTGGCGGATCCAAGCGCGCGTGGCTCAAGGATCACTCACCAAGTCAAATTATCGGAGATACATCCAAGGGTGTAGTGACCAGAAGTCAAGTGTTTGGAGAAAGTGCCATGTTCAAGCTTTCTCTCAAACATTGAGCCGACATGCGTAGAAGAAGCCTTAGCCGATTCAAATTGGGTGATCGCCATGCAAGAAGAGCTGAACCAGTTCACCAGAAACGACGTATGGTACCTCGTGGATCGTCCCAAATTTCAGCACGTCATTGGCACCAAATGGGTGTTCAAGAACAAGACGGACGAGGACCACAACGTAGTAAGGAACAAGGCGCGTCTCGTTGCCAAAGGCTACTGCCAAGAGGAAGGAATCGACTTTGACGAGACTTTCGCTCCAGTGGCACGACTTGAAGCTATCAGATTGTTTCTAGCCTATGCAGCAACCAAGAAGTTTAAGGTCTATCAAATGGATGTGAAGAGCGCGTTCCTGAACGGTGAATTGAAGGAAGAAGTGTATGTGGAGCAGCCACCGGGTTTCGAGCAAGGAGACAAAGTGTATCGCTTGAAGAAAGCTCTATATGGGTTGAAGCAAGCCCCCAGAGCTTGGTACGATACACTTTCTCAATTCCTAGTGGAAAATGGAATTCACAAAGGAAAGATAGATCGAACCCTATTCACCATCAACCATGGAGAAGACATGCTATGGGTTCAGATCTACGTAGATGACATCATATTTGGGTCACCAAACCAGTCGCTTAGCGAGAAGTTTGGAGAGCTAATGAAGACCAAATATGAGATGTCAATGATTGGCTTGATGAGCTGCTTTCTAGGTCTTCAAGTGAAGCAGCAGGATGATGGTATCTTCATCAATCAAGCGAAGTATACTAGAGATATGCTTGCCAAGTTTGGTATTCAGCATGCTAAAGCTGTGAAGATCCCAATGAATACCAACTGGAAGATGGAGCCAGACGAAGAAGGAAAATCTGTGAATCCTACAGATTATCGTGCCCTAATTGGGTCACTTCTCTATCTCACTGCAAGTAGGCCAGATATTGCTTTTGCAGTTGGAGTCTGTGCTCGCTTCCAAAGCAACCCCAAGCACAGCCATCTTGAAGCTGCCAAAAGAATTCTTCGATATTTGAAGGGCACTATCAATATGGGGCTGTGGTATCCAACGGAGGACAATCTGGAGCTCACTGGATACTCAGACGCTGACTATGGAGGGTGCCGAATTGATAGGAAATCAACTTCGGGCACGTGTCAGTTCTTGGGAAGCAAGCTGATCTCATGGTTCTCAAAGAAGCAGACGAGTGTAGCCACTTCAACGACTGAAGCCGAATATATGGCCGCAGGAAGCTGCTGTTCTCAAATTCTATGGCTTCGTCAGCAGTTGAAGGACTACAATGTTGAAGCGAATGAAATTCCTATCTTCTGCGACAACAACAGTGCTATATGCATCTCGCAGAATCCAGTGCTACACACCAGATGCAAGCACGTGGAAATCCGACATCACTTCATTCGTGATCATGTCGAGAAGAAGGATATCAAGCTCGAGAAAATTCATACCGATCTCCAGCGAGCAGATATCCTCACCAAGCCTCTAGCTGAGTCTCGTTTCAATCAGCTATGCATGGAATTAGGGTTGTTAGACCCTGGTGAAGAATGCTAGATCCAGGATGCACGAAGGAGTGGTCGCTAGTTTTTCGTAGCGTCACTCGCTTCGGATCTTCACCAACTCAAGCGAGTCACTTTAAAATCTCACTCGCTTGAAGAAGGAGAAATAAGGTGGAGCAAGGTGGAGTGTTGGAAGACGTTCCCTACCCGCTTACAGGAATTGTTAAGCCATTGGTTAAGGGGGAACTATTGTTTGCTCTCGGAGCAAGCTACTTCCAAAGCGAGCAAGGAAAGCTGCTACCTAGCCTAGGATTCCTAGCGAGTGGGTATAAACACTCGCAAGTGCCGTTTCTAGTAACGGTTGTGGGGTCTTGTATCGGGCCTCCCCACGTAAAAATGGTGAAAGCTTAGGCAGGGCTGGCACCTAGACCTTGTGTCCTCTTCCCATCTCTCCGTCGAAGAGGAGCAAGTCTTCTCATCTCCTTCATCGTGGATAAATGTCCATTTCTTACTCACTCTTCACTGAGTTGAGCTGCCGGATGTCTATCCATTCCCCTCTCACCTTGAACTTTGCATCGCTTCAATTTGCCCAATCTTGGGTCAAAGCGAGTCGACTGCAAGTTCATTCTGTAGCATGTAGGAGGATGCTTGAAGGTTTACCTTTTTATACAAATGGTTGCAGGGCTGGTGACATGCTTCTGCGTAAAATACGAGATTGTCTTGTCAGAGCATTCTCATTGTCATCCTGTTCTTTTCTGCTCTGAGATAAGGACTTGTACTCATCCCCCATTCGTCGTGAATATGTACACTTACGTGAAGCTCCCCTCTGGGTTGAAGTAAGCTTGTGTACTATATTCATTTTCTCTCTCATTCACTTCGATGGAGGACTCTCTAATTCGTAGAGGAAGATGAATGCCATGAAGACGAACGCTAAGAAGATGGGTCACACAACAAGTGATGAACATTCCAACAAGTGGGTTCAACATGAAGTCCAAACCTAATGAAGTCTTCAAATTGTGGTATCAATCTCCTACGAAGTGAGATTGACTGGTAAGCGTTTCAATTTTAAGTACACTAAGTGAGGTGAAATGTGCTAGAAACTTTCACTCACTACGTGGAAAATATGAAGTGAATCTGACACAAATACAAAGAGGAAAACACTCTTGTTTATCCTCGAAGTATGTAAGTCAGAAACATTTTAAATTAAGCAAAGAAATTTATTCCAGTCGCTTCAGATGGCCAAGCGAGTGCTTCGCCACTCAAAGCTAGCCATCGCAAGCGAGTGCGGAACAGTCACTCAAGCGAGTGCCTCTCAAGTGAGTAAAGGCCAAGCGGCCCAACTCGAAGCGAGCAGGCACGAAGCGAGTATGAGCTGTCTGCACTCGAGTGCCTATTTCACTTTCTGCCAAACATTTAATGCAGTGGCGCGTAGAGGAAGAAACGACAGGCGCGTGGATGTCAAAGCCGAGGAAAGCGGGAAAATCGCACTCAATCCAGCCGTCGAATCTGAACCGTCTCGAAATCTCAACCGCTGGATTGACTACTGTTGGGAGAGACGAATCATCAACAGCCACGTGGCCACGTCAAGCGAAATTGGCGGTTCACTTTTCCAGTGATGACGCCGGACACGTAAGTTCCATCACCGGAGGTAGCCGCCCACGCACAGAACCCTAGGAGTGATTTTACCAGAATACCCCTGCCACGTCAGCCAAGACCTAACTCTATATATTTGGGACGAGGCAGAACTGCAAACCTTTCACAGCCTTCAAAAATTTCCATTCTCGTGCTTAGATCTGCAACTTCTGCAACTCACGAGTCTCAACCCCTTTCTATTTCATCGTAAAAACTCTCTTCAAATTTCATTCAAATTCACAATGGGCAAGAAGAAGAGTACAGAAACGATGGAGAAGTTCATGACGAAAGTTGGCGATCACATCAACGTCGAGCCCCACCTCGACCCTATCGTCATAGAGAAGAATGGTTTCTTCCGTAGAGCCGTGACCACGGCCGGTCTATGGAAGTTTGTAACTTTGATACCGACAAAGATTCTGGCGAAAGCCATTGGAGAGATTCTGCTGAATCTGAAGAAGGAACAGAATACATCTTCCTTCACTGACCCACGGACCAGGAAGCCGGTGGAGGTTGATATGAGTAAACTCATCGAGGTGTTTAATCTACCAAGAGAAGTAGGAGATTCTCTGCTAGATCTAGGACTTTCGGCCGAAGTGCAGTATGTTCGATTTGCAACCACCAGAGCAGATCCGAACTTCAAGGAGGCCAACATTCGCAAAAGTCTGAAGGAACCGTTCAATCTCATCTGCGAACTCTTTACGAAGAGCATTGCATGCTATGTCGGTTCCCTCGACACGCTGTCAGAGACGAAGCTGATCGGCACCACCATGATCATCGACAGCCTCACTGGAACGAAATTCAACTGGCACGGGTGGCTTCTCAAGCAAATCCACGAAGCTGCTGACGATTTTGCATTCGTACCAGGAACTCCAGATAAGATTCTGCGGAAAGGAAAATTAAAATTCTTTTCAAGACTGTCTGTTGCACTGGAAATGAAGTATCCAGAGATGATATGGCCGGAATCTGACACGATCATATACAACAAGCACACCATCTTCTATGAAAAGTGGAAGAAAACAAAAATCCCAATGGATCAGGGACTTCTAGTTGTAGAAGTGCCCGCAGCAAGGCAAGTTGTGAAAGTACAAGCTGAAGCTTCCCAAGCAAAGCAAGCCGCTTCATCCTTGAAGCAAGTGGCTGCAAAGCAAGGGAAGAAGAGATTGAAGCAAGACACTTCACCTGTCCAAGAAAGCGAGGCTGTGGAGAAGCCGCTTGAGGACATTGAAGTTAACAAATCTCAATCCTCACCTACTAAAGCTACCCAAATCCCTGAAACAAAGCAAACTCAGCCAGTCACTGAACCTACCCATATCCCTGACACCACTGAAGCTACACCTTTCCAATCCCCTTCAACATCGGCGGGAACAGCCGATACCGCCCATACTTCCATGCTTCCCCAGTTCCAAATCTCCAAAACCCCCACACAGATGAATGCTCTCAAAAGATACAAGAGAGACAGAGAGCAAGCAGCTGAAACCCTCAGAACTCGATATCCCTCAGTGCCAATGTCAAATGACTTCTTCACCAAGATGGTCGATTTCTTGACATATGTCACCTACCGCGGCACAGAGTTCTACAAAGTCTTCAAGCTTCTGGAGGCCTTCTCAAAGGAAGACCTCATACAGATGGAAGGAAAGCTCCTGGACTTCATCGGTGAGAATGGTTTTCATGCATTTCTCACTGGAACCAGCTTCTGGGATACGCTGGACGCAAAAGTAAAGCGTGCCTATCCGAACGCTAAAGTCCCTAAGCACACCCCAACCATTCATGAGAAGAAACTAATGAGGGATCACGCAGAGGAGATGGAGGTTAAGAACGCAGAGATCTTAAGTATACAAGACGAGATCACCAAAAAGAAGATGGAGTTGAAGGAGAAGGAGAAAGTGCTGGAGGCACAAGTAAATCTAGTGAATGATCTCAAGGACTCACGTGACGCAGAAAGGAGTCGCTTGAGAGAGATGAATATCAAACTTGTCACAGTTGGTAAAGAGAAGGAGACGTTGGAAAAGGAGGTGAAAGAGCTGAAAAAGAAAGTGGAGAATAAGGAAGGAGAGTTGGTGATGAAAGAAAGCGAACTCCTCAGTACCAAGAAGACTCTTGACTTACTTCGAACCCAATTGAAGAAAGTCAAAGAAGAGAGTGCCATTGACAAGAGAGAGCTTGAAAGTCTAAGGAGAAATGCACAGGCTCTTGACTTGAAGGATGCTGAATTATCGGAAAAGCAAGTCTTCGCGTCTCGAACGGAAGAGATGTTTCATGCTGTACTTGACAAGATTGAGGTACTTCACAAGTCTCTTACTGGAAAGACAATCGTCCCAACCCCTGGTTTTGATGATGCCAAAAAGGGGGAAGGGATGGTACTGAAAAATGTCAATCTCTTGGAGCCACAAGGTGGAGTAATTGGAGCTGTTGAAGTAGAGAAATTGTTGGAGGAGAGTAGTGGTACTGGAGAAGAGGAGAGAGAGGCGAAGTCTGCAAAGAAAGGCAAAGAAAAGCTCACTGAGGAGGAACCGCTGAAAAAGCCTGAGGAACCACGCAAGCCACTTGGAGATAAAGTGCTTGCCTCTTCCATTGCTCGACATCCTCCAGTCACTGTGCTAACAAAGGAGGAAAGGCGGAAGCTAGCAGAGGCGAGCGAGACTATGGCTTGGGAGATCGAGCGCCAGTTTAATTTGAAAACTCTTGCAGGTACTTCAAGCTCTCTAGCGCCCACTTCAGACGAAGCACCCACTTCATCTCCCCCATCATCAAAGCAAACAGTGAAGCGAACTGCTCCAGAAACTAAGAGAGATGATTCAGCGACCAAGCGCCAAAAAGTTGAGAAGGCAGTTGTTCCAAGGGCAGAAAAGGAAAAGAGGATAAGGACAAAACGACTGCAAGTCATTGACGAACGAATTGAGAAACACTTCAATGAAATGAAAGTCATCCAGTCCGTCTTGGTCAGAAATATCTTTGTTCCAATCACGCCAGAAGAATCCGATGCATGCCTAAGTCAGGCTATGATCGATACATGTCACAAGACTGCGAAAGAAATGATTGACTCTGGCCGCTACCCTCTCAGAGAAGAACGCAATTACATTCGCAAGCAACTCAACCAGAAGCTTCCTTCCTGGAGCGGCGAGTCAGGAAAGAAGTTCAAAACGATCATAGCACAGATGTCCAGCCGGTCGGAGGAGGAGTTGGCTGTGCGCAGAGATGAGCACCCTGATGCCCATGAGATCGAGCAGTTCATTCCTGACGAACTACTCGAGCAATGGCTACATTACAAGGAGAAATTTATCAAAGCATATTATTATTGGGAGGTAGTGCCATTGCAGACTGAATGCTCAAGGGTCACTGCGCTCAACAACTTTCTTAGTGTCTATGATGAGAAATTTAGGCAAGAAGTCTTCGCTCTTGCACAGCTTGGAGAGCCTACACCATTGATCATCAAGGTACCAACCAAGAAGGAATTCATTATGCCATTCCTACCTGGCACCAGTATCCTCAATCGCAGCATCATTGACACTGAGGTGGATGAAGCCTTCCAACTGGAAGAAACTTGGAGGATACCAAGCATCCACAGTGTTGATTCGATGGAAGCAAGGGTTTTCAGTGCTTACACCATACCCGAAGAAATGATTGCAAAGGATCTGGAGGAAGATAAAGAAGAGAAGGAGAAGGAGGAAGAAGGGAAGTGACGAAAGAAGGAAAGGAGGATGACAGGGAAGGAACTGCAGGAAACCTTAAGTTTCAAGTTCCTTACATATTTTTGTGTGAACTTCTTGTTCATATATCCAAATTTCTATTTCTGTCTCTTCTCGTGTCATTTACTCGCTTTGTGAATGACTTTACCTTTTTGCTAAAAACTCAAAAAAATTTAACCGAAAAAAAAAGGGAAAGGAACTTAAAAGAAAAATTACAAACGAAACTGCAAAGGAAGCAGTCGTTTGGAGTTCCCTTCACGGTTAGATAGGCTGGAATTTTCTAAATCTTAGCCTTTGGGTTTTGGCATCATCAAAAAGGGGGAAATTGTTGGGAATTGTTATGGACCAATTTGTTAAGGGGGAACTCTGAGGGATACTTGATAAACGAAGCCATTTGTTTTGATTAGATCCCAAAACCCCAAGTGTCCAAGCTCCCAAGCGACCCATTTTGATGTAGTTAATAGGTTAGAATTTTTCTAAGCCTAAATCTGTTAGGATGGCTTTATTTTGCTTACCTTTAGACTGCAAGAATTCAAGTGAAGGCCACTCGCTTGAGTGTGTTCTTCCAATGCGAAGCGAGTCTAGCAAACCGAAGTGAAGCGTGCCGAAACCAGCGAAGCGAAGCGAGCGCTACAGTGGAGTCAAAGTGAAGCCACCAAAGCGAAGCAAAGCGAACGCTACAAAGAAAAGCAGAAGCGAGTCAACGCGGGTCACACTTATTAAAGCAGTCACTACGAAACTTCGTTTCGAAAGCAACCCGCTACAGTATGATCCTGAAGCGACTCACTTCAGAGCGGCCGCTACAACTTCAAAGCGAAGCGAGCCACTACCTACCAGAAAGCGACAGCACAACTCCCGCCCATATTTTGAACTCCAGTCAACTGGAGATCTCTGCATTAATTACGAGATCTCCACGTGTCAAAGGCGGAGTGGAGCGGAAGAGTTGACTGCCAGGCCGACAAAGGCGCCGCAACAGTACTGGCTCGCTCCAGTTACTGTTAAGTTTGTAACTTAGCCATTTTCGGCAAAGAGACAAACTGGGCACCTGCAAAAGCTACTGCCTGCGCAAGTACTGTCGAGAGGAGGAGGGACAAGGCCACCAACCAAGCAACGGATCTCAGCCATCCCTCCGCCTATAAATAGTGAAGGATGAAGACGAAGAAAATAGAGAACACTACTTGAGCATTCGAGCGCATACAGCAAACAAACACTCCCCAGCCTTCGAGCAAATCTTCGAGTCTTTGTTTTCAAGTGTTCTCCGAGTTTCCAGTTCATCGGAACTCGTCTTCACAGCCTTCACACTTAGATTCTAAGCCCACTTCATATATCCGAAGCTTAGAAGAAGAACTCTAGCCAATCTTTGCATCTACTGTAAAGAGTTCTTCATAGTGTGTCGTCAACCAAAAACCCTATACCTGTCTGTTAGGTTTTTGAGTGTTGTCGTTAGGTTGTTTCGATCCAAGGCTCTTCTTTCATCGATTGAAGAAGCCTCGATCATAGAGTTGAGATCCAAGCTTACACTTACATCGTTTGTGTGAAGCTCGATCGAAGCTAGGCTGTAAGGAGAGCCCGGAATCTCCCTGTTGTTCGGACAGAAACGAGTGAAGTTTCGTGTCCAGTTTAGGTCTTAGTAGTGAACCCGTAATCACTGCGTTGTTCGTCAGATCCAGGCGAGTGAAGCCCGATCTCGACCAGGTTTTTGAAGGACCCGTAACCTTCAAGTTCTTAAGTGAAAAGAACGGTTGCCATCGTGCAACAAAGTGGACGTAGGAGCGTTATCTCCGAACCACTATAAATCTTCGTGTCGTATCTCTCTAACCCTAAACTCTTTACTGTATTTGTTTATCCATTGCACTTGCATCTAAACAACTTAATTTGGATATCTTAATTACTTAGGATCACCAAATTCCGCATACACGAGTAAGGACTCCCTCTTGATCAAGTCATCACTTCGGTCAAGCAGGCTAGCTACGTACTGTTGATCTAGCTTCAGCTAGGTCTTAAGTTTAAAGCGAGCTCCTTACTTGTTACTCTGAGTTAAGGGATTCGAAGTTGAAAAACTTCAAAATACATATTCACCCCCCCCCCCCCCCCCCCCCCCCCCCCCCCCTCTACGTATTTTTCCTATTAACAAACCGGGACCAACAAATCTCAACCGTTAGATATTATAATCAATGGATGAGATTGGTTCCTAGTTCTCACGAAATGAAAGGTTCCCATATGATCTATTCTATATATATATATATATATATATATATATATATATATATATATATATATATATATATATATATATATATTAGGGTTTGATCTGAAGATGTATGGGAGCAATTAACTACTCGCTCTATCCGCCTAATAAGTGGACATTTTTTTGTTTGGGACGTCCCACTGATATAGGGACCTTTCCCGAAATACAATATTTTAACCCAATAAAATTCTGTCACATCATTTTAACCCACTATCCATCACTTTAACACACTATCATCACTCTCGTCTTAATTATCGTGTCGAAACAATTGATCCATATACCAGTGGGAGTATATAATATCTCCGGTCTATATATATAATGTCCGTGCGACATGCAATGAACAACGTTCGATTTAAACACCTAAAATAAGTCTAAACAGCCGTTAATGTATCTTATTAGCACATAGTTTTCATAATATATGCCTATAAATTTGCTTAAGTTGACTCAATTAAGATCCTATTAAGAGCTAATGAGTTGTTAAATAATTATTTACAACGTACGATTAGAGAGGCATCCATTGTCCCTCTGAGATACAACATTTCAGCTAATATGCAGAATTATCAAATCCTTGCTTTTCTCCCTCCTCTCTCTCTCAACGTGCGCCGGATTAAGATAATAATTTTTCTCTCAAACACAAACATTTACGATACTTTGTTTGCGGCAGTTTTCCAGGAAGCTAACACCGTCCTTGAGTTGTACCTTCCATTTGTTAATCCAACTTGTGATTTATATAGTCCGCCATTTTTACTCTCTCGATGCTTTCACTAGCGTAGAATAGGAGATCTCGTCCCGTAACTCGTCTTATCCACACTCTCCTAGTTACGGCATGGAACGTTGGTTCAAACTTTCATAAATAATATCTCGTCCAAAGTAGTACATATAGTAACATTGTGTCAAAGCCACTCGCTTGTCTAATATCGACTTGAAAAAAGTTCTAAACTCGGTATAAGATGGATGACCTAATCCAAGATCGACGATTGATGTTGTTCACTATAGAAGCCGATGGATGGTTATAGTGGCCTATAGCATGTGAGGTGATGTATTGAAGCTAGCCACCTGTTTAATTTACATCTACATGAAAATTATTTTTGATACAATATATAGGTTGAACGGAACCTCTCGTTTTATAAGTCCTTTATTTTTATAAGACATGTAAGCTAAACGGAACTCCCTCTGTCCCACTATGACAGGGACCACCTTTTCTTTAGGCGCGGAAATTAAGACGGGAGTGATAATAGAGAGCTAAAGTGAAAGATATTGGGTTAAAGTGATGTGTCTGAATTTTATTGAGTTAGAATTTTCTATTTTAGGAAAGAAACCTATATCAGTGGGACATCCCGAAAAGGAAAAGATCCATTTATCAATGGAAAAGAGGGTGTAGTACATTGTAGCTACATCGTTTAACTAACTCCATCCTAGTATGGTTAAAATATGGTTTATTTAACTACACCCCTGATATCATATAATTCGACCAATCCTATCAATCTACTTTTAATTTTATATTTTTAATGTACATACACAAGAACCAACCTATTAAATGCTTGAATGGTATGGCTAGTGGAGACAGTAAAAGGCTCTTCAAGTTTAGTAATTACATTTTCTTGAAATCAAGCTGGTATACATAGTTTATTGAATTTAAAGCATGGCCAGTTGGATATAGACAGAATCCCCACATGCAAACACCAGGTCCCAAAACCTTGCTTCTCTCTCCCCCTCTTTCTCTCTCTTTATATATATTCCAGGAACTCCAAGAGTTAGGAAAATCATCTTCACAAACACAAACACAAACACACAATCCAGTACTTGAGATTCAACAATCTCGAAAAGGGACTCGATCAAGAACTAAGAGAAAAAATGGCTTGCTGGTCAGCTGAGAACGCCACCAACGCATACCTCAGAACAATGAGAATGGTGAGCTTTTCATAAACAAATCCTCTCTCCCAAAATTTCAAGAAAACAAAAACTATTCCTGTAGCTCTTTTCATGCACTTACACTTTTCTTGTTCTTGTTTTTAGGGAAAAAGCGCAGAAGAGCCAAACGGTTCAGAGTTTATCTCCGCCCTCGCGGCAGGTAACAACGCCCAGTTCATGGTGGTCGCCTGCAGCGGCGCCGCGGACTCTACTGCCGTGGCCCTCCTCGCGGCGGCCCACCAAACGGGCGGCCGCCTCGTTTGCATCCTCCGAGGCCCCGACGAGCTCACAGTCTCCCAAGCAACCCTCGGCAGCAACGTCGAGTTCGTGGTGGGGGACGCTAGGGTTCTCCTGCAGGAAAGGTACAAAGGATCGGACTTCGTCGCTGTAGATTGCAACCTCGGAAACAGCGAAGAGATCATAAGCGCCGTGCAGTTGAAGGGCAGTAGGGTTCATGAGAACACCATTGTTCTAGGGTACAATGCTTTCTGCACGGAGACGTGGAGGAACAGCCCCCTGAGGACGCAGCTGCTGCCGATCGGAGAAGGGTTGCTGCTGACGAGGCTGGCGAAGAGGCCGAGTAAGAGTAATTGGATTGTGAAGGTGGATAAGTGCACCGGGGAGGAGCATGTTTACAGGGTGAGATCCTCCGTGGGAAGAATTATTAGAGCTTGAATTAAATCTTTATCCAAAAATAATTTTAAAAACTTGGTTTAGATTTAGAAGAGATTTTCTTGGTTAGGATTGGTAGGTGAGAATTGTATATAGTTTATCAGAATTAGCAGGAATTTTGAAGAATCGGTTTTGTTTTTCTTCTTATTGTTCAACCAACTAAAAAATGTATTCATAGAAAACTATGGATCTTTGATGGCCATCTCAACCTGAAATGATTTGATCGAAAACAAATGGGTTGATTTATTTTATTTTTTTCAATTTTCATCTTTATTTACTTATTTGAGCCTTTGAGGACAAATGAGTTGATAATTAGACAAAGAAAATTCGCCATTTTCTCATAATTAGAAAGAAAAAAAAAAAGGTTACATTTGATCGGATGGCATGATCTAGACCTGCCGGCGGGCCGTGAACCGCCAGTTCTGGGCAGCATCCCGGCGGTTCACGGTTCACGTCCACCATGAACCGTAACCGGCCCATCTATAGGGCTTGCGGTTACGGGCCGGTTTTTGGAACCGCCGGTTTCGGGCCGGTCCAAGCTCGCTGGTTCTCTCTCTTCTTTCTCATGTCGGCGGCAAGTCTCTATCTCTTCGGCCCTTCTCGATTTTTTGCTTTCTCGACTCTCACCTTTGCCATTTCGCTCAGCTCAGTTGCCTAAAGATCTAGCCGAACACAAAACATCTCGAGACTAAAACCTCCCACAACTCGCCGACTGTAGATCTAAGTCCTAGTGGCATTGATGCCATACTCCGCCTCCCCGCACACAATTCAGATATGAACGTGGAGGCACATATGTACTTCTTATGTTCTTTTTGGAAGCTTGCTTGAGTTAAATTAATGTGTGAAAAGGAGAAAAGTTGTGTGAGGATTGAGGAAGATAAAAGAAATTGAGGGAGGAATGTAAGGGGAGTAACGGCCGATTGAATTAATTTGTGAAAATAGAAGAGAGATTGAGAGGAAGGGGTTACAGGAGGGGACATCGGAGCAAATTTTGGGGAAATGTATTAGGGATAATTATTGGGCTTGGGCCGGTTTGGAGTTGGGTCGGTTAATTCAGTAGGCCCGCCGGTTAACTATCGGTTACGGTTCACAATTTCTTTGAACTGTAACCGGCACGTCCATTCCTGGATCTGGAGATAAGCTTTTTATAAAGGATACCTTGTTGGAGTGTATAGCATAACGACTTGCTCAATATCCTTCGGGCTTCGGTTATCGGCTGGCAGTTCGCCCTTTTCTAACTAGGCCTGAATTGGCGTCATCCAGTTTGGACTGGTGTCGGTTACGGTGTTCACCTCGCTTTCATCTATGTTGCGTGCTTGTATCTCTTCCACTGGTGAGTTTGCCGAGGCAGAGGCGAGTTTGCTCAAAGCGTCAGCTTGCGAGTTCTGGTTTCTGGGGATGCGGACGACCTCGAAGTGAGAAAAACCTTATTGCAGTTGTCTGGATTTGTCGAGGTATCGTTGCATTCTATCTCCCCTGGCTTCATATGTTCCCAACAGGTGGTTTACAATGACCTGAGAGTCACTGTGAACGCGTATTGCTTGAATTCCGAGCTCTTTGGCGATACGGAGTCATGCAAGAAGGGATTCATACTCAGCCTCATTGTTCGTGGTGGGGAAAGCGAAGCGAAGTGAGTGCTTGATTTCGCATTTGTCTGGACTGACAAGGAGGATTCCAGCTCCGCTCCCTGTTTTGCCCGATGCGCCATCGACATATATATCCCAGCGATCTGCTGGGGTCTTTGGGGCGGGCTCGGGTGGGCTGTTTTGAGCCTTATGGTACTCTTGGCTGGCGGCTCGTTCATTGGTAGAGCGGTTTCTACCAAGAAATCAGTGAGGGCCTGTCCTTTGATGGCTTGGCAAGGTGAGTATTCGATGTCGTATTCCCATATATAGCTCAATTGCCCACTTCGCGACGCGCCCCGAGGCTTCTGGTTTCATCAGAACATGACGAAGTGGGTAATCTGTGAGTACGTGACTAGGCTATTTCTAACCTAGCAATAATATCGAACTAGAGAAGTCCGAATATCGAACACGAAGAGTGAATGTGTCGAGAGATAATCAAGTAGTTCATCTTGTCTCTATTATCCTATTTGAGCACATAAACTTGGTTTGGTGATTTTCTCTAAACTAGGCAATGAAATAAGTAAATGACAAGCTGAAGCATGCAATAAGTAAATGGAAATAACAAGTAATGAAGGTATGGATCCAAGTAACTTTCGATATGATTATGATGAGGGCTTTCGAATTTAGATGCTTCAAACCACTTTAATCCACCTTGAATGGTCTCTTAAATCATATATGTTAACCTACCTTACTAGGATGGTCAACAAGGAGATCAATAGAACACAATAAATGCTTTCTAAGCCTTTTAATACTCTACCAACTCCAAATAGCTCATTTAAGTCTAAGATAACCTACCAATTATCATCCAACCCATCTAATTCTTTCTAGGAATCATATGAGATGCAATCAAGTGATATGGGCATGAATTGATGCCAAGTGCTATGAATGGAAGCCTCCTAAGCATTCCATCAAACACCTTAAATGCACTCAGAGTGATCAATTATTCATGCATTCAAATAAAGTCCCAATTCATAGGCAATTCAAGGGGAAGGTAAATCAACATCCTAGACTCTAACATCCATCATCTAAATCACATAATCCATTACTTGGAACCATAAAGGTGCTTAGCTAGCAATAGATCTAGCAAGCAATCCAACAAAAATAAGAAAAAACATAATGAAAAGAACAAGGAAGGAAGGTAGAGAAGAAATCTTCAATACTCTCTTCAAACTCCAAGCATAATCTTCAACACAATTTGAAATACTAAAGAGGAAAGAGGGAAAATGCTAGTGAATTACAAAGTTACAAAGTGGTTCATCCCCCCCCCCCCCCCCCCCCCCCCCCCCCCCCCTAAAGAGGAAAATAAAAAAGTATTTATAGTCTTCCCACAAGTTGCGGTCAAATTGCAATAAGTAGAAAATAGAGTTGAGAAGGTGAGGTAAAAACTGTAATTTCCGGAATTTTAGCTCAAGGGTGTGTGTGTGTATTTTCGGCCTCCTTCATCTCTTTGTGCACTCCTACGGTTTTGGCTCGTTCTCTCTCGTCCGGCCTCGGAAAAATAATCCGCAAAGTTCTACGGCTTCCTATTTTGATCCTCTTCGACATAGGATGATTCGCACATACACAGAAAATTGCTCCAGCACCTGAAAATTGCACGGAAACCGATAGAAAATGATAGAATATAGAAAACGAATAAGTCGCAAAACCTATTATTTTCTATCCATTTAAACAGATAATTCAACCAAAACACGCATCGAGATGCACTCTAAAGCATGCTAAATATGTGGTTATCAAACTCCCCAAAACTTAAGCCATTGCTAGTCCCGACAATGGAACAAACAATCAAAGAACATAAGCACATATGGGCATGCAAATCAAGATCATCGATGTCTCCGAATACTCACTCAACATTGCATTTTCTCATGAAATTCTCAAGGTGCATTTAACACTCCATAATCACACAACACATTCAACTAGCAAATCAATCATTCAAACACAATGAAACTCTAAACCTCTCTAGGTATAAGTGTATCACTCTTTCACTCAAGTGTATGGAAGAAAGTTTACACTCATTGAACTCATGCATGAATCGTTCTTACCATAAGCTTGCCCTAAATCTCAAGATCTCTATCGCTTGATTGTGTGCTATAACTAAGATCAATTAGGTCTTTGCTTAGGCTTGTAATGTAGGGACATTGGTTTAGGTAGAGAATTTTAGGCTAAGTGACTCAAAACTTCTTCTAAGTACTTCACTCTTATAACATCCTCAACAAGTATAGATTCCTCCATCTTCTACCTCACCATTTCACCTTTTCAATCAATGAAACTCAAACCTTTATATGGAATGTTTCGAAAATTTTCTAAAGACTACTCCTTTATGCTCTTATTCTTTCATCTTCCTTTATTTTCTCTCTCTTTTTTTTTTTTTTCATTTCTTTTTGAGAGAACTTTGTTCTCATTTTTTTTCTTTTCTTTTTTTTTTTTCCTTTTTTTTTTTTCACGAATGAGCTTATAGGAGTATCTTTTCTATCAAACACCATCCCATATCATTGACATCACAACATCATTTCTAGCATATATTCAATTCAACTCATGGATTCCCTTAACCAACCTTCACACCCCTATCGTCTGTTTTAAGAATAAAGACTTCTTTAGGCTCAAAATGGGACCACAAGGATAATGGAATTCGGGTTAGTTTTTGGGAATAATAGGCTTCCAAATGATGGCCTAAAATCATCTTTAAGTTTTACACACACATATAACAACCTCGATCAAGACTCAAATGGCAAGTTCTAGAAGTAATGAATACAATGCATGGCAAGCTCTCAAGAAGGAAAATAAACGTTATTTACTCAACGTTTTTGGCTCAATCCTCACTAGCTTTCGTCTAGAGTTCACGTGCCTAAGGTCGATCATTCCTAGTTAATCATGTCATGCAACCATTTCACGCTCAACACACACATGAGAGATTTCAAAAATACGATATCATTTTTCGCTCAAATCATCATTGACATCTCCCTTGAAAGCAATGGAATGATAAACACGATAATTAACAAGCATCTCATCCAAATCGATAACATTCAACCTCATCAAATCATTCAACCTCATCAAATATTCACAACAAACCAATCAAGCAAGAAAAATCAACTCTATCAAGCAAATACATAATGAAAAACCGAAGAGAGAAAAGTAGTTTAAAGACATTATCCTACCCCCTCCCCTAAACTTATTTTAGAAACTAAGTTCTAAAATGAGTATGGAGGGAAGAATAATAAGGAATTTAAACTACACTCACAAAGGTCCAAGCTATGTTGAATATCACGTCAAACGCTGTTCAATCTAACGCTTGCTCAATCGGTTTTAACCCTCCTTTCTTGCCTCGTCTCCACTATTCATTCAAATACTTCCAACAATCACTCACCACATTTTGGAGTTTCGCCTTTGTTCGTACATACAAAACAAGAATTCAATATAAGCATATTACCCTCAACTCATAAGTTACAAGAAGTAAAATTCAAACTCAACAACTCATTCATGCTCATATTCAAGATTTCACTAGCAAGAAAGCCTTCTGGCTCAAGAATAAGCAAACTAACACTATTCTCTTATATGACCAAAATTCACAAAATCATGCCAAATCAAGAGGTAAGTGTAGCAAGCTTCTTAAAATATGCTAGGAACATGATACATTCAAGCTCAACATCATATATGCCAAATTGAATTCCCAAGAATTTGCAAGAAAATAAAGAAATTCAATTCTTCAAAATTCCCACACATTTCTATCAAGAATCCATCAACTAACATATGATATAGCCAAAGAAATCCCATTAGGGCAATGAGTTGGAGCATATTACCTCATGGTCTTAGCAAAATTTGAAGAAAACACACTTCTTAGCTTAACAAATGAATTTTCGTTTTTCACTCAAAACACCATGAAAACTTGAAATTCTTGTCTTGAAATGTAGCTTAAGTGAACAAAAACACTTTCATCAAAGGATTTGACATGATTCTTGGTGGTTTGAGAGATATAGGTGAATGAAATTTGAGTTTTGTTGGGTTTCTTTAAGGTTAGAGCAACAATGGAGCTTGGTATCTTGAATGGAGAAGATAAGGTAAAGAAAAGAGTGCACAAATGAGAGGAGGAGGGGAAATCTCGGTCAACGGCAGGCTGGGACCGTTGACTGGGATTTGGAAGGCCAATTTCAGGTCTAAATTTCGACCAAAGTTCACCCGAAATCCAACCAAAGTTCGCCTGAAATTTGGAGCATCTGGTCAGAATCTACTCTGTCCTTCCGGACGGCCGCTGGATTCCGGTGGGTTTTGCTGCCGGAAGTGACTCTCCCACCTACTTTTGGGTCTTGTGAATCCGTTCCAATCGACAGAATCAAATTCCGACGAGTTTTGCTACTCCGTTTCGCCTTTTCCGTGAGACTGCGCAAAGCTGGAAAAATGTTCAAAAATTTTCTAAGTGTTGAAGCATAAAAACTTGATGTTGGGAATTGTTAAGGATCATATGTTAAGGGGGAACTTAACGGGACACTTTAGATAAAATGTATATGTTTTGATTCAATCCCAAAACCCTCTATGTATCCTATTCCCAAGCGACCCTATTTTGATTTAGATAAGTTAGAAATTTTCTAAGCCTATAATGTTAGGAAGGCTTGAATTTTTGCTTTAGACGCTTAGAATTTAGACTGCTAGATTTTCAAGTGAAAGCCACTCGCTTGAGTGTGTTTTGAAGTGAAGCGAGTCTGCCGAAGCGAAGCGAAGCGAGCGCTACAGTAAAGTCGAAGCGAGTCTGACTAAGCGAAGCGAAGCGAGCGCTACAGTAAAGTCAAAGCGAGTCAACTTTTACTAAAGCGGAAGCTCAGGAAATCTGTTTCCAAGCGAACGCTACAGTATTACTTAAAGTGACTCACCGAAGCGTACGCTCAAGATTCTAAAGCGAAGCGAGCCACTCCCTAACTGAGAGCGATAGATCAAAAATTCCCGCCATTCAAACTACGAGTTCAAACTCAAGTCCAATGAAGATCATGACATTAATTGCGGATCTCCACGTGGCACACTAAGAATGGAGCACCGGAGTTGACCGCCAGACCAACAGAGCTGCCGCTACAGTACTGGGCGTTCCAGTTACTGTTGAACTTGGCTCTTAGACATTTTCGGCAAAGAGACAAAGAGCACGTCTGAAAAGCTGCAGGTCAAAGGCAAGTATTGTCGAATAAGGAGGGACAAAGCCACCAACCATCAACGGCTCTTGTGTATCCCTCCCTCTATAAATAGTGAAGGTCGAAGACGGAGAAGAGTATAACACTACTTGAGATTTCAACGCATACTGCAAACAAGCACTCATAGCTTTCGAGCAAATTCCTCGAGTTCTTGTCCAGTGTTCTCCAAGTTTCAGCAATATCGAAACTTGTCTTCGCAACCTTCACTCTTCTAGATTCTAAGCCTACTTCATATATCCGAGCTTAGAGAAGAACTCTAACCCTCTTTGCACTCACCGTAAAGAGTTCTTTATTAGAGAGTTTTCAAAACCAAAACCTTAAAAACCCTTGTTCAGTCAAGTTAGGTTTTGTGTTAGAAAGGTTGTTGTGTCAAAGATCTAAGACTCTACTTTCCTCGATAGTAGAAGTCTCGATCGTAGAGTGTAGATCCAAGCTTACACTGTCCTCGATAGTGTGAAGCTCGATCTTAGCTAGGTTTTTGTGGAGAACCCGTAATCTCCCAGTTGTCGTAGTTTCAGATCTAAGCGAGTGAAGCTCGATCCAGTTCAGGTTTTTGGGGAACCCGTAATCCTCAAGATTCTTAGAGAAGAGAATCTGTTGCAGCGAGCAACGAAGTGAACGTAGGTGTTTTATCACCGAACCACTATAAACTCTGGTGTTGTATCTCTTTACTCAAAGCTTTCCATACTTTACTTGCTTATTTTATTCGTATTGCACATGCATCGTAAACAAACCTAAATTGACGCTTTAAATACTTAGGAAAGAATAGCTCACCTAATTCCGCATTTCGCAAGTGAGTCACTCTTTGATCAAGCACCAGCTTAGGTCAAGAGTCAAGCTTCCACTGTAGATCTAGCTTGCGGCTAGGTCTTAAGTTTTTGAAGCGACCCTCATACTTGCTACTCTGAGTTAAGTGGAAAAAGAAGTTGAAAAACTTCTTACACATGTATTCACCCCCCCCCCCCCCCCCTTTGTGTGTACCGCTTAACAACACTTGAAAAATTTCAAAAATTTTCTAAGGCATGGAAATGCACTCAACACTCAAAAATCCTTCCTAAGGCATGTAACCTCACTCTCAACCCTTATTCTACTCAAAACAACTTGAACTAACTTTATTATGAAAAACGAATAAATAAAAGGATACGTGTTGGGGTGCCTCCCAACGAGCGCTTTTTTAACGTCACTAGCTCGACGATACCTCAAATTTCGACTCATGGCACATCAAACGAGGCCTTCTTGCCTAGACATTGAACTCTTCTACAACTCTCATGGAATTGATCGACAATCTTTTCTTTGAACTTTACTCCACCCAATTTTGTGAAGCCTCCTCCTCGACATGGCTCATCAACTTTCTCCTCAAGCTTCACTCCTACATGTTTGTCTACATCCTCCAAGAACTTCTCATGATTTGGCATACTACTCAACAAATTAACCAAATGAACATTGTTGGGAATTGTTAAGGATTCATGTGTTAAGGGGGAACTTAACGGGATGCTTTAATTAAGTGTGATACATGTTTTGATTAGATCCCAAAACCCTCTATGTAAATCCTATTCCCAAGCGACCCTATTTTGATTAGATAGGTTAGTATTTTAAGCCTATTGTTGGGAATTGTTAAGAACGAATATGTTAAGGGGGAACCTATAAGGGATATTTTAGTGTTTTGATTTGATCCCAAAACCCCAAAGCGTTCTGTTCCCAAGTGACCCATTTTGATGTAGTTAATAAGTTAGAATTTGTCTAAAAGCCTACTCTGTTAGGATGACTCTTTTATTTTGCTTAGATTAGGCTTCAAAAGTTCAAGTGAAGGCCACTCACTTGAGTGTGTTTTCCAAAGCGAAGCGGGTCAAGCAAATCGAAGTGAAGCGTGCTGAAGAATAGCGAAGCGAAGCGATCGCTATAGTAGATTCAAAGTGGGTCTGCCAAAGCGAAGCGAAGCGAGCGCTACAGTTCAAAGCGAAGCGTGCGCTACAAAGAAAAGCCGAAGCGAATCAACGCGAGTCAACACTTAATTTAGAAGCGTCACGGGAAATATATTTCTCAAGTGACTCACTACAAATATGACTGTGAAGCGACTCACTTCAGAGCGGCCGCTACAACTTCAAAGCGAAGCGAGCCACTACCTACTAGAAAGCGACAGCAAAAATTCCCGCTCCGAATTTGAACTCCAATCAACTGGAGATCTTCGCATTTATTACGAGATCTCCACGTGTCGACTCAAGAGAGGAGCAGAGGAGTTGACTGCCAGGCCGACAAGGCGCCGTAACAGTACTGGGTCGCTCCAGTTACTGTTGAAATTGGAACTTAGCCATTTCCGGCAAAAATCCAAAACTGCGCATCTGAAAAGTAGCCAGCCTGTGCAAGTACTGTCGAGAGGAGGAGGGACAAGGCCACCAACCAAGCAACGGATCTCAGCCAACCCTCCGCCTATAAATAGTGAAGGATGAAGACGAAGAAGAGTAGAACACTACTTGAGCATTCGAGCGCCTACTGCAAACAAACACTCCCAGCTTTCATAGCAATCTTCGAGTCTTTATTTTCCAGTGTTCTCCGAGTTTCCAGTTCATCGGAACTCGTCTTCACAACCTTCACACTTAGAGTCTAAGCCCATTCCATATCCAAGCTTAGAAGAAGAGCTCTAGCCATCTTTGCACTTATTGTAAAGAGCTCTTCATAGTGTGTTTCGTCAACCAAAAACCCTAAACTCTGTCTGTTAGGTTTTTGAGTGTCGTCGTTAGGTTGTCCAGATCCAAGGCCCTTCTTTCATCGATTGAAGAAGCCTCGATCGTAGAGTTGAGATCCAAGCTTACACTTACATCGTTTGTGTAAAGCTCGATCGAAGCTAGGCTGTAAGGAGAGCCCGTAATCTCCCTGTCTGTCTGACTGAAGCGAGTGAAGCTTCTAGTCTAGTTAGGTTTTTGGTGTGAACCCGGAATCACCCAGCGTCTGTCGGATCCAGGCGAGTGAAGCCCGATCTCGACCAGGTTTTGAAGGACCTGTAACCTTCAAGTTCTTGAGTGAAGAGAACAGTTGCCGTCGTGCAACAAAGTGGACGTAGGAGCGTTATCTCCGAACCACTATAAATCTTCGTGTCGTATCTCTCTAACCCTAAACTCTTTACTTTGTTTATCCATTGCACGTGCATCTAAACAACTTAATCTGGATATTTTAATTACTTAGGAAAGATTATAGCTCACCAAATTCCGCACAAAGAGTAAAGTCTCACTCTTGATCAAGCTCTAAGCTTAGGTCAAGAGATTCGTGATTGCTTTAGATCTAGCCCTCGGCTAGGTCTTAGTATTTCCAAAGAGCACTTTACTTTATACTCTGAGTTAAGGAATTGATGTTGAAAAACTTCAAAATACGTATTCACCCCCCCCCCCCCCCTCTACGTATTTTTCCTATAGCAAACCAGGACCAACAAGTGGTATCAGAGCAGCGGTTCTTTCGAGCCTCTGCTTTGCATATCCGAAGCGAGTCCCCACTCGCTTCACGTTGTCTCACTGAACCAGATCCTATTTTCCTAAGTGCATCAAAACCTCACCCACGCATATTGCATTTACTGCTGATAGTTTGCTATGTCTACATACAGTGCATCAAACCTTCCACAGTTCTCGATCGAAGGATACGAAATATGGAGTTTCCGTGTCGAGAGCTTCCTATGCTCAATCTACGACCGGATGTGGGAAGTCATTGAGGACGGACCAATCGAAATTAAGAAAGCCATATCTGTGGATGTTCCAGCCGCTGAAGGTCGTCCAGCCCACGTTCGACAACAGTACGTGGAAAAGGATAAGGATGAGTATACTCCAAATGACTTCAAAGTTGCCAACCTCGACAAGATTGCACGCCACACGATGCAGAGCACCGTGTCGGACGCCTATCTACCACGAATAAGGAAATGTGCAACGGCAAAGGAAATGTGGGAAACCCTAGCCCTCATTTCTCAAGGCACAGACAAAATCAAGGAGAACAAGCTCGCCGTTCAGATGCGGGAGTTTGAAAATCTGGTGATGAAGTCAGGAGAGTCCATCGACGCCTTCGAGCTGAGAGTTACCAACATTACTGCAACTCTCAACTCGCTTGGGAAGGAACTCACAGACAAGGAAGTAAACCTGAAAATAGTCCGTGCTCTCACAAGGAAATGGCAGACTATGAAGGAGCTATATCTAGCTACCAAGGATCTAACGAACACTACAACAAAAAACGCCTTTAACAACGGTTATTACCCGTTGTTAAACTAGATACACGACTGTGGTTGTATCCAGTGTTGTTATAAGTTCTCGCTCATAGACAACGGTTATTTACCGTTGTTGTTTATCCTTACAACAACGGTTTTCGCTCATAGACAACGGTTATTGACTGTTGTTGTATATCTGAACAACAACGGTTTTCGCTCATAGACAACGGTTATTGACCGTTGTTGTATATCTTAACAACAACGGTTTTCGCTCATAGACAACGGTTATTGTCCGTTGTTGTATTTCTGAACAACAACGCTTTTTAGTGATAGACAACGGTTTATACCCCTTGTTGTATATATGAACAACAACAGTATTAGCAACACATGTTAAAACCGTTGTCTATTTGTATAATTCGAATTTATATTCATTTTTTTAATAATATGCATTTTTATATTTATTTTTCGACCTGTTTCGTTAGTAATAACTTACAATATATATTGCGGCTAACAAATGCTATAATACAAAACAAATCTTAAAACCAATATCATTTACAATACTATCACATTCTAATACATAAAGGTAAATATAAGTATTATGTTGTAGCTAAAGTGAATAGTGTGCATATAAAAAAAATCATACATGCTATTGCTAGTTACCAACAAAAATCTCCAACTTCATGAAATGATTCTCCAACCAAAATTTGCGAAACAACGACCTGTGTGACATAAGTAACGAAGAAGGTTAAAATAATTTCTAACACTACATAACATTAATTTTTAAATAACTATTACATACCTTTTACTCTCCAATATATTCTTGTACAAATGTAGCCCATTCATGTCGAACCTCATCAATGTCATGAACCGAATACTTTTTATTTTTAACACAAGCATTCTAAAAATTATAGATATATATATATATATATATATATATATATATATATATATATATATATATATATATACAACAAATAAACTATGTTAGATAAAAATTAAAGCTTATCCTTACAGTGATTGATGGCCAATATGGGTTCTTTCCAACCTTGCTTGGTGTGTCCCCAAGTGTAGAAAGAAAAGTTTCGAGTGGACTTTCAGCATGTGGACGGATAGGCTAACGAACAAATCCAAGGACAAATATGGCCTTTCAACTTTAAGCAGAAGCTCAAAGATCAAGAAAGAATTGTGTAAATGAGAAGGATCAGAGTAATAACTACTCAGATGGACCAATATGTGATCCCCGAATGAAGAAAATTACATGATGGAAGCATGACCCGCCTAGGTATATACTTGTAAGATTTACAAATGGAATCACAAGCTTGACCAAGGAGCAGCTATAATCAAAGATAGTAGGCACATTATCCTATAGCATTCAAGATGTAGATAAATGTGTTAAACATTAAGATGTAGACGAATGATCTATATACACTCGTTATCGGATGTTTTTCATAAAATTCCATAAGGAAGACAAAGCTAGAATAAAACGGATCACCTTCTTCATGATTTAAAGCAAAACCAACTAAACAACATCGAAATGTTCGATTCACAGTATGAAAACAATTTCAACCAGTTCCTGCAACTGAAACTACTGAAACTGTAGCTGGAAACAAATCCTTGAGCAAAGAAAGCATATGCAGAATTAAAGTCGAAATCTAAGTAGAATGGCAATCAACTAAAGCTTCCATCTCAATGCAATCACCGAATTGTCAAAAAAAAAATAGACCAAGATATTTGTATATGGAGTAGTAAATTAAGCTTTCTTTTCCTCTGCAACTCTACTTTTTTAGCTCTCCTCTCCCCTGCGTCACTAACCACTACAACCTTCATACTCTAAAGAATCTTCCACTACAACTATATATACATACATACACCCCCACCCCCACCCCCACCCCCACCCCCGCATAATATTTATATATTATTAGAGAGAGAGAGAGAGCGCATAAGATATATAAGTAGGTTGTGATGGAATGCTTCAAACAAAATAAGTAGGCTCAGAACCACGGTGGAGGAAGGAATTCGGAAGCGAGGAAGGGAGCAACAACGAATTCAAAGAGCACCTGCGTTCCGTCACATAAAACAGAACTACCAAGCAACGACAAACAACAACGAGCAATTCCAGTACAGCTCCTACATATAATTCTATGAGAAATTAAGTAATTTACCATCGCCATAACCAATAATTTCATGATTATCATTGATAAAGCTAGAAATCACAATAACATAGATAAACATTGAAATTAGAGATCAATTTGCAAATCAAGAAAACAGACAATCCAACCCATATTAAGCAATGATCACACTAACTGCAGAAAAGGAATGGCAAAACAAGCAAAAATAAACTGAAGCAAAATTTTCCGCAGAAAGGGAAATCAGAAATGCTGAAAGTCGAAGAAGAAAAAGAAAAAGAAACGAAGAGCACCGAATACAGAATTAGGGTTAGAGACGGAGGGGACAAAGCGTTACCTTCCGAGAGAATCCAGAGTTGGAGATGGATCGAACGGCAGCGGCGGAAATCGACGAGAGTAGGATCGAGCAAGCGAAGAGCAGAGAGTTGGAAAATTTTAGAGAGAGAGAGAGACGACTATGGAGATTTGATCGAGTTGCAGTAATAGTTGCAGTAATAGTGAAGGGGACAGCCGGAGAAAACAAGAAAAGAACTTACCGGCGACGACGAGACCGGCGACGACGAGAACCGGCGACGGCGATGGTGGTGGTGACCAGAATGTCGCCAGTGAACTACTCCCCTTCAGCGCAGCCCGTCAAGTTCAAAGGAGTTAGGGATTCTTTTATTTTAATTGGGGTTTTTTAAAATTATTAGTTTAATAGTTTAATTGGGGTTTTTTTAATTATTAGTTTAATAGGTAAAGTCAATTACTTAACAACTCCAATTAAAATCGACTAGACTAAATCGTAATTTTATATTTTGGGAAAAGCTCATTCAATTTGTAAACAAATTCCTTTAGTTTAATTAATTTTAATACCTTTAAAATTTAATTTCTAAGTTAGAAAATAAGCAACATAAAAAACGAAAACGGTATCAAATAACGATGTCTATATTACATTCAACAGATAGAAAAGGAGATGTCGTATATACAAACGACAACAGAATATCAACAACGGTATAGAAGACCGTTGTCTAAAATCAATAAAACAACGTACATTTAACAACGGTATAAAAGACCGTTGTCTAAAAACAATAAAACAACGTACATTTAACAACGGTATCGAAGACCGTTGTCTAAAATCAATAAAACAATGTACTTTTAACAACGGTACTTAAAAATCGTTGTCTATGAGCGCATGTTTTCGCACAAAGACAACACTATAAGAAACAACAACGGTTTTTTGCAAAATAACAACGGTTTTTTTGAAAACCGTTGTTGTATGTGTGTTGTTAAATCCAAATTTTGTTGTAGTGGAAGCTCACGCCAGAAGTGCTGTTCTCCGAGCTCAAAGCTCACGAGTTTGATCTGAATTGAATGAGCCTCGACGACGAGGATGAAGCGCCCACTACGTCAAAAGGAGTAGCATTCAAAGCTGCCGAAGGGCCAAGCGAGCAGTCGCTAGCCAAGATGACGAGGGAAGAATTGGAAGAACACATTGCATTCTTATCCAAGAACTTCAACAAGATGAACTCTCGAGTGGGCAAGTACAAAAGATTTTACAAGCAGTACAAAGGGAGGAGCACTGATGCTCGAGAAGGAAAAGGAAAGAGAGAAGAGACGACCAAGACGATCCCGCGCGACATGATGGAAGTGGAGTGTTACCACTGCCACAAGATGGGCCACTACAAATCCGATTGCCCAAAGCTAAGTGCCAAAGAGCGCGAAGAATTGAAAGCTAAGAGGGATGCTCCAAGGCGAGCGCTCGTAGCGAGTGAAGTGCCGGTTGCTACAACTGAAGATCCACCAAGCGACTCAGATGCATTCACAGATCCAAACTCCAGTGATGGTGAGGATCTTGGATTTATGGCGCTCACCGATGAAGAAACAGGAGAGGTATTCTTTTATCCTTCAATCACTTCAATTACACTAGCACACACTGTCAATGAGGAAGAACAATCCTCTACATGGAGTGAGTTGTTTGACAAGCACCAAAAATTGTCAAGCGACCACGAACTGGTAAAACAAGCTCTGTCTCAAAGCGAGAAGGAGAACCGAAAGCTAGCCCGTGAGCTTGACGAAGTCAAACTTAATTTAAGGGCTATGACTAGTAAGTTCGAGGATCTCTTCGCTAGACATCAAAGCTTGGAGGGAAGGTATGAAACCCAGTCCACTCTAGTTGCCAACTTGAACAAAGCATCATATGCTAGGCAGGCACTAGAGGGCTCGCTTCTGCCTTTTGGTAGGAAAGCTGGCCTTGGATATGAGGGTGGACCTCCCAAGCCGACTGTCTTTGTTGGTGCATCACACACTACACCATCAGTCACTTTGGAATTACCCACTGCATCCAAAGCGACCACCAACAAGGATAAAGGCAAAGTGGCTGAGAACCCTAAAAGGAAGCCAATGAAGATGTCTATATCTTTAAGGGCAGATCCTAAGGGCAAGCAAAGTTCAACAATCCCTAGCACTCAACATGCTAAGTCTTACCAATCCAAGGGTAAAGGGAGAACTGTTGAAGCTTCTAAGTCTCAAGCCAAGACACGAGAGACAAAGGATCTACCTCCTAAAAAGAGGAGTAATGTCTATGTGTCACGTTATCCGGACTGGAGATGGTCCAACCGGACTAACATTGAGGGGGAAGATTTTGAAGCTTCCACTGGGTCGCTTCAAATTCCCAAGGTTTCACAAGCGAGTCAGGGTCAAAACCCTAGTTGGACCGCTTCGAGGAAACCAAGCGAGCCGCTTCGACAGACTAGAAATCCTAAGTCAGTCTCTAAACCCAGAGCTAATCCGAAGCGAGCCGCTTCAGGATATAAGCAAAGTGGGAAGAGCATAGGTAGGACTGAAGCGAGCCGCTACCCCTCTTGCACACACTGTTGCACGTGTGAAGCTGCTTCTAGGCAGTACACCAGGTTTTCGAAGGTCGAGAAGCCCAAGACACAAGCTTCATCTCAAAAGAGAATGAAGCAAGTGTGGGTACCTAAGGGAACTAACCTGCAAGGACCCAAACTGATTTGGGTACCAAAATCTGTCTAATTGCAGGTGAGCACCGTGGATCCTATGCCAAGTGAGGGTCAACTAGTATGGTACTTGGACAGTGGATGTTCAAGACACATGATTGGCATGAAAGCTCTACTCAACAACTACATAGAGAAGAAGGGTCCACAGTAACCTTTGGTGACAACTCTCGAGGAAGCACCAGGGGATACGGCGCACTGAAAGTTGGAAAGCTCACAATTGAAGAAGTCTCCAATGTGGAAGGACTCAAGCACAACCTGTTGTCCATTTCACAGTTTTGTGATAAAGGGTACAGGGTGGAGTTCATCTCCAACAAGTGCATTGTGAAGAGCAAACTCACGTCTCAGATTGTGCTCACTGGAATTAGGCAAAGGAACGTCTACATAGCACAATGGGACAGCTGCAAAGAGGAAACTTGCCTAGTTGCAAGAAGTGCTACAGAAATTGGATGGCTATGGCACAGACGCTTGAACCACCTCAATTTCAAAGCTATCAATCGCTTAGCTCGGAAAGGTTTGGTGCAAGGCATACCGAATGAAGTCTTCATCAAAGACCATCCATGCTCACCATGCCAACGAGGGAAGCAGACGAAGAAGCACTTCGCCAGTCTCGAAGAAGCCTCATCAAAGCGAGTGCTCGAGCTGCTTCACATGGATCTGTTTGGTCCAGTTACTCCAGTTAGTGTAAATGGAAGGAAGTACACTCTAGTTGTAGTCGACGATTTCTCTCGCTACACTTGGGTTGTATTTCTATTCAGCAAGAAGGAGACACTGACCAAACTGCCACAACTACTCAAGCGATTGGCGGTGGAAAAGAATCAAGCTATCGTGACCATTCGCTCCGACAAAGGCACAGAGTTTCTGAACTCTACAATTGAAGCGTACTGCACGGAGCATGGCATAGCACATCAAACTTCTTCAGCACGCACTCCTCAGCAGAATGGAGTTGCTGAAAGAAGAAATCGAATCATCAAAGAAGCCGTTCGCACCATGATTGCTGACTCGAAGCTTCCGATGAAGTATTGGGCTGAAGCTGCCAACACGGCGTGCTACACACAGAATCGGACGCTTCTCAACAAACGGCACGACAAAACTCCATATGAAATATGGATAGGAAGAATTCCTAACATATCTTATTTCCATATTTTTGGTTGTAGGGTCTTCATTCACAACAATGGGAAGTCGCAGTTGAAAGCCTTTGAAAGCAAAGCTTATGAAGGAGTATTCTTAGGATACTCTACATCTAGCAAAGCCTACAGAGTATTCAACTGTAAAACCCTAATTGTGGAGGAATCACCCCATGTCGTATTTGATGAATCTTCTTTAAGTCTTCCACAGGAACAGGCTCAAGCGAATGAAAAAGATCAAAGCAAGGAACCCTCAAATCAACTCACTTGGGACATGCTTGATGAAGATGATGAGATCAAGGACTCAAGCGAGCAGGATCCCAAAGGAGAAGTCGAAGCTGCCCCCAAGATTCCTGAAGCTAGTGCTGGTCAAGCACCCAATCCAGTCGCTTCAGATGGTGAAGCGAGCGACAAGGAAGCAGATGAAGATGAAGCTGGCGGATCCAAGCGTGCATGGCTCAAAGATCACTCACCTAGCCAAATCATTGGAGATCCATCCAAGGGTGTAGTAACCAGAAGTCAAGTGTTTGGAGAAAGTGCCATGTTCAGTTGCTTTCTCTCAAACATTGAGCCATCAAGCGTGGAGGAAGCCCTAGCCGACTCTAACTGGGTGATCGCCATGCAAGAGGAGCTGAACCAGTTCACTAGAAATGACGTATGGTACCTCGTGGATCGTCCCAAATTTCAGCATGTTATTGGCACCAAGTGGGTGTTCAAGAATAAGACGGACGAGGACCACAACGTAGTGAGGAACAAGGCGCGACTCGTTGCCAAAGGCTACTGCCAAGAGGAAGGAATCGACTTTGACGAGACCTTCGCTCCAGTGGCACGGCTTGAAGCTATCAGATTGTTTCTAGCCTATGCAGCAGCCAAGAAGTTCAAGGTCTATCAAATGGATGTGAAGAGCGCATTCCTCAACGGTGAACTCAAGGAAGAAGTGTATGTGGAGCAGCCACCGGGTTTCGAGCAGGGAGATAAAGTGTATCGCTTGAAGAAAGCCCTGTATGGGTTGAAGCAAGCTCCCAGAGCTTGGTACGATACACTATCTCAATTCCTAGTGGATAATGGATTTCAAAAGGGAAAGATATATCGAACTCTCTTCACTATCAATCATGGAAATGATATGCTATGGGTTCAGATCTATGTGGATGACATCATATTTGGATCGCCAAACCAGTCGCTTAGCGAGAAGTTTGGAGAGTTGATGAAGACCAAGTATGAGATGTCGATGATTGGCTTGATGAGCTGCTTTCTAGGTCTTCAAGTGAAGCAGCAGGATAATGGAATTTTCATCAACCAAGCGAAGTACACTAGAGATATGCTTGCCATGTTTGGTGTTCAACATGCTAAAGCTGTGAAGATTCCTATGAATACCAACTGGAAGATTGAGCCAGACGAAGGAGGAAAATCTGTAGATCCTACAGATTATCGTGCCCTAATTGGGTCACTACTCTATCTCACTGCAAGCCGGCCAGATATCGCCTTTGCAGTCGGAGTCTGGGCTCGCTTCCAAAGCAATCCCAAACACAGCCATCTTGAAGCTGCCAAAAGGATTCTTCGATATTTGAAGGGCACTATCAACATGGGTCTGTGGTATCCAGCGGAGGACAATTTGGAGCTCACTGGATATTCCGATGCTGACTATGGTGGGTGCCGAGTTGACAGGAAGTCAACTTCTGGCACGTGTCAGTTCTTGGGAAGCAAGCTAATCTCGTGGTTCTCAAAGAAGCAAACAAGCGTAGCCACTTCAACAACTGAAGCTGAATATATGGCCGCAGGAAGCTGCTGTTCTCAAATCCTATGGCTTCGTCAACAGTTGAAGGACTACAAAGTTGAAGCGAATGAAATTCCGATCTTCTGCGACAACAACAGTGCCATATGTATCTCGCAGAATCCAGTGCTTCACACCAGGTGCAAGCATGTGGAAATTCGACATCATTTCATTCGTGATCATGTCGAGAAAAAGGATATCAAGCTCGAGAAAATCCATACCGATCTCCAGCGAGCAGATATCCTCACCAAGCCTCTAGCTGAGTCTCGATTCAATCAGCTATGCATGGAACTAGGGTTATTAGACCCTGGTGAAGAATGCTAGTTCCAGGATGCACGAAGGAGTGTTCGCTTGTTCTTTTGTGCGTCACTCGCTTCGGATCTTCACCAACTCAAGCGAGCCACTTCAAATCTCACTCGCTTGAAGAAAATGAAGTTAGGTGGAGATAGGTGGAGTATTGGAAGAAGTTCCCTACCAACTTATTGGAATTGTTAAGTATATGGTTAAGGGGGAACTAATGCTTACTCTCGGAGCAAGCTACTTCCAAAGCGAGCTAAGAATGATGCTTGAATTCTGCATCGCTTCAATTTGCCCTAGCTTGGGTCAAAGCGAGCCGACTGCAGATTTATTCTCTAGAATGTAGGAAAGCTTGAAGGTTTACCTTTTTATACAAAAGGTTGCAGGGCTGGTGACATGCTTCTGCGTAAAATACGAGATTGTCTTGTCAGAGCATTCTCATTGTCATCCTGTCCACTTCTGCTCTGAGATAAGGACTTGTACTCATCCCCCATTCGTCGTGAATAAGTACACTTACGTGATGCTCCCTTCGGGTTGTAGTAAGCTTGTGTACTTTATTCATTTTCTCCCTCATTCACTTCGATGGAGGACTCTCTAATTCGTAGAGGAAGATGAATGCCATGAAGATCTAACTCAACGGGTAGCACTCAACGAGTGGTATCTAATTCAACATGAAGTCTACAATTTGTGGTATCAATCTCCTACGAAGTGAGATTGACTGGTAAGCGTTTCAATTTTAAGTACACAAAGTGAGCTGAAGCGTGCTAGAAACCTTCAATCACTACGTGGAAAATATGAAGTGAATCTGACACAAATACAAATAGGAAAACATTCTTGTTTACCCTCGAAGTATGTAAGTCAGAAACATTTTAAAATTAAGCAAAGAAATTCAATTTCTTATTCCAGTCGCTTCAGATGGCCAAGCGAGTGCTTCGTCACTCAAACCTAGCCATCGCAAGCGAGTGCGGAACAGTCACTCAAGCGAATGCCTCTCAAGCGAGTCAAGGCGTAGCGGCCCAACTCGAAGCGAGCGGGCATGAAGCGAGTATGAGCTGTCTGCACTCGAGTGCAATTTTACTTTCTGCTGTGCATTTAATGCAGGTGCAGGAACGACGAAAATAATGGGCGCGTGTTCACACGTTTGAATTTGAAGCGGGAAAAGGCGGAGAAAATCCAGCCGTCGAATCTTAACAGCCCCCAATCTGGAGGCGTTTGATCAACGCCATATACGACAAGCCAACCATAGAAGGCCACGTGGCGACGCCGAGCAAGTGGCGGTTCACTTTTACTGTGATGACGCCGGACACGTCAGATCCATCACCGCACGTCCGCCGCCTACCTACAGGATTTTCGGCGTTATTACCGTCCTACCCCTGCCACGTCAGCCAAAACCTAACTCTATATATATGGGACGAGGCAGAACTGCAGAAACTTTCACAGCCTCCTAAATTTGCCATTCTCGTGCTAGATCTGCAATTACTCTGCAACTCACGAGTCTCAACCCTTAATTTTCATTGTTAAAACATCAGTCAAACTCTTTCAAAATCACCATGGGAAAGAAGAAGAACACCGAGACGATGGAGGAGTTTCTCGCGGAGGTCGACAAACACATCAATGTCGAGCCTCATCTCGATCCAGCCATCATCGAGAGAAATGGTTTTCTCCGTAGGGCCGTGACCAAGGCCGGACTATGGAAGTTTGTGACGGCGGTCCCGTCAAAGATTCTGGCCAAAGCCGTCGGTGAGCTCCTGCTAAATTTTAGGAAGGAGCAAAACATGTCCTCTTTTACCGATCCACAGACGAGGAGGCCAGTGGAGGTGGACATGAATGAGCTTATCGGCATGTTCAACTTGCCGAGAGAAGGAGGAGACTCATTACTAGATTTGGGTCTCTCGGCGGAGTTCAGTACGGTCATTTTGCAACCGCCGAAGCCGATCCAAATTTTAAGGAGGCAAGTATCCGTTCGAGTTTGAAGGCCCCCTTCAACCATATTTGCGAGCTCTTCTCGAAGAGTGTCGCGTGCTACGTCGGAACCTTGGATACTCTTTCCGAGACGAAGCTGATCGCCACAGCAGTCATCGTCGACAGTCTCACCGGAACCAGCTTCAACTGGCATGACTGGTTCCTCAATCAAATTCACGAAGCTGCTGCCGACTTTGCGTTCGTGAAGGGGAGCGCCGATCAGATTCTCCGCAAGGGGAAACTGAAGTTCTTCTCAAGGCTTTCCTATGCTTTGGAGAAGAAGTTTCCGGGCAAAACATGGCCGGAAGATGACGTCATCATCTACAACAAACAGTCCATTTACTACGACAAATGGAGGAAGTCCAAGCAATTGATGGATTTGGGACTTCTGGAAATTGAAGTGCCCGTAGCGAGACCGGTTGCCGAAAGGCAAGCCGAAGTGAGCCAAGTAAGGCCGGTCGCTTCACCGGGGAAGCGAGCCGCGCCGAAGCGAGGCAAGAAAACAAAGCGAGTCGATTTACTTGTCCAAGAAAGCGAGGCGGTGGAGAAGCCGCTTGAGGACATTGAAGCGACTCAACCCCAGCTTTCACCAATAAAAGCCAAATCACCCCCACTCCAAATCCAAACCCACATCACCCAAATACCAGAACCTCAATGTTCATCAACCCAACAACCATTAAAACAGATAACCCCCCTCTCTCCCCATGAAGAAGAGTCAGCATCTTCCTTTCACATTCCCACTGTTCCATTCCTCAACATAGATGAAGCTGCTGCCTACAATTCATTCACCCCACTTCAATCCCAGCCGATACAACCACCACCCACCGAAACCATTCAAATTTCAGAAACCCAAGAAACCTCATCACCTACCCAATCCCTCTCGACATCGGCAGCTACAGCCGATACCGTCCAAACTGTAGGAGAACGACCCATCATTCCTCAATTCATAACCCCTGCCCTCACCGTACACAAGCGGCTCTCGAACGCTATGTCCTAGACAGAGAGCAAGCCGCTGAGACTATCAATCTTCGCTACAATCTTAGCTCCGCGAACGTTGCATGGAGCGATGTATTCTACACTAATGTAGTCGACTTTCTGACGTACATCACGTACCAAGGAACGGAGTACTACAAGATTTTCAGACTCCTCAAAGCCTTCACAGAAGAGGAACTGATTCAAATGGAGGCCAAACACTCAACTTCATAGGCGAAAATGGCTTCCATGCCTTCCTTGAAGGGACCAGCTTCTGGGAGAAGCTGGATGCTAAGGTGAAAGAATCATATCCACTCGCTACAGTTCCGAAGCGAGTGCCCTCTTCCCATGAAAGGAAGCTCATCAGGGAGTATAAGGAGGAGGTGGAGTTGAAGGATGCAGAAATCGCTAGTCTTCAAAGCGAAATCACGAAGAAGAGTGAGGAAATGGAGAGGAAGGCGGGGGAGGTCATCAGTCTTAGAGAAGACTTTGACAAGAAGAAGAAGGAATTGGAGGGAAAGGTGGAGGAGAAGGAGAGGCTTCTAGAGGAGAAAGAGAAGGCGCTGGAGGCGCAGGTGAAGCTAGTGGATGATAATACCAAAACCATCACCGAACTCAAGGGCTTGCTTGAGGCAGAAAGAAGCCGCTTGAGGGAGGTTAATGCCAAATTAATCGCTCTAGTCAAAGAGAAGAAGGTGTTAGAGAAGGAAGTGAAGGAGCTTAAGGAGAAGGTGCAGGATAGAGAAGGAGAGTTAGTGATGAAGGGAAGCGAGCTCCTCAATACCAAAAAGGCTCTTGACTCACTTCGAACTGAGTTGAAGGAAGTCAAAGAAGACACTGCTATTGACAAGAGAGAACTTGAGAGTCTAAGAAGAGGTGCAAGCACTTGACTTGAAAAATGCTGAATTATCCACTCTACTGGAGAAAGTCAAAAGACTGAAAGAGACTCTTACTGTAAGGATCACCGCAGATGCCGAATTTCACAACTCTCTCAATCGGAGGGAGAGGAGACTTGCCGTGATGAAGGCAGAACTTGAAGCTTCCAAGGAACACTTGGAACTCACACTTCAAGAAGAAGCAAAGAAAATCACCAAAGCCGTAGAAGCGGAGCTGGAGGCTCGCTTCAGAGAGGTAGAGCCATTAGAGAGTATGATGGCGTCGGTTGTTGAGAGAGAAAGGCAGTGCAAATATCTGCTTGAAGAGATAAGCATCAAGACTGCTGAACTAGTGGCGCCCTCCATGGATAAAACCCAGCAGATGCTTCAAGCTATCTTCAATACAGTCAACTCTCTTCAACAATCCTTTTCTGGAAAGTCTATCATCCTAACCCTTGGCAGTGATGATGCCAAAAAGGGGGAAGGACAAATAAGGGAAGGACAAGTGAAGCTAGGAGGGGAAGGACAGCTTCACGGAGGAGGAGTTGGAGGTTCAGGGGGAAGTAGAGTTGGAATTGAAAGAATGTTGGAGGGAGGCAGTAGTGATGGAGGTGTGAAGGAGGTAGTAGATGAAGCGAGGGCTCTTGGCAAGACGAAGCTCACGGAGGAGGAGTTATTAAAAAATCTTGAAGAGCCCAGCAGGCCGCTTCAGGAGAAGGTGCTTGCCGCTTCAATTGCAAAACACCCTCCAGTGACCGTGTTGACAAAGGAGGAAAAGCGGAAGCAGGTGGAGAAGGATGCTGCCATGGCGTGGGAGATGGAGCAACTAACAAAACTTTCTGTTGGTGCAGGTGCTTCGTCTAGTTCTAAAGCGGCTGCTTTACCCAAAGCGCCCGCTTCAGCCGCCGCGCCAGCTTCAACAGCCGCACTAGCTCCAACTGCCGCACTCGCTTCATCCGCAATCGTCCCCTCTAGTGCCGCTACGAAGAAGGATATGCCGCCTCCCCCACCACTGAAGCAGTCATTGAAGAGAGCTGCCCCAGATTCTAAGAAAGATGACCCCGAGGCCAAGCGCCAAAAGGTCAAACATGCAGTTGCTTCTAGAGCTGAGAAGGAGGAGAAAAAGAGGAAGGAAATAGAAGGAGGAAGGAGCGAAGGCGAGAGGAAGAGGAGGTCAAATGACAGGCGACTCCAAGTGATTGACGCACGGATTGAGGAGCAATTCAGTGAGGTGATACTCATCCAGTCTTCATTGGTGCGGAGTGCCTTCATTCCATTTATGCCAGATGAGTCCGAAGCATGCGAAGCACAAGCCATATCTGATGCATGCGACGTGACTACAAAAGAGATGGTTGAGTCGGGTCGCTACCCCAAAAAGGAAGAACAGAACTACATTCGGAAGCGTCTCAATGAAAAGCGTCCTTTGTGGAGCAGCGACTCAGGAAAGAAGTTCAAAGCTACCATGGCTGAACTGTCAAAGAGGTCAGAAGAGGAGTTGGCCAAGCGAAGGGACGAGCACCCTGATGCAAGGGAAATTGAGGCTTTTATTCCTAGAGATCTGCTTGATCTGTGGTTATACTACAAGGACTTATTCATCAAGGCCTATTATTACTGGGAGGTAGTGCCGCTGCAGGATCAATGCTCTAGGATAAGTGCCCTCAACAATTTTCTCGCCGCCTATGATGACAAACTGCGGAGGAAAATCTTCACCTTGGCTGAACAAACTCAACCCATGCCAATTGTTGTCAAGGTTCCTGCTCTTAAGGAATTCCCCATGCCGTATCATCGAGGCACGGACATTCCAGACAGAGGGATAATAGATGAGGAGGTGACTGAAGCTTTCAGGCTGGAGAGTGCATGGAGAAGACCTAGTATCCACACAGTTGACTCTATGGAATCAAAAGTTTTGTCAGCTTATGTGGACACTGCTGCTGAAGAAGAGATGAAGGAGGAGGAAGAAGGAAAGGAGAAGGAGAAGGAGGATGAAGCTGCAGGAAACCTTTGAGTTTCAAGCTTCCTAGTATCTCTTTTTGTGAACTGCTTGTTCATCTATCTAATTTCAATTTCTGTCTCCTCTGTGTCATTTACTCGCTTTGTGAATGACTTTACATTTTTGCTACAAACTCATTAATTTAACCGAAAAAAAAAGGGAAGGAACTTAAAAAAAAATTACAAACGAAACTGCAAAGGAAGCAGTCGCTTGGAGTTCCCTTCACGGTTAGATAGACTAGATTTATTTTTATCTAAGTCGTATGGGTTTTGGCATCATCAAAAAGGGGGAAATTGTTGGGAATTGTTAAGAACGAATATGTTAAGGGGGAACCTATAAGGGATATTTTAGTGTTTTGATTTGATCCCAAAACCCCAAAGCGTTCTGTTCCCAAGTGACCCATTTTGATGTAGTTAATAAGTTAGAATTTTTCTAAAAGCCTACTCTGTTAGGATGGCTCTTTTATTTTGCTTAGATTAGGCTTCAAAAGTTCAAGTGAAGGCCACTCACTTGAGTGTGTTTTCCAAAGCGAAGCGGGTCAAGCAAATCGAAGTGAAGCGTGCCGAAGAATAGCGAAGCGAAGCGATCGCTACAGTAGATTCAAAGTGGGTCTGCCAAAGCGAAGCGAAGCGAGCGCTACAGTTCAAAGCGAAGCGAAGAGAAGCGTGCGCTACAAAGAAAAGCCGAAGCGAATCAACGCGAGTCAACACTTAATTTAGAAGCGTCACGGGAAATATATTTCTCAAGTGACTCACTACAAATATGACTGTGAAGCGACTCACTTCAGAGCGGCCGCTACAACTTCAAAGCGAAGCGAGCCACTACCTACCAGAAAGCGACAGCAAAAATTCCCGCTCCGAATTTGAACTCCAGTCAACTGGAGATCTTCGCATTTATTACGAGATCTCCACGTGTCGACTCAAGAGAGGAGCAGAGGAGTTGACTGCCAGGCCGACAAGGCGCCGTAACAGTACTGGGTCGCTCCAGTTACTGTTGAAATTGGAACTTAGCCATTTCCGGCAAAATCCAAAACTACGCATCTGAAAAGTAGCCAGCCTGTGCAAGTACTGTCGAGAGGAGGAGGGACAAGGCCACCAACCAAGCAACGGATCTCAGCCAACCCTCCACCTATATATAGTGAAGGATGAAGACGAAGAAGAGTAGAACACTACTTGAGCATTCGAGCGCCTACTGCAAACAAACACTCCCAGCTTTCATAGCAATCTTCGAGTCTTTGTTTTCCAGTGTTCTCCGAGTTTCCAGTTCATCGGAACTCGTCTTCACAACCTTCACACTTAGAGTCTAAGCCCATTCCATATCCAAGCTTAGAAGAAGAGCTCTAGCCATCTTTGCACTTATTGTAAAGAGCTCTTCATAGTGTGTTTCGTCAACCAAAAACCCTAAACTCTGTCTGTTAGGTTTTTGAGTGTCGTCGTTAGGTTGTCCAGATCCAAGGCCCTTCTTTCATCGATTGAAGAAGCCTCGATCGTAGAGTTGAGATCCAAGCTTACACTTACATCGTTTGTGTAAAGCTCGATCGAAGCTAGGCTGTAAGGAGAGCCCGTAATCTCCCTGTCTGTCTGACTGAAGCGAGTGAAGCTTCTAGTCTAGTTAGGTTTTTGGTGTGAACCCGGAATCACCCAGCGTCTGTCAGATCCAGGCGAGTGAAGCCCGATCTCGACCAGGTTTTGAAGGACCTGTAACCTTCAAGTTCTTGAGTGAAGAGAACAGTTGCCGTCGTGCAACAAAGTGGACGTAGGAGCGTTATCTCCGAACCACTATAAATCTTCGTGTCGTATCTCTCTAACCCTAAACTCTTTACTTTGTTTATCCATTGCACGTGCATCTAAATAACTTAATCTGGATATTTTAATTACTTAGGAAAGATTATAGCTCACCAAATTCCGCACAAAGAGTAAAGTCTCACTCTTGATCAAGCTCTAAGCTTAGGTCAAGAGATTCGTGATTGCTTTAGATCTAGCCCTCGGCTAGGTCTTAGTATTTCCAAAGAGCACTTTACTTTATACTCTGAGTTAAGGAATTGAAGTTGAAAAACTTCAAAATACGTATTCACCCCCCCCCCCCCCCTCTACGTATTTTTCCTATAGCAAACCAGGACCAACACCTATTAATGTTAGGAAGGCTTGCTTTAGTCACTCTAAGATAGACTGTAGGTTTTTCAAGCGAAGGCCACTTGCTTGAGAGTGTTTCCAAGCGAAGCAAGTCTACCGGGCGAAGCGAAGCGAGCGCTACAATAAAGTCAAAGCGAGTCAACACACGCTAAAGCGGACGCTCAAGAAACTAAAGCGAAGCGAGCCACTTCCTAATTGAAAGCTACAGTTAAAGTTTCCCGCCCCGTTCAAACTTAGAGTTCAAACTCAAGTCATGTGAAGATCGAAGCATTAATTGCGGATCTCCACGTGGCACAAGAACAATGGAGCACAGGAGTTGACTGCCTGACCGACAGAGCTGCCGCTACAGTACTGGGCGCTCCAGTTACTGTTGAACTTGGCTCTTAGCCATTTTCGGAAAGAAGACAAAGTAGCCGTCTGAAAAGCTGCCGGTCAAAGGCAAGTACCGTCGAGTGTGGAGGGACAAAACCACCAACCTTCAACGACTCAAGTCCATCTTCCCACACTATAAATAGTGGAGGCCAGAGACGAGAAGAAGTATAACACTACCTGAATTTCAGCGCATACAGCAAACAAGCACTCAAACTTTCAATCATCTTTCGAGTTCTTGTCTAAGTGTTCTCCAAGCTTCAGCAACATAGAAGCTTGTCTCTGCAACCTTCACTCTCCTAGATTCTAAGCCTACTTCATATATCCAAGCTTAGAGAAGAACTCTACCCTTTGCATCATTGTAAAGAGTTCTTCACTTAGAGAGTTTTCAAACCAAAACCCTATACCCTTGTCTTGTCAAGTTGTTAGGTTTTGAGTGTTGTAGAAAGGTTGTTTGTAGAGATCCAAGGTTCTACTTTCCTCGACAGTAGAAACCTCGATCATAGAGTGTAGATCCAAGCTAGCACTTTCCTTGACTGTGTGAAGCTCGATCTTAGCTAGGTTTTGTGGAGAACCCGTAATCTCCTCGTCGTTGTGTCCGGATCCAAGCGAGTGAAGCTTGATCCAGTTCAGGTTTTTGAGGAACCCGTAATCCTCAAGGTTTCTTAGTGAGAAGAAACTGTTGCAGCGTGCAACAAAAGTGGACGTAGGTGTTTTATCACCGAACCACTCTAAATACTGGTGTCGTATCTCTCGTCCTTAAGCTTTCGCTTATTTACTGCTCTGATTATCATATTGCACTTGCATCTAAACAAACTCAAATCGAAATTTTAATTACTTAGGAAAGACTAGCTCACCTAATTCCGCATTTGCAAGCGAGTCTCTCTGTGATCAAGCGTACACTTCGGTCCTGAGTTAAGCTTACACTATAGACCAAGCTTACAGCTAGGTCTTAAGTTTTGAAGCGACCCGAATCTTGCCACTATGAGTAAAGTTGAAAAAGAAGTTGAAAAACTTTTATTACACGTATTCACCCCCCCCTCCCCCCCCTACATGTAATCCTCTTTACAAACCGGGACCAACAAGTGGTATCAGAGCAGGGGTTCTTTCGAGCCACTCTGCTTTGCATACCTAAAGCGAGTCCCCTCTCGCTTCATGTTGTCTCACTGAACCGATCCGATTTTCCTAAGTGCGTCAAAACTCATTCACGCATACCTGCATTACTACTGATAGTTTATCATGTCAAATCACAGTGCCTCCAACCTACTCCAGTTCTCTATCGAAGGGTACAAGACTTGGAGTTTTCGAGTTTCGAGCTTTCTATGTTCTGTCCACGACAGAATGTGGGAAGTTGTGACGGAAGGACCGATCACCATAATGAAGATCATTACGGTCAATGTCCCAGCAGCTGAAGGAAAGGAAGCTACCGTCCGCCATGACTACGTCGAGAAGTCCAAAGATGACTACACCACCAACGACTTCAAAGTAGCAAATCTGGATGGTCTAGCTCATCACATCATGCAGAGTACCATTTCTGACGCATACCTTCCTAGGATAAGGAAGTGTACAACTGCCAAAGAGATGTGGGACACGCTCGCTCTAATTTCTCAAGGGACAGAGAAAATCAAGGCGAACAAACTCGCCGTACTGATGGGAGAGTTTGAAAGCTTGACAATGAAGCCAAGCGAGTCGATCGACGCCTTTAAGCTACGCATTACTAATATCATCTCAACACTGGCTTCACTGGGAAAGGAGCTTGCAAACAAGGTAGTTAACCTCAAGATCGTAAGAGGCCTCACTTGAATATGGCAAACCATGAAGGAGCTTTATCTTGCAACGAAGGACATATCAAAGTTATCACCAGAGATTTTATTCTCTGAGCTAAAAGCACACGAGTTCGACCTCAATCGGATGAGCTTGGATGATGAAGATGAAGCCCCCGCCACATCAAAAGGAGTCGTATTCAAAGCTGTAGAAATGCCAAGCGATTCATCAATTGTCAAGATGACCAGAGAAGATCTTAAGGAGCACTATGTATTTCTCTCAAGAATTTTAACAAGATGAATTCTAGAGTGGGAAAATACAAGAGGTTCTACAAGCAATACAAAGGGAAGAGCACTGATGCTAGAGATAAAGGAAAGCGTGAGGAGTCTACCAAGCCGATCGCAAGGGACGTGATGGATGTGGAGTGCTATCACTGTCACAAAATGGGTCACTACAAATCTGACTGCCCAAAGCTAAGTGCTAAAGAGAAAAAGGAAATGAAAGCTAGAAGGGATGCTCCACGTCGAGCACTGGTGGCAAGCGAGTCGCCATCCACGCCAAGCGAGGATCCTGCAAGCGACTCAGATGCCTTCACGGATCCAAACTCTAGCGAGGGAGAGGATCTGGGCTTTATGGCGCTCACCGACGAGGACACAGGAGAGGTATTCTTCTATCCCCCACTCAACTCAATTACAATAGCACACAAGCACGATGAGGAAGTTCATTCCTCTACATGGAGTGAGGTACTTAACAAACATCATAAATTGTTAAGCGACCACAAAGTATTACAACAAGCTATGTCTGATAGTTAGCCACTGAACTTGATGAAGTCAAGATTAATCTAAGGGCTATGACGAGTAAGTTTGAGGACCTCTTCGCTAGACTTAAGAGCTTGGAAGATAGGTATGAAACCCAATCCATACTAGTGGCCAATTTAAACAAAGCCTCATTCGCTAGGCAGGCCCTAGAAAGCTCACTTCTTCCTTTTGGAAGAAAGGGAGGCCTTGGATATGAGGGTGGACCTATCAAGCCTACTGTCTTTGTTGGTGCTTCTAACACAACACCATCAGTTTCTTTGGATGTGCCCACTGCCTCCGAAGCGACCACTAGCAAAGACAAAGGCAAGGTTGAGATCCCTAAGAAGAAACCCATAAAGATGTCTATATCTTTGAGGGAAGATTCTATGGGAAAGCCAAAGTCAACAGTCCCTAGCACTGAAAATGCTAAAGCTTACCATTCAAAGGGTAAAGGGAAAACTGTTGAGGCTTCTAAGTCTCAATCCAAGACACCATGGACAAAGGACGTTCCCTTGACAAAGAGTAAAGGACGTTCCATGTGTCAAGTGAGTCCGATTGGAGATCGTCCAATCATGCTTACGTTGAGGGGAAGGATTTGAAGTTCCCAAAAGGAAGCTTCAAACCCCAAAGGTTTCCCAAACGAGTCATGGTCAAAAGCCAAAGTTGACTTCGCAGAAGAAACCAAGCGAGATGCTTGCCAAGACCGGAAATCCCAGGTCAGTCTCCGAGCCTACGACTAATCCCAAGCGAGACGCTTACGGATATAAGCAAAAAGGCAAGAGCATGGGTTGGTCTCAAGAGAGCAATTCTCGAGCCTTCCCTCAATGCACACACTGCTGCACGTGTGTAGCTGCACTTAAGCAGGGTTCACGATTTAGAAAGGCCGAGGAACGCAAATCACAAGCTAACACTCAAAGGAGAGTAAATCAAGTGTGGGTACCAAAGAAAGCTAACCTGCAAGGACCCAAACGGATTTGGGTACCAAAATTAGCTTAATTGCAGGTGAGCGCCGTGGATCCCATGACCAATGAAGGTTAATCAATATGGTACTTGGACAGTGGTTGTTCAAGACACATGACCGACATGAAGTCTCTACTCCAAGACTACACAGAGAAGAGGGGTCCACAAGTAACCTTCGGTGACAACTCTCGAGGAATCACCAGAGGCTACGGCGTACTGAAGATTGGGAAGTTAAGCATTGAGAATGTTTCCTACGTTGAAGGACTCAAACACAACTTGTTGTCCATTTCACAGTTTTGTGATAAAGGATATAATGTGGAGTTCATCTCCAACAAGTGTGTTGTGAGAAACAAGCTTACCTCCCAAGTTGCTCTAACTAGAGAAAGAAAGAGGAACGTGTACGTTGCTCAAGGGGAAAGCTGCAAAGAAGATACATGCTTGGTCGCTAGAAGTGCAACGGAGATTGGATGACGTTGGCACTGACGCTTGAGCCACCTCAACTTCAAGACAATCAACCACATAGCTCGTAAGGGCTTGGTGAAGGGGGTACCAAATGAAGTCTTCGTCAAAGACCACACATGCTCACCATGCCAACGAGGAAAGCAAACAAAGAAGCACTTCACCAGCTTAGAAGAAGCATCATCCAAGTGAGTATTGGAGCTTCTACACATGGATTTGTTTGGGCCAGTAACTCCCGTGAGTGTCAATAGAAGGAAGTACACTCTAGTGGTAGTCGATGATTACTCTCGCTACACTTGGGTTGTATTTCTATTCAGCAAAAAGGAGACGCTGTCCAAACTTCCTCAACTGCTCAAGCGACTTGCTGTGGAGAAGAACCAAGCGATAGCAACCATTCGCTCCGACAAAGGCACAGAGTTCCTCAACTCTACAATTGAAGCTTACTGCACGGAGCATGGCATTGCACATCAAACTTCTGCAGCTCGAACACCTCAACAAAATGGAGTTGCTGAAAGAAGGAATCGAATCATCAAGGAAGCCGTTCGTATGATGATAGCAGACTCAAAGCTACCAATGAAGTACTGGGCTGAAGCTGCCAACACCGCATGCTACACCCAGAACCGGACGCTTCTCAACAAACGCTTCGACAAGACCCCATATGAAATATGGACAGGGAGAAGTCCTAATATTTCTTATTTCCATATATTTGGTTGCCGAGTCTTCATTCACAACAATGGGAAGTCACAGTTGAAAGCTTTTGAAAGCAAAGTGGATGAAGGAATATTTTTAGGATATTCTACATCTAGCAAAGCTTACAGGGTGTTCAACTGCAAAACCCTAATTGTGGAAGAATCACCCCATTTCGTATTTGATGAATCTACTTTAAGTCTTTCACAAGAACAGGTTCAAGTGAATGAAAAGACTTCAAGCAAGGAGCCCGTCAGCCCACTGTCATGGGACACGCTTGAAGATGATGAAGAGGTGAAAGAATCAAGTGATCAAGATGCTCAAGAAGATGAAGCTGCCCCCAAGTCAAAGGAAGAGATTGCAGGCCAAGCACCCATCCAGGTCGCTTCAGATGATGATTCAAGCGACCCGCTTGAAGAAGAAGCAGAAGCAGGAGGATCCAAGCAAGCATGGCTCAAAGATCATTCGCCAAGCCGTATTCTTGGAGATCCTTCCAAAGGCGTGATGACCAGAAGCCAAGTAATTGGAGAAAGCGCCATGTTCAGTTGTTTTCTTTCCAATATCGAGCCATCAAGCGTGGAGGAAGCTCTAGCAGATTCATATTGGGTGATTGCCATGCAAGAAGAGCTCAATCAATTCATCATGAATGACGTGTGCTACCTTATCGATTGTCCCAAATTCCAGCATGTTATTGGCACCAAGTGGGTATTCAAGAACAAGGCGGACGAGGATCACAACGTTGTGAGGAACAAAGCTAGGCTCCTTGCCAAAGGCTACTGCCAAGAGGAAGGGGTTGATTTTGATGAAACCTTCGCTCCAGTGGCTAGGCTTGAAGCAATCAGATTTTTCTTAGCCTATGCAGCGGCGAAGAGGTTTAAAGTCTATCAAATGGATGTGAAGAGCACTTTCCTTAATGGAGAGCTCAAAGAAGAAGTCTATGTGCAGCGGCCGCCTGGATTTGAGCAGGGAGATAAGGTGTATCGCTTGAAGAAAGCTCTCTATGGATTGAAGCAGGCCCCAAGAGCTTGGTATGATACCCTATCCCAGTTTCTTGTGGATAATGGATTTCTCAAGGGAAAGATAGATTGAACTCTCTTCACCATCAATGATGGAGAGGATATGCTATGAGTTCAGATCTACATCGACGACATCATATTTGGTTCACCAAACCAGTCACTTAGCGAGAAGTTTGGAGAGCTTATGAAGACCAAGTACGAGATGACGATGATAGGCTTGATGAGTTGCTTCCTAGGTCTTCAAGTGAAGCAAAAAGATGATGGATTTTCATCAATCAAGCAAAGTATACTCGAGATATGCTTGCCAAGATCGGTGTTCAGCATGCCAAAGCTGTGAAGATTCTGATTGATTTGTATACTAGAAAGAAGGCCTTTTAGCTTGTATGCATGTGTTGTCCATAAACACTTACAATCTCTTATCTGATTAAGTATGAATTATTATCCATGCATCAAACATCTATCCATTATCTCAATGTTTTAGGCTTTATGGTGTGTTGTAGATCACAGAAGACCATAGTTGCCGGTTCCTCTAGAGATATAAAAGCGTATCACAGTCGAGACAGTTCTGGATATAAATGTTGGTTTAGGTTGTAGTATAGGCTGCATAAGTTGCTTGTCTTGGCTACTTGTCTATGCTAGTACGTGCGTGTACTGATAGGATCACAGTGAGGCGAATTCTTCTATTCTGACTTATGTAGAAAGAATCAAGACCTCGGTGACTTAAGATGAACCTTAACTCTAGTTGAGTCCTAAGGGTGTATAGTTGTAGTCTGCTTTTTTGATTTACCATGGGTGAGAGTTCAGAGGATCTGCAACTCAATATGCTTCGTATCTTGGGAAACAACTACAACTAGTACGACTCTTAGTATAACTGCAACAGAGCACCGTATCCTGGTAGAACAGGTTGATCACATCCCCTGAGGAATTCATTAAGGATTATCATACCAAACCCTGCAGGTGGATTAAGTTCCAGTATGATGAATAAGGAATGAATGGTACTACTCAGGAATAAAGAAGTTGAATAACACGAGCAGTCAGAAGCTCTAAGTTAATCAACGGATGTAGGATATCTTAAATACGGGGGTCGCTAAGTCTAATACTAGCCCTGAACTCAACAGGGGTAAAACAGGTAATTCAGTACTATCACTCTAGTGGAATGTTTTAGTACTTATGGACTAAATTATACTCTGGGCTGAGTATGGAGAATTTAGCCATTGGGAGGCCTTGGTTTTACTAGCTAGTAGATCCCTAATCCGGCCCAAAAAGCTCAATAGGCCACAGTATAAGGAATAAGTGGGCCGTCACATAATTGGGCCTAGTTTGGGCGCCAATCTGCTAAGTGGACGCCTAGTCTATAAGTTGCAGGCCTGGCCTGCAACTTAAGCCCAAGTCTCACTTGGTCTCTCCTATATATGTCCCCTCAAGGTCTTGTTTGACCTACAAGCTCAGAATATACGAGTGCACTTGAAATATTCTAACAAGAAAGGGAGGCTAGGGTTAGAGAGAGAGAGACGGTGCGCGACTTCTAGAGCAAAACGATGGTATTCCGTTTCCGTGGCTGATTCCGAGGTTCGTTGTCCATCCAACATCTGAATCGAGCAGGGATACAGATCAGAAGATCTATTCGCGAGTTCTCTTCACCCTAAGGTAATCGATCTGAACACCCTATGATTCCGCACTTATATTCATAGGAGCTTGATAGGTTTTTATATCGATAACTTAGATATCCGAAATAGATCCTCGAGACGAACCGATCTTCATTGATCTTGGTTCCTTCAGTTGGTATCAGAGCCAAGGATCAGTTTTTCGGCTCTATCGGTTTAATTATCGATTTATTATGCATGTTGATCGATTATGTATGTCGCTTTTCGTGGTGTTTTTCGTTTTTCGGTGCCGATTTGGCAATTTATGTAATTTTTGATCGCGAGATAATAAGGTGCGATCTAGATTAGGCATAGATTAGTTCGTTTTTTGTTTGTAATTGCTGTATCGAGACGAAGAACGCGAAGAACGAAGGAGAAACACCGGCTGGACGACCGCCGCACGCGGCAGCGCGTGAGGCTCACGCGCTGCCACTCGCGCATGTGCAGCTGCCCAACGGCGGATTTCTCTTCTTCTCTGACGATCGACACAGCTCCAGCAGCTTGCTGGAGCTCGAGCGTCGCCAGAGGAGGTCGGGGAGGGCCGAGGCAGACGGCAACAGAACCGGGATGCGTGAACGGTGCTGCGGCGGAACCCTAGCTAGGGCTCGACGCCACGGCAGTAGCTGTAGCTTGCATGGTCGCCGGAGACGACGACCATGGAGACCGGTGACGGACTCCACGTGGTCGCCGTCGTTGATGGTGGCAGCAGGTGGGACCGGAGCGGGTAGCGGCGGCGGCAGAACCCGCGAGGGTTTTCTGCCGCGAGAACGACGGCTGAAGGCGACGGCGACGACGGCGGGGGAGGGTCCAGCAGCAGCGGAGCAGACCGGCGACAACACGCCAACAGCAACGACGGCCACAGCGGACGTCGCCGGCGGCTGGAACGGCGGCAGCAAGCGTGGAGGAGTTCTGCGACGGAACCCTTGAAAGGGTTCGACGCCGCGGTTCACGCCGGAGAGGGCTGCCGGCCATGTCGCTGGTGGGAGACGACCACCAGCAGCAGTAGCGGCGTTGGGGAGGTGGAGGTGATCGGCGGGGGAGCCTCCGTCGGCCGATCGCGGCGCGGGCTGCCTTGCGGCTCGTGCCCTAGCCCGCGTTCGGGCCTAGGGTTTCCAACCTGGGCCCATTCGCACTACGGGCTGCCTCCTGCATTCGGGCTCGGGCCCAGTTGCGAACTCGGGCCATTTTAGGTCCGGTACGAGTTCGTGGGCCCATGAGAGTGAAACGAGCGCGGTTTGGGTTTTTTTGAGAGAATTGGGCCATGTGGTGTGGGCCCAATCTCGGTTAGAGAAGCCCATTGGCAACGAAAGATTGGATAATAAATTTTAAAAATATATTTATTTTTCGGGGAGAAACGGGAGATCAAGACGAAGGCCTTATTCAAGACCGAAGCCTGTTTCAGATTTATTTTTTTTTGTAATAGAATAGACAGGGTCGTCACAACACAAAAAGCAAGTTTTATTTTTGTTTTTATCTCGTTTTTCTCAGGCATGCTATGGATGCAATTTATTTAATTATTATAGCATGTCTTGCCTGTCAAGGTGAATAAATTGCGCTTAGTCGAGCATGTTTTAGGATTGTCAATATAAGCATGTTTTAATTTTCTGCGAGCATGGTTTATTTGTTGTGTTTAGAAAATTATGCTTACGATTATGTGACAACGTGATCTAGCATGTCGACAACCTTTTGAAAGAAAAATACTAAGCAGATAAAAACATTTTGGTTTAAAAAATGTTAAGACCTCCACAATTGACCTTAAGGTGAAGTCTTGGTGCGAGTGTGTAAACGTCCACACGAACGTGGCTTGCGCATCGTGCCGAACGAGTTCGCCTGACTTAGGGTTTCTTAACAAAAATGTTCTAACCAAAATGAGAAGTTGGAGCTTTTCTGAGTAAACTTCCACACTAACGTGGCTTGCTTAGAATAGTAACTACATTTTTCTCTGGAGTTGGTTTTTGAACAAATATAGCTTAAGGAAAATAGTGTTTTTTCCGAGTTAGGCTAATATTGTGGTTAAAAGCTTAGGTATTAGTTAGAATACAACTTCCCAACGGAGTCCCTTTTCTAATCTAATATGGTCTAGTAAGGTTCAACTGTTAGCTCTATTTGCCATAAGGATAGATTGGCAAGATAAGTAGAGTTAAAGATCTGAGTATCTGGTTGAGCAGTGGGAGCGTAAACGTCCACACGAACGTGGCTTGCGATCCGCACTGTTCGGGCTGTTGAAGGTTTTGAAATTATTAGTTTATCAGAAGGTTACAATAATTTTCGTTACGAATTGATGCATGATCTTTTCTTACTTGTGACTACGTGTTTATTGCTTTTTCAGATATGACTTTAGGCCCGTTGATAAATGTTCTCACTTCAAAGCCTCTCGTAGGTTCCAACTATTTGGAATGAAAACGAAATCTTGAGTATGTCTTGGTTGCGGAGGAGTACAACTTTGTACTCACAACTCCTGAACCTGCTCCCTTGACGGAGGAATCCACTGATGTTGAGAGGGAAGAACATAAGAGATGGCACAAGGCCAATGATATGGCAAGGTGTTTCATCATGACTTCTATGTTAAGTCAGATGCAGTTGGAACAAAAGAATTTTGTGAAAGCATCTGACATTATGTTCAATCTCAAGGAACTCTTTGGAGAGAAGGATAGGGCTGCCCGTTTTGAGGCCATAAGGAAACTCATGACCACAAAGATGACGGAAGGCACTTCTGTGCGTGATCATGTTCTGAGTCTAATGAACACACAGAACGAGTTGGAAGAGCTTGGTGGAGGTATCGATGGTGAAGCCAAGATCGATATGATACTCCATACGCTTCCAAAGTCCTTCGAGAATTTCCGTTTGAACGTAGTCATGAATAAGAAAGAGTATACTCAGAATGAACTTCTTAATGACTTGGTGACTGCCGAAGCCATGATGAGCGAGGGTGCCACGACACTGTCATTTGTGAGGGCCTCTTCTTTTGCACCGAAAGGTGAGATCAAGAAGAAACCGTGGAATCGAAAGAAAGCGGCTACCACCAGTGGGAGAAAAGGTAGTAAGCCTACCAAAGGCGGTGAAAAGCCTAAGGGGAAGGGCAAGTGCTTCAAATGCAACAAGACAGGACACTGGAAGGCTGACTGCCCTCTAAAGAAGAAGAATTCTGGTACGTCATTCACATACGTAACTGAAACATGCTTAGCTGCAAGTTCTACCCAGACTTGGGTAGTAGATAAGGGAGCAACTGACCATGTATGTTACTCCTTGCAGGGGTTTCTGCAGACAAGGGAGCTGAGTGATGACGAGATTACCATCTCCATGGGCGATGCATCGAGAGTTGCAGCTGTCGCAGTTGGAGACATTCATTTATCTTTTGATAGTTCTGTTTTGGTTTTGAGAGACGTATTGTATGTGCCTGCTTTGAGGTGAAACTTGATTTTTGTTTCTAAACTTTTCGTTTTTGGATATTCAGTTGTTTTTGATAGAGGCGTTTCTATCATGAGAAACAATAAAGTTATAGTTTCTGGCACATTGTCCCGGTCTCTCTATAACATTACTTGTCCTATGAATGATTCTTCTTCTTATAATGCCTCCTCATCATTGAATACTAAAAAGAGAAAGAATTCGTCTCAAATGAACCAAACTCTATTATGGCACTTACGATTGGGTCACATCTACCAAAAGAGGATTCAAAGGTTGGTGAAAGAAGGTATTTTGGATTTCCAAATAGAGCCTTTATCAACTTGTGAATCATGTTTGGAAGGAAAGATGGTGACCAGACCATTCAAGTCCATAGGTTATCGAGCTCAAGAGCTCTTAGAGTTGGTTCATTCTGAATTGTGTGGACCGATGTCCATTCAAGCTCGAGGAGGTTACGAGTATTTCGTCACTTTTATTGATGATTACTCGAGATACGGTTTTATCTACCTACTCCACAAGAAATCTGAGTGCTTTGACAAGTTCAAGGATTTCAAAGCGGAAGTGGAGAAGAGGTCGGGTAGAAGTATCAAGTCACTTTGCTTTGATAGAGGTGGCGAGTACCTCGGAACTGAGTTTCGAAAGCTCTTGTCAGATAATGGGATTGCATCCCAGTTGACTACGTCGGGTAACCCTTATAACATCCTCAACAAGTATAAATTCCTCCATCTTCTACCTCACCATTTCACCTTTTCAATCAATGAAACTCAAACCTTTTTATGGAATGTTTCGAAATTTTTCTAAAGACTACTCCTTTATGCTCTTATTCTTTCATGCTTCCTTTATTTTCTTTCTTTTTATTTTTTTAATTTCTTTTTGAGAGAACTTTGTTCTCATTTTTTTCTCTCTTTCTCTCTCTCTTTTTTTTTCACGAATGAGCTTATAGGAGTATCTTTTCTATCAAACACCATCCCATATCATTGACATCAACATCATTTCAAGCATATATTCAATTCAACTCAAGGATTCCCTTAACCAACCTTCACACCCCTATCGTCCGATTTAAGAATAAAGACTTCTTTAGGCTCAAAATGGGACCACAAGGATAATGGAATTCGGGTTAGTGTTTGGGAATAATAGGCTTCCAAATGATGGCCTAAAATCATCTCTAAGTTCTTAACACACATATAGAAACCTGGATCAAGACTCAAAAGGCAAGTTCTAGAAGTAATGAATACAATGCATGGCAAGCTCTCAAGAAAGGAAAGAAACGTTATTTACTCAACGTTTTTGGCTCAATCCTCACTAGCTTTTGTCTAGAGTTCACATGCCTAAGGTCGATCATTCCTATTTAATCATGTCATGCAACCATTTCATGCTCAACACACACATGAGAGATTCCAAAAAAAATATGATATCATTTTTCGCTCAAATCATCAATGACATCTCCCTTGAAAGCAATGGAGTGATAAACACGATATTTAACAAACATCTCATTCAAACCGAAAACATTCATCCTCATCAAATCATCCTACCTCATCAACTATTCACAACAAACCAATCAAGCAAGCAAAATCAACTTTATCAAGCAAATACATAATGAAAAACTGAAGAGAGAAAAGTAGTTTAAAGACCTTATCCTACCCTCCTCCCCCAAACTTATTTTAGAAACCTAGCCTAAAATCAGTTTGGAAGGAAGAATAATAAGGAATTTAAACTACACTCACAAAGGTCCAACCTATGCATGCCAACACTTGCTCGATTTGTATTGGCCCTCCGTTCTTGCCTTGTTTCCAACCTCCTTTGACCTTATTCCTTGACTAAACAACTCATGAAATGAGAGTGAAAGAATGAAAGAAATTTGAGCTCTTGTGGGTTTCTTGGATGGTAGAGAAGCAATGGAGTTTGGTGTCTTGAATGAAGAAGATAAGGTGAGGAAATAAGTGCACAAATGAGATGAAGTGGGGACGTTGGTAGTCAAACCTTAATAATATTGAAGAGGAGTGTCTTAAGAGTACATAGGAGAGAACGGAGATCGAATCGGAGTTTGTACGAGGAAGAACGAGGCAAAACGGCGAGGCAGCGCACGGCCGGCAGCAAACCGCGGTCAACGCGTTGACCGCGACCCAACCAAAATCAGCCCGCGATTTGGGCCGCGATTTCCACTGTCCGTCCGGCCGGACGCCGGATTCCGGCGGCTTTTGCGGCCGGCGATGACTCCACCCACTACTCTCGGGTCTTCCGAATCCATTCCAATCGACGGAATCGAATTCCGACGAGATTTGCTACTCCGTTTCGCCTTTTCCGTGAGACTGCACAAAGCTGGAAAAATATTCAAAAATTTTCTAAGTGTTGAAGCATAAAAACTTGAAATTTTTCAAAATATTTCTAAGGCATGGAAATCCTCCAAATTTGAAAAATGTCAAAAATTTTCTAAGGCATGAAAATACTCTCAACACTTAAAAATTCCTTCCTAATGTAAGTAACCTCACTCTCAACCCTTATTCAAACAAAACAACTCAAACTAAACTTTATTTTGAAAAACGAGTAAATAAAAAGGATACGTGTTGGGGTGCCTCCCAACGAGCGCTTTTTTAACGTCGCTAGTTCAACGGCACCTCAATGGAGCTCATGGTACATCAAACGAGTCCCTCTCTTGACCTCCGAAACTTGTAAACCTCTCATGTAAAGGATCGGCACTCTTTTCTTGGAACTTCACTTCATTCATCCTCATGTCACCTCTCTTGGGACTTGGAGCTTGAACATCTTCTCTTGGAGTTGGCGATTCATTCTCAAGTTTTGGCTTATAAAATGTCACTTCCTCTTCTTCAACTCGGAAAGTGAGGCTTCCATCACATACATCCATTAAAGCCCGACTTGTAGAAAAGAAGGGCATACCAAGGATCAAAGGAATGTTGTGCTCTTCTTCAATGTTAAGAACGAATAAATCCACCGGAAAGATGAACTTTCCAACTTTGATAAGCACATCTTCGATCTTTCCCCAAGGAATAGTGATTGAATGGTCCGCCATTCGAAATATAGTCATTGTGGGCATAAGAGTTCCAATCTTCAAAAGTTCAAAGATAGGAAGAGGCATCACATTCACTCTTGAACCCATGTCACACAAGACCTTCTCTAGCACTTGATCACCAATTTCACAAGGAATTGTGAAATCTCCAAGATCATTTTCCTTGTTGGGGATTTTTCTTTGTATTCTAGCACTACATCCCTCCGATAGCTCAATGGTCATATCATCATCCATTTTCACCATTCTCTTGTCCACATACTCCAAAAACTTCTCATGATTTGGCATACAACTCAACAAATCAACCAAGTGAGCATTGATATCCAACTTCTTCAACACTTCCGACCTATCAATGCTCATCTTTACAACTTCCTCATTAGGATTACTTTCCACGAGATCATCCCTCTTCTCACCCCCAAACTCATCATTCTCAATAGAAGTTTGGGGAAGAAGAGTAAGAGAGGCACCTTTATCCTTCATTGTATATGGCAAATAGGGCTCTATCTTCTCTTGAAGCTCATGAATGGGCATGGAAAGTGGAGACATCAATGGAACTTCATAACTCCAAGCATGGAGTGGATTCTCTTCCATAAGTTGTTGAGAAACCGAGAAACGTTGTTGGTTGATATGAAACACCTCTTCTTGGCCAAGAACTCCTCCATTCTTAGGTCTTTGCCAAGATCGTGCTTCCATCAACGCCTTTCTAATCTCTTCATGTTCCTTCTTGAGGTTGGTAATTTGGAAAGCAAGATCTTCATATTTATCATCAAACATGGAGGTATCTTTCTTTGAATTCTCCCTTTCCATAGGCCATTGAAAAGAATTGGAAACCATTTCTTCAAGAATCCTCATGGCTTCATTCACATCTCGATTTAGCAAGCAACCTCCGGAGGTGGCATCTATGATAGTTCTTGTTTGTGAACTCAAACCACCACAGAAGATGAAGATTTGTCGACTCTCATCTAGGCCATGTGGGGGGCATTTCCTTAAGAGCTCACGAAATCTCTTCCAAGCATCAACTATCATTTCATCCTCATGTTGTGAAAACCGATAAATTTCCGAGATTAGAAGTTGTACCTTGGAAGGTGGAAAGTATCTTGAGAGAAAAGCTTTGCATAAATCCTTCCAAGATTTGATTGACTTCCCATTGAGACCTTTGAACCACTCTTTAGCTCGGTGACGAAGTGAAAATCCGAAGAGTCTCATCTGGATTGTGTCATTTGGCACTCCTTGTAGCTTGTGGGTATCACAAATTTCGAGGAATGAGTATAGACGGTCATTCGGTGACTTCTCCTCCAAATTGATTTGCTTGAACCAAACGAATCAAACTCGGCTTGAGCTCAATGTTGGGTGCATCTATCATGCCCCATTCTCTTCCTTGATAAATTTCCGTTGGAGGTTGGAATATCTCAATTATAGGAGGTAATTGAGCCTCTTGAGTTCTTCTCCTTTGCTCGTCCACTCTTGCTTCCATAACCTCCAATTGCTTCCTAAGAACTTCCACTTCTCGATTGATTTTCTCATCTCGCTCTTTGGAAGTTCTTTCTCTCTTCTCATAATCCAAAATGAAAGGTTCCACGTGTTTACCCTTGGATCTTTTAAGTGTGTACCTATCAAGAACACCAACAAAGAGATCAAAAATCGACCAATAAAATGCTTGAATTAACAAGCAAGATACCATCCTAACTATAAAAATAAAAACAAGCTCAAATTAGCAACAAGAAACTAAACAAACTATTGATCATCAATCTATTCACTCCCCGGCAACGGCGCCAAAAATTGACTAGGCTAATTCTAACCTAGAAATAATATCGAACTGGAGAAGTCCGAGTATCGAACACGAGGAGTGAATGTGTCGAGAGATAATTAAGTAGTTCGTCTTGTCTCTATTATCCAATTTGAGCACATAAACTTGGTTTGGTATTTTTCTTTAAACTAAGCAATGAAATAAGTAAATGACAAGCTTAAACATGCAATAAGTAAATGGAAATAGCAAGTAAACAAATGAGAATTCAAGTAATAAATGCATGAATCCAAGTAACTTCCGATGTGATTATGATGAGGGCTTTAGAGTTTAGATGCTTCAAACCACTTTAATCCACTTTAAATGGTCTCTTATATAATTTATGTTAACCTACCTTAATAGGGTGATCAACAAGTATATTAATAGAACAATAAATGGTTTCTAAGCCTTTAAATGCTCTACCAACTCCAAATAGCTCATTTTAGTCTAAGATAACCTACCAACTATCATCCAACCCATCTAATTCTTTCTAGGAATCATATGAGATGCAATCAAGTGATATGGGTATGAATTGATGCCAAGTGCTACGAATGGAAGCTTCCTAGGCATTCCATCAAACACCTTAGATGCACTCCTAGTGATCAATTAGTCATGCATTCAAATTAAAGTCCCAATCCATAGGCAATTCAAGGGGAAGGTAGATCAACATCCTAAATTCTAACACCCATCATCTAAATCAAATCATCCATCACTTGGAGCCATAGAAATGCTTTACCAGCCATAGATCTAGCAATCAAACAAACAAAAATAAGAGAAATGTTGGGAATTGTTAAGGATATAGCATATGTTTAGGGGGAACTCTAGTGGGACACTTTGATTATTATGTTTTGATTTGATCCCAAAACCCCCAAGTATCCTTTTCCCAAGCGACCCCATTTGATGTAGAAAAGGTTAGAAAATTTTCTAAGCCTATACTGTTAGGATGGCTCTTATTTTATTCCTTTAGTCGCTTAGGTTTTAGACTGCAGGAATTTCAAAGTGAAGGCCACTTGCTTGAGTGAGTTTTCCATGCGAAGCAAGTCTAGCGAGCCGAAGTGAAGCGTGCCGAAGAACAACGAAGTGAAGCATGCCGAAGCACAGCAAAGAAAAGCGAGCGCTACAGTAGATTTGAAGCGAGTCAAATAAAGCAAAGCGAAGCGAGCGCCACACTGAAGAGTCGAAGCGAGTCAACGCGAGTCAACATTTACTAAAGCAGTCACTCGGGAAATCTATTTTCCAAGTACATGCTACAGTATGAGTTTGAAGCGACTCACTTAAAACGGACGCTACAAATCTAAAGCGAAGCGAGCTCCTACCTAACAGAAAGCGATAGGTCAATTCCCGCTCCAATTTGAACGTCGAGTTCAAACTCGAGTCAACTGAAGATCGTCGCATAAATTGCGAGATCTCCACGTGTCGAATGAGGAGAGGAGCAGTGGAGTTGACTTCCAGGCCGACAAGGGTGCCGCAACAGTACTGGCTCACTCCAGTTACTGTTATGTTTGTAACTTAGCCATTTTTGGCAAAGAGACAAACTGGAGCGCCTGGAAAAGCAAAAGCCTGCGCAAGTACTGTCGAGAGAAGGAGGGACAAGGCCACTTACCAAGCAACGGATCTCAGCCAACCCTCTGCCTATAAATAGTGAAGGATGAAGACGAAGAGAAGTAGAACACTACTTGAGCATTCAGCGCCTACTGCAAACGAATACTCCCAGCTTTCAGCATTCTTTCGAGTCTTCATTTCAAGTGTTCTCCGAGTTTCAGTTTCATCGGAACTCGTCTTCGCAACCTTCACACTTAGAGTTCTAAGCCTACTTCATATCCAAGCTTAGAGAAGAGCTCTAGCCATCTTTGCATTCACTATAAAGAGCTCTTCATTAGTGTGTCTATCGAGAAACCAAAAACCCTAACCCTAAAAGTTCTGTTAGGTTTTGTGTGTTCGTCGAGAGGTTGTTTTCGATCCAAGGCTCTAGTTTCCTCGATAGTAGAAGCCTCGATCATAGAGTCTAGATCCAAGCTTACACTTTCCTCGATTGTGTGAAGCTCGATCAAAGATTAGGTTGTAAGGAGAACCTGTAATCTCCCTGTCGTCGGACTGAAGCGAGTGAAGCTTCAAGTCCAGTTTAGGTTTTGTGTGGTGAACCATTAATCACCCAGTCGTCATCAGATCCAAGCAAGTGAAGCTCGATCTTGACATAGGTTTTTGAAGAACCCGTAATCTTCAAAGTTCTTGAGTGAAGAGAACTAGTTGCCTAGTGCAACAAGTGGACGTAGGTGTTTTATCACCAAACCACTCTAAATCGCTGTGTCGTATCTCTAAACCTAATCTCCCTATTTTGTTTACTGTTTTGGTTTATCATTGCACAAGCATACTTAACAAACCTAAACTGTGTTTTCAAATAATTAGGAAAGAATAGCTCACCGAATTTCCGCATCTTGAGTAAAGTCTCACTCTTGATCAAGCATTTGCTTAGGTCAAGAGAATAGCTCACCGAATTTCCGCATCTTGAGTAAAGTCTCACTCTTGATCAAGCATTTGCTTTTACTGTAGATCCAGCCCTAGGCTAGGTCTTAGTTTTCAAGCGAGCACTTTACTTAAAACTCTGAGTTATTGGAAAAGAAGTTGAAAAACTTCAAAACACATATTCCCCCCCCCCCCCCCCCCCCCCCCCCCGCCCTCTACGTGCTTTTCCTCTAACAATCCAGAACCAACAAGAAATCACAATGAAAATAACAAGGAAAGTAGAGAAGAAATCTTCAATAATCTCTTCAAAATCCAAGCATAATCTTCATCAACAATTTGAAAATACTAAAGGGGAAAGAGGGAAAATGCTAGGGTTCTAAAGTAGATGCTAAAAGTGAATTACAAAGTGGTTCATGATACCAGAAGAGGAAAATAAACAAGTATTTATAGTCTTTCCATAAGTTTGGGGCCAACCTGCAATAAGTAGAAAATTGAGTTAAGAAGGTGGGGTAAAAATTGTAGTTTCCGGAATTTTAGCTCAAGGGTGTGTGTGTGAATTTTCGGCCTCTTTCCGTCTCTTTGTGCACTCCTACGGTTTTGGCTCGTTCTCTCTTGTCCGGCCTTGGAAAAATAATCCGGAAAGTGCTACGGCTTCCTCTTTCGATCCTCTTCAATATAAGATGATTCGCACGTACACAGAAAATTGCTCCAGCACCTGAAAATTGCATGGAAACCGACAGAAAAATGATAGAATATAGAAAACGCATAAGTCGCAAAACCTATCATTTTCTATCCATTTAAACACATAATTCAACCAAAACACGCATCGAGATTCACACTAAAGCATGCAAAATATGTGGTTATCAGGCGCGTGGAGTTCACAACGAAAATGAAGCGCCAAAACCTCAAGCGATCCAGCCGTTGAATCGCAACAGTCTATAAATTAAGACCGTTGGATCTCAGCCGTGCAAGCGAGCAAATCACAGCATGCCACGCACTAGGCTGATTCACCTGTATGGTTCATCTTTAACCATGGTGACGCCGCATTTAACCGCGACACGTCAGCCACGTCGCCACTCGCCTGCACCCACGTCGTTTTTTCCAAGCCTTTCTCTGTCACGTCAGCACAAACCCTAAAACTATATAAGGGGGACTGTGCTCATTGCAGAACTTTCATCACCCCCAAACTTTGCCATTCTCTTGCAAAATCTCTGCAAATTTCTGCAAATCACGAGTCTCATATCCCATATATTTTCACCTATCTCTTTTATTCTTTCAAAATGGTGAAGAAAGTATTTACACAAACCATGGAGGAGTTTCTCTCCAAAGCCGAGGAGAACATCAATGTCGAGCCTCACCTCGACGAAGAAATTATCGAACCCGCCAGATTCTTCCGAAGGGCGGTGACTACAGCCGGTCTGCGGAAGCTTGTCACCGTCAGGCCTACGCAGATTCTTGTCAAGCCAGTAGCATAATCTTTACTGAATTTGAAGGAGAACCAAATGAAATCATGCATCACAGACCCGAGCACTTCAAAATTGACGTATGTTAACCTTCTTAAAATTGTCGAAATCTTGGATCTGCCGAGAGAAGGAGTGGATTCCTTTTCAAAGATGGATATGTCAGTACATGTGGAGTATCCTCGTTTTGCTGCAAAGCAAAACGTTGCATGGAAGTTCAGAGGCAAGAACATGAGGACAGACTTGGAGAAGCCGTATAATTTCATCTGCGAGCTCTACACCAAATCGGTGGTGTTCAACATTGGAGGCCTAGGGCAAGTCTCCGATAACAAGCTATTCGATGTGACGGCCATCGTCGACAGCTTAACCGGAACCAAATTCAACTGGTTCAATTGGTTTATCAAAAACATCCATGAAGCTGCTAAGGACTTCGAGTACGAGGAAGGCAGCAACATCAACATTATAAGGAAGGGGAAGCTTCGTTTATTTGGGAAGCTGTCATATGCGTTGGAACAACTTTTCCCAGGAAGAGACTGGACTGGGACGCTCGAGTACAAAAAGTCAAGCGTTTTCTACGATCTGTCTAAGCCAAAGAAGCCAATAATTGATCGAGGAATCTTGCAAAAGAATGTACGTCCTGTAGTGCCCGCTGTAGAGAGGAAGGGAAAGAGAAGGAAGCGAGCTGCTTCACCCGCCAAGAAGCATGCGGCTCCCAAGAAAGTGAAGCGAGTCGCTTCACCTGTGCCAAGTGAGGAGGAGGAGACTCCGCTTGAAGATACCTTGCCGGAGACGACGGAGGATGAGGAAGCCCGCTCTCTGGTGGGAGATGAAGTAAACCAGCCTCTACCGCAAGCTTCCACCACCATTCCTAGCCAACCCCAAGCTACAACAGCACCCCAACCCCAAACAGAACATACCACTCAATTCCAACCTCAACCCCACACCCCAGAAATTCCCCAGGGATTTTTGTGCATAGGCAAACCGTCTTTAAGGACGAGGAGTCTGTAAGCACCCACAAACTACCAGATCTTCCATTTCTCAATCCCGACCCAATTGAAGCCGCTGAAATCTACGAGCCTACACAAACCACTGTTCAAGCCCCCATTCAAGCATCCACCCCATCATCACCCACCAATACCCTCGACACCAACATCCCTTCACATACAGCCATTCAACCACCACCCACAACTCCAGCAGATAAAATGCTCAAGCGGTACCGTGATGACTGGGAGCAGGCTGCTCTAAAAGTCAAGAGGAGGTACCCGCGCTTGCCCATGGACGAAGCCTTCGTGAATAAAGCTGCCGACTTCCTCATGTACATCACGTACCGTGGGACGGAATATTACAAGATTTTCAACCTCCAACAAGCCTTCTCGGAGCAGTCATTAATGAAGAAGGAGGCTGTACAACTGCAGTTTGTTGGAGTTGACGGCTTCAAGGCTTTGATCAACAAAGCCAAGTACTGGGAACTGCTAGATGCCGTTGTGAAGCGTGCCTACCCAGATGCTGAGCTACCAGAGAGGAAGCTCTCAGAATTTGAGCAAAGACTGGTAGAGAAGCATGAAGAAGAGGTGTCTGCAAAGAATCAGGAGATCCTCAATCTCAAAGGAACTATAAAGAAAAAATATGAGGAGATCCTACAGCAAAAGGAAGAAGTAGAGAGTCAGAAGAGAAATCTGAGTGAAATGAAGGGAGAGCTTGAGGACAAGCTTGAAGGAGAGAAGAAGAAGGTTGAGGATGCCAAGCTCAAGCTTGAGGAAGAAAGGAATAGACTGAAATCTCTAAACTCCAAGCTAGTCGCTTCGGAGGAAGAATTAAAAAAGAAAAATGAGGAGTTGGCCTCGCTTGAGAAGAGGCACAAGGAGGAGATGGAGAAGTCTAAGACAGCCAGTGAAAAGAAGGTAAGAGAGATCAAGTCGCTGCAGAATGAGCTCACCCGTGCCAAGCTTGCCAAAACAGCAGCTGAGAATGAAAAAGCCATCATCCAGGGCAAGCACGAAGAAGATTTGAGCGAGCTAGAGAGCCGCATAAGGGAAGCGAGGCTATTCACAATTTGATCTCTCTATCGCAGCAATGAATGATCAAGCTGCCAATCTCACCCATCGCATGCAATCCTTTGCCACCCTCCATACCAATCTCAATGCCCGCGAAAAAGCTCTTGCCACCCGTGAAGCGGAGCTCGCCGCTTCACTTAATTTCTCTGATTTACTTGTGCAGGAGAAAACGAAGTAAATTCGAGCAGAAGTTGAAGCGGAGCTCGACGCTCGCTTCAAAGCGGTCGAGCCGCTTGAAAGTATGATGGCAGAAGTCGCTCGAAGTGAGTCTGCCCTTGCTGAGCATGAGAAGCAGTGTGCCTATCTACTGGAAGAAGTATCGGAGAAGACGGTGGAGCTAGTGCTCGCTAAAGAAGGGCTATTTGCTGAGCGAGCTGATGGAACTCTCAAGGCCATCATTCACGAATTTGCCAGCCTTCGCCGCGCTATAGATGAGAAGGCAATTATCCCCATTCCCCCTGCCAAGATTGATGATGCCAAAACGGGGGAAGGGAAGAAGAATGAGAAGGAAGGAGAGGAGGAGAAGGAGGAGAAGGCCAATGGAAAAGATGTTGTTGTTTACCAAGAGAAGCCAAAACAACAGAAGCTGCTCGCTTCATCAATGTCTGCTGCCGCCGCACACAAAGCTAGAGCACTCACTACAGTAATTCAGCAGATCGAATTCGATGCTGCTCTCGCAACTATTCTAGAGAAGATGCAATCCATCGAATTAATGAAGAAGGGAGTCACTGAGATTCTGAGTATACAGCCGATCCAGTCTGTGCCAACGGAGGCTGCTATTACTCAAGCTGCTCCTGCAGCTCCTACCAAGGTGCCCGCTCTCACTGTACCTCCTGCCGCCGCCAAGAAGAAAGCGACGCCACCAATATTTGCCCCGGCTAAGACTCAATCGAAGCAGCCCACTCAAGCCGACAATGAAGCGGATCCCGCGGCCAATCGCCAGAAAGTACAAGTGAGTCTTGCCGCCAAAGCGTCTCGCTTGGCAGAGAAGGAGGAGGAGGAGGAGAAGAAGAAGGATGCAGAGAGGAAAGAGGCAGTTAGGCAGGCTCGATTGAAGAAAGTTGAAGAAAGAGCCATTAGTCTGCTTAATGAAAACATGCTAATCTAAACATGCCTCATGCGATGTGGATACATCCCATTCAAATCAGACGAGTCTGAGGTATGCAGCGTAGAAGAAGATCTTAACGCGTGCAGAATAACTATCAAGGAAATGGTGGAGTCAAACAGATACACAAAGGAAGAGCAAGACTTCATCAGGAAGCTTGTTAATGATAAAGCTCCACTATTCAACTCTGAACAGAGCGAAAGGTTCAGACGCTTGATAAAAGAGATGACCAGCAGGCCCTTTGAGGAAATTGAGGAGAGGAGAGCCAATCATCCCGACGCTTGCTTCATTAAAGACTTCATATCTGAAGAGCTGAAGGAAGCCTGGAATGAATGCAGAGTTAAGTTCATCAAAACCTACTATCACTAGAAGGTTATTCCCGGCCAAGAGTCTTTCTCCAAGCAGGAATCTTTGAACAACTTCATGGTACTCTACTATGAACCGCTTCGGAGGAGGATCTTCGTGGAAGTAGAGCTCGCGCAACCCAAGAAGAAGATTATCAAAGTTCCCGAGTGTATGCAATTTCCCAAGCCCACAGTTCCAAACTCCAGAATCCTCGACCGCAGAGTCATCGATGATGAAATTGATCAAGCACTGGAAATGCTACAATTACAAGGAGTAACTGAAGAAAATGCAAGAACCATGAAGCCCAAAGTTTTATCCGCTTACATTATGGATGAACCTAAAGCTTCTCAAAGATGTTGGGAATTGTTAAGGATTCATGTGTTAAGAGGGAACTTAACGGGATGCTTTAATTAAATGTGATATATGTTTTGATTAGATCCAAAACCCTCTATGTAAATCCTATTCCCAAGCGACCCTATTTTGATTAGATAGGTTAGTATTTTTCAAGCCTATTAATGTTAGGAAGGCTTAACTTTTTGCTTTAGTCGCTCTAAGATAGACCGCAGGTTTTTCAAGCGAAGGCCACTAGCTTGTGAGTGTTTCCAAGAGAAGTGAGTCTACCAGGCGAAGCGAAGTGAGTGTACAATAAAGTCAGAGCTAGTCAACACACGCTAAAGCGGACTCTCAAGAAACTAAAGCGAAGCGAGCCATTTCCTAATTGAAAGCTACAGTTCAAGTTTCCCGCCCCGTTCAAACTTAGAGTTCAAACTCAAGTCATGTGAAGACCGAAGCATTAATTGCGGATCTCCACGTGGCACAAGAACAATGGAGCACAGGAGTTGACTGCCTGACCGACAGAGCCGCTACTACAGTACTAGGCGCTCCAGTTACTGTTGAACTTGGCTCTTAGCCATTTTCGGAAAGAAGACAAAGCAGCCGTCTGAAAAGCTACCGGTTAAAGGCAAGTACTGTCGAGTGTGGAGGGACAAAGCCACCAACCTTCAACGGCTCCAGTCCATCTTCCCACACTATAGATAGTGGAGGCCAGAGATGAGAAGAAGTAGAACACTACCTGAGATTTCAGCATATACAGCAAACAAGCACTCAATCTTTCAATCATCTTTCGAGTTCTTGTCTAAGTGTTCTACAAGCTTTAGCAACATAGAAGCTTGTCTATGCAACCTTCACTCTCCTAGATTCTAAGCCTACTTCATATATCCAAGCTTAGAGAAGAACTCTACCCTTTGCATCATTGTAAAGAGTTCTTCACTAAGAGAGTTATCAAACCAAAACCCTAAACCCATTGTCTTGTCAAGTTGTTAGGTTTTGAGTGTTGTAGAAAGTTTGTTTGTAAAGATCCAGGGTTCTACTTTCCTCGATAGTAGAAACCTCGATCATAGAGTGTAGATCCAAGCTAGCACTTTCCTTGACTGTGTGATGCTCGATCTTAGCTAGGTTTTGTGGAGAACCCGTAATCTCCTCGTCGTTGTGTCCGGATCCAAGCGAGTGAAGCTCGATCCAGTTCATGTTTTTGAGGAACCCATAATCCTCAAGGTTTCTTAGTGAGAAGAAACTGTTGCAGCGTGCAACAAAAGTGGACGTAGGTGTTTTATCACTGAACCACTCTAAATACTGGTGTCGTATCTCTCGTCCTTAAGCTTTCACTTATTTACTGCTCTGATTATCATATTGCACTAGCATCTAAACAAACTCAAATCGAAATTTTAATTACTTAGGAAAGACTAGCTCACCTGATTCTGCATTTGCAAGCGAGTCGCTCTGTGATCAAGCGTACGCTTAGGTCCAGAGTTAAGCTTACACTATAGATCAAGCTTACAGCTAGGTCTTAAGTTGTAAAGCGACCCGAATCTTGCCACTCTGAGTAAAGTTGAAAAAGAAGTTGAAAAACTTTTATTACACGTATACAAACCGGGACCAACAAGCATTGATATACAACTTTTTCAACACTTCCAACCTATCAATGCTTATCTCTACAACTTCCTCATGAGGAGTACTTTCCACAAGATCATCCCTCTTCTCACCCTCAAACTCATCATTCTCTATAGAAGTTTGGGGAAGATGAGTAAGAGAAATACCTTCAATCTCTTTTGCATATGGCTTTTCCTCTTCTTGAATCTCATGGAAAGACATTGAAAGTAGAGGCATCGATGGAGCTTCATAGCTACAAGGTTGGAGTGGTTCCTCTTCTACAAGTTGTTGAGAAACCGAGAGAGGTTGTTGGTTGATGTGAATCACATCTTCTTGGCCAAGAATTCCTCCATTCTTAGGTCTTTGCCAAGCTCGTGCTTCCATCAACGCCTTTCTAATCTCTTCATGCTCCTTCTTGATGTTGGTAATTTGGGAAGCAAGCTCTTCATATTTATCATCCAACATGGAGGTAGCTTTCTTTGAACTCACCCTTTCCATAGGCCATTGAAAAGAATTGGAAACCATTTCTTCAACAATCTTCCTAGCTTCCTTCACATCTCGATTTAGCAAAAACCTCCGGAGGTAGCATCTACGATAGTTCTTGTTTGTGAATTCAAAGCACCATAGAAGATGAAGATTTGACGACTCTCATCTAGGCCATCTGGGGGACACTTTCTCAATAGCTCACGGAATGTCTCCCAAGCATCAACTATCGTTTCATCCGGATTGTGTCATTTGGCACTCCCTCGAGCTTGAGGGTATCACAAATTTTCAGGAATGAGTATAGTTGATCATTTGGGTCCTCGGTGACTTCTCCTCTAAATTGATTTGCTTGAACCAAACGAATCAAACTCGGCTTAAGCTCAAAGTTGGGTGCATCTTTCGAGCCCCATTCTCTTCCTTGATAAATTTCTTTTGGAGGTTGGAATATCTCAATTATAGGAGGCAATTGAGCCTCTTGGGTTCTCCTTTTCTCATCCACTCTTGCTTCCATAACCTCCAATTGCTTCCTAAGAACTTCCATTGTTCGATTGATTTCCACATCTTGCTCTTCGGAAGTTCTTTTTCTCTTCTCATAATTCAAAATGAAAGGTTCCACATGTTTAACCTTGAATCTTTTAAGTGTGTACCTATCAATCACACCAACAAAGAAATCAAAAATAGACCAATAAAATGCTTGAAATAACAAGCGAGATACCATCCTAACTATAAAAATAAAAACAAGCTCAAATTAGCAACAAGAAACTAAACAAACTATTGATCATCAATCTTTTCACTCCTCGGCAACGGCGCCAAAAATTGACTAGGCTACTTCTAACCTAGCAATAATATCGAACTAGAGAAGTACGAGTATCGAACACGAGGAGTGAATGTGTCGAGAGATAATCAAGTAGTTCGCCTTGTCTCTATTATCCTATTTGAGCACATAAACTTGGTTTGGTGATTTTCTCTAAACTAGGTAATGAAATAAGTAAATGACAAGCTTAAACATGCAATAAGTAAATGGAAATAGCAAGTAATGAAGGTATGGATCCAAGTAACTTCCGATATGATTATGATGAGGGCTTTCGAATTTAGATGCTTCAAACCACTTTAATCCACCTTGAATGGTCTTTTAATTATATCATTTAAGTTAACCTACCTTACTAGGGTGGTCAACAAGTAGATCAATAGAACAATAAATGCTTTCTAAGCCTTAAATGCTCTACCAACTCCAAATAGCTAATTTAAGTAGTTCGTCTTGTCTCTATTATCCTATTTGAGCACATAAACTTGGTTTGGTATTTTTCTTTAAACTAAGCAATGAAATAAGTAAATGACAAGCTTAAACATGCAATAAGTAAATGGAAATAGCAAGTAAACAAATGAGAATTCAAGTAATAAATGCATGAATCCATGTAACTTCCGATGTGATTATGATGAGGGCTTTAGAGTTTAGATGCTTCAAACCACTTTAATCCACTTTAAATGGTCTCTTATATAATTTATGTTAACCTACCTTAATAGGGTGATCAACAAGTATATTAATAGAACAATAAATGGTTTCTAAGCCTTTAAATGCTCTACCAAGTCCAAATAGCTCATTTTAGTCTAAGATAACCTACCAACTATCATCCAACCCATCTAATTCTTTATAGGAATCATATGAGATGCAATCAAGTGATATGGGTATGAACTGATGCCAAGTGCTATGAATGGAAGCCTCCTAAGCATTCCATCAAACACCTTAAATGCACTCCTAGTAATCAATTAGTCATGCATTCAAAAAAAGTCCCAATTCATAAGCAATTCAAGGGGAAGGTAAATCAACATCCTAGACTCTAACACCCATCATCTAAATCACATCATCCATTACTTGGAACTATAAAGGTGCTTAGCTAACAATAGATCTAGCAAGCAATCCAACAAAAATAAGAAAAAACATAATGAAAAGAACAAGGAAGGAAGGTAGAGAAGAAATCTTCAATAATCTCTTCAAACTCCAAGCATAATCTTCAACACAATTTGAAATACTAAAGAGGAAAGAGGGAAATGCTAGGGTTCTTAAATATACACTGCTACAAAAACGCACATAGACAACACATCTACGACAACGGTTCCGTGTAATACCTGTTGTTATATCCCTGAAAAGTGTTGTCGTTTTAAAAACCGTTGTCTATGAGCGACGGAGTACGCACATAGACAACAGTGTTTTATGAATCGTTGTTGTTTAATGTTGTTGTATGTAAAAATTACAACAGTGTAGTTTACTGTTGTCGTTTGGTGTTGTAGTAATTTATAACAACGTATTCTTTTAACCGTTGTTGTATGCTCGTGTTGTTATTTATCAAAAAAAATCGATTTTCAAATTGAGTTATTAAAGAAAAAAACTTAAAAAAGACTTTCTCTCCCCAATTTTCCCCCAATTTCCCTAGCTATCTTCTTTTACGCACGACCAAAACCCATTCTCTCTCAATTTCTCAGAGCAACAGACCCCCAATCGTTCGTCCGGTCGTCCGTCATCAGTCGTTCGCCGACGCCGTCTATCAGTCGTTCGCCGACGACCAGACCCCGTTTCTCTCTCCATCCCTTTCTCAAAGCAACAGACCTTTTCCCTAGATTCCATTGCTGGAGTTGCAACCGCTTTTTGAGAGTTCTGAGGGGAGATTTTTGATGGAGCCCTAATTTTTCGTTGCCAGAGATGCAACCGCTTCAAATTGGGGTGTCATTCTCAAATTTTGGAGCACAAATTTTTTCTTGCCTCTCTATCAATTCCTCTCTCTGCTGCTCCTCACTCGCCGACGGCGAGCATTGTTGCCGTCGTCGCCGTCCCCGTCCCCACCTTCTTCCTTTATCCCTCTATCTCTCTCCCTCTTCGTCTATCTCTGCATCTCTGTCTCTCTCTTCCCCTCGCAACATATTTTCACTCTCTCTTCTTCAATCTATGGCGTCGAACGCCGCCGCCGTCGCCTCAAACCAGATCGAGAAGATCTATGTCTTCACTAACTCTCTGTTTCTCTTAAACTCTTCTAGTCTATTGCTGAAACTAACCCCTCTCTCTCTTCTTCGCAGGTTTCCGGCAAGGATGAAGAACAGTAATTCTCACTCTACTTAAATACTGATATCAAATTGGGATAGTAACATATTTGGGTGATGAAACGAGTCAGGTTTCTAGGCCTTCTTCGCACGTGGTTTAAAATGATAGCTACTGCATTTTCTAGTTTGTCTTGGTTCAATGGTAAACACAAATTTTATTATCAATGAAGATACTTTTAGACAAATATCAAACTGGCATAATAACGAATTTTGGTGATGAAATGAGTCTGGTTTTTTGGCTTTCTCCTTCGTGATATAAAATGACAGTTGCTGCATTTTCTAATTTTTCCTTGGTGAGTGTATCATGCTGTTGTTTAATAAGAACAATAATTCTCACTCTACTTGGAATTATTATGGAATTCTTGTATGCTTAGTTCAAATAGCTAAATGTATCACTCTCCTTTATTATTATTATTATTATTATTTTTTGGACTAAGTCTTATCTAGCCATTTCATTTGCAACTACGTGCTATTAAAACTTGTCTCGTCAAAGTTTTTTGGAACCTTGAACATATCTGATTTATGTAATTTCGGCTTGTTTTATTATGGCATCTTCCTTAAACTACAGTGTTTTCCTCTGAATATTTCATCACCCTTACTTCCAGGCCTGGGTGGATTGAGAATAAGTGGAAACGAACTTATCTTGGGTGCTTGGTATTATTTCTTATGTTCTATAGATTTTATTCAAGAGGCTAAAAATTCAGAGAGAGCAGCAAATAATTTTAAAAGCAACAAGATGGTCAAGATCCCTTCTATCTATTGGGTAAATAATATGTAGTTCTCTCTTAAGTGTATCAGTACATAAGTTCCAAATTTTATCTTAGTTCTCACTTTCACGGTTATGTTGCCAGGATTTCACTAGCAGGCAGGTTTTGACAAAGCAGTTTTGTGAAGGACAGAAGGTAAAAAAATATTAAACTAGAAAAACAGAAGGGAGCATTTTGGTTAAATCTCCAATTGTAATGCTTCTATGACCCCATTGAAGAAATTATCGTTTTTGTTGGCTTAACATTTTTATGATTAATAGTCGGAAACCTTGCATTACTTAATTTATTAATTATGTACTACTCTTAATATTGTTTATTTTCATATTTTAGATGCTCAAGTACATGTATTTATTGTGTTTAACAGGATATTCTGCTGAACCGAAGCATCAAAGATGCACTTGTTGCAGAAGAAAAGTTCTTTCGCACTCGTCCAGCATGCCGTTGATTATTCTTGTTAAATGATTGGTTTGTTGCCCTTCTCAGAAATAATTTACATGTCAAATTGTTAAACTCCTTTCTATAGGTATACAATGATATTGCTGACCATTGTGGTGTCCCACAGTTGGCCAAGAAGTTAAACCAGGTAATGCTGTTTGAGAACATATGTAGCAGTTCTTGTCAATATTAACATTTGAAGCATAACTAGTCCACTTCGAGTCTTTAATTAGGGTAATCCTGTATTTCAAAAATAAATCCTTGTTTGTTTCAAAATTAAATCCTTAATTAGAGCAATAATCCTGTATTTCTAACTCACATGCATGTAATCCTACATCACATGTGTTAGTTTTCCTTTCTTCTTGCTCATGGCATTGTAGGAATTGCAAATAGTGGCTGAATCTTGTATTCTTTTGTGGCTATTTACTTCTAGTTAAATTATTATTTGATTTTGAAGTTTTGTATTCATATTGGACTATTAAGAAACTATCTCAATTGCCAATCCTTTACCCTTTCATGGTGAACAGGCGGGCAAAGGTGCACTAATACTTAACATTCTTTCCAAATATTCAGAAGGTCTGTTTTCTCTTTTTGTCTATGCATAATGTATCTGTGAGATTCAAGTATGTATGTTTACTCATCTGTACGTGGTATACAATGTCACATACTCACACAGAGGCGGTAAAATAAATCAAGCAATGATGGTCATTTCGTAGTTTACAACCTATGGCTCAATTGTATTTGTTCATCACCATTACTTCCCTGTGCATCTCTTATTTGTCTATCACAAATTATGATGACCGTATTTTGTTTATGTGATTAAGATTGGAATACTAGCAACATATATATTGTGTTGTTCATAAATATTGGGATCGCTTTAACTCGAATTTGGGCATAATAACTCCTTGAGTGCTCAATTATATTCCTCTGTAAATACTAACACTTGAAATGGGTATTTCTGTTACTACCAGAATATAATACTCATTATATTTGAAAAGGGTGAATGATGTGGGATAATTTGTTGGGTTTTTCCCCCTTACTTCTTCTTTGGTTTTTTTTTTTTTTTTTTTTTTTTTTTGATAATTTTTTTATTAGTTTGGAGCAGCATTCTCTTCAATGATAGAAGGCAAGAATGGAGAAATGGCAACATCTGAGCTCTCTGGTGGAGCAAGAATACATTATATATTCCAAAATATTTTTGTGAAGTGCTTGGAGGTTTGTCCTCTTAACCTGAATGCTATGGACATGCTCTGAAGTCTTGGAAAATTCGTTTGTAGTTTAGTTTGAAACTTGAGCTTGCAGAAGTGGACTACTGTTACAGATCATGCTTTTAGCTCTAGGTATTAGCTATTTCTTTTTAATTATTTTGATCCTAGACTCGATATGATCATCTTAAATGAACCTTCTTTCATAAATCAGCTTGTATATGTAGATTGTAGAACTAAACTGTTACAGATCATTTTGAATTGCTTTCTTTTTACAATTGTTCAAGTAAGGTAATATTGAAACTTGTGCTAGCATGGTTTAATCAGACATTCGTCCTAAATTTGTCCAAGTGTTTATCTTCTATTAGACGTTGCTTATTTCATCTACGTTCTTTTCTAGTTTATGTGGCTTTCCCTTATTATTATTTTTGGATTTTGTAGGATATGATTCTCCAAAGGAACTGAGAGAAGAAATTCAAGGACGGATGTTCTTGTTCCTTTTATATGTGTCAATATGGGGTACTATTGGATGATCTCTTTAACTTGAACTCCTCCTTTGACGATTTTTTTTTTTTTTTTTTATTTTAAATTGACTATGACTAAAACTTGGAGACCTTGTAATGAATGATTGTATTCATCTTACTTTTTTATTTATAATATTTCAAATTTATGTAATCTGATTTTATTTTATCTTAGATTTAATTGCTTTACTGAATTATATATATATATATATATATATGTGTGTGTGTGTGTGTGTGTGTAATAATTAAATAAAACGACAATGTTAAATTTCACATATACGACAATGGTTTTTAAACTGTGGCCGATTCTGGTGTATACGACAACAGGTTTACAACTGATGTTAAATGGTGTTGTCATTCTAGCAAACAACAACAGTCTACGACAACAGTTGAAACACCGTTGTGGTAATACATAACAACAACGGTTCAACATACCGTTGTCTATGAGCGCGTATCTACGACAACACTGCCTAGGACAACGGTATGAAAATGACAAAGACAACGGGTAATACCCGTTGTCTATGTGGTTTTTTGTAGTAGTGAGATACTAAAAGTGAATTACAAAGTGGTTCATCCCCCCCCCCCCCCCCCCCCCCCCCCAAAAAAAAAAATGGAAAATAAACAAGTATTTATAGTCTTCCCACAAGTTGGGGTCAAATTGCAATAAGTAGAAAATAGAGTTGAGAAGGCGGGGTAAACACTGTAATTTCCGGAATTTTAACTCAAGGGTGTGTGTGTATTTTCGGCCTCCTTCGTCTCTTTGCGCACTCCTACGGTTTTGGTTCGTTCTCTCTCGTCCGGCCTCGGAAAAATACTCCCCGAAGTACTACGGCTTTGTATATCGATCCTCTTCGACATAGGATGATTCGCACATACACAGAAAATTTCTCTAACACCTGAAAATTGCACGGAAACCGAGAGAAAAACGATAGAATATAGAAAACGTATAAGTCGCAAAACCTATCATTTTCTATCCATTTAAACACATAATTCAACCAAAACACGCATCGAGATGCACTCTAAAGCATGCTAAATATGTGGTTATCAGTACGCGCATGGTGTGTGTGTGAAAGTAGGGTGTCAGCCGTCGGGATTCATTCGCCAATGCTAATGCAAGCTTCTCAAGAGGTTGGTACCTCGTTTCGGGCCCTTTGAGAGATTTGCTGATGAAATATACTGGAAGCTGACGGTGTCCCTCATTGCGAACTAACACGGCGCTTACGACTTCTTCTGACGCCGCTAAATAGAGAGAGAGTACCTCGCCATTAGTGGGTACTGATAAGGTCGGTAGCTTCTCGAGATAACTTCTCAACTCGGCTAGTGCGAGGTGGTGCTCGTCGCTCCAGATGAAATTAGGATCCATCTTTAATATTTTTATTGGGAATTGTTAAGGATTCACTTGTTAAGGGAGAACCCATTTGGGACGATTTAATAAATTCTTATTATGTATTTTGATTAGATCCCAAAACCCTCTGTGCAAATCCTATTCCCAAGTGACCCAATTTTGATTAGATAGGATAGAATTTTTCAAGCTTGTAATGTTAGAAAAACTTGTTTTGGTTTAGTCGCATTAGGTATAGACTGCAGGTTTCAAGCGAAGCGAGAAGACCACTCGCTTGAGTGTGTTTCGAAGCAAAGCGAGTCTACCAGGATAAAGCAAAGCGAGTGCTTCCGATAAAAGTCAAAGCGAGTCAACCCGACTACGCTAAAGTGAGCACTTAGACTAAAGCGAAGCGAGCACGTTACAAAGCGAGAAAGCGACAGCTCAACTACCAACCCGAGTTCAACCTTGAGTTTGAACTAAGTCAAGTGAAGATCAGTCGCATTCATTGCAGATCTCCACGTGGCCAATGAAGATTGGAGGATACAGTTAACCGATCAGACCGACAAGCAGCCACTACAGTACTACAGGAGCCCAGTTACTGTTATGCTTGGCTTTTAGCCATTTTGGGAAAGAAAACAAGCGAGCATCTGAAAAAACTGCAGGTCAAAGCCAAGTACTGTCGAGTGTGGAGGGACAAAACCACCAACTTTCAAACGGCTTCTACCCGCCTCCCACACTATAAATAGAGGCATGCAAACAAGAGAACACTTAACACTTCTAGAAAAAATTCTAACGAGCCACTACTTTGCATACTGGAAGCGAGTCACCTCGCTTCACGTTGTCTCACCTGAACCGATCCGTTTTTCTAAGTGCATCAAAATCTCACTCATGCATACTGCATAGTAACTAATATCTAAAGATGTCTAGTCATAGTGCTTCCAATCTGCCGCAATTCTCCATAGAAGGATATGAGACATGGAGCTTTCGAGTCTCAAGCTTCCTAAGTTCTGTTCACGACAGAATGTGGGAAGTTGTAACGGAAGGTCCTATTGCTATCATGTAGATCAACACTGTCAACATACCAGCTGCTGAAGGAAGAGAAGCTACAGTTCGTCATGACAACGTTGAGAAATCAAAGGACGACTACACTGCCAACGATTTCAAAGCGGCGAACTTGGACAGAGTTGCACGACATATCATGCAAAGCACAGTCTCAGAAGCTTACCTTCAAGGGATTAGGAAGTGCACCACTGCTATGGAAATGTGGGATACTCTAGCCCTACTCTCACAAGGAACTGAAAAGATTAAAGAGAATAAGCTCGCAGTTCTTATGAGAGAGTTCGAAAGCTTGTCTATGAAGCCAAGCGAGACAATTGACGCTTTCGAGCTACGTGCTACCAACATCATCTCAACTCTTGTTTCATTCGGAAATGAGTTCACCGACAAGGAGATTAACCTCAAAATTGTTCGAGCTCTCACCAGAAAGTGGCAAACAATGAAGGAGCTTTACCTAGCACGAAAGACTTGTCGAAGTTCTCCTCGGAGATTCTGTTCTCCGAGCTCAAAGCACATGAATTCAACTTCAATCGAATGTCTATTGATGATGAAGATGAAGTTCCCGCAACAGGCAAAGGAGTTTCCTTCAAAGCTGCTGAGACATCAAGCGAGTCACCAATTTCAAAGATGTCTCGTGAAGAACTTGAGGAGTACTACGTGTTCCTATCCAGAAACTTCAACAAGATGAACTCCAGAGTAGGAAAATACAAAAGATTCTACAAGGAGATCAAAGGGAAGAGCACCAAAGCTTGTGACAACAAAAGAAAGCGTGAGGAGACCTCAAAGCCGATATCTAAGGACATAATGGATTTGGAGTGTTATCACTGTCACAAGATGGGCCACTACAAGTCCGAGTTCCCGATGTTAAGTGCAAAAGAGAAAGAGGAATTGAAAGCGAGAAAGGACGCTCCACGGCGAGCGCTAGTGGCAAGCGAGTCACCACCCAACCCAAGCATGGAAGAAGAAAGCGACTCGGATGCCTTCACAGATCCCAGCTCAAGCGAGGGTGAGGATCTTGGATTAATGGCTCTCACTGATGAGGACACGGGAGAGGTATTCTACTATCCCCCACTCATTTCAATTCCACGTGCACAAAAGCACGGTGAGGAACTTAATTCCTCAACATGGAGTGAGCTACTTAACGAACACTAGAATTTGTTAAGTTATCACAAAGTGTTAAATAAGCTTTGTCTGACAGCAAGAGTGAGAACCGAAAGCTAGCCACTGAGCTTGACAAAGTCAAACTTAATCTAAGGGCTATGATGAGTAAGTTTGAGGATCTTTTCGCTAGACACAAAAGCTTGGAGGAAAGTTATGAAACCCAATCCACTCTAGTTGCAAATTTAAACAAAGCCTCATTCTCTAGGCAAGCACTAGAGAGCTCGCTTCTACCCTTTGGTAGAAAAGTAGACCTTGGATATGAGGGTGGATCTTCCAAGCCCACTGTCTTTGTTGGTGCACCTATCACTCAACCATCAGTCACTTTGGATGAGCCCACTTCCTCCAAAGCGACCACCAACAAGGATAAGGGTAAGATTGAGATCCCTAAGAAAGGAACCATGAAGATGTCTATATATTTAAGGGAAATATCTAAGGGAAAGCCAATGACGACAGTTCCTAGCACTAAACATGCTAAATCTCACCATTCAAAGGGTGAAAGGAAATATGTTGAGGCTTCAAGTTCTCAATCTACGACACCGAGAACAAAGGATGTTCTTTTGTCAAAAAGGACTAATGTTCATGTGTCAAGTGAGTCCGATTGGAGATGGTCCAACCGTACTTACGTTCAGGGGGGAAGAAATTGAAGTTCCCAAAAGGAAGCTTCAAACCCCAAGTGTTTCCAAAGCGAGTCAAAGTCAAAAGCCTAATTTGACTTTGCAGAGGAAGCCAAGCGAGAAGCTTGCAGAGACTAGAAACCCCAAGTCAATCTCTAAGCTCATGGCTAATCCTAAGCGTCAAGCTTTTGGATATATAAAAAAAAGAGTAAAAGCATGGGTATGTCTCAAGCGAGCTCATCTCGTACTTTCCCGCCATGCGCACACAAATGCACATGTGGAGCTGTGATTAAGCGGAGTCCACGATTTAGAAAGGTTGAGGGACCCAAGACACAAGCCAATGCTCAAAGGAGAGTCAAGCAAGTGTGGGTATCCAAAAACACTAACCTGCAAGGTCCCAAGCTGATTTGGGTACCAAAATTGGTCTAATTGCAGGTGAATGTCGTGGATCCCATGCCCAGTAAAGGTCAGGCGATATGGTAATTGGACAGTGGATGTTCGAGGCATATGACGGGCATGAAGTCTTGTTGGGAATTGTTAAGGATCATATATGTTAAGGGGGAACTTAACGGGACGCTTTAATTGAAATAAATATGTATTTTGATTCGATCCCAAACCCCCCTATATATCCCATTCCCAAGCGACCCTATTTTGGTGTAGATAGGTTAAATTTTTTCTAAGCCTATAATGTTAGGATGGCTTCAATTTTGCTTTAGATGCTTAGGTTTTAGACTGCATGATTTTTAAGCGAAGGCCACTCGCTTGAGTGTGTTTTTGAAGCAAAGCGAGTCTACCGAAGCGAAGCGAAGCGTGCCGAAGAATATCGAAGCGAAGCGAACGCAAAAGTAGAATCTAAGCGAGTCTGCTAAAGCGAAGCGAAGCGAGCGCTACAGTGAAAGTCAAAGTGAGTCAACACTTTCTAAAGCACACGCTACAGTATGACTTGCAGCGACTCAACCAAAGAGGACGCTCCAAAATTCAAAAGCAAAGCGAGCCCCTACCTAACAGAAAGTGACAGCTCAATTCTTGCTCCAATTTACACTTCTAATTCAAACTTCAGTCAAGTACAGATCAACGCATTAATTGCGTATCTCCATGTGTCGATTGAAGAATGGAGCAACGGAGTTGACCGCCAGGCCGACAAGGACGCCGCAACAGTACTGGGCACTCCAGTTGCTGTTAAAATTGGCTCTTTGCCATTTTCGGCAAAGAGACAAATTGGCGCATCTGAAAAGCTGTTGGCCAGTGCAAGTACTGTCGAGAGGAGGAGGGACAAAGCCACCAACCATCAAACGGCTCTTGCCCATCCCTCCACCTATAAATAGTGAAGGTCGAAGATGGAGAAGAGCAGAACACTACTTGAGCTTTCAGCGCGTACTGCAAACAAATACTCCCAGCCTTCGAGTAAACTTCTGAGTTTTTGTTTAAGTGTTCTCCGAGCTTCAGCAACATCGAAGCTCCTCTCGGCAACCTTCACACTCCAAAGATCTATGCCCATTCCATATCCAAAGCTTAGAGAAGAACTCTAGCCATCTTTGCATCTATTGTAAAGAGTTCTTCATTTTGAGTGTTCGTCGAAAACCAAAACCCTAAACCCTAGTTCTGTGTGTTAGGTTTTGAGTTAGTAGAAAGGTTGTCGTATTGTAAGATCCAAGACTCTACTTTCCTCGATAGTAGAAGTCTCGATCATAGAGTCTAGATCCAAGCAAGCATAGTCCTCGATTGTGTGAAGCTCGATCGAAGCTAGGTCTGTGTGGAGAACCCAAAATCTCCCAGTTGTTGTGTCGGATCCAAGCGAGTGAAGCTCGATCCAGTCTTGGTTTTTAAGGAACCTGTAATCCTCAAGATTCTTGAGTGAAGAGAATCCGTTGCTGCATGCAACAAAGTGGACGTAGGTGTTTTATCACCGAACCACTATAAACCTCGGTGTCGTATCTCTCTAACCCTACTTTCTTTTATTTACTTGTTTTGATTATTCATATTGCACAAGCATCGTAATCAAACCTAAAACGGAGTTTTAAATACTTAGGAAAGATTAGCTCACTAAATTCCGCATTGCAAGTAAGCCTCACTCTTGATCAAGCATTCGCTTACTAGAATTTAAGCTTCCACTGTAGATTTAGCTCTCGGCTAGGTCTCAAGTACTTTATGCGAGCGCTATACTTGTTACTCTGAGATAAGGGCAAAAGAAGTTGAAAAACTTCTACACACGTATTCACCCCCCCCCCCCCCCCCCTCTACGTGTGTATCCCCTATCAAACCGGGACCAACAAGTGGTATCAGAGCAAGGGTTCTTTCGAGCCACTGCTGTGCATACCTGAAGCGAGTTCCCTCTCGCTTCACGTTGTCTCACTGAACCGATCCATTTTTCCTAAGTACATCAAAACCCTCACTCACGCATTTTGCATTGCTACTGACGGTTCATCATGTCTACGTATAGTGCATCAAATCTTCCGCAGTTCTCTATTGAAGGCTATGAGACATGGAGCTTCCGTGTCGAGAGTTTTCTAAGCTCCATCCACGACAGGATGTGGCAAGTCATAGAAGACGGGCCAATCGAGATCAAGAAGGCCATATCAGTAAATGTTCCAGCCGCAGAAGGCCGAGAAGCTCATGTCAGACAAGACTACGTGGATAAGGCGAAAGAAGACTACTCTTCCAACGACTTCACGATCGCCAACTTAGATCGCATAGAACACCATACTATGCAGAGCACTGTGTCAGATGCTTATCTTCCAGGATTAGGAAGTGCACTACCGCGAAGGAGATATGGGAAACCCTAGCCCTAATCTCCCAAGGCACTGACAAAATCAAGGAGAACAAACTTGCAGTGCTGATGAGGGAGTTCGAGAGCCTAACAATGAAGTCCGGAGAGACGATTGACGCCTTCGAGCTGCACGTCACCAACATCATTGCCACTCTCATCTCTCTTGGCAAGGAATTCACTGACAAAGAAGTAAATCTCAAGATTGTTCGTGCCCTCACACGAAAACGGCACACAATGAAGGAGTTGTATTTGGCAAAGAACGATATATCGAAGCTCTCACCAAAGATACAATTCTCCGAGCTTAAGGTTCACGAATTCGATCTCAATCGAATGAGCCTGGACGATGAAGACGAAGGTCCTAAGTCCTCAAAAGGAGTCGCTTTCAAAGCTGCAGAAACCCCAAGCGACCAGACGATTGCCAAAATGACAAAAGAGGAACTGGAAGAGCACTGCGCATTCTTGTCAAAGAATTTCAACAAGATGAACTCGCGAGTGGGAAAATAAAAGAGATTCTACAAGCAATACAGAGGAAAGAGCACCGATGCTAGAGACGGAAAAGGAAAGCGAGAAGAGACAACAATGCCGATCTCAAGGGATATGATGGAAGTGGAGTCCTACCACTGCCACAAGATGGGCCACTACAAATCGGACTGCCCAAAACTGAGTGCCAAGGAACGTGAAGAATTGAAGGCTAGGAGAGAAGCTCCCCATAAAAATGCTGGTAGCAAGCGAGCCGCTAGACAATCCAAGCGAGGAAGTGCCAAGCGACTCAGACACTTTCACAGATCCAAATTCAAGCGAAGAAGAGGATATGGGCCTCATGGTGCTCACCGATGAAGATACAGGAGAGGTATTTTACAATCCTCCTATCAACTCAATTACACTAGCACACGAACACGAAGAGGAAGTGCATTCCTCGACATGGAGTGAGCTGCTTGATAAACTCCACAAACTATCAAGCACTCACGAAATGTTGAAACAAGCTATGTCTGATAGCGAGACAGAGAACCGAAAACTAGCCACTGAACTTGATGAAGTCAAGATTAATTTAAGGGCTTTGACTCATAAGTTCGAGGACCTCTTTGCTAGACATAAAAGCTTGGAAGGAAGGTATGAAACCCAATCCAAACTAGTAGCCAACTTGAACAAAGCCTCATTCGCTAGGCAGGCACTAGAAGACTCGCTTCTACCTTTTGGTAGAAAGGGAGATCTTGGATATGAGGGTGGACCTTCCAAGCCTACTGTCTTTGTTGGTGCTTCAATCACTACACAATCAGTCTCTTTGGATAAGCCCACTGCCTCCAAAGCGACCACTAACAAAGACAAGGGCAAAGCGTTTGAGAACTCTAAGAAGAAACCCATGAAGATGTCTATATCTTTAAGGGAAGAATCTAAGGGTAAGCCTAGTTCAACAGTCCCTAGCACTCAAAATGCTAAAGCTTACCAATCAAAAGGTAAAGGGAAGACTTTTGAAGCTTTTAAGTCTCAAACCAAGACACTAGAGACAAAGGATCTTCCTCTCAAGAAGAGAAGTAATGTCTATGTGTCACGTGAGTCGGATTGGAGATGGTCCAACCGTTCTTACGTTGAGGGGGAGGTCTTTGAAGCTCCCAAGAGGACACTTCAAACCACAAAGGTTTCTCAAGAGCGTCAAGGTCAAAAGCCTAAGTTGACTGCGCAGAAGAAACCAAGCGAGTCGTTTGCCAAGACTAGAAACCCTAATTCAGTCTCCAAGCCTACGGCTAATCCGAAGCGAGTCGCTTCAGGATATAAGCAAAAAGGCAAGAGCATGGGTTGGTCTCAAGTGAGTCGCTACCCCTCATGCACACACTGCTGCACTTGTGAAGCTGCATTCAAGCAGAGTTCACAATTTAGAAAGGCCGAGAAGCCCAAAGCACAAGCTAACCCTCAAAAGAGAGTAAAGCAAGTGTGGGTACCTAAGGTGACTAACCTGCAAGGACCCAAACTGATTTGGGTACCAAAATTGGCTTAATTGCAGGTGAGCGCCGTGGATCCCATGCCCAGTGAAGGTCAACCAATATGGTACTTGGACAGTGGATGTTCAAGACACATGACGGGCATGAAAGCTCTACTTCAAGATTACACAGAGAAGAAGGGTCCACATGTAACCTTTGGTGACAACTCTCGAGGAACCACCAAGGGATACAGCGTACTGAAGATAGGAAAGCTCAGAATTGAAGAAGTTTCCTATGTAGAAGGACTAAAGCACAACTTGTTATCCATCTCACAATTTTGTGATAAAGGATACAAGGTGGAGTTCATCTCCAACAAGTGCGTTGTGAATAGCAAACTCACATCCCAGATTGCGCTCACCGGATTACGAAGAAGAAATGTCTACGTATCGCAATGGGAAAGCTGCAAAGAAGAAACATTCTTGGTAGCTAGAAGTGCAACAGAAATAGGCTGGCTTTGGCACCGACACTTAAGCCATCTTAATTTTAAAACGATCAATCGCTTAGCTCGTAAGGGTTTGGTGAAAGGCATACCTAATGAGGTCTTCGTCAAAGATCACACTTGCTCACCATGCCAACGAGGGAAGCAGACGAAGAAGCACTTTGCTAGCTTAGAAGAAGCATCTTCCAAGCGAGTGTTGGAGCTACTTCACATGGATTTGTTTGGACCAGTCACTACAGTGAGCGTCAATGGAAGAAAATACACTCTCGTTGTAGTCGATGACTTCTCTTGCTACACTTGGGTTGTATTTCTCTTTAGCAAAAGGAGACGCTGTCCAAACTACCGCAATTGCTCAAACGTCTCGTTGTGGAGAAGAATCAAGCGATCGCTACAATTCGCTCCGACAAAGGCATAAAATTTCTAAATTCTACAATCGAAGCATACTGCACGGAGCATGGGATAGCACACCAAACGTCTACAGCTCGTACACCCCAACAAAATGGAGTTGCTGAAAGCTACTTCACATGGATCTGTTTGGACCAGTCACACCAGTGAGTGTTAATGGAAGAAAATACACTCTAGTTGTAGTCGACGACTTCTCTCGCTACACTTGGATTGTATTTCTCTTCAGTAAGAAGGAGACACTGTCCAAGCTACCGCAACTGCTCAAGTGACTTGCTGTGGAGAAGAATCAAGCAATTGCCACCATCCGCTCCGACAAAGGCACAGAGTTTCTAAACTCTACCATTGAAGCATATTGCACGGAGCATGGCATTGCGCATCAAACATCCGCAGCACGCACATCTCAGCAGAACGGAGTTGCTGAAAGAAGGAATCGAATCATCAAAGAAGTTGTTCGCACAATGATTGCAGATTCGAAGCTTCCGATGAAATATGGGCTGAAGCGGCTAACACCGCATGCTACAATCAGAATCGGATGCTTCTCAACAAACGCTTCGACAAAACGCCATATGAAATATGGACAAGAAGAATTCCTAACATTTCTTATTTCCATATTTTTGGTTGTAGGGTCTTCATTCACAACAATGGGAAGTCACAGTTGAAAGCCTTCGAAAGCAAAGCGGATGAAGGAATATTCTTAGGATATTCTACATCTAGCAAAGCTTACAGAGTATTTAACTGCAAAACCCTAATTGTGGAGGAATAACCCCATGTTGTATTTGATGAATCTACTTTGAGTATTCCACAGGAACATGTTCAAGCGAATGACAAAACTTCAAGCGAGGAGCCCATCAACCCATTGACGTGGGATATGCTTGAAGATGAGGAAGAAGTTAAAGATTCAAGTGATCAAATTGCTCAAGAGAAGGTTGAAGCTGCCACCAAAGTCAATCAAGTGACTGCAGGCCAAGCACCCGCTTCGGTCGCTTCAAATGGAGAAGGAAGCGACCCGCTTGAAGAAGAAGCAGAAGCTGGAGGATCCAAGCGATCGTGGCTCAAAGATCATTCACCTAGCCAAATCATTGGAGATCTATCCAAAGGCGTGGTGACTAGAAGCCAAGTGATTGGAGAAAGTGCTATGTTCAGTTGCTTTCTATCTAATATCGAGCCGGCAAGCGTGGAGGAAGCTCTAGCAGATTCAAATTGGTGATCGCCATGCAGGAGGAGCTCAATCAATTCATCAGAAACGACGTATGGTATCTTGTGGATCATCCTAAATTCCAGCATGTGATTGGCACCAAGTGGGTGTTCAAGAACAAGACGGACGAGGACCACAACGTCGTGAGAAACAAAGCTCGACTCGTCGCCAAAGGCTACTGCCAAGAGGAAGGAATCAATTTCGATGAGACCTTCGCTCCAGTAGCAAGGCTTGAAGCTATTAGATACTTTCTTGCCTATGCAGTGGCTAATAAATTTAAGGTCTATCAAATGGACGTCAAGAGTGCGTTTCTTAATGGAGAGCTCAAGGAAGAAGTGTATGTGGAGCAGCCACCGGGTTTCGAGCAAGGAGATAAAATATATCGATTGAAGAAGGCCCTGTATGGATTGAAGCAGGTGCCTAGAGTGTTGTATGATACGCTATCTCAATTCATAGTGGATAATGGATTCCGCAAAGGAAAGATAGATCGGACTCTCTTCACCATGAATGACGGGGAAGACATGCTATGGGTTCAGATCTACGTCGACGACATTATATTTGGTTCGCCAAACCAGTCGCTTAGCGAGAAGTTTGGAAAGCTGATGAAGACCAAGTATGAAATGTCGATGATAGGCTTGATGAGTTGCTTCCTAGGTCTACAAGTGAAGCAGCAAGATGATGGGATTTTCATCAATCAAGCGAAGTATACTCGAGGTATGCTTGCCAAGTTTGGTGTTCAACATGCCAAAGCTGTAAAGATTCTGATGAACACCAACTGGAAGATGGAGCCAGATCTAGAAGGGAAGTCTGTGGATGCTACAGACTACCGAGCTTTGATCGGATCCCTTCTCTATCTCACTGCAAGTAGGCCGGATATAGCGTTTGCAGTTGGAGTATGTGCTTGCTTCCAAAGCAATCCTAAGCTTAGCCACTTTGAAGCTACCAAGCGAATCCTTCGCTATCTCAAAGGCACCGTCAATATGGGGCTATGGTATCCTGCAGAAGATAATCTGGAGCTCACAGGATATTCCAATGCTGACTATGGAGGATGCCGAATTGATAGAAAATCAACTTCGGGCACGCGTCTGTTCTTGGGAAGCAAGCTTGTCTCGTGGTTCTCGAAGAAGAAGACAAGCGTAGCAACTTCAACGACTGAAGCCGAGTATATGGCCGCCGGAAGCTGTTGTTCTCAAATCTTATGGCTTCGTCAACAGTTGAAGGATTATCGAGTTGAAGCGAATGAAGTTCCAATCTTTTGCGACAATAACAGTGCTATTTGTATTTCGCAGAATCCAGTGCTTCACACCAGGTGCAAGCATGTGGAGATTCGACATCACTTTATTCGTGATCATGTCGAGAAGAAGGATATTGATCGCACTATTTTCTACCACACAAAATAGGTGTAATATAAAGAAGCACGAGTATCGTATCCACAGGGATTGACAAGTCAAAAACGCACACAATACCTCTACTAAAGAACTAATGTGATGTTTAGGCTTTTAAGAATTAAGGATTGTGGTATTTATAGACTAGGCAAATAATAAAGACTCAATAAATCAAATAAGAAAATAAATAAACAAGGAAATAACTAGTCAAATAAAATAACTTAGCAAGCAAGCAATTAAATAAATAAGGTAAGTAAACAATTAAGGAAAAGTGTTAATTCTAGGGAAGCCTACCTAATCAAATCTATGAAAGCAATTAATGCATACAATTAACCAATTTAATCCAATCTAAATGTGATACATGAAAAATAACCTACACCCCGATAACAGCAATGCAAGTCGTCACCTAATATGATACTAATATCCTTTCGGACGCATAAATATCAAACTAAGTGCAAAAGAGAACAAGTATCAATGATATAATTAACTAGGTTCAATTATGACACCCAAATCAATTATATGCAAACATATGATAATTCAAACTCAATTAAGACAAATCAAATTATCATACCATGTATTCATGAGATCTATTATGCAATATACTATCAAGGCATATCAACATAACTATGCATACACAATTAGTGATCAATTAATCATGCATGAGAATAAGCACCATGAAAACATGCATCTAGATTGGAAGGCTAATTGTAAACAAAAACACTTACATAAATTCAATTAGGCATTCAATCCCTTAAATCAACTAAAGAAATTTAGCTAGACATAATTAAAGCAAACATAAACACAAAAGATTGAAAGAACATAATTAAAGAGTAAGAGTAAGAAAAACTTGAGCACAAACGAAGAACGTTGAATCTTAAATCTTGCATAAACTTGAAAAGCTCCAATGTTGAATACAAAACAAAACTCTAAAGGGAAATATAAAGTACTAGAAAAATATGAAGGATGATAAGGTGTTCTAGTTTACAATGCTAGACTAGGAGTATATATATAGGAGAAATTTACATAAGGAAACCTAAACCAAAAAGGAGTCTAATTAATTAAGGAGAAAAATCTCGGCTGGAACCCCCTCTCGACAGACCTCTCGATCGATAGCTGCGGCAGAAGGTACCTCTCGACATACCTCTCGATCGAGAGAGGTATCGAGAGGCCTTCTCTCTAATTCAAATCTTGAACTTCGATCTTCGATCTTCACGCCTTGTCTCGTCTCGGGGTTTTATCATCGAAATGTACCTAAAAACATAAGAAAACACCCACAAGCATAATATTGTCCAATATAATGAAAACCATATAAACTATAGACAATACTACACAATCAAGACTCAAAATCGACTCTTTTTGGTTATAAAAACAAGGTAAATTTCACCTATATCAAATCCCCCAACCTTAAACATTGTTCGTCCCGAACGATACCAAAACATAAACAATAGACTCTAGCATTGTGAACTATATAGGCCTCAAAACTTTTTCAAAAACAATCTCTCATGATCATGATCAAAACTATGCACACATCCTTAACATCAATAACACAATCTATCCAACAAATTCAAATAATATCAATCCATCAAAGAACACTCTCCAACATGTGAGATATTTATATGTGTATAAGTGAACACTCAACTCTCTCAAAGAAAAGATGTATGAAATAATGCACATCATATAGGTTCACTCATCATCAATGTAATGCAACATGTTTACCATAGGCTTGCCCCTAATCTCAACCTCTCCACCTAATGTAATATCCACAAACTAAGATCAAAAAGGTCTTTATATAAGCTTGTAATGTAGGGACATTGGTTAAGGTAGGGAATGTATAGGCTAAGTGACTCAAATAAATTCAAACCATCAACCTTTTTTCAACGCCAACCAAAAGTATGGTTTTTCAACTCCATCTTCTACCATCCAACACCAACTACAAAACATCAATATCATAGATGCACATAATACGATTCAAGCTAACTATCCCCTTATGCTTTTATTCTCATTCTCTTCTTTCTCTCTCTCTCTTTTTTTTTTTTTTTTTTTCCTTTTCTTCTTAGAGCTCATCTAATGAATGTTCTTTCTAATGTTGAACAAAGGCTCTATATTTTCTTTTCTTTTCACAACTATTTTTTTCTAAGCTTATAGGGATAGCTAATTATACTTAAACAAGCATCTAAATTCTTTTCTTTTTCTTCTCCATACCACAACAAATACTCTTTTCAACACCTCCCACATCACCACTAAATCCACTAAAGATACCCTTATCCATCCAAACCTCATATCATCCAAGCTTAAGAAAGAAAGGCTCATAAGAAAGGCTCAAAGGGGGTAAACAAAGATTATGATCAAGGTTAGTGTATGGGAATCATGTGGCTAAAGAAAGATGGCCTAAGATCATCTCCTAGTTCATAAATATACTAAGGTCTTGATGGAGAAATAGGGCAAGTTCTAGAAACAACGAAGCATACATGATGACTCAATCAAGGAAATAGGCATAAACATGCACAAATAGCTCAAATCTCACGGGCTCAAACTAACTAGTTCCCGACATCATAACATGCTTCAAATTCATCAAATAAAATGCGTCGCTTCGCCAAGGATCTATGCATAATAAAGATCATGAAATTTTCTCCAAAAATCAATCAAAAATTTTCTATCATTGGCCAAATTCACAATACTATCACCATATGCTTATTCGACTCAATTTAACCTAAGACTCAAAACAATTCAAAGACTCAACATAAAAGACTCAAACATACCCCAAAATAAACCAACAACTAAAGCAATAAAAATACTCAAAAAGATTGTTAACTTTAGTTACTCTTCCCCCTCCCCCAAACTTATTTCGAAATCAAAGATTAAGGAATAATTTTGCAAAAAGAAGAAGGAACTAAGTTAACAAACTTACCTCATTGAAATGGCGGTGGGAAGGGAGGGTTGTCGGGGTTATTGGGGTCGAAGCGTTGATGGCTAGCCGGGTAGGGAGGATAGAAGTAGTGCATCTCATGCACCATCCTATTGTAGTTCTCCAAATAAACTCTCTCATCCTCACGCCTCTTCGCCTCATCCTCTCTTCTTTTCGCTTCGTTCTCAAAGTAAGTGTTGAGAGTATCGAAACGACCTCCAATGTATGTACAAAGGTCCCCCACCTCGGTTCTCAAAGTTTGCACCTCTTCCCGAACTCCTTGCACTTGAGCCTCAACGAACTCTCTACCATCCCAATGGTAGTTGTCCATCGCCTCCATTGATTCCGTGTGCCAATCTTGCATTGTAGCAAAGTCCGGAGCTCTCATGTAGAAACCGGGCTGTGGAACACCTTCATACCCTTGTGCATAAGCATCCTCCTCTTGATCATATCCTTGCTCATATTGCTCGGCCTCTTCTTCATCGTCTTCCTCCTCATCATCATCGCCTCCCTCTTCGGGCCTTGCACCTCCTTCGGGCCACATGAGTTCCTTGTGTTGGGGAGAGTTCATCCTCCCGTTCCCTCTACGTAGCTTCTCATTCCCAATCACCTCGGTCAAATAGTTGTTCGGCAGCGGAAAGAGATGAACACCACTTCTCCCATGTAGCTTCAAGAACCACCCGGACGTGTCGAATGAGATCATCCTCGCAAGCTCCAACGTGCGTCTATCCACAAAGATGGACCTAGACACCGGCTGCTCCCGAATCGGAATGTTGAAGTGTTGAGCAAGTGGAGTGACGAATGCTCCTATCCCAATCTTTTGTCCTCCGAACAAGTAAGCTTGATTCTCCATGTGATCTACGAGGTAAAACACTGCATTCTGAGAGTGGCCTCGATAGGAAGTCCAAATGAGATGAGCATCGGTGGCAAGGAAGGTGCCGGAGTCGTGACGAGAATGGATGGTAGACGAAATCAACTATGGAAGTAGCGAATCGTGGGATTCCGAATAGAAGTGCCTTTGCATACGCCGGGTTGTAAGATGCTCTTCTTTCCTCTTCAAAGTCCACGAATTGGCCCCACAAATCTTGAAGATTCGGATGGTTGTTGCCAATGTACTCGCCATTCGGGTTTCCTCCGATAATACCATTGAGTTGGTCCAGGTCAAGCTCCCTTGGTTGGCCACCAAGTTGGAAACGAATGCGATCGGGCACTGATTTACTCGCACTACCTCCAATGTCGAGAGAAACTCCACCGTTGGAATGTGATAGGTCAAGTGATTGCCTTGGAAGATGTTGGTGAAGCCTCCTCTTTGCATCATTTGGGTGATCTCGTCGGCTATCCCCATCGCCACCATTGTCTCTTGATGGAGGAAACGACAATGCTTGTGCTTGAGTTGCACAAGATGGGACCATCTCCTCTTGGACTCCGCTGTGGTGAGCTTAAGCTTGAACGCCTTGGGCTCCAAATATGAGGGCATTGACCTTGTCGGCGGCATTCGGTTCTCCGGAATGGTCTTGTCGTTTTCCCACGTCTCCTTGCCCTTGCTTGAAGAAGTGACCTTTTCCTTCCCCTTACCGTTGCTTGAAGAGGTCGAAGCAACCTTCTTTCCCTTATCCCTTGCCATCTTGGTACCTAAAAATTTCACAAATTAATACAAGAGATGCAAGAATATAGCAATATGTATCATCTTCCCCCAAACTTCAACCAAATTCAATTCTCCCCCATAATCAAATCAATTTTTCATCACAAATCCACACATTCAATATGTTACTCTTCAAAAACATGAACTTCATCACACAATTTCGATCTCATGCATATAGATACCAACGAATCTTCATCAATTCATAGACAAATTCAAGGACTCATTCGAATATCAATACACAATCATATTTGCATTCATCAATGAATTCAATTCATACAAATAATTCAATGAAATTCATAAATTCAATCTATCATGCTCAATCTAATACCCAATCTATCAATCCAAAAATCTAACCATCAAAATTGAATTTCAATCGGTCAAAACATGCGAATTCATATAGTGACTCAAGAATTGATAAGAGAAGGGCAAGAAATCGAGTACCTTTTGACGAATCGAAGAGAGAAATTGAGAGTTCTTGTGTGTTTTTGAGAGAATTTGTGAGTTGTGTGTGAATGGTATGTGAATTGTGTGTATATGGTATATTTAAAGGGGAAATAGAACCTGGTCAAACTCGTGTTTTGCGCCGTCAACACCCCTCTCGATACACCTCTCGATCGAGAGAGGTGTCGAGAGGTAGCTACTGGATTCGAAAATTTGACATCTCGACAGGCCTCTTGATCGAGAGAGGTGTCGAGAGGTGCTGCTTTTCACGTATTGTTCTCCCCTCTCGATCGAAAACACGGGGGTCTCGATCGAGAAGCTTCTCGTGACAAAAACCTGGGCACATATTTCAGAATATCTCGATACCCCTCTCGATCGAGAGGGGTGTCGAGAGACCCCTACTGGATAACAATTTTTTCACCTCTCGACAGGCCTCTCGATCGAGAGAGGTGTCGAGAGGTCCTGCCCGAAAATCTTTTTCTACACAAAACTTTAGCATTTGTTAGTATATTAAGGGGTTCGACTCGAATATATGAAAAATTTACCTACGACTCTAAAATAAAACGATACAAAAATAATAAAAACGGGATACGAATATTGGGTTACCTCCCAACAAGTGCTACGTTTAACGTCTTTAGCCCGACGATATCTCCTTTCTAACTCGGGTCATCTAGGTAAGTGGCCGCTTTCTTGGGAAAGAGAGGCAACGGCTTGAAGTAGTGCTTGAGTCGATGTCCATTCACCACGAACTTTTCACCGTCGTTCTTCAACACTTCGAATGCACCATTCTTCAAGTCCTTGTAGCTAACGTACGGCCCCGACCACTTGCTTTGCAATTTTCCTGGAAATAAACGAAGTCGAGAATTAAATACGAGAACATCATCACCAATTTCAAACTTACGCTTTTTGATGCTCAAGTCGTGAAATCTTGTAGCTCGTTCTTTGTAGATCCTCGAATTCTCGAACGCCTCGTTTCTCCATTCATCAAGCTCCAACAAGTCATCACACCTTTGACCCATGGCTTCCTTGAACTCGAAATTGATTCTTCTAGTCGCCCAATAAGCTTTGTGCTCCAATTCCATTGGTAAATGGCACGATTTGCCAAATAGCAATTGATATGGCGACCTTCCAATTGGTATCTTGAAAGCCGTCCTATAGGCCCAAAGTGCGTCGTCCAAGTACTTTGCCCACTTCTTTTTGTTGGTGACGGTCTTCTCCAAGATTTGCTTGATCTCCCGATTAGCTAACTCGGCTTGACCGTTTGCTTGTGGGTGGTAGGGCGATGTAACCTTGTGCTTGACTCCATATTTTGCAAGAAGCGATCCTAACCAACGATTGTTGAAGTGGCTCCCCCCATCGCTAAGCAAAGCTCTCGGAGTTCCATACCGAGTCAAAATATTTCGCTGGAGGAATTTGATCACCACTTTCGAATCGTTGGTTGTAGTAGGAATGGCCTCGACCCATCTAGACACATACTCCACCGCAAGTAAGATGTACGAGAACCCTTGAGACTTGGGAAAAGGACCCATGAAGTCAATCCCCCAAACATCAAAGAGTTCCACCTCCATGATACTTCGTTGCGGCATCTCGTCCCTCTTCGTGATGTTTCCCATCCTTTGGCATCGATCACATGACTTGATGAACTCGTGGCAATCCTTGTAGATCGAAGGCCAATAGAAACCACTATGAAATATCTTGAGGGCGGTGCGATTCGCTGCAAAGTGTCCCCCATTCGGAGCGCTATGGCAATCTTCGTTGATCTTTTTCCACTCCGATTGTCGAACACATCGCCTTATAACTCCATCAGCACACCTCCGGTACAAGTAAGGATCATCCCAATAGTAGAACTTGCAATCATGGATGAACTTCTTCTTTTGATGAGACGATAGATCCTTGGGCACATGATGAATCACCAAGTAGTTGACGATGTCGGCGAACCAAGGATTCAAATCGTCCACCTCAAAAATCTGCTCATCGGGGAAGCTTTCCTTGATAGCAATCTTCGAGTCCTCTCCGTCCACGGGCTGCTCAAGTCTGGAGAGATGGTCGGCCACCATATTCTCGCATCCTTTCCTATCCTTGATCTCCATGTCGAACTCTTGAAGAAGCAAAATCCAGCGAACTAACCTTGGCTTCGAGTCCTTCTTGTTGAATAAGTAGCGAATGGCGGCATGGTCGGTGTGCACAATCGTGTGAGATCCCACCAAATAGGGTCTAAACTTGTCGAAAGCATAGACCACAGCAAGTAACTCCTTCTCGGTGGTGGTGTAGTTCCTTTGAGCCGAGTCCAATGTCTTGCTAGTATAGTAGATCACTCGGAAAAGCTTCTCCCTTTTCTGCCCCAAAACTGCTCCTGCCGCCCAATCGCTTGCATCGCACATGAGCTCAAACGGGGCACTCCAATCCGGTGACACCAAGACGGGAGTAGAGATGAGCGCCTTCTTCAATGTCTCGAAAGCTTCCAAGCAATCTCCATCAAAAACGAACTTGACATCCTTCTCGAGCAATCCACACAACGACTTCGTGATCTTCGAAAAATCCTTTATGAACCTCCTATAGAAGCCGGCATGTCCTAAGAAACTCCTCACCGATTTGACGTTGGTTGGTGGTGGCAACTTCTCGATGTCTACGACTTTGGCTCTATCCACCTCCAATCCTTGCGAAGACACCTTGTGACCAAGGACAACTCCTTGTACCATGAAGTGACACTTCTCCCAATTGAGAACGAGGTTCGTCTCTTCACACCTTTGAAGCACCGTAGCAAGATTCTCCAAACATTGGTCAAAAGAAGCACCAAAAACTGAAAAGTCGTCCATGAATACCTCCATAATATTCTCGATCAATCCATGGAAGATGGCCATCATGCACCTTTGGAAAGTGGCCGGTGCATTGTATAACCCGAACGGCATCCTCCGGTAAGCAAAGACTCCATAGGGGCATGTGAATGCCATCTTGTGTTGGTCCTCCGGAGCTATGGCGATTTGGTTGTAGCCGGAGTATCCATCGAGGAAACAATAGTACTCATGGCCAGCCAATCGATCGAGCATTTGATCTACGAACGGGAGGGGGAAGTGATCCTTCCTAGTTGCTGCATTGAGAAGCCTATAATCGATACAAACTCGCCATCCCGTGACAAGCCTTGTTGCAATTAGCTCCCCATTCTCATCGTTGATGACCGGCATGCCTCCTTTCTTTGACACCACTTGAGTAGGGCTCACCCACTCACTATCCGAAATAGCTTAGATCATGCCGGCATCGAGCAACTTCAACACCTCCTTCCTCGCCACTTCTTGCATCGCTGGATTCAAGCGCCTTTGAGGTTGCACCCTTGGGCGATGGCCTTCCTCGAGCAATATCCTATGCATGCAAATCGAAGGACTAATACCTTTGATGTCGGCAATCTTCCATCCAATTGCAGATTAGTGCTCCCTTAGAACCCTCAATAGCTTGTCCGTGTTTGCCTCCGTGAGTTGGGAAGATACAATCACCGGATACGTGTCTCCTTCTCCTAAGAATTGATACTTGAGGTGCTCGGGTAATGGCTTCAATTCCACCCTCGGGGCTACATCTTTCTTCTCTTCTTCCTCGAGAACTCCATCATCCACCTTCTTGTTGATGTCGAGGTAGGGAACTTCCTCGTGTCGAAGTTGTGGTGGGTTCGCCTCCATTTGATGTAGATAGTCGAGAATCTCATCACAAGCTTCATCTAACTCCTTGTATGCATATAACGAACTTGAGATGCAATGGTTGAGTGCCTTTTCCGAAGTCGGTGGTATCAACGTCTCAATGGAGAAGATATCCTCACGATGATCGTCGGGTCTCTTCATGGCTTCATAGATAGAAATCTTCAGCTCCTCGCCATTGACTCGAAAGGTGAGGTCTCCTTCTTGAACATCGATCAATGCTCTCCCCGTGGCTAAGAATGGTCATCCTAAGATCAACGGCTGATTAGCATCCTCGGGCATATCCAAGACTACGAAGTCCGCCGGGAAGACAAGGTTGTGCACTTGAACGAGAACGTCCTCCACTATCCCTCGTGGATAAGAAACTGATCAGTCCGCCATAAGTAGAGAGATGGTGGTTGGCCTCATCCTCCCGATCTTGAGCCGGTTGAATATAGAGAGGGGCATCAAATTGATGCTAGCACCAAGGTCGCATAGAACGTTTTGAAAGACTTGATCTCCAATCTTGCATGCTAATGTGAACCTCCCGGGAGCCTTTCGCTTCATTGGTAACTTCTTTTGGATTACCGCGCTGCACTCCTCCGTGAGGTTGATCGTCTCGAACTTTGCCCACTTCCTCTTTCCCGATACCGCGTCTTTGATGAACTTCATATGGTTGGGCATGTCTCGAAGAGCATCAAGAAGTGGTATGTTGATGTTGACCTTTTGTAGTATCTCCAAGAAGCGTTGATACTTCTCATCTTGCTTCGTCTTGGTTAATCTTTGCGGGAAAGGGGCCTTCAGGGTGTAAGTTGATAATTGGGGTGGCTGCTTGGCCTCTCGATCCCCCTCTCGATCGAGAGAGGTGTCGAGAGGTACCTTCTGACTTTGAGTTTTGACCTCTGGATCCCCCTCTCGATCGAGAGAGGTGTCGAGAGGGTCACATTGGATCTCCTCGTCATAAACCTCTCGATCCTCCTCTCGATCGATAGAGGTATCGAGAGGTGGATTCTGACTTCCAGTAGGTGCCTCTCGATCCACCTCTCGATCGAGAGAGGAGTCGAGAGGCCCTCGCCTCGGCACTTGGATCCTCGTTTCCTCGCGCTCCGCATTCTTGAAGCTCTCGTCTCCTTTCTTCTCAGCTTCCAAGGATGGATTTGTGTACTTTGTGCCACTCCGAAGCTCAATAGCATGAACATGATGGTTGTTTTTCGGGTTTTGCTCGGTGTTGCTTGGGAATTGGCCGGGCTTATGGACTCCTCCTTGAGCGTTGGCTATTTGACTCATTTGCGTCTCCAACATTTGCATTTGCTTGGTCAACGCATTGATGCCACTTGCCAAGTTGTTGGTTGAGGTGCTTTGAGTAAGCTCCAATGTCCTCAACTTTGCATCTTGTTGTGTCATCCTCATCTCCGACTGAGCCATATATTGACGAATCAAATCGTCGGTAGACATCTCCTTCTTTGGCTCTTGGATGACTCCGTTCTCAACATGGAAGCCGGGAGGTGGTTGCAAGGCATTGTTCGGATTGGCGTAAGAGAAGTTCGGATGATTTCGGTTGTTGGGAACGTAAGGCTTTTTGTATCCTCCTTGGTAGTTTGAACCTCCTTGTCCTCCTTGCCACTTGTTTCCCCTGTTTGGTTGCCACTTGCCCCCTTGTTGCACAAAATTGGCATCTTCCTCTTTGGTTGGGTTTGCTTGATCGTCCGTGACCGCATCGCACCGAAGTACTCCTTTCTTGATAGAATCCAACTCACTTGCTGTTTTTGTATACTTCTCCATCAAGTACTCGTAAGCATCGATCCCAATGTTGGCAACTCTCCTTCTTCCAAGACGTCGATCGGTGGCCTCTTCATAACTCGAATTCACGGTCAGCTCAATGATCTCCATAGCCACGTCATACTCATTGTTCAAGAATCCTCATTTTGAAGCGTAATCGAGCTCCTTCCTACATAGCTTGTTCAAACCATGATAGAAGCACGTGATTTGATCCTCCTTGCTAATTCCATGGTTCGGGCATGCTCTCAATAGCTTCTTAAATCTCCCCCACGCCTCGTAGAAGTGCTCACCCTCATATTGTTGAATTTGGTTGATCTCGTTGATACGCTTTTGAGCCCTCGAAGGTGGGAAGAATTTGTTGAGAAACTTCGTGCACATCTCAGCCCAAGTAGTGACCTCCTTCTTGTCCAATCCATCTAACCACTATCTTGCATCATCCTTGAGAGACCACACGAAGAGGCTAAGCTTGAGGTAATCCGAAGACACTCCATTGGCCTTGTATGTAGCTCATATATCCAGAAATTGCTTCAAGTGAGCGTTGGGATCCTCCGCCGGTGATCCTCCATATTGATTGTTTTGCACCATGTTGATGAGGGACGTCTTGAACTCATAGTTGTTAGCTTCCGGTGTCCCCCATCCTCCTTGCTGAAATTGGTCCACGACCGGTTTGAACCGATCGTTCAAAGTCCTCCTCACTTGATCCGCCATTGAATCGAAATTCCTTGGTGAATCGGGTGGTGAAGAGTGTGGTGTATCGAACTTGCACGCCTCCTTCTCTCGCCTCAAAGTCCTTAGAGAGCGCTCTAACTCCAAGTCTATCGGAATATGATTTATCCCTTTAGACTATGTGGTCATGCACTACCTAAAATCAAAGAGAAGAAAAGAAAAACGTTAGATCAATAAACCGAAAACAGAAAAATAAAGCGCCTAAATCACCTATTAATTCTATTTCAAAATATGTATGTGTAATCTAATCAATCCCCGGCAACGGCGCCAAAATTTGATCGCACTATTTTCTACCACACAGAATAGGTGTAATATAAAGAAGCACGAGTATCGTATCCACAGGGATTGACAAGTCGAAAACGCACACAATACCTCTACTAAAGAACTAATGTGATGTTTAGGCTTTTAAGAATTAAGGATTGTGGTATTTATAGACTAGGCAAATAATAAAGACTCAATAAATCAAATAAGGAAATAAATAAACAAGGAAATAACTAGTCAAATAAAATAACTTAGCAAGCAAGCAATTAAATAAATAAGGTAAGTAAACAATTAAGGAAAAGTGTTGATTCTAGGGAAGCCTACCTAATCAAATCTATGAAAGCAATTAATGCATACAATTAACCAATTTAATCCAATCTAAATGTGATACATGAAAAATAACCTACACCCCGATAAAAGCAATGCAAGTCGTCACCTAATACGATACTAATATCCTTTCGGACGCATAAATATCAAACTAAGTGCAAAAGAGAACAAGTATCAATGATATAATTAACTGGGTTTAATTATGACACCCAAATCAATTATATGCAAACATATGATAATTCAAACTCAATTAAGACAAATCAAATTATCATACCATGTATTCATGAGATCTATTACGCAATATCCTATCAAGGCATGCATATCAACATAACTATGCATACACAATTAGTGATCAATTAATCATGCATGAGAATAAGCACCATGAAAACATGCATCTAGATTGGAAGGCTAATTGTAAACAAAAACACTTACATAAATTCAATTAGGCATTCAATCCCTAAAATCAACTAAAGAAATTTAGCTAGACATAATTAAAGCAAACATAAACACAAAAGATTGAAAGAACATAATTAAAGAGTAAGAGTAAGAAAAACTTGAACACAAACGAAGAACGTTGAATCTTAAATCTTGTATAAACTTGAAAAGCTCCAATGTTGAATACAAAATAAAACTCTAAAGGGAAATATAAAGTACTAGAAAAATATGAAGGATGATAAGGTGTTCTAGTTTACAATGCTAGACTAGGAGTATATATATAGGAGAAATTTACATAAGGAAACCTAAACCAAAAAGGAGTCTAATTAATTAAGGAGAAAAATCTCGGCTGGAACCCCCTCTCGACAGACCTCTCGATCGATAGCTGCGGCAGAAGGTACCTCTCGACATACCTCTCGATCGAGAGAGGTATCGAGAGGCCTTCTCTCTAATTCAAATCTTGAACTTCGATCTTCGATCTTCACGCCTTGTCTCGTCTCGGGGTTTTATCATCGAAATGTACCTAAAAACATAAGAAAACACCCACAAGCATAATATTGTCCAATATAATGAAAACCATATAAACTATAGACAATACTACACAATCAAGACTCAAAATCGACTCTTTTTGGTTATAAAAACAAGGTAAATTTCACCTATATCAATATCAAGCTCGAGAAAATTCATACCGATCTCCAGCGAGCAGATATCCTCACCAAGCCTTTAGCTGAGTCTCGCTTCAACCAGCTATGCATAGAATTAGGGTTACTAGACCTTGGTGAAGAGTGCTAGTTCCAGGATGCACAAGGGAGCGGAAGCTTGCCGTCAAGCGTCCCTCTCCTTGGATCTTCACCAATTCAAGCGAGTCGCTTCAAATCTCACTCCCTTGAAGAAGGAGAAATGAGGTGGAGAAAGGTGGAGTGTTGGAAGACGTTCCCTACCAACTAACAGGATTGTTAAGGCTATGGTTAAGGGGGAACTATCGATTACTCTCGGAGTAATCCACTTCCAAAGCGAGCAAGGAAAGCTGCTACCTAGCCTAGGATCCCTAGCAAGTGGGTATAAACACTTGCAAGTACCTTTTCTAGTAAAGATTGTGGGGTCTTGTATCGGGCCTTCCCACGTAAAAACGGTGAAAGCTTAGGCAGGGCTGGCACCTATATAGACCTTGCGTCCTCTTCCCATCTTTCCGCCGAAGAGGAGCATGTCTTCTCATCTCCTTCGTCGTGAATAATCACTTACTTATTACTCACTCTTAACTGAGTTGAGCTGTCGGGTGCTTATTCATTCATCCCCTACCCTGAAAAATGCATCGCTTCAATTTTCCCTCTTTTGGGTCAAACGAGTCAGATGCTTATTCATTCTGTAGATCTTTAAGTAGAGATCTTGAAGGGTTCCCTTTTCTTCTAAAGGTTGCATGACTGGTGACATGTCTTTGCATAAAAAACGTGAATGGCTTGTCAGAGCTTCACATTGTCATCCTGTCCTATTCCGACTTGAGATAAGGACTTGTACTCATCTCCCATTCATCGTGAATTGCACTCAAGCGAGTATCCCTTCGGGTTGAAGAAAGCATAAGTGTATTATTTATTCTCTCCCCCATTCGCTTCGATGGAGGACTCTCTAATTCGTAGTGGAAGATGGAAGAGATGAATGCCAAGAAGATCAAGCTTAAAAAGGGTCTACATATGTGGTATCAATCTCCTACAAAGTGAGATTGACTGGTAAGTGTTTCAATTCAAGTACACTATGAAGCGTGCTAGAAACCTTCACTTGCTATGTGGAAAATATAAATGAATCTGACACAAATACAAAGAGGTAAACACTCTTGTTTATCCTCGAAGTATGTTAGTCATAAACATTTTAAATTAAGTCAAAGAATTTTCAATTTCTTAAAACCAGTCGCTTCAGATGGTCGAGCGAGTGCTTCGTCACTCAAGTGAGCCATCGCAAGTGAGTGTGGAACAGTCACGCCAAGCGAGTACTTCGCAAGCGAGTAAAAGTCAAGCGGCCACACTCAAAGCGAGCAAGTACGAAGCGAGTCGTATGAGCTGTATACACTCGAGTGAAAATTTTACTTTTACTTTGCATTAAATGCAGATGAGGTACAGGACCGAGAATCCAGGCGCGTGGTGCATACTTCAAATTTGAAGTGCCAAATTCGCGTGAGATCGAACCGTCGAATCGCAACAGTCCTCAAATCTCAACCGTTGGATTGTCGCCGTTCGAGCAAGCGAATCACGGGAGGCCACGGGGAGTGCAAACTCATTTAGGCGGCTCACTTTTTACTGTGATGACGCCGGACACGTCAGTCACGTCGCCGATAGCCACCGCCTACATAGAACTTTCGAGAAAATTACCGCACCCCTCTCGCCATGTCAGCCAAACCCTAAAATTATATAAGGGCATCGATGCAGAACAGCAGAAACTTTATCACCCCCCAAAAATTGCCATTCTTGTGAAATCTTCTGCAACCTCTGCAATTTCACGAGTCTCATACCCTTATATTTCTTCACTTAAATCTCTCTCAAAATCTCAATCATGGTGAAGAAAACTGCAACCCAGACGATGGAACAATTTTTGGCCATAATTTTAGACAACATCAACGTCGAGCCCCATCTCGACGAATGGATTGTGGAGCCTAACGGCTTTTTCCGCAGGGCCGTGACCACGGCCAGGCTGTGGAACTTCGTCACAGCAAAGCCATCGGCAATTCTGGCCCCTCAAGTAGCCGAATTTCTGCTAAATTTGAAAGAAGGACAAACGGCATCGACCATCACAGATCCAGATGATGGTGAATTAGTAGAGGTGGATTTAGCCAACGTCGCCGGAACTTTTAACTTACCGAGAGAAGGTGTGGATGCTCTTTCAAGGCTGGAACTGTCCGTGGAGGTGGAATTTCCCAGGTTCTCCGCCCACCGGAACGCAGACTGGAAGGTGAAAGGCAGTAACATGAGGACAGATCTAGAGAAGCCTTACAACTTGATCTGCGAGTTGTACACCAAATCCGTGGTGTGCAACATTGGAACTCTTGGACAACTTTCCGATTCCGAGATTTTCGCCTTAAGCGCTATTGTTGACAGCCTGACCTGGACAAAATTTAATTGGCACGTCTGGTTCATCAACCGAATTCATGAAACCGCCAAGGACTTTGAGTATGAGGAGGGAAGCACCGATGAGATAGTCCGAAAAGGAAAGCTTCGACTCTTCGCGAAGCTGTCCTATGCTTTGGAGCAAATGTTCCCGAACAGGAACTGGACGGAGACAAAAGAGTACAAGAAGACAAGTGTCTTCCACGACATGTACAAAACCAACAAAAGAGTCGTCGATAGAGGGATTCTGTAGGTGGAGGTGCGCCCTGCAGTTCCTATTGCCGAAAGGCAAGTAAAGAAATCGAAGCGAGCCGCTTCACCCGCGAAGCGAGCGGCTCCCAAGCGAGCCAAAAAAGTGAAGCGAGTCGCTTCACTTGTGGAAGCAAGCGAGGAGGAGGAGCAGCCGCTTGTAGAAGATGTGGAAGTTAATCAACCCGAAGCCTCTCCAGCCAAAATACAAAGCCAACCCCAAAACTCCCCAGCCCATACACAAATCCAACCCACATCTACTCAACCCCAAGCCACCCAAGTGCCCCAACCGAAAGCTTCAACAACCGCCCAACCTCAAACTCAGCCCCAAGCTTCCGAACACTCTCTCCATGAGGAAGAGTCTGCTTCCTCAATCCCCATCCCAAATATTCCATTCATTCACACCGATCTAGATGCTGCGTTCACTCTTTTTGAGCCTACCCAACAACAAGCTCCTACCCAAACTATACAAGCTTCAACACCCTACTCCCCCACCGAAACTGCCGAAACCACCGATACACAAGCCACCTTCCAACCACCCACTAAACCACCACCCCCATCATCAGCCGAAAGAGCCCAACGCCGCTGCAAGGCAGACCGGGACCTGGCCGCCGAGGAGTTGGAGAGGTGGTACCCGGGTCTGCAAATGAGTGAGGCATTTTGAAACAAAGCCACCGACTTCCTTACCTACATCACCTATAGAGGAACCGAATACTACAAAGTATTCGCTCTTCGCCAAGCCTTCTCGGAGAATACACTGGCAGTGAAGAAGGCGGAGATGCTTCAGTTTGTGGGAATTGACGGCTTCAACAAGCTCATCAATGAAGCCAAATACTGGGAGCTGCTCGACAATGCAGTGAACCGAGCGTATCCACACGCAGAGCTCCCAGCCCACAAACTGTCTGCCCAAGAGCAGAAATTGGTGGAGGAACATGATGTGGAGATATTGGTGAAGGAGGAGGAGATTGCCAATCTCCAGGACGTGATAACGAGGAGAACGGAGGAGGTAGAGAAGAAGGAGTCGGAGGTCGAGAATCTACGCAAAGATTTCGACAAGAAAAGGACCGAGCTAGAGGGAAAGCTCGAGGCGGAGGTGAAGCGAGTGGAAGAAGTCAAACAGTCGCTTAAAGCCGAGAGGAGCAGATTGAAAGAGTTCAACTCCAAGCTGGTCGCTTTGGAGGGCGAACTAAAAACTGAAAGGGAGGAGAAAAGATCAATGAGGGAGAAGTACAAAGAGAATATCAACAAGGCCTCTGCCAATATTGAGAAGATGGATAAACAAATCTCCAATTACGAAGGAGAAATTGTCAAATTGGGAAGCGAGGCCAACCGTACAACTCTAAAAATCCATAATCTCAAGACGGAGATCAAGGTTCTGAAGAGCAAACTTGACGAAGCCAACAGTGAGTTGGAAAGTCGGAGGAGAGTTGCTCGTGATGATGACCTGAAGCAAGCCGAGTTAGGCGTCAAACTCGATGAAGTGAATAAGGAGAAAGAGAATTTTTTCATGAAGGTTGTTGTTGTGTCCCTGATAAACATAAAACTCAATATCAGAGAAGGGACACTCGTTGCACAACGGGCCGAGCTTGAAGCAACCCAAACTCGCTTTGATCTGCTCGTGAAGGAAGAGCGAAGGAGGATCTGGGCAGATATTGAAGCAGAGCTCGACACTCGCTTCAAAGCGGTCGAGCTGCTTGAAAAGATGATGGCCGCCGTTGTGCAACGGGAAGCATCCGTCAAAGAAAGAGAGGAGCAGTGCAAATACCTGCTCGAAGAAATTTCCGAGAGAACGGCGGAAATCGTGCTTACCCAAGAGCACACTTTTGCCAAGCGAGCGGAGGGGATGCTTAACTCCGTCTACAACGAATTCTCTACTCTCCGCCAGGCCATGACCGGTAAAACTCTGATCACCATTCCCTCTGGCAGTCTTGATGATGCCAAAAGGGGGAAAGTAAAGATGTAGGGGGAAGTGAAGTAAAGGAGGGAGGAAAGGAGGTAGTTGCAGTGGAGGGATCTGCACAGAAGGGAGAAAGGAAGGAGGATGATGAAGCGCGGGCGGAGGAAGCGCGCAGGAAGGGAAGGACATTGTGGTCTACCAAGAGAAGCGAAAACCTCAATCCGGGAAGCTGCTAGCTTCTTCTCTTGCAGCCCATGCTGCTTCAGCCGCTCAAATCCAACAGCAGATTGCCGATAATGTGGCCATTGCCCTGGCTCTGCAGATAGAGCAAAATTTTGGTCTAGGCGAGAAGAGAGTTGCTGAGATTCCTCTAGTCAAGCCACTTCAAGCAGTATCATCGCAAGCGGGCCCTTCAAGTTCAAATGTTCAAGCGCCCGCTTCCACTCTTGCTCTCGTTACTCCTACTGTAGCTGCTACCCCTGCTAGCAAGAAGATTACTCCACCGCCCACAGAAAAGAAAAAGATGGCACCCCCACCACCACCTCAACACCTAAAACTCAACCCAAGCGAGCAGCAGAAAACAAAACTGAATCCCGCGGCCAAGCGCCAGAAGATTTAACAAACTTTGACTACAAAAGCTTCGCGCTTGACGATGAAGAGAAAGGAGGAAGAGGAGAGGAGAAGAAGGACAGAGAAGGAGGAGAAGCTTCAGGCTGCTAGAATTCGTAAAGTTGAAGGAAGAGCAGCGAAGCACTGGGAAGAAGTTAGGCTAATCCAGTCAACACTTGTTCGAAGCGCCTACATTCCATTCACCCCGAAAGAGTCCAACGCGTGCACAACTCAAGCACATATCGATGCGTGCCGCGTCACTGTTAAAGAAATGATCGACTCAGGTCGCTACACCAAGGATGAGTTCGATATCATCCGCAAGACCATCAACAAAAGACTCCCGCAGTTTTATTCTGAGATGAGCGAGAACTTCAACAAAAAGATGAAAGAATTGACGGGGAGGATGGCAGAAGAGATTGAAGCAAGGAGGGCAGAACATCCAGACGCTTGCGAAATAGAGAACTTCATTTCTGAAGACTTGAAGGGCGAATGGATGCATTGCAAGGAAAAATTCATCAAGGCCTACTACTTTTGGCAAGTAGTGCCTTTACAGGATGAATGTTCGAAGCTGGACGCTTTGAACAATTTTCTGTGCATATACAATGAGGAGTTGCGTAGAAAAATCTTCGTGCAGGCAGAGCTCGCAGAGCCCAAGAAGAAAATTATCATTGTGCCTGAGAAGAAGTAATTCCCTCTGCCTCTGATGCCGAGATCCGACGTGCCGAATCGAAGATTGATAGAAGGGGAAGTCGATGAAGCGTTGGAAATGAACAATGCACACAGGCAGAGCACCGAAAACATCAAGACAATGGAAGTGAAGGTCCTTGCTGCTTATTTCACCAAAGCACCCTCTAAGGAATCTTCAAAAGAGATATAAACTGCCATATCTTGTGAACTGCTCGTTTATCAATCTATCTTTTACTTTCTGTCAAGCTTGTCTAATTTTACAAGCTTTGTGTGTAATTATCCTTTTTGCTACAAACTCACAAAACCATAAAGAACTAAAAAAAATGATGGAAGCTGCAAAGGAAGGAGTCGCTTGAAGTTCTTAGTCTGGTTAAAAATAGTGGGTTTTGGCATCATCAAAAAGGGGGAAATTGTTGGGAATTGTTAAGGATCATATGTTAAGGGGAACTTAACGGGATGCTTTAATTGAAATAAATATGTATTTTTATTCGATCCCAAAACCCCCTATGTATCCTATTCCCAAGCGACCCTATTTTGGTGTAGATAGGTTAGAATTTTTCTAAGCCTATAATGTTAGGATGGCTTCAATTTTGCTTTAGATGCTTTGGTTTTAGACTGCAAGATTTTCAAACGATGCCACTCACTTGAGTGTGTTTTTGAAGCAGAGTGAGTCTACCGAAGCGAAGCAAAGCGTGCCGAAGAATAGCGAAGCGAAGCGAACGCTATAGTAGAATCCAAGCGAGTCTGCTAAAGCGAAGCGAAGCGAGCGCTACAGTGAAAGTCAAAGTGAGTCAACACTTTCTAAAGCACACGCTACAGTATGACTTGCAGAGACTCAACCAAAGTGGACGCTCCAAAATTCAAAAGCAAAGCGAGCCCCTACCGAACAGAAAGCGACAGCTCAATTCCCGCTCCAATTTACTCTTCGAATTCAAACTTCAGTCAAGTACAGATCGACGCATTAGATGCGTATCTCCACGTGTCGATTCAAGAATGGAGCAACGGAGTTGACCGCCAGGCCGACAAGGACGTCGCAACAGTACTAGGCGCTCCAGTTGCTGTTACAATTGGCTCTTAGCCATTTTCGGCAAAGAGACAAATTGGCGCGTCTGAAAAGCTGCTGGCCAGGGCAAGTACTGTCGAGAGGAGGAGGGACAAAGCCACCAACCATCAAATGGCTCTTGCCCATCCCTCCGCCTATAAATAGTGAAGGTCGAAGATGGAGAAGAGCAGAACACTACTTGAGCTTTCAGCGCCTACTGCAAACAAATACTCCCAGCCTTCGAGCAAACTTCTGAGTTTTTGTTTAAGTGTTCTCCGAGCTTCGGCAACATCGAAGCTCGTCTCCGCAACCTTCACACTCCAAAGATCTAAGCCCATTCCATATCCATAGCTTAGAGAAGAACTCTAGCCATCTTTGCATCTATTGTAAAGAGTTCTTCATTTAGAGTGTTCGTCAAAAACCAAAACCCTAAACCCTAGTTCTGTGTGTTAGGTTTTGAGTTAGAAGAAAGGTTGTCGTATTGTAAGATCCAAGACTCTACTTTCCTCGATAGTAGAAGTCTCGATCATAGATTCTAGATCCAAGCTAGCACAGTCCTTGATTGTGTGAAGCTCGATCGAAGTTAGGTCTGTGTGGAGAACCCGAAATCTCCCAGTTGTTGTGTCGGATCCAAGCGAGTGAAGCTCGATCCAGTCTTGGTTTTTGAGGAACCTGTAATCCTCAAGATTCTTGAGTGGAGAAAATCCGTTACTGCGTGCAACAAAGTGGACGTAGGTGTTTTATCACTGAACCACTATAAACCTCGGTGTCGTATCTCTCTAACCCTACTTTCTTTTATTTACTTGTTTTGATTATTCATATTGCACAAGCATCGTAATTAAACCTAAAATGGAGTTTTAAATACTTAGGAAAGATCAGCTCACTAAATTCCGCATTGCAAGTAAGCCTCACTCTTGATCAAGCATTCGCTTAGGTCTAGAAGTTAAGCTTCCACTGTAGATCTAGCTCTCGGCTGGGTCTCAAGTACTTGAAGCGAGTGCTATACTTGTTACTCTGAGATAAGGGCAAAATAAGTTGAAAAACTTCTACACACATATTCAACCCCCCCCCCCCCCCCCCCCCCCCCCCCCCCCCTCTACGTGTGTATACCCTATCAAACCGGGACCAACAAGTCTCTACTTCAAGACTACACAGAGAAGAAGGGTCCACAAGTAACATTTGGTGACTACTCAAGAGGAATCACTAAAGGCTATGGCGTGCTGATGATTGGGAAGCAAAGCATTGACAACGTCTCATTTGTGGGAGGACTCAAGCACAATCTACTGTCCATTTCACAATTCTCTGATAAGGGATATAATGTGGAGTTCATTTCCAAGAAATGCGTTGTGATGAACAAGCTTATCTCCCATGTTGCTTTAACTGGAGAAAGAAAAAGGAATATGTATATTGCACAATGGGAAAGCTGCAAGCAAGACACATGCTTGGTCGCTAGGAGTGCTACTGAAATAGGATGGCTCTGGCATAGACGTTTGAGTCATATCAATTTCAAGACTATCAACCGCATAGCTCGCAAGGTTCTGGTGAAAGGCATACCTAATGAGGTCTTTGTCAAAGATCACATATGCTCACCATGCCAGCGAGGAAAGCAGACAAAGAAGCACTTCGCAAGCTTAGAGGAAACATCATCCAAGCGAGTACTGGAGCTTCTGCACATGGATCTGTTTAGACAAGTCACCCCTGTGAGCGTCAATGAAGGAAGTACACTCTAGTGATAGTCGATGATTACTCCTCGCAACACTTGGCTAGTATTCCTATTCAGCAAGAAGGAGACGTTGTCCAAGCTTCCACAACTGCTCCAGTGACTCGCTGTGGAGAAGAACCAAGCAATAGCAACCATACGCTCTGACAAAGGCACAGAGTTCCTCAACTCTACAATCGAAGCATACTGCACAAAGCATGGAATTGCACATCAAACCTCCGCATCACGCACACTCCAACCAAATGGAGTATCTGAGAGAAGGAATCGAATCATCAAAAAAGCTGTTTCACCACCATGATAACTGATTCAAAGCTTCCTGTGAAGTACTGGGCCGAAGCAGCCAACACTGCCTGCTACACTCAGAATCGAACGCTTCTGAACAAACGATTCGACAAGACACCATATGAAATATGGGAACAGGGAGAATTCCTAACATATCTTATTTCCATATTTTTGGTTGTCGAGTCTTCATTCACGACAATGGAAAAACACAGTTGAAAGCTTTTGAAGGCAAAGCAGATGAAGGAATATTCTTAGGATATTCCACATCGAGCAAAGCTTATCGAGTATTCAACTGCAAAACCCTAATTGTGGAGGAATCACCCATGTTGTTTTTGATAAATCTACTTTAAGTACTTCTCAAGAACAGGTTGAAGAACCACAAGCGAATGTAAATGCTTCAAGCAGAGATCCCATCAATTCGTTATCTTGGGACACGCCTTGAAGATGATGAAGAAGTCAAGGACTCAAGTGATCAACTTGCTCAAGATGAAGAATTGAAAGCTGCCCCCAAGACTAAGAAGAGGGAGCTAGCCAAGAGCCTATTCAAGTCGCTTCAGAAGATGAGTCAAGCGACCCCCAGCAAGCTGATGGATCCAAGCTAGCATGGCTCAAAGATCATTCACCAAGCCTTATTCTTGGAGATCCAGCCAAAGGAGTGTTAACAGGGAGTCAAGTTATGGGTGAAAGCACCATGTTCAGTTGCTTTCTTTCCAATATCGAGCCATCAAGCGTGGAGAAAGCTTTAGCCGACTCAAATTGGATTTTTGCCATGCAAGAGGAGCTCAACCAGTTCACAAGAAACGACGTGTGGTATCTTGTTGATCGCCCCAAGTTCCAGCATGTTATTGGCACCAAGTGGGTGTTCAAAAATAAGACTGATGAAGATCACAACGTCGTGAGGTACAAAGCGAGACTAGTCGCTAAGGGCTACTGCCAAGAGGAGGGTATTGATTTTGATGAAACCTTCACTCCAGTGGCTAGGCTTGAAGCGATCAGACTATTTCTAGCCTATGCAGCGGCCAAGAAATTCAATGTCTATCAGATGGAGAGCTCAAGGAAGATGTGTATGTGGAGCAGTCACCTGGATTTGTGTAGGTAAATAAGGTGTATCGCTTGAAGAAAGCTCTCTATGGGTTGAAGCAGGCTCCAAGACCTTGGTACGATACACTTTCCCAATTCCTTGTGGATAATGGATTCTGCAAAGGAAAGATAGATCGAAACCTCTTCACAATCAATGATGGTGAAGATATGTTATGGGTTCAAATCTATATTGATGACATCCAATTTGGGTCACCAAACCAGTCGCTTAGCGAGATGTTTGGAGAGCTTATGAAGACCAAATATGAGATGTCTATTAAGGGTTGATAAGTTGCTTTCTAGGTCTTCAAGTGAAGCAGCAAGATGATGGAATCTTCATCAACCAAGCGAAGTATACTCGAGATATGCTTGCTATGTTCGGTGTTCAACATGCCAAAGTTGTGAAGATTCCAATGAACACCAACAGGAAAATGGAGCCAGATCTTGAAGGTGTTGGTCCCGGATTGATAGGGTTAACACACGTAGGGGGGGGGGGGGTGAATACGTGTGTTGAAGTTTTTCAACTTCTTTGCCCTTCAACTCAGAGTATCAAGTAAAGCGCCAAAATCTTGTGACCTAGCCGTAAGCTAGATCTACAAAGTTAGCACAACTTTTGACCTAAGCAGCTGCTTGATCAAAAGTGAAGCTTTACTCGAGATGCGGAATTTGGTGAGCTAGTCTTTCCTAAGTATTTGAAAATTCAGTTTAAGTTTGTTTAAGATGCTTGTGCAAATGAATAATCAAACAGTAAGCAAATAATGAGATTAGGGTTTAGAGATACGACACAGTGATTTATAGTGGTTCGGTGATAAAACACCTACGTCCACTTTGTTGCACACGGCAACTAGTTCTCTTCACTCAAGAACTTTGAAGATTACGGGTTCTTCAAAAACCTGGTCAAGATCGAGCTTCACTTGCTTGGATCTGATGACAACAACTGGGTGATTAAGGGTTCACTACGAAAACCTAGATAGGACTTAAGCTTCACTCGCTTCAGTCCGAAACTGGGAGATTACAGGCTCTCCACTCTAACCTAGCTTCGATCGAGCTTCACACAATCGAGGACTGTGCTAGCTTGAATCTAGACTATATGATCGAGGCTTCTACTATCGAGGAAAGTAGAGCTTTGGATCGAAACAACCTTTCGACGAACACAAAACCTAACAGAACTTAGGGTTAGGGTTTTTGGTTTCTCGACAGACACACTAATGAAGAACTCTTTACAACAAGTGCAAAGTAGGCTAGAGTTCTTCTCTAAGCTTGGATATGGAATGGGCTTAGATTTCTAAGTGTGAAGGTTGCGGAGACGAGTTTCAATGGGACTGAAACTTGGAGAACACTTGAAAACAAAGACTCGAAAATATGCTCGAAGGCTGGGAGTGTTTGTTTGCAGTAGGCGCTGAAAGCTCAAGTAGTGTTCCACTCTTCTCCGTCTTCATCCTTCACTATTTATAGGTGGAGGATTGGGCAGGAGCCGTTGCTTGGTTGGTGGCTTTGTCCCTCCTCCTCTCGACAGTACTTGCGTAGGCCTGCTGCTTTTCAGACGCGCAGATTTGGCACTTTGCCAAAAATGGCTAAGTTCCAAGTGTAACAGTAACTGGAGCGATCCAGTACTGTTGCGGCGCCCTTGTCGGCCTTGCAGTCAACTCCGTTGCTCCTCTCCTCTTTCGACACGTGGAGATCTCGCAATTAATGTGACGATCTTTAGTTGACTGGAGTTCAAATTTGGAGCGGGAATTGAGCTATCGCAATCTGTTAGGTAGGAGCTCGCTTCGCTTTAGAATTGGAGCGTCCACTTCAAATGAGTCGCCTCGGGTCATACTTGAAGCGTATACTTTGGAAATAGAATTTCCGAGTATTATTTAAGTGAAAGTTTGATCCGCTTTGACTTTTACTGTAGCGCTCGCTTCGCTTCGCTTTAGGAGACTCGCTTCGATTATACTGTAGCGCTCGCTTTACTTCGCTGTTCTTCGGCACGCTTTGCTTCGACTCGCTAGACTTGCTTCGCTTGAAAAACACACTCAAGCGAGTGGCTTTCGCTTGGAAATCCTTCAGTCTAAAACCTAAGCGACTAAAGCAAAATAAAGAGACATCCTAACAGTATAGGCTTAGAACCATTCTAACCTATTTCTACATCATTTAGGGTTGCTTGGGAATAGGATACTCGGGGGTTTTGGGATCAAATCAAAACATACATTTTTCAAGTGTCCCACTAGGGTTCCCCCTTAACAAGTTATATCCTTAACAATTCCCAACAATTTCCCCCTTTTTTATGATGCCAAAACCCACTAACTTTCTACTAACTTTCTAACCGTGAAAAGAACTTCAAGCGACTGCTTCCTTTGCAGATTTGCTTGTCAATTTTTTTTTTTTAAAGTTCCTTTCCCTTTTTTTTCGGTTAATATGTGAGTTTGTAGCATAAGGATAAATCATTCACAAAGCTTGTAAATGACACATTTTTTACAGAAAAATAAAATTGGATATATGAACAAGTAGTTCACAAAATGTGGAAGCTTATGATTTGTCAGCAGGCTTCCCCAACTCCTTCTCCTTGCTAAAATATGCTGACAGAACCTTCTCTTCCATGGTCTTAACATTATCCTTGCTCTTCCTGTGACTGTTCTCTATAAACAGAGCTTCATACGCTTCCTCCTCAATAATTCTTCGATCTGGGACGCTTGAGTTCGGCAGGAGAGGTAGAGGAAACTGCTTCTTCGCTGGAACTTTGACAATGATTGGTTTGGGGTCCGCTTGCTCAGCCTACGTGAAGATCTTCCAACGCAGTTCCTCGTTGTAGAAGCAAAGGAAGTTATTGAGAGCGTCGAGTCTAGAGCACTCATCTTGAAGATGTACTACTTGCCAGAAGTAGTAGGCTTTGATAAACTTGACCTTGCAGATGCTCCACATCTATAGAAGATCACTGGAAATGAAGTCCTCAACTTCACGTGCATCAGGATGATTCGCCCTTCTCACATCCATCTCTTCCTCTGTTCTGCTTGTCAACTCCTCCATAATCCGATGGAATTTGGCACTTGCAGCCGTATTGAACTGGGGAGTTCTTTCATTAACTCACTTGCGGATGTAGTCACATTCATCAGTAGCGACCGGAATCAGGCATCTCTTTTATGGTGACTCGGCAAGTGTCAATCCATGCTTGTGTCTGGCATGCTTCCGACTCATCAGGCGTGAAGGGGATGAAAGAGCTTCGTGTGATGGCGGATTGGATGAGCCTCACTTCATTCCAGTGGGTCTCAATCCGTTCATCCACTTTCTTTAGTCTGGCAATTCTGACCATCTCCTCCTTCTCGGCCTTTCTTTTCCTCTCCTCTTCACTTTTCTTCCTCCTCTCCAAGCGACCAGATTTCGCAGCGACTGTCTGTTGAATCTTTTGGCACTTCGCTGCGGGATCCAACTCTCTAGATTCAGGAGCAGTATGCTTCAATGGAGCTTTTGGTGCTGGAGGTGGTGGGGGCATGTCTTTCTTTTTTTTGCATGGGCAGAAGGAATGATAGCTTGGCTGGCTGAAGCAGCGCCAACAGTGGCTGAAGCGAGAGCAGCAGTTGAAGCGGGCTCTTGAATGGAAGAACCTATAGCGCCTTCTTGGGATTTTCTTTTCAGATCAAACTCTTGCTACAAGGCAATGGCGAGAGCTTCGTCCTCCGAAATTTGTTTTTCAGTATGTGCGGCAGAGACGGCCGAAGCTGCAAGTGAGGAAGCTAGCAACTTCCCGGCTAGTGGCTTGCAAGGCTCTTTGACTACTTTGTCCTTCCCTTTCTTTCTTGCTAGCTCAGCCCGTGCTTCGTCCATTTCCTCCTCCTGTCCTCCACTTCCTTCTCCAACTCTACTTCCCCCTACATCCATGCTTCCTCCTTCAATCCTTTCTACAATCTTTTTCCCCTTTTTTGGCATCATCAAGACTGCCGGGGGTGGTGGTGACGATTCTTCCACTGAGAGCATGGCGAATGGTGGAGAATTCATTGTAAACGGCATGAAGCATCTCCTCTGCTCGCTTCGCGAAAAATGTGCTCTTGAGATAGCACAATTTCTGCCATTTTTGCCGAGATCTCTTCGAGCAGAAACTTGCACTGCTCCTCTCTCTCCTTCACCGATGCCATCAAATTTTCAAGCGGCTCTACTTCCTTGAAGCGAGCGTCCAGCTCCGCTTCAACTTCAGCACGAATTTTCCTGCGCTCCTCCTACAGGAAAAATCCGAAGTGAGTCTGGGCTGCGTCAAGTTCGGCCCTTGACGTGGTGATGCTCCTCTCCCTTTTGTTCAGTGCCACATTGACTTGAGCAGCAGCAGCTATCTTGACGGCAAAGTCTCCCGCCAATTTTTTTTCTTGATCTATCTTTATAGCCAGTTCTACCTGCTTCAAGTCAACGGCTTGGGCACTTCTCCGTCGGCTTTCCAACTCGCTCAGCTCCTCAGCTCGCTTGAGTTGGACTATCTCAAATTCTTTCCCAAGCGTGTAGAGTTGGAGCTTGGTTCTTGTCAACTCACTCCCGAGCTTGATCAACTCACTATCTTTCTCCTCTATCACCTTCCTCTTCTACTCTAGATGCCTATACACTTTCTTCTTTTCCTCCTCCACTGCAATCAGTTTTGAGTTAAACTCCCTCAACCTGCTCTTTTCAGCCTCAAGCGACTGCTTGAGCTCATCAACACTCTTCTCCTTCTCCTCCACTTCCTTCACCTTCTCCTCGAGCTTTCCCTCCAGCTCGGTCTTTGATCTGTCAAAATCTGCTCTCAGATTCTTGACCTCCTCTGCCTTCTTTTCCAGCTCCTCAGTCTTCCTTGTGATCACACTTTGAAGACTGGCAATTTCCTCTTCTTTCACCTCCATCTCCGCCTCATGCTCCCTTATCAATCTTCGCTCAAGTACAGACGGCGTTCCCTCTGGGATCACCGCATCGGGATATGCACGCTTCACATTAGCGTCAAGCTTCTCCCAGAAGCTGGCTTCATTTACGAAGACATGGAAGCCGTCTACACTGATGAAGTTGAGCAGTTCTGCCTCCTTTGTTTCAATTACTTCCTCTCTGTAAAGGCTTGGCCGAGGTTGAAAATTTTGAAGTACTCCGTTCCCCGGTACGTGATGTACATGAGGAAATCTATTGCCTTTGTGAAGAACTCCTCCGACATCTCCACGTCGGGGTGCCGGTTGCGAATTGTATCGGCGGCAATATCCCTATCCATCAGGTAGCGATGGAGGGCACTTTCCTCTGCGGATGGGGGTGGGGGCTTTGTAGGTGGAGGAAAGATGGTGATTTCAGTGTTGGCTGTTTGTGTGGAGTCGGCTGAGGTGGCTGTATCTGAGGGGGAGTTAGATGTGGAAGCTTGGACTGTTTCGGCTTGGGTGGCTTGGGGTGGTGCCTGTTGCTGGGTTTGTTGGGTTGGATTGAACAAGGTAAACGCGGCATCAAGGTCGGTATCTAGGAATGGTATTTTTGGAATGGGGTTTGACGAAGTAGATACGTCTTCGTAGGGTGGGTGAGTGGAAGTTTGGGGTTGAGGTTGCGTTTGGGGTTGTGCGGTGGATGAGGTTTGTGGTTCTTGAGGTGGCTGGGTTTGGACTTGAATATGAGCGGGAGAGGAGGGGAGGGGTTGATCAACTTCTGCATCTTTTTCAAGCGGCTGCTCCTCAGCCTCGCTTGACTTCACCAGTGAAGCGACTCGCTTCACCTTTTTTACTCGCTTCGGGGCCGCTCGCTTCGCAGGTGAAGCGGCCCGCTTGGATTTCTTCTATTCACTTTCCCTCTCGGCAACGGGGGCTGCGGGGAGTACCTCCACCTCGATGAATCCTTCGTCCACCACGATCTTATCGGTCTTGTATAGATCAAAGAAGATTGTGTTCTTCTTGTACTCTGTGGTGTTTGTCCATCTTCTATTTGGAAACAACTTTTCCAGGGCAAACGACAGTCTGGAAAAGAAACGAAGCTTTCCCTTCCAATGAATTTCTTTGGTGCTTCCCTTCTCGAATTTGAAGTCCTTGGCAACTTCATGCATTTGGTTGATGAACCAACCATGCCAGTTGAACTTCGTACCAATGAGGCTGTCAACGATGACAGTTGTGGCGTAGAGCTTTATATCGGAAAGCTGGCGCAACGTTCCGACATAGCACACCACGGATTTGGATAAAATTTCACAGATTAGATTGAACGGGGTTTCCAGATCCGTCCTTATGTTGCTGTGTTTCACCTCGAATTCTGTATTCTTATCGGCGGCGAAACATGCAAACCCTACATCAACAGACAACTCCATGTCTGAGAAGGAATCCGCTCCTTCCTTCGGCAAATTGAAAACTTCAGCGATGGCATCAAGGGTTACCTCTACCGGCATACCATCCTGTGGGTCGGTGAACGTGGATGTAGTTCGACCTTCCTCCAGGTTCAGAAGAAACTCAGCCACAGATTTGGCCAAAATCTTCTCCAGCCTTGCCGTGACGAACTCCCACAAGCCGGCCGTAGTCACAGCCTTGCGGAAGAAGCCATCGGCTTCTGCAACTTTCTCATCGAGGTGAGGCTAGACGTTGATATTTTCAGTGATGGTGGCCAGAAACCTCTCCATCGTCTGCGTTGCAGCTTTCTTCACCATCACTGAATATTTGAAGGGATTTGAATGAAGATTTAAAACAGGGGGATGAGACTCGTGAATTGTAGAGATTGCAGAATTTGCACGAGAATGGCAATTTTAGGGGGTGATGAAAGTTTCTGCAAATCTGCATCTGCCCCTTATATAGATTTAGGGTTCGGCTGACGTGGCAGGGGTAAGTCGGTAAATTCCCCGAAAGTCCTGTTTGTATATGGCGGACATCGGCGATGTGATTGACGTGTTCGGCGTCATCACAGTAAAAGTGAGCCGTCAAGTTGACTTGGCACTCCACGTGGCCTTCTGTGACTCGTCTGTTCGAACGGCTTCGATCTAACGGCTGCAGTTCAAAAACTGTTGAGATTCAACGACTGGATCGTGTGCGAACTTCCCGCTTCAAATTTGAAGTGTGTTGCACGCGCCCGAAATATCTGCTTTGTACTTCATCTGCATTAAATGCAAAGCAAAAAGTAAAATTTGCACAAGAGTGTGTACAGCTCATACGCTCGCTTTGTACCCGCTCGCTTCGAGTGTAGCCGCTTGGCTTTTACTCGCTTGCGAAGTACTCGCTTGGCGTGACTGTTCCACACTCGCTTGCGATGGCTTGCTTGAGTGTCGAAGCACTCGCTTGACCATCTGAAGCGACTGGTTTAAGAAATTGAAATTTCTTTGACTTTATTTAAAATGTTTCTGACTTACATACTTCGAGGATAAACAAGAATGTTTTCCTCTTTGTATTTGTGTCAGATTCATTTCATATTTTCCACATAACAAGTGAATGTTTCTAGCACGCTTCACTTTACTTAGTGTACTTGAATTGAAACACTTACCAGTCAATCTCGCATTGTAGGAGATTGATACCACATATGTAGATATTTCTTCAAGCTTGGTCATCGTGTCATTCATCTCTTCCATCTTCCTCTACGAATTAGAGACTCCTCCATCGAAGGGAATGGGGGGGGGGGGGGGGGGGGAATGAATAGAGTACACAAGCTTTCTACAACCCGAAGGGAGAATCACTTAAGTGTACTTATTCACGATGAATGGGAGATGAGTACAAGTCCTTATCTCAGAGCAGAATAGGACAGGATGACAATGAGAATGCTCTGACAAGACATTCTCGGTTTAAAGCAGAGGCATGTCAGCAACCCTACAACCTTTTGAAGTAAAAGGTAACTCTTCAAGCTCTCCTCTTAAGATCTACAGAATGAATATGCAATCGACTCGCTTGACCCAAAATAGGGAAAATTGAAGCGATGCAATATTCAAGGTGGGAGAAGAATGAATAGACATTCGGCAGCTCAGCTCAATGAAGAGTGAGTAATAAGTGAATGTTTATCCATGACGAAGGAGATGAGAAGACATGCTCCTCTTCGGCGGAAAGATTGGAAGAGGACGCAAGGTCTAGGTGCCAGCCCTGCCTAAGCTTTCACCATTTTTACGTGGGATGGCCCGATACAAGACCCCACAACCGTTACTAGAAACGATACTTGCGAGTGTTTATACCCATTCGCTAGGAATCCTAGGCTAGGTAGCAGCTTTCCTTGCTCGCTTTGGAAGTGGACTGCTCCGAGAGCAATCAATAGTTCCCCCTTAACCAATGGCTTAACAATTCCTGTAAGCAGGTAGGGAACGTCTTCCAACACTCCACCTTTCTCCACCAAATTTCTCCTTTTTCAAGCGAGTATGTTTTGAAGCGACTCTCTTGAATTGGTGAAGATCCAAGGCGAGGGACTCTTGAGGGCAAGCGTCCACTCCCTTGTGCATCCTGGATTCTAGCACTCTTCACCAGGGTCTAGTAACCCTAATTCCATGCATGGCTGGTTGAAGCGAGACTCAGCTAGAGGCTTGGTGAGGATATCTGCTCGCTGGAGATCGGTATGGATTTTCTCGAGCTTGATATCTGTTTCACTAAAAAGTGTTCGCAATAGACGAAATCTATCGTACCACTTGCAAGTAAAACCTAAGTATCTAATCTCAAGGAAAACTTAACAGGGCAATCAATTATGTAGTAAAAATCTAATCTAGCCTAAAACTAAGAAAGCAAGTAAATAAGATTTTTGGGGTTTTTGTTTTAAATCCTAGGCAAATAAAATAAATCAAAGCAATAAATAAAAGCAAGTAAATAACTAATCTAGAACTCAAGAAATAAATCTAAGAATTAAACTAGACGAAAGCAATTAAATCTACCTAGGCAAGAATCGAAAAGAAAGCGATAAAGAAAGCAACGAAGAAAGCATAAACTACTCTAGACATGATGAATGAAATCTGGAAATTTAAAGGAAAATTAATCTAACTTTGAAAGCTTTGAAAAACTAGAGAATCGAAACTAGAAAAACGAATCTAAACTTTAAACTAGAAATCGAAAGAACGAAATTAAACTAAGGAAATTAAAAGAAGCAATTACGAAATCGAATCTAAAACTAAGTAAAGCAATTAAAGCAAGTAAACGAAAGCAATAAATAACTTACGAGGATTAAACGAAGAACGAAGAACGCAAAGTAAAAGAAAAACTTGAATTGAATTGCACGAACTAAGAATCCGGATCCGAACAAAGTAAAACTAATCTAAAGTGTTTAAGTGCTGGAAACTAAAGCTAAAATATGATAAAGGATGATAAAAGATTCGTGCACAAGGATGATATATATATACTAAAACCTAGATAAATAAGGAAAACACAGCTGTCGCCGGAGTTGGACGGCGTCCAGCACAAGTTGGACGGCGTCCAGAAGTTCATTCTGCATGAATTCGGCTTAAACGCTGGACGCGATGTTGGACGTCATGTTGGACGGCGTCCAGATGTTGGACGGCGTCCAGATTGGGTTTGGACGGCGTCCAGATCCTTGATCTGGTCACTTTGCGCATCTTTCTTGTTTCGGCCGTATCTTCCTCGTCCGAACTCCAAATTGACCTCCGTTTTTGCCTACGTGCTCCTATCGAACCCCTCATCGATATAATGCTTCTTTATTCTTGTTTTCTTCTCATTTTATCCCTTTTAATCCTACAATACCAAAGACTCCAAAACAACCAAATCATAGCCTCAAACAACGAAAACACACAAAAATAAGGGAAAACAGACACGAAAAGACAACGAAAAACCTAACATCTAGACACCAATCAAAATCCCCCACACTTAAACCTTTGCTTGTCCTCAAGCAAAACAAAATAAATAATAGACTCAAGTATTGTGAACTATATAGGCCTCAAAACTTTTCGAAAACAAACTCTCATAATAATGATCAAAACTATGCGCACAACCTTAGCATCAATCAACACAATCTACTCAACTAATTCAAAGTATGCTAATCCATCAAAGAACACTCTCCATCATGTGAGATTTTGTATATGAAAGTGAACACTCAACTCTCTCAAAGAAAAGATGTAATATAATGCACATCAAGAGGGTTCACTCAACATCAATGCAATGCAACATGTTTACCATAGGCTTGCCTTCAATCTCAACATCTCCACCTAATATAATACTTACAAACTAGGATCAAAAAGGTCTTTATACAAGCTTGTAATGTAGGGACATTGGTTAAGGTCGGGAATATATAGGCTAAGTGACTCAAAATGCTCTAAATCATCAACCTCTTTTTCAACTTCGATCAAAGTATGGATTTTTATCTCCATCTTCTACCCTCCAACACACCAAATACAAACTCAAAGATGATAAAATATCAACTATACAAATCAAAGCTAACTATCCCCTTATGCTTATTTTTTTGTCTTTTTCTTTTCTTTTCTTTTTTTTCTAGAGCTCAACTAATAAATGTTCTTTCTAATGTTGAACAAAGGCTCTATTTTTTTTTCTTATCTCTTTTTTTTTTTTTTTCTTTTTTTTTTCTAAGCTCATAGGGATAGCTAACTACACTTGAACAAGCATCTAAAATTTCTTCTCTTTCTCTCCTTCTACACCACAACAAATATTTTCCAATTAATTCCTTCCATATCACCAACTACAACTAAGGATACCCATAATCATCCAAACCTCCTATCATCCGGTTTCACAAAGAACGGCTAATAAAGGCTCAAAGGGGGTAAACAAAGGATTATGAACAAGGTTAGTGTATAGGAATCATGTGGCTACGAAAGATTGGCCTAAGATCATCTCCTAGTTCGTAAATATACTAAGGTCTTGATGGAGAAACAAGGCAAGTTCTAGAAACAATGAAACATGCATGATCACTCAATCAAAGAATAGGCATAAATATGCACAAATAGCTCAATTCTCACGGGTTCAAACTAACTAGTTCCCGACATCATAGCATACTTCAAATTCAATGAATAAAATGCGTCGCTTCGCCAAGGTTCCATGCATAATAAAGATCATGAATTTTTCTCCAAAAAATCAACAAAAATTTTCTATCATCGGCCAAATCCACAATACTATCATCACATGCTCATTTGACTCATTAACTCCTAAGACTCAACAAAATTAAACACATCATGCCAAAGTTTCAAAGACCCCCCCCCCCCCCCCCCCCACACACGCACACACTTAGAATCAAGCAATGACCTCATTGCGAGAAAATAAAAAAGGAAGGGATAGAAGGAACTTATCGCACAATGTCGACCAACACACTTGAAATCCCGAGAAATTCCAAGAAGTACCTACAAAACAATCACAAAACACAATACCAAAGCGTAAAATTGCACAAAATAAAGAAAAACGAAACAAAAGACTCAAAACCAAATGAAAAGACACAAAAACAAGGCTGAGATTAGTTGAAAGGATCTTGGAACCGTGGATCTTGCCATCGGGGATTGAGCAAATTAATAAAGGAACAATTTTGGAGTTCGAGAAAATTGGGGAGGCCTGTTCAGGGTTGGACGGCCGTCCAACTCAAGTTGGACGGCGTCCAACTCTCAAATCTGTTCAAAAGTTGGTTTTGGCCTCGTCTCGACCTCTCTTCACGCCAATCCTTGTACACTACTCCCTGCACGAAAAATCAAAAAGAAAACAAAAGAAAATACGACAATAACAAAAATAAAACCTAAGTTACATATTTTTTTTATACGTGGGTTGCCTCCCACCAAGCGCTTATTTAACGTCATTAGCTTGACGAAGGCTACGATTGATCGCACTATTTTCTACCACACAAAAACAGGTATAGTATAAGAAAGTACGAGTATCGTATCCACAGGGATTGATATATCGAAATCACACAAAGTACCTCTACTCTAGAATTAAACTGATGTCTAGGCAATTAAGAAAATAAGAATGTGGTATTATAATCCTAGGCAAATAAATAAAATAAATAAAAGAGAACACAAATAAGAAAACAAATAAATAAACAATAAAACAAATAAGGAAATTAACAAGTAAGCAAATAATCAAACAAGGAAAAACCAAGTAAGGAAAAGTGTTGATTCTAGGGAAGCCTACCTAATCAAATCTAAGCAAGTAATTAATGAATACAATTAACCAATTTAATCCAATCTAAATGTGATACATGCAAGAATACCTACACCCTAATTAAAGCAATGCAAGTTGTCACCTAACAAGATCCTAATATTCTTTCGAATTGTAAGAATCAAATCAAGTGCAAAATAGAACAAGTATCAAGGATATAATCAACTAGGTTCAACTAAGACACCAAATCAATTATATATAAACATATAATAATTCAATTATCAATCAAGAAAATCAAACTATCATATCATGCATTCATGAGATCTATTATGCAATTACCCTATCAAGGCATAAACACATAATTATGCATACACAATTAATGGCCAGTTAACTATGCATGAGAATAAGCACCAAACATGCATCTAGATTGGAAGGCTAATTGTAAACAAGAACACTTACATAAATTCAATTAGGCATTCAATCCCTAAAATCAACTAAAGGATTTAGCTAGACATAATTAAAAGAAAGGTAGAAGGAAGAATAAACATAATTAAAAACATAAAGTAAAAAGAAAGGGATAGAAAAACTCTTGAATCTTGATAAATCTTCAATCTTCAATTGTCTTCATACATAAAATAAATCTAGATCTAAAGTATAAAAGTATGGAGAAAAGAAAAAAAACTAATCTAAAGAATGTAGGAGAGTGGAGGAACTTGTTTACAATGATAGGTTTAGAGGTATTTATAGGGTAGAAGTTTACATCCAATACCTAATTGTACAAGGAAACCAAGAAAAAGTCAAAAATTGCCTTTTAGGAAAAATCCCGGCTGGAAAACAGGAGCCACCTCTCGACACCTCTCTCGATCGAGAGGGTGGTCGAGAGGGTCGAGAGGGTTCTGCGCAACTTTCTTGTTTCGGCCATATCTTCCTCATCCGAACTCCAAATTGACCTCCGTTTTCGCCTACGTACTCCTATCGAACTCCTCTTCAATGCTATGCTTTCACTTTCCCAGAATAACTCTTCCACAAAATCGTGAGAAGTCAGAACTTGGGATCAATACTTCATCTCTTCCATGGTTTCATTGTCTCTCATCTCATCTTGGGTTTTCTCGACTCAAAAGCCCTAAAAACACTCAAAACAACCCAAAAGCGTAATCTAGCTTGAAATAACATAAAAAATACAAAACATGAGCTAAACTATCAGAATAAGACAAGAAAACGATAATATAACACTTAGAAAATAGGGTAAAAATACACCCTATCAAAATCCCCCAAACTTAAACATTGTTCGTCCCGAACAATAAACTAAATCTAAACTAAAGAATAGACAAATCAAGCAAACACAACATACAAGTATAATGAACTCTAAGGGCCTCATAGATCTTCAAAGAAATATCAATCAATATCATATAAGCAACCTCAAAGTTTCGACTCTACGAAAGTACAATAAAATCAAATCATGCTTCGAAAGGGAAACTCACTCAAGACATGTGAAGATATAAGTGTAAAAGTGAACTCTCAACTCACAATGAAAGAATTAAAGTGTATAGGCTCACTCATAATCAATACAATGCAAAAGACTTACCATATGCTTGCCCTTTATCTCAACATCTCCACCACTAAATTGTATGTAAGAACTAAGATCAATTAGGTTTTTTTTTAAGGTTGTAATGTAGGCACATTGGTTTAGGGTAGGGAAAATATAGGCTAAGTGACTTAGACGTCTCCAAGTACCAACCTTTTAAGAAACTCCAAACTAGTATGGATTTAACTCCATCTTCTACTCATCAACTCATTCTCAAATATCAACCTTATCTCCTCTTAACCTTCTTCTATTCAACTCCCAAAATACTTAAAATTCTATCCATCCCTTTATGCTCTTTTTTTCTTTTCTTTTCTTTTTTTTTTTTTCTTTTGAACTAGGACTCTCTATATATATTTTTTCAAAACTGTTTTTCTAAGTCCTTTATTCCTTTTTTTTTTTTTTTTTTTTTTCCTAGAGCTTATAGGGATCTAAAATTCCTTTCTTTCAAAGGAGCTTACTAAAAGGACAACTTCTCCAAACATAATCCCGAACAAAACAACTCCCAAGATACCCATAATATCTCCTTTATATCCTTTCATCCGGTTAAAAGAACAAACGGCTATAAAGGCTCAAAAGTGGCTAGCAAAGGAAATATATGTAAAGGATAGTGTTTAGGAAAGATGTGGCTAACAAAAGATGGCCTAAAATCACTTCTAAATTCCTACACACATACGTAGTCTCGAAGGAGAACAAAGGCAAGTTCTAGAAGTACAAATACATGTATGATACTCTCACGAAAGAAAATAGGCATAAACATGCACCAAAGGCTCAAATCCTCACGGGTAATAACAAAACGTTTCCCAAAATCAAAGCATAATCCTATTTCATCACACACATGCATAATCTCCACCAAGGTTCCAAACATAATATCAACCAATTATTCAAAGAAAATCATGCTATCATTGGCAAATTCAATTATACTCATAACTCATGCTCGACTCAATCATCTATACTCCTAAAGAACTCTACTAATATCCAAAATTAAACTACTATCCAAGAACGCATGCAAACGAGTTAACGAAGCCACACTTCCCCCTCCCCCAAACTTATTTCGAATCATGATGAAGGAATATTTGGGTTTTTGGGAACATTTTCGGTATTTGGGAACGCACCTTCTATTCCTACTTCGTCTTTTCATTTATGCTCTTATGTTAAGCTCGCTAACCCTTGTGTTGAGGAAAATATTTGTGAGATTTTTGACAAGGGAGCGGCTCGAGAAGAATTCTTTGACGATGAGGAGTCCATTGAAGATGACGAGTTCTTTAGCTGTGTGGATGAAGAATAGGACATTATTGAGGAATTTCTACGGAATTTGGAGGTGGTTGATGATGGAGTCCAAGGTTCGTCAAATCAAGATCCTGTTCGTGTTCCCAAAGGGCCGGTGACGAGAGCTCGAGCTAAGAAGTTCAAGGAAGGCTTGCAAGGATTGATCCAAGAAGTTTGGGATCAAGAATTGATGAAGAAGCCCATTGGAGAAGGCGAACCGGACAGCCCGCGAGTCATCAACTTTATCGAGTGCGTTCGGGCTGAAAAATGAAGACTTTATTTTATTTTCGTGTGTTTTGAGTCAGGCCACATTTTTGGGCCTTAAAAGACTTGTTTTTGGGTTTTTATCATGTTGGTTAATGGGTTGGGCCATGCCAATGACTTTGGGTCAATTATTTCCTAGTTAGATTAGGTTTAGATGGTTTTATTTGCCTCTCTATATAAGGGGGTCTTTGTGGACGAAAATTAGTTAGCTTTTGATCATTAATATTATTGTGAGTTATTCTCTCTTGAGAGTTTTCGAATTCCTCTTGATTATTCCAAGACGAATTCATTATCCGGCGAATCAGCGAGTCAATCAAACCTCGTTGTGTGTCATTCATCGTCCCCGTGTGGCTTGGCGACCGTTTCTTTGGGTTATAGAGACTTCGGTTTATCTATAGTACTTAGGAGGGTTTAGACCATTGACGTATTGGGATCTCCATTCGTTAGTTAGTTTCGTTTCTTCCGCGTGCGTTACCATTCGGTCATCAAGGATCGTATCATTTGGCACCAGAGCCAGGCTTACGTTTACGTCATCCAGGTTTTATCATCCTTTTCGTTTGAATTTCGTATCTTGTGTTGAGTCTTGTTCGTATCTTTCGCGTCTTTCTTGTTCGTATCTTTCGTGTCTTGTTCTGTTTCTTCATTCGTTCGAGTCGTTTTTCTGTGTCAAAAAAAAAAAAAAAAAAAAAAATTTCAGATTCGTTTGTGTCAAAATTTCAGAGTCGTTCTTGTAGCTTTTCTTTCGTGTCAAGTATTCAGATTCGTTTTGATACCTAGTCAAAGTTGATTTCTTGGTCATTAAGGAGTAGAAGATTTCTTTCCTTATAAGATTAGGAAACATACTCAGAATATAAATCCCATACCTTATATTATATAACACGTTTTAGGTGAGTCTTCTACACGTTGTCGTGACATATTAGGGGCAAAAGTTTCGATCAAAAAAAAAAAAAAAAAAAAAAAAAAAGGATATATTCGAAGCCCTAGTGTGTCACTGTGTTTTCTGAGTTGGTTATTACGTGTTTCTTCATTGGGATATCAGTTATATATTCGTTTCGGTGTGTTTTCGTCTTTTTTTCGTGTTTTTCGTCGGCCAGCACTAAAACGGCCATAACTTTTGCATACGAACTCCGATTTTGCTCCATAATACCTTTTCGGAAAGCTCTCGAAAAGATCTATACGGTGGTTCCGACTATGTCGGAATAGGTCCATTATTTTTGCAAAAAAAGGTCGTTTAAAGGGTCAAATCGTCCGTCGAAGTTTTTGGTAAAATTTTTGTGTCTTTTTTCGTGTCTCGGTTTAGGGTTTTCTTAGTCCGATCATCCTTCCTTCCTAATTTTAGTACTCTTGATTCGTTAATAGTGATTTCTGTGGTAGATTAAGGGAATTTGAGCTTCTTAAGAGAGAATTGAGTGGAAAAAGGCAAGAGAGGTGAGCTTATTAGAGGGTAAAAGCCATTACTATTGAGCGATACACGAGTGCTGAGTGTGAACCGTATTGAGGGATACACGAGTGATTGTGAGGTAGTGAGGATTCTGTTTTTACTAACTTTCGTTTGTTTCTTTTGAAAAAAAAAAAAAAAATTGCAGGTATGGCCGGAGAACAAGAGACGTTGGACCCCAAGATGAAGTTCATGTTTGAGGCATTGAAGTCCGAGTTGGGGAAGATGATGGAATCCAAACTGGATGGAGTTTATGATAGACTTGGTGAAGTTGAGTCAGCTTCCAAACAGCTTCAATATCATCGAGGTGGAAGAGGAGGACGAGGTGGCAGAGGAGGTCAGCATAACTATCGAGACTATGGGCCGTTCGAGGAGGAGTTTGTTGACGAAGGGGAAGACGGATGGGAAGAGCCAAGGAACAGGCCTGACAATAATCTGGGCAACATCAAGCTGAATATACCTTCCTTCCAAGGGAGGAACGATCCAGATGCGTATATTGAGTGGGAGAGGAAGCTCGACCTCATGTTCGACTGTCACAATTACTCCGAGCTGAAAAAGGTGAAGTTGGCAGCGATAGAATTCTCCGATTACGCTCTCGTTTGGTGGGATCAATTGGAGAAGAGTAGGAGAAGGAATGGGGAGCCTCCGGTTCAGACCTGGAACGAGATGAAGGGGATCATGAGGAAGCGATTTGTACCAGCTCACTACTATAGAGAACTGCACAATAAGCTCCAAAGCTTGAGACAGGGATCTAAGAGCGTGGATGAATACTACAAGGAGATGGAGGTAGCCATGATTCGAGCTAATATTTCGGAGGACAGTGAGGCGACGATGGCGAGATTCTTGGCTGGTCTGAATTGGGAGATTCGGAATGGAGTGGAGTTGCAACATTATGTCGAGATAGAGGACATGGTGCACATGGCTGTAAAGATAGAGAATCAGCTCAAGAGGAGGGGTAACAATGGTTACAATAAGCAGAATCAGTCCAATTGGAAGCAATCTCAGCCTGCAAATAGTGGTTCCTTTTCGAGAGGGAATCAATGGAAGAAGGAGGAGTCGCCGAAAGATGAGAGGAAACCGTTCGTGAAGGCACGATCAGATTCGACGAGCTCCAACAACCAAGGCAAACCAGCAGTGCCTGAGGGTCGTAATCGTGATCGTAAGTGCTTCAAGTGTCAAGGATTCGGACATATCATGAGTGACTGTCCAAATCGGAGAGTGATGATCATGAGAGATGATGGAGAGGTCGTGACTGATGATGAAGTTGATCCGGAGATGCCTGGTTTGGAGGAGTCTGAGGACGAGGAACAAGAGATTCAGCCGCCCGTAGGACGCATTTGTGTGGCCAGACGAGCATTAAGCGTTCAGAATCATGTGGACGAATTGGTGCAGCGCGAGAATATCTTTCACACGAGATGTCAGGTGAAGGATCAGTTGTGTAGCGTGATTATAGACGGAGGAAGCTGCACCAATGTTGCTAGCGTGGCCATGGTTCAAAAATTAGGGCTTCCAGTTTTGCCTCACCCCAAACCATACCGGCTGCAATGGTTGAGCGATGCTGGCGTGGTGAAGGTTAATAAGCAAGTGAGAGTGCCGTTTTGCATTGGCAAGTATGAGGATGAGGTTTTGTGTGATGTAGTTCCGATGCAAGCGAGTCACATCTTGTTGGGGAGACCGTGGCAGTTTGATCGACGAGTGACACATGATGGCTTCACCAACAAATATTCGTTCGAGTATAGGCAGAAGAAGGTGTCGCTTGTTCCTCTTACTCCCAAACAAGTGTATGAGGATCAAGTGTTGCTGCAAAAGGAGGCTGAGCGGCTGAAGTTGGAGGAGCAGAAGGTGGAGAATAAGGAGAAGGGAGATAAGGAGAAGGGTGTAGTACACAAATCGTGTTTCGCAAGGGCGAGTGATCTGAAGTTGGCGGTGCAGGAGGAGAGGACCTTGATCGTACTTCTGTACAAGGGGAACTTGTTATCTACTAACGATCTCGATTCTCTACCCCCTTCTATCTCTTCTGTTTTGCAGGAATTCGATGATGTCTTTCCCGAGGATACTCCAGCTGGCTTACCACCAATTAGGGGGATAGAACATCAAATCGACTTTGTGCCTGGAGCAACACTTCCAAATAGGCCAGCCTATCGCACCAATCCCGAGGAGACGAAGGAGTTGGAGAGGAAGATTGGAGAGTTGTTGGCGAAAGGGCATGTGAGGGAGAGTTTGAGTCCTTGTGCAGTTCCGGTGTTACTCGTACCCAAGAAGGACTCAACGATGAGGATGTGTTGCGATTGTCGAGCCATAAACAACATCACGGTAAAGTATCGACATCCTATCCCTCGTTTAGATGATATGCTTGATGAACTGCATGGCTCTTGTGTGTTTTCGAAAATTGATTTGCGTAGTGGATACCATCAGATTAGGATTAAGGAAGGGGATGAATGGAAAACTGCTTTTAAAACTAAACTTGGTTTGTATGAGTGGCTAGTTATGCCTTTCGGTTTGACTAATGCACCTAGTACCTTTATGCGTCTTATGAACCATGTTTTACGAGCTTTTATTGGCAGATTTGTAGTTGTCTACTTTGATGATATCCTAGTGTATAGCAAGAGTCATGAAGAGCATGTTGATCATTTGAGGTCTGTTTTAGATGTACTTAGGAAGGAGAGGCTGTTTGCTAACTTAAAGAAGTGCATCTTTTGTACGGACAAGCTTGTGTTTCTTGGATTTGTAGTTAGTGCACAGGGTGTACAGGTTGACGATGAGAAAATACGAGCTATTCAAGAGTGGCCGAGTCCAAAGAGCATTGGAGAAGTTAGGAGTTTCCACGGACTTGCTAGCTTTTATAGGAGATTCGTGCCCCATTTCAGTAGTGTTGCAGCACCATTGACGGCAATCATCAAGAAGAATGTGGAGTTTAATTGGGGAGAAGATCAAGAGAAGGCGTTTCAGCTTCTGAAGTACAAACTGACACACGCCCCGGTACTATCTCTTCCTAACTTTTCTAAGTCTTTTGAGATTGAATGTGATGCTTCTGGTGTTGGAATTGGTGCAGTTTTGATGCAAGAAGGCCGGCCGGTGGCGTACTTCAGCGAGAAGCTAAACGGAGCAACGCTGAGCTATCCAACGTACGATAAGGAGCTGTATGCATTGGTGCGGGCTTTGAAAACGTGGCAGCACTACTTGTGGACAAAGGAATTCGTCATTCACACCGATCATGAGTCCTTGAAGCACTTGAAGGGGCAGCACAAGTTGAACAAGCGACATGCTAGGTGGATGGAGTTCATAGAGACGTTTCCTTACGTCATCAAATACAAGCAAGGTAAGGAGAATGTAGTGGCTGATGCACTTTCACGGAGGTATGCCTTGATCTCTACTTTAGATGCTAAGTTGCTTGGTTTCGAGTGTTTGAAGAGTTTGTATGTGAATGATGCTGATTTTGGTGAGATTTATCGAGCATGTGAGAAATCTGGTTTTGAAGAGTACTTTAGGCATGATGATTATTTGTTTAAGAGAAATCGATTGTGTGTTCCTAAGTGTTCTCTTCGTGAATTATTGTTGCTTGAATCTCATGGTGGGGGTTTGATGGGACATTTCGGTGTTGCTAAGACTTTAGCTGTTTTGCATGAACACTTCTTTTGGCCTCATATGAAGAGAGATGTTGAACGAATTTGTGGTAGATGTGTTACTTGTAAACAAGCTAAGTCTAGAGTGAGTTCCCATGGTTTGTACACGCCATTGCCTATTCCTACTGCTCCTTGGATTGACATTTCTATGGATTTCGTGTTAGGGCTGCCTAGGACTAAGCATGGTAGTGATTCTGTGTTTGTGGTGGTTGATAGATTTTCTAAGATGGCGCATTTTATTCCATGTCATAAATCTGATAATGCATCGCATGTTGCTGATTTGTTCTTTCGAGAGATTGTTAGATTGCATGGAATGCCTAGGACTATTGTTTCGGATAGGGATGCGAAGTTCTTGAGTTACTTTTGGAAGACTTTGTGGGGTAAGTTAGGTACTAAACTGTTGTTTTCTACTACTTGTCATCCACAAACTGATGGTCAAACTGAAGTAGTCAATAGGACTTTGTCTACATTGCTTAGGGCTATAATTAAGAAGAACATTAAGTCTTGGGAAGAATGTTTGCCACATGTTGAGTTTGCATATAATCGTTCTGTTCATTCTGCTACTAAGTTTTCGCCTTTTGAGATTGTCTATGGGTTTAATCCTTTAACTCCTTTAGATTTATCTCCATTGCCTGAACATGAGCATACTAACCTTGATGGCCAGAAAAAGGCTGATTTTGTGAAACAGATTCATGAGAAGGCAAGGCTGAATATTGAGAGACGAACGGAGCAGTACGCCAAGCAAGCCAACAAGGGGAGGCGTCAAGTTGTGTTTGAGCCCGGAGATTGGGTATGGTTGCATATGCGCAAGGAGAGGTTTCCATTGCAAAGGCGTTCGAAGTTGCTACCACGAGGCGATGGACCTTTTCAAGTGTTGGAGCGCATCAATGATAACGCCTACAAATTGGACTTACCTGGTGAGTATAATGTTAGTGCTACATTCAATGTTACTGACTTGAGTCCTTTTGATGTAGGTGACGACTTGGATTTGAGGACAAATCCTCTTCAAGAGGAGGGGAATGATGGAGTCCAAGGTTCGTCAAATCAAGATCCTGTTCGTGTTCCCAAAGGGCCGGTGACGAGAGCTCGAGCTAAGAAGTTCAAGGAAGGCTTGCAAGGATTGATCCAAGAAGTTTGGGATCAAGAATTGATGAAGAAGCCCATTGGAGAAGGCGAACCGGACAGCCCGTGAGTCATCAACTTTATCGAGTGCGTTCGGGCTGAAAAATGAAGACTTTATTTTATTTTCGTGTGTTTTGAGTCAGGCCACGTTTTTGGGCCTTAAAAGACTTGTTTTTGGGTTTTTATCATGTTGGTTAATGGGTTGGGCCATGCCAATGACTTTGGGTCAATTATTTCCTAGTTAGATTAGGTTTAGATGGTTTTATTTGCCTCTCTATATAAGGGGGTCTTTGTGGACGAAAATTAGTTAGCTTTTGATCATTAATATTATTGTGAGTTATTCTCTCTTGAGAGTTTTCGAATTCCTCTTGATTATTCCAAGACGAATTCATTATCCGGCGAATCAGCGAGTCAATCAAACCTCGTTGTGTGTCATTCATCGTCCCCGTGTGGCTTGGCGACCGTTTCTTTGGGTTATAGAGACTTCGGTTTATCTATAGTACTTAGGAGGGTTTAGACCATTGACGTATTGGGATCTCCATTCGTTAGTTAGTTTCGTTTCTTCCGCGTGCGTTACCATTCGGTCATCAAGGATCGTATCAGTTGATGAAGTGGAAAAGGAAAGGTCGACACTTGCGCCGAATGAAGAAGAGGACATAATCGAAGAATTTCTACGGAATTTGGAGGATGTTGATGGAGTGGACGAGGAAAGCTCGACACATGCATTAAATGAGGAAGTGGTCATTAACTCGTTTCTTTCTAACCTCACCATTTGTGAAACACCTTTTCTTGCAGAGTTTAACTCGAAGATGTTTGAGGAGGAGTTCGAGCCAAGTGTGGGGGAGTCGAGAGTTCATGTTGACCACGTTTTGGATCTTCGAGATTGTTCGAGAAGGGCATATGAGTGTGTTGCGAGGAGCATCAAAACGTCGTTTGGCGCTATGGGCTTAAGTTGATTGTATCCTTCGTCTAGCTAATGACGTTAAACAAGCGCTTGGTGGGAGGAAACCCACGTAAAAAATATAAAAATTAGAACTTTATTTTTCGTAATTTTTCTTGTTTTAGTTTAATTTTAATTTTTCGTTTTAGTTTTAGTGTTTTTGCAGGAATTGGCGTCGGGCAGTCAGCCTCTCATTTGGCCGATCGGCCAGATTCGTAGGGAAATCTGGACGATCGTCCAAATCCGTGCAACCAAGCATCTACCAGTCTCTCATTTGGCCGATCGGCCAGAATCAGTTCCACCAGACCCGAATGATCCTCGTTTTTGGTCTCCTCTTGATCCCCGTTGGCAAGATCCGAGGTTCCAAGTTCCATTCAACTAATAGCCTTGTTTTGTTATATTTGAGTCTTTTATTTATTTTTCTTTGTTTTGTGCAATTTTACGCTTTGGTATTTTGTTTTGTTTTGTGTTTTGTTTTGTAGGTACTACTTGGAGTCTTTCGAGATTTTGAGTTATTGGTTGTCAACATGCGATAAGTTCCTTCTATCCCTTTCTTTTTTATTTTCTTGCAATGGGGACATTGCTTGATTTTAAGTGTGGGGGAGGGTCTTTGAACTTTTGGCATGACGTTTTTGTGGTTTTGTTGTCTTGTTGATCGAGTCTAGTTGATCGAGTCCTCATGTTCCCTCACTTAGGAATTTGTTTGATTTTGAGCCCTATAAGCATGTAACTTAGGATCAATGTGAATGATTCAACGATGGAATCTTTAGTTGTTGGAATTGATTTGAGCATAAATTAGGTTGGTTTAATCTTGAGTTGTTGTTGATTATGATTCGATGAGTTGTGGGGCACGAATTGATTTGAGTTTGAGGAAAATGATTTATGATTTTTGGTTGAGTGATAAATCTAGATTGTTGCGACTTGGATTGCTAGTTTACTTACCCCTTAGAAAAAAAAAAGAAAAAAAAAAAAAGAAAAAAAAAGATGTGTGTTTATATGTGAATAAAAGAGTTGATAGGATTCTGCTCCTCTTACTTGTAACGTATGAAAATACTAGAGTAATGAGCATGGGAAACCACATGAAAAGGCTTCGAGAGACCCTCGAATGATCACATTTCATGAACTTTGTCCTAGATGATACTCGTGTATATTAGAATAATGTGTTCGTAGGCATTCTACCCCTCTTGACAATGGGTACGGGAAACCGCACTAGGAGGCTCGATGTGACCCATCGATGATTAAACCTAGTGAATTATGTGCCAAAAACGTTCACTTGTGTAAAAAAAAAAAAAAAGAAAAAAAGAAAGTTGTTTATGTATTGAATAAAAAGGGGAAGTAGGCTAGACGTCTAAAGTTGTGGTGATCTAGATATTTGTGAGATGTGTGTATCATTGCTTTTCCTCTTGCTTGGGTTGATTTATAAGCCACATAGCTCGTTGATGATGATTGATCGTAACTTGGGATTAAAGTGACCTCGTTTGAGTTTGTCGATTCCGGTGATTAAATGTTCTATGATTTGAATTGTTTGGATTGAGTCTAAGTTGTATGTTTATATTGCTTGAGGACAAGCAAAGTTCTAAGTGTGGGGGATTTTGATTGGTGTTTAGTTGTTAGGTTTTTCGTTGTGTTTTCGTGTTCGTTTTCATTGTGTTTCGTGTCATTTAGTGTGTCTTTTGGCTATGATTCGTTTGTTTGGAGTTTTTGGTACTTGTAGGATGAAAAGGGCGGAAACGAGAAGAAAACGAGAAGAAAGGTTGTTGAGCAATCATTGACCTCGAGTTCTAACCTCTCATGATTTTATTGAAGATTCATTTTGGATGTTATGAAAGCATTATATCGAAGAGGGGTTCGATAGGAGCACATAGGCGAAAACGGAGGTCAATTCGGAGTTCGAATGAGGAAGATACGGCCGAAACAAGAGAGTCGCGCGCGAACGTGCCAGTACCTGATCTGGACGACCGTCCAGATTTCCTTCACAATCTGGACGACCGGCCAAGTACTTATGTGCGTGTTTAGCAGTTTCTGATCTGGCCGACCGGCCAGATTTCCTTCAACATCTGGACAATCGTCCAGATGTCGGCGTCCAGCTGTGTTTCCTTATTTAATTAGGTTTTCTTCCTAGTATATATATATTAGTGCCTTGGACGAATTTTGTAACATCTTAGACATCCTTTATCATCTTTTAGCATATTTTAGCTCTAGTTTTCAGCACTTAAAATACTTTAGATTGGTTTTACTTTGTTCGGATCCGGATTCTTAGTTCGTGCAATTCAATTCAAGCTTTTCTTTTACTTAGCGTTCTTCGTTCTTCGTTTAATTCTCGTAAGTTCTTTATTGCTTTTGTTTACTTGTTTTTTTATTGCTTTACTTAGTTTTAGATTCGATTTCGTAATTGCTTCTTTTAATTTCCTTAGTTTAATTTCGTTCTTTCGATTTCTAGTTTAAAGTTTAGATTCGTTTTTCTAGTTTCGATTCTCTAGTTTTTAAAGCTTTTAAAGTTAGATTTATTTTCCTTTAAATTTCCAGATTTCATTCATCATGTCTAGAGTAGTTTATGCTTTCTTCGTTGCTTTCTTTATTGCTTTCTTTTCGATTCTTGCCTAGGTAGATTTATTGATTTCTTCTAGTTTAATTTTCTAAGTTAATTTAATTAAATTTATTTCCAGCTTTCTAGATTAGATTTATTTGCTTTTATTTATTGCTTTATTTTATTTTCTTGCCTAGGATTTAAAAACCAAAAACCCAAATATTCTATTTACTTGCTTTCTTAGTTTAGGTTGTTTTTACTACACAGTTATTTGCCCTGTTAAGTTTTTCCTTGAGATTCGACTTAGGTTTTTACTTACTAGTGCTACGATAGGATTTTGTTCTATTGCAAACACTTTTTGGTGAAATCCCCCAAACTTAAACATTGTTCGTCCTGAACAATAAACTAAATCTAAATTAAAGAATAGACAAATCAAGCAAACACAACATACAAGTATAATGAACTCTAAGGGCCTCATAGATCTTCAAAGAAATATCAATCAATATCATATAAGCAACCTCAAAGTTTCGACTCTACGAAAGTACAATAAAATCAAATCATGCTTCGAAAGGGAAACTCACTCAAGACATGTGAAGATATAAGTGTAAAAGTGAACTCTCAACTCACAATGAAAGAATTAAAGTGTATAGGCTCACTCATAATCAATACAATGCAAAAGACTTACCATAGGCTTGCCCTTTATCTCAACATCTCCACCACTAAATTGTATGTAAGAACTAAGATCAATTAGGTCTTTTTTTAAGGTTGTAATGTAGGCACATTGGTTTAGGGTAGGGAAAATATAGGCTAAGTGACTTAGACGTCTCCAAGTACCAACCTTTTAAGAAACTCCAAACTAGTATGGATTTAACTCCATCTTCTACTCATCAACTCATTCTCAAATATCAACCTTATCTCCTCTTAACCTTCTTCTATTCAACTCCCAAAATACTTAAAATTATATCCATCCCTTTATGCTCTTTTTTTCTTTTCTTTTCTTTTTTTTTTCTTTTGAACTAGGACTCTATATATATTTTTTCAAAACTGTTTTTCTAAGTCCTTTATTCCTTTTTTTTTTTTTTTCTTTTTTTCCTAGAGCTTATAGGGATCTAAAATTCCTTTCTTTCAAAGGAGCTTACTAAAAGGACAACTTCTCCAAACATAATCCCGAACAAAACAACTCCCAAGATACCCATAATATCTCCTTTACCTCCTTTCATCCGGTTAAAAGAACAAACGGCTATAAAGGCTCAAAAGTGGCTAGCAAAGGAAATATATGTAAAGGATAGTGTTTAGGAAAGATGTGGCTAACAAAAGATGGCCTAAAATCACTTCTAAATTCCTACACACATACGTAGTCTCGAAGGAGAACAAAGGCAAGTTCTAGAAGTACAAATACATGTATGATACTCTCACGAAAGAAAATAGGCATAAACATGCACCAAAGGCTCAAATCCTCACGGGTAATAACAAAACGTTTCCCAAAATGAAAGCATAATCCTATTTCATCACACACATGCATAATCTCCACCAAGGTTCCAAACATAATATCAACCAATTATTCAAAGAAAATCATGCTATCATTGGCAAATTCAATTATACTCATAACTCATGCTCGACTCAATCATCTATACTCCTAAAGAACTCTACTAATATCCAAAATTAAACTACTATCCAAGAACGCATGCAAACGAGTTAATGAAGCCACACTTCCCCCTCCCCCAAACTTATTTCGAATCATGATGAAGGAATAAGTTTCAAGAAGAAGAAGTGGTTAAGTTAACGAGCGTACCTTTCACCGAAGCTAGCTTACTATTGATCTTCTCCTCTTAGTCGAAACCTTGTCAAGAAAACCTACAACTCACAAGCCTCGAAAATTCTTGGATAAAAAGCTTAATAAAAGATAAGACTCAAAGAAAAATAAAAACGAAAAACTAAAAAAATGAAAAACAAAAATAAAGATAGAGTTGGGTTACCTCCCAACAAGTGCTACGTTTTACGTCTTTAGCCCGACGATACCTCTTATCAAGGTGGATCAAAATAAAAGTTCGTCTCTCCCCCATCATCGAGTTTCTTCATGGCTCCATCAATTGATCTCTTGAATTCGGCTAACTTCAATGGTGGAATGGCTTCCAACTGATTTAAGAACTCGAGAATCTCCTCGCAAGCTCCATCCGGTGCCGGCGGTATAGGCGGTTTCAAGACTTGAACGGCAAAAACATCCTCTCGATGATCATCGGGTCTCTTCATTGCTTTATAGATGGAAATCTTCAATTCCTCTCCATTGACTCTAAATGTCAAATCCCCATCTTGAATATCGGTCAAAGCTCTCCCCGTAGCTAAAAATGGCCGTCCTAAGATCAATGGTTGATTCTCATCCTCGGGCATATCCAACACTACAAAATCAGCCGGGAAAACAAGATTCTGAACTTGTACTAGCACATCTTCAACTATCCCCCTTTGATAAGAAACTGATCGATCCGCCATAAGTAAGGAGATAGTTGTCGGCTTCATCTTTCCAATCTTGAGCCGGTTGAAAATAGAGAGGGGCATCAAATTGATGCTAGCACCAAGATCACAAAGGACATTTTGGAAGACGTGATCACCAATCTTGCAAGCTAATGTGAACCTCCCGGGATCCTTTTGCTTTAATGGAAGCTTCTTTTGTAGGACCGCGCTACACTCCTCTGTCAAATTAATCGTCTCAAACTTCCCCCACTTCTTTTTTCCCGATACCGCATCCTTGATGAACTTCATGTGATTGGGCATGTCTCGTAGTGCATCTAGAAGTGGGATGTTGATGTTGACCTTTTGAAGCATCTCCAAAAACCGTTGATACTTCTCGTCTTGCTTCGGCTTGTTCAAGCGTTGTGGGAAAGGGGCCTTCGGAGTGTACGTCGGAAATTGGGGCGGCTGCTTAGCCTCTCGATCACCCTCTCGATCGAGAGAGGTGTCGAGAGGTCCCTTCTGACCTCGCTTTTTGACCTCTCGATCGACCTCTTGATCGAGAGAGGTGTCGAGAGGGTCAATTTGAGTCTCCTCGTCGTATACCTCTCGATCCTCCTCTCGATCGAGAGAGGTGTCGAGAGGTGGATTCTGACCTCCAGTATGGACCTCTCGATCGAGAGAGGTGTCGAGAGGCCCTCGCCTCGGCTCTTGGATTCTTGCTTCCTCGAGCACCACATTCTTGAAATTCCCGACTCCTTTCTTCTCAGCTTCCAAGGATGGATTTGTGTACGTAGTGCCGCTCCGAAGCTCGATAGCATGAACTTGATGGTCGGGCTTATGGACTCCTCCTTGAGCATTGGCTACTTCATCAACTCGAGCATCCAACATATTCATGTGCTTGGTCAAATTTGTGACTGCATTCTCGATATTAGAAACACTTGACTCCAAGGCTCCGATTTTATTTGTCGTCGTTGATATGAGATTCTTAATCAACTCCTCCAATGAAGGTTCCTTCTTCGGCTCTTGGACGACTTCATTCTCCACATGAAAGCCAAGGGATATGTTTGGATGGCGTCGATTGTTGGGATCATAAGTCTTCTTGAAAGCATCCAACTCCGTTGCCGTCTTGGTGTATTTCTCCATCAAATCATCATAAGCTTCGGATCCAATGGCGGCAACCTTCCTTCTCCCAACTCTTCTATCGGTAGCCTCCTCGTAACTTGCGTTGACGTTGAGCTCGATGATCTCCCAAGCTGTCTCTACATCGTTATTTAAGAATCCTCCTTTAGACGCATAATCGAGCTCCTTCTTGCATTGCTTGTTCAATCCTTGATGGAAGCGGAAAATTTGTTCCCCCTTGTCAAGACCATGATTGGGGCATACACGAAGCATCTTTCTGAATCTCCCCCATGCTTCGTAAAGGTACTCATCTTCAAATTGTTGGAATTTGTTGATCTCGTTTAGAAGCCTCTGAGCCCTTGAAGGTGGGAAGAACTTATTTAAGAATAGTTTGCACAGCTCGCTCCATGTCTTTATCTCGGCTCGATTCTCTATATCCTCAATCCACTCTCTAGCATCATCCTTGAGAGACCACTCGAAGAGACTGAGCTTGATGTAGTCTGCAGGCACTCCATTTGCCTTGTATGTGGCACATATATTGAGAAATTGCTTCAGGTGAGCATTAGGATCCTCCATCGGTGTGCCTCCATATTGATTTGCTTGCACCATGTTGATGAGGGAAGTCTTGATCTCGTAATCGGTAGCCTCAACAGTCCCCCATCCTCCATTCTGGAATCGATCAACAACCGGTTTGAACCGATCGTTGAGAGTCTTTTTCACTACCGAATCCGCCATAAGAATATAGTCCTTGACAAAGAAAGGAAACGGTTAGTTTAATACAAAAAAAATAGAAAAATAAACGCCTAAATCACCTATTAATCCTATTTCAAAATATCCATGTGAAATCTAATCAATCCCCGGCAACGGCGTCAAAATTTGATCGCACTATTTTCTACCACACAAAAATAGGTATAGTATAAGAAAGTACGAGTATCGTATCCACAGGGATTGATATATCGAAATCACACAAAGTACCTCTACTCTAGAATTAAACTGATGTCTAGGCAATTAAGAAAATAAGAATGTGGTATTATAATCCTAGGCAAATAAATAAAATAAATAAAAGAGAACACAAATAAGAAAACAAATAAATAAACAATTAAAAAAATAAGGAAATTAACAAGTAAGCAAATAATCAAACAAGGAAAAACCAAGTAAGGAAAAGTGTTGATTCTAGGGAAGCCTACCTAATCAAATCTAAGCAAGTAATTAATGAATACAATTAACCAATTTAATCCAATCTAAATGTGATACATGCAAGAATACCTACACCCTAATTAAAGCAATGCAAGTTGTCACCTAACAAGATCCTAATATTCTTTCGAATTGTAAGAATCAAATCAAGTGCAAAATAGAACAAGTATCAAGGATATAATCAACTAGGTTCAACTAAGACACCAAATCAATTATATATAAACATATAATAATTCAATTATCAATCAAGAAAATCAAACTATCATATCATGCATTCATGAGATCTATTATGCAATTACCCTATCAAGGCATAAACACATAATTATGCATACACAATTAATGGCCAGTTAACTATGCATGAGAATAAGCACCATGAAACATGCATCTAGATTGGAAGGCTAATTGTAAACAAGAACACTTACATAAATTCAATTAGGCATTCAATCCCTAAAATCAACTAAAGGATTTAGCTAGACATAATTAAAAGAAAGGTAGAAGGAAGAATAAACATAATTAAAAACATAAAGTAAAAAGAAAGGGATAGAAAAACTCTTGAATCTTGATAAATCTTCAATCTTCAATTGTCTTCATACATAAAATAAATCTAGATCTAAAGTATAAAAGTATGGAGAAAAGAAAAAAAACTAATCTAAAGAATGTAGGAGAGTGGAGGAACTTGTTTACAATGATAGGTTTAGAGGTATTTATAGGGTAGAAGTTTACATCCAATACCTAATTGTACAAGGAAACCAAGAAAAAGTCAAAAATTGCCTTTTAGGAAAAATCCCGGCTGGAAAACAGGAGCCACCTCTCGACACCTCTCTCGATCGAGAGGGTGGTCGAGAGGGTCGAGAGGGTTCTGCGCAACTTTCTTGTTTCGGCCATATCTTCCTCATCCGAACTCCAAATTGACCTCCGTTTTCGCCTACGTACTCCTATCGAACTCCTCTTCAATGCTATGCTTTCACTTTCCCAGAATAACTCTTCCACAAAATCGTGAGAAGTCAGAACTTGGGATCAATACTTCATCTCTTCCATGGTTTCATTGTCTCTCATCTCATCTTGGGTTTTCTCGACTCAAAAGCCCTAAAAACACTCAAAACAACCCAAAAGCGTAATCTAGCTCGAAATAACATAAACAATACAAAACATGAGCTAAACTATCAGAATAAGACAAGAAAACGATAATATAACACTTAGAAAATAGGGTAAAAATATACCCTATCAACGATCAACCGAAACCCATAGCACCAAGCGACTTGTTGGTACTCCTCGCGACATATCCACTCTTCGTTTTCGACAAATCTCGAAGAACTCGGTCATCATCAACTCTTGACTCCCCCACACTTAGTTCGAACTCCTCCTCAAATATCGTCAATTTAAACTCTGCAAGAAAAGATGTTACACAATTGGTGAGGTTAGAAAGAAAAGAATTAACGACAACTTCCTCTTTCGATGCATGGTTCAAGAGTTCCTCTTCCACTTCATCAACCTCCTCCAAATTCCCAAGATATTGCTCGATTATATCCTCTTCCTCATCCACACAACTAAAGAACTCGTCATCTTCAATGGACTCCTCATCTTCAAAGAATTCTTCTCGAGCCGCTCCCTTGTCAAAAATCTCACAAATATTTTCCTCAACACAAGGGTTAGCGAGCTTAACATAAGAGCATGAATGAAAAGAAGGAGTAGGAATAAAAAGTGAATTTCCAAAAGCAGAAAACGTTACCGAACCTCCTTGACCGGCCATGCTCAATGTGCCGGTGCCCACGTCAATCCGGGCTTGAGTAGTGGCCATAAAAGGTCTTCCCAACAAGAGTAGATGGCCGGTAGCGCTCTTAGCTCCTTTGCCCTCGTGAAGCACTACAAAGTCGGTAACAACTCGCATTCCACCAACAAGGATAGTAACATCTTCCAAAACTCCCAAAGGACTGCTCACGGTGCCGTCTGCTAGCTCAATGCGCATATCGGTAGCTTGAAGGACTCTTGAGTTCATCTTTTCAAAAATAGAATACGGCATCAAATTCACCGCAGCTCCTAGATCCATCAATCCCGAGACGGTCTCTCCACTATCCAAAACGATACTCAAGTTGAAACCTCCCGGATCTCCTCTTTTTGGAAACGAATTGATAGGCTCGAAATCCTTCTTCTCCTTCTTCACAACACTCTGAATAGGTGGAGCATACGGGTTGAGCGTCTTGTTTTTCACACGACTTGGAAAAGGAATGGGAGGAACATAAGGATTGAAAGTCTTGTGTAGAGGTGGGGACTCTTTCTCGGGCTCCTTCTCAGGCTCTTCCTTGGGTTCCTTGGGCTCCGTGCGTTTCTCGTCGGGGTTGGACGCCGTCCAACTTGGATCTGGACGCCGTCCAGATCCTGATTCTAAATTATTTGGAGAATTCGCTTGGGGTGCCCGTCCAGAAGGGGTGGACGGCCATCCAGAGTTGGACGCCGTCCAACCTGGACGCCGTCCAAACTCATCTGGACGCCGTCCAGATCCTTGCACTGCCGGATTATTGCCGTCGCTCCACTGCTTGATCGGGCTCCTCCTATCACTTGAACTCCCTTGGGGCGACCTCGTGACACCATTGCGTTGTAACACCGTGATTGCATGAGCTTGGTGAGGCGGAACGCGAGGAACATATGGAGGATATTGCACCTCGTTGGCTTGTTGCGGTTGAATCCCTTGGCTCGGAATTCACCCCTGTTGTTGCATTAGGTGCATGGAACTAGAAATTTTGCCAATGGCTGTCTCGAGCCTCTTAATGTTTGCATCAAGTGCATGGAGACGATCCTCATCGACGGGAGGCTTTTGTGGAGGTCCTTGGAGACGAGCATTTGGATGTGTAGGTGGTGTAGGAGTAGGTTGAGGAGGGTAGTATGGAGGTGGTGAATAATATGTATTTGGAGGGTATTGAGGGTATTGAGGAGGTGGATAATATGGTGGAGGTTGAGAGTAGTAAGGGTTTGGTGGAGGAGGATAGGAGTTATTATATGGTGGAGGACGCCTATTAGGATAGGTAGGAGGATTACCTTGCCCTTGTGTCGGCCTCGAATTTTGATAGTATCCCCCTTGATATCCTTGAGGTGGAGGCACTTGAGGTGGGTATCCTTGAGCGGCGTAGACCTCGGCTCCTCCTTCGTATGGAAACTCGCCCATGTTGTGGCACACCTCCTTGATGTGTCCAAGGTCTCCACAAATCTCGCATTGGTCGGGTTTCCTCCCTTCCTCCTTCGGGGCCGGTGCACTTTGCTTAATCTTCAAGTTCTCGAGATCCCTATACATGTCGGCAATTTGCTTCTTCAAATCTGGGCTCATCGAAATTGCACTCGCCTCCACTTTCCTCGGTCTAGCTGATTTTTGTTGAGAACTCGCAGCGAGCGTCTTGAATATCGTCTGCAACTCATCAGCTGTCTTGACCGCTATGTTGCCTCCGGCTGAACTATCCACCATGAATTGGCAAGTTTGGTTGAGGGCGTCGTAGAAATATTGCCAAAGCAACTCCGATGCCATTTGATGATGAGGGCATTGTTGAAGTAGCTCTTGGAACCTCTCCCATGCTTCGTGAAACGGCTCATCGTTGTCTTGGGAGAAATTCATAATCTTCGACCTCACCTCTTGCGTCTTGCGGTTCGGGTAGTACTTGAGCATGAATTTCTCACACACCGCATTCCATGTGGTGAGAGAGTTGGCCGGGAGCGCCAAATACCATGACTTTGCTCGATCCTTGAGGGTGTACGGGACGCACTTCATCTTCAAGTTATCCTCCGTGAGTCCCGAGAGTGGGAAAGTTTGCACCACCGTGCAAAACTCTCGGATGAACGACAAAGTATCCTCGTTGGGCAGCCCGTGGTAGGATGGGAGCAACGCCATGTGGTGAGGTTTAAGCTCATGATTCCTGACCGCTTCCGTCAGGACAATCGCCGAAGTGGTGGCTGTGAATGTGGGGCGAGCAAAATCGCCCATGACTCTAGCTGCCATGGCTTCGGGCTCTGCAAATAACAAGACTAAACCAAAGTCTTGAGAAACGATCTCTTCCTTCTCCTTCGCGGCTAAAATTGCTTTCCTTTGATGGATGTTGTCGACGTAGGGCGCTAAATTCCTTTGAAGACTTCGGCGACCATGCATAAACAACACTCAACAAAAGGGTTAAACGCACCGAGTGGGAGAAACAAGAAAATCGATAAAAACTCAAATAAAAATAAAACAAATAAAAATACCACACAATCAAAAGCCTAAAGTTTTCCCCGGCAACGACGCCAAAATTTGTTTCACTAAAAAGTGTTCGCAATAGACGAAATCTATCGTAGCACTAGCAAGTAAAACCTAAGTATCGAATCTCAAGGAAAACTTAACTGGGCAATCAATTATGTAGTAAAAATCTAATCTAGCCTAAAACTAAGAAAGCAAGTAAATAATATTTTGGAGGTTTTTGTTTTAAATCCTAGGCAAATAAAATAAATTAAAGCAATAAATAAAAGCAAGTAAATAACTAATCTAGAACTCAAGAAATAAATCTAAGAATTAAACTAGACGAAAGCAATTAAATCTACCTAGGCAAGAATCGAAAAGAAAGCGATAAAGAAAGCAACGAAGAAAGCATAAACTACTCTAGACATGATGAATGAAATCTGGAAATTTAAAGGAAAATTAATCTAACTTTGAAAGCTTTGAAAAACTAGAGAATCGAAACTAGAAAAACGAATCTAAACTTTAAACTAGAAATCGAAAGAACGAAATTAAACTAAGGAAATTAAAAGAAGCAATTACGAAATCGAATCTAAAACTAAGTAAAGCAATTAAATCAAGTAAACGAAAGCAATAAATAACTTACGAGGATTAAACGAAGAACGAAGAACGCGAAGTAAAAGAAAAACTTGAATTGAATTGCACGAACTAAGAATCCGGATCCGAACAAAGTAAAACTAATCTAAAGTGTTTAAGTGCTGGAAACTAAAGCTAAAATATGATAAAAGATGATACAAATTCGTGCATAAGGATGATATATATATACTAGGTAAAAACCTAGATAAATAAGGAAAACACAGCTGTCGCCGGAGTTGGACGGCGTCCAGCACAAGTTGGACGGCGTCCAGAAGTTCATTCTGCATGATTTTGCTCACTCCGCTGGATGCCCGTCCAGCTTCATCTGGACTTGGACTTGGACAGCAATGTGGACGGCGTCCAACTCCATCTGGACGGCGTCCAACTCCATCTGGACGGCATCCAGAACTTGAATCTGTCCTCGTTCGCTCGATCGTCATCTTTTCTTCCTTTTCTGCCCGTTTCCGCTCCTTTTCATCCATAATCACCTACAAGTCCCAAAAACTCCAAACAAACGAATCATAGCCATAACCACACACAAAGACACGAAAACATAACGAAAACAGACTCGAAAATACTACGAAAATCCTAACATTTACACACCAATCAAACTTTGTTTCACTAAAAAGTGTTCGCAATAGACGAAATCTATCGTAGCACTAGCAAGTAAAACCTAAGTATCGAATCTCAAGGAAAACATAATAGGGCAATCAATTATGTAGTAAAAATCTAATCTAGCCTAAAACTAAGAAAGCAAGTAAATAATATTTTGGAGGTTTTTGTTTTAAATCCTAGGCAAATAAAATAAATTAAAGCAATAAATAAAAGCAAGTAAATAACTAATCTAGAACTCAAGAAATAAATCTAAGAATTAAACTAGACGAAAGCAATTAAATCTACCTAGGCAAGAATCGAAAAGAAAGCGATAAAGAAAGCAACGAAGAAGCATAAACTACTCTAGACATGATGAATGAAATCTGGAAATTTAAAGGAAAATTAATCTAACTTTGAAAGCTTTGAAAAACTAGAGAATCGAAACTAGAAAAACGAATCTAAGCTTTAAACTAGAAATCGAAAGAACGAAATTAAACTAAGGAAATTAAAAGAAGCAATTACGAAATCGAATCTAAAACTAAGTAAAGCAATTAAATCAAGTAAAAGAAAGCAATAAATAACTTACGAGGATTAAACGAAGAATGAAGAACGCGAAGTAAAAAAAATCCTTGAATTGAATTGCACGAACTAAAAATCCGGATCCGAACAAAGTAAAACTAATCTAAAGTGTTTAAGTGCTGGAAACTAAAGCTAAAATATGATAAAAGATGATACAAATTCGTGCACAAGAATGATATATATATACTAGGTAAAAACCTAGATAAATAAGGAAAACACAGCTGCCGCCGGAGTTGGACGGCGTCCAGCACAAGTTGGACGGCGTCCAAAAGTTCATTCTGCATGATTTTGCTCACTCCGCTGGACGCCCGTCCAGCTTCATCTGGACGTGGACTTGGACGGCAATGTGGACGGCGTCCAACTCCATCTGGATGGCGTCCAACTCCATCTGGACAGCGTCCAGAACTTAAATCTGTCCTCGTTCGCTCGATCGTCATCTTTTCTTCCTTTTCGGCCCGTTTCCGCTCCTTTTCATCCATAATCACCTACATGTCCCAAAAACTCCAAACAAACGAATCATAGCCATAAACACACACAAAGACACGAAAACATAACGAAAACGGACTCGAAAATACTACGAAAATCCTAACATTTACACAACAATCAAACTCCCCCACACTTAGACCTTTGCTTGTCCTCAAGCAAAACAAAATAAACAATAGACTCAAGTATCGTGAACTATATAGGCCTCAAAACTTTTCGAAAACAAACTCTCATGATCATGATCAAAACTATGCACAAAACCTTAGCATCAATCAACACAATCTATTCAACTAATTCAAAGTATGCTAATCCATCAAAGAACACTCTACAACATGTGAAATTTTGTATATGAAAGTGAACACTCAACTCTCTCAAAGAAAAGATGTAATATAATGCACATCAAGAGGGTTCACTCAACATCAATGCAATGCAACATGTTTACCATAGGCTTGCCTTCAATCTCAACATCTCCACCTAATGTAATACTTACAAACTAGGATCAAAAAGGTCTTTATATAAGCTTGTAATGTAGGGACATTGGTTAAGGTAGGATAAATATGCTAAGTGACTCAAAATGCTCTAAATCATCAACCTCTTTTTCAACTCCAACCAAAGTATGGATTTTTATCTCCATCTTCTACCCTCCAACACACCAAATACGGTGCCAAAATTTGTTTCACTAAAAAAGTGTTCGCAATAGACGAAATCTATCGTAGCACTAGCAAGTAAAACCTAAGTATCAAATCTCAAGGAAAACTTAACAGGGCAATCAATTATGTAGTAAAAATCTAATCTAGCCTAAAACTAAGAAAGCAAGTAAATAAGATTTTTGGGGTTTTTGTTTTAAATCCTAGGCAAATAAAATAAATCATAGCAATAAATAAAAGCAAGTTAATAACTAATCTAGAACTCAAGAAATAAATCTAAGAATTAAACTAGACGAAAGCAATTAAATATACCTAGGCAAGAATCGAAAAGAAAGCGATAAAGAAAGCAACGAAGAAAGCATAAACTACTCTAGGCATGATGAATGAAATCTGGAAATTTAAAGGAAAATTAATCTAACTTTGAAAGCTTTGAAAAACTAGAGAATCGAAACTTGAAAAACGAATCTAAACTTTAAACTAGAAATCGAAAGAACAAAATTAAACTAAGGAAATTAAACGAATCAATTACGAAATCGAATCTAAAACTAAGTAAAGCAATTAAAGCAAGTAAACGAAAGCAATAAATAACTTACGAGGATTAAACGAAGAACGAAGAACGCGAAGTAAAAGAAAAACTTGAATTGAATTGCACGAACTAAGAATCCGGATCCGAACAAAGTAAAACTAATCTAAAGTGTTTAAGTGCTGGAAACTAAAGCTAAAATATGATAAAAGATGATAAAAGATTCGTGCACAAGAATGATATATATATACTAGGTAAAAACCTAGATAAATAAGGAAAACACAGCTGTCGCCGGAGTTGGACGGCGTCCAGCACAAGTTGGACGGCGTCCAGAAGTTCATTCTGCATAAATTCGGCTTAAACGCTGGACGCGATGTTGGACGTCATGTTGGACGGCGTCCACATGTTGGACGGCGTCCAGATTGGGTTTGGACGGCGTCCAGATCCTTGATCTGGTCGCTTTGCGCATCTTTCTTGTTTCGGCCGTATCTTCCTCGTCCGAACTCCAAATTGACCTCCGTTTTCGCGTACGTGCTCCTATCGAACCCCTCTTTGATATAATGCTTCTTTCTTCTTGTTTTCTTCTCATTTTAGCCCTTTTCATCTTACAATACCAAAGACTCCAAAACAACCAAATCATAGCCTCAAATAACGAAAACACACAAAAACTAAGGGAAAACAGACACGAAAAGACAACGAAAAACCTAACATCTAGACACCAATCAATATCCTTCTTCTCGACATGATCATGAATGAAGTGATGTCGGATTTCCACGTGCTTGCATCTAGTGTGAAGCACTGGATTCTGCGAGATACATATTGCACTGTTGTTGTCGCAGAAGATTGGAATCTCATTCGCTTCAACTTTGTAGTCCTTCAACTGCTGACGAATCCACAAGATTTGAGAACAACATCTTCCGGCGGCCGTATACTCGGCTTCAGTCGTTGAAGTAGCTACACTGGTCTGCTTCTTCGAGAACCATGAGACCAGCTTGCTTCCCAAGAACTGACATGTGCCCGAAGTTGATTTCCTATCAATTCTGCACCCTCCATAGTCAGCATTGGAGTATCCTGTGAGAACTAGGTTATCTTCTGCAGGATACCACAGCCCCATGTTGACGGTGCCTTTGAGATAGCGAAGGATTCGCTTGGCAGCTTCAAGATGGCTGTGCTTGGGATTGCTTTGGAAGCGAGCAAATACTCCAACTGCAAACACTATATCCGGCCTGCTTGAAGTGAGATATAGAAGAGATCCGATTAAAGCTCGGTAGTCTATAGCATCCACAGACTTCCCTTCTAGGTCTGGCTCCATCTTCCAGTTGGTGTTCATCGGGATTTTCACAGCTTTAGCATGCTGAACACCGAACTCGGCAAGCATGTCTCGAGTGTACGTGGCTTGATTGATGAAGATTCCATCATCTTGCTGCTTCACTTGAAGACCTAGGAAGCAACTCATCAAGCCTATCATTGACATCTCATATTTTGTCTTCATCAACTCTCCAAACTTCTCGCTAAGCGACTGGTTTGGTGATTCAAATATGATGTCATCCACATAGATCTGGACCCATAGCATATCTTCTCCATGATTGATGGTGAAGAGAGTCCGATCTATCTTCCCTTTGTGGAATCCATTATCCACTAGGAATTGAGATAGCGTATCATACCATGCTCTAGGCGCCTGCTTCAATCCATACAGGGCCTTCTTCAATCGATACACCTTATCTCCTTGCTCGAAACCCGGCGGCTGCTCCACATACACTTCTTCCTTGAGCTCTCCATAGATAAACGCGCTCTTGACATCCATTTGATAGACTTTGAATTTCTTAGCCGTTGTATAGGCAAGAAATAGCCTGATCGCTTCAAGCCTTGCCACTGTAGCGAAGGTCTCATCGAAATCAATCCCTTCCTCTTGGCAGTAGCCTTTGGCGACGAGCCGAGCTTTGTTTCTCACAACGTTGTGGTCCTCGTCCATCTTGTTCTTGAACACCCACTTAGTGACAATCACATGCTGGAATTTGGGACGATCCACGAGATACCATGCGTTTCTGGTGAATTGGTTGAGCTCTTCTTGCATGGCAATCACCAAATTTGAATCTGCTAGGGCTTCCTCCACGCTTGCTGGCTCGATGTTTGAAAGAAAGCAACTAAACATAGCACTTTCTCCAAACACTTGGCTTCTGGTCACCACGCCTTTGGATAGGTCTCCAATGATTTGGCTTTGTGAGTGATTTTTGAGCCATGCACGCTTGGATCCGCCTGCTTCATCTTCTTCTTCATGCGGGTCGCTTGCTTCTCCATCCGAAGCGACCTGAATAGGTGCTTGGCCTGCTCTCGCTTCTTGAGTCTTGGGGGCAGCTTCATCCTTCTCTTTTGTAACTTGATTGTTTGAATCTTTGACTTCTTCATCATCTTCAAGCATGTCCCAAGTCAGAGGATTAATGGGTTCCTAGCTTGAAGTCTTGTTATTCGCTTGAACCTGTTCCTGTAGAAGACTTAAGGTAGATTCATCAAATACGACATGGGCTGATTCCTCCACAATTAGGGTTTTACAATTGAATACCCTATAAGCTTTGCTAGACGTGGAATATCCTAAAAATATTCCTTCATCAGCTTTGCTTTCAAAGGCTTTCAGTTGTGACTTCCCATTATTGTGAATGAAGAACCGTTTGTTGAGAAGCATCCGATTTTGAGTGTAGCATGCAGTATTGGTAGCTTCAGCCCAATATTTCATCGGAAGCTTCGAATCTGCAATCATTGTGCGTACGGCTTCTTTGATGATTCGATTCCTTCTTTCTGCTACTCTATTCTGCTGAGGTGTGCGTGCTGAGGATGTCTGGTGTGCTATCCCGTACTCCGTGCAGTATGCTTCAATGGTTGAGTTTAGAAACTCTGTGCCTTTATCGGAGCGGATGGTGGCAATCGCTTGGTTCTTTTCCACGGAAAGTCGCTTGAGCAGTTGTGGTAGTTTGGACAGTGTCTTCTTCTTGCTAAAGAGAAATACGACCCAAGTGTAGCGAGAGAAGTCGTCGACTACAACGAGAGTGTATTTCCTTCCATTGACACTTATTGGAGTGACTGGTCCAAACAGGTCCATGTGAAGTAGCTCGAGCACTCGTTTGGAAGATGCTTCTTCAAGACTAGCGAAGTGCTTCTTCATCTGCTTCCCTCGTTGGCATGGTAAGCATGGATGATCTTTGACAAAGACCTCATTGGGTATGCCCTGCACCAAGCCTTTTCGAGCTAAGCGATTGATCGTCTTGAAGTTGAGATGGTTCAAGTGACGGTGCCATAGCCATCCAATTTTAGTAGCACTTCTAGCGACAAAGCACGTCTCCTCTTTGCAGCTATCCCATTGCGCTATGTAGATATTCCTTTGTCTAACTCCAGTGAGCGCAATCTGGGACGTGAGCTTGTTCTTCACAATGCACTTGTTAGAGAAGAACTCCACCTTGTATCCTTTATCACAGAATTGTGAAATAGATAACAAGTTGTGCTTTAGTCCATAGGAAACTTCCTCGATTCTGAGTTTTCCTATCTTTAGTACGCCGTACCCTTTGGTGCTTCCTTTAGAATTGTCACCAAAGGTTACATGTGGACCCTTCTTCTCCATATAATCTTGAAGTAGAGCTTTCATGCCAGTTATCTGTCTTGAACATCCACTGTCCAAGTACCATATTGGTTGACCTTCACTTGGCATGGGGTCCATGGTGCTCACCTGCAATTAGACAAGTTTTGGTACCCAAATCAGTTTGGGTCCTTGCAGGTTAGTCCCTTTTGGTACCCACACTTGCTTCACTCTCTTTTAAGAGTTAGCTTGTGCTCTGGGCTTCTCGACCTTCTTAAATTGTGACTTCTGCTTAGAAGCAGCTTCACATGTGCAGCAGTGTGTGCATGAGGGATAGCGACTCGCTTGAGACACACCTATGCTCTTGCCCTTTTGCTTATATCCTGAAGCGACTCGCTTCGGATTAGCCTTAGGCTTAGAGACTGAATTAGGGTTTATGGTCTTTGCAAGCGACTCGCTTGGTTTCTTTGAAGCGGTCAACCTAGGGTTTTGACCTTGACTCGCTTGAGAAACCTTTGGAATTTGAAGCGACCTCTTGGGTGCTTCAAACACTTCCCCTTCAACGTAAGTACGGTTGGACCATCTCCAATACGACTCACGTGACACATAGACACTACTTCTCTTTTTGAAAGGAAAATCCTTTGTCTCTCGTGTCTTGGTTTGAGACTTAGAAGCTTCAACACTCTTCCCTTTACCTTTTGATTGGTAAATTTTAGCATTGTGAGTGCTAGGGATTGTTGAACTTTGCTTACCCTTAGATTCTACCCTTGAAGATATAGACATCCTCATTGGTTTCTTCTTAGGGTTCTCAACCATTTTGCCCTTGTCTTTGTTGGTGGTTACTTTGGAGGCAGTGGGCACATCCAAAGGAACTGATGGTGTCGTGTTTGAAGCACCAACAAAGACTGTAGGCTTGGAAGGTCCACCCTCATATCCAAGGCCTCCCTTTCTACCAAAAGGTAGAAGTGAGCTCTCTAGTGCCTGCCTAGCGAATGAGGCTTTGTTTAAGTTGGCCACTAGATTGGATTGGGTTTCATACCTTCCTTCCAAGCTTTTATGCCTAGCGAAGAGGTCCTCGAACTTACTAGTCATAGCCCTTAGATTCATCTTGACTTCGTCATGTTCTTTGGCTAGCTTTCGGTTCTCTCTCTCGCTATTAGACATAGCTTGTTTCAACATTTTGTGGTCGATTAACAATTTGTGGTGTTTTTTAAGCAACTCACTCCATGTCGAGGAGTGAGCTTCCTCTTCGTGAGTGTGTGCCAGTGTAATTGAGCTAACTGAAGGTTAAAAAAATACCTCCCCAGTATCTTCATCGGTGAGCGCCATAAGTCCAAGATCCTCTCCCTCGCTGGAGTTGGGATAGGTGAATGCATCTGAGTCGCTTGAAACTTCTTCATTTCAAGCGACTGGCGGTTCACTCGCTACAAGCGCTCTCCGAGATCCTTCTCTCTTTGCCTTCAGTTCATCACGCACCTTGGCACTGAGCTTTGGGTAGTCAGATTTGTAATGGCCCATCTTATGGCAGTGATAGCACTCCACATCCATCATGTCTCTGGGGATCGGCTTGGATGTCTCTTCTCTCTTTCCTTTGTTGTCACGAGCATCAGTGCTGTTTCCCTTGTATTGCTTGTAAAACCCTTTGTACTTTCCCACGCGTTAATTGATTTTGTTGAAGTTCTTTGATAGAAACGCGTAGTGCTCTTCCAGTTCCTCCCTTGACATCTTTGCAAGCTTCTGGTCGCTTGGAGCTTCGGTAGCTTTGAAAGCAACCCCTTGGATGTCGCAGGGCCTTCATCTTCGTCGTCAAGACTCATTCGATAAAGGTCGAACTCGTGAGCCTTGAGTTCGGAGAATAGAATCTCTGGTGTGAGCTTGGACATATCCTTAGTTGCCAGGTACAATTCTTTCATGGTTTGCCACTTTTGTGTGAGGGCTCGAACGATCTTGAGATTCACTTCCTTGTCCGTGAACTCTTTGCCTAGTGAGATGAGAGTAGCAATCATGTTGGTGACTCGTAGCTCGAAGGCGTCGATAGATTCTCCGGACTTCATCGTGAGGCTTTCAAACTCCCGCATTAGTACGGAGAGCTTGTTTTCATTGATCTTCTCTGTGCCCTGGGAGATTAGAGCTAGGGTTTCCCACATCTCCTTTGCAGTAGTACACTTCCTGATCCTAGGAAGGTAGGCATCAGACACAGTGCTCTGCATTGTGTGGCTCGCGATGCGATCAAGATTGGCAATTTTGAAGTCGTTGGAATTATATTCGGCCTTGTCCTTCTCTACATATTCCTGTCTGACATGGGCAGCGCGGCCTTCGGCAGCTGGAACATTGACGGAGATAGCTTTCTTGATCTCTACTGGTCCTTTCTCGATGACCTCCCACATTCTATCATGGATAGAACATAGGAAGCTCTTAACATGAAAGCTCCAGGTCTCATAGCCTTCTATAGAGAACTGCGGAAGATTCGATGCACTATAGGTAGACATGGTAAACTATTGGTAGCAAAATACAGTATGCGTGAGTGAGGGTTTTATGCACTTAGGAAAATCTGGATCCGGTTCAGTGAGACAACGTGAAGCGAGAGGGGACTCGCTTCCTATATGCAAAGCAGTGGCTCGAAAGAACCGCTGCTCTGATACCACTTGTTGGTCCCAGATTGATAGGGTTAACACACGTAGAGAGGGGGGGATGAATACGTGTGTAAAAGTTTTTCAACTTCTTTGCCCTTCAACTCAGAGTATCAAGTAAAGCGCTCGCTTCAAAATCTTGTGACCTAGCCGTAAGCTAGATCTACAAAGTTAGCACAACTTTTGACCTAAGCAGCTGCTTGATCAAAAGTGAGGCTTTACTCGAGATGCGGAATTTGGTGAGCAAGTCTTTCCTAAGTATTTGAAAATTCAATTTAAGTTTGTTTAAGATGCTTGTGCAAATGAATAATCAAACAGTAAGCAAATAAAGAGATTAGGGTTTAGAGATACGACACAGTGATTTATAGTGGTTCGGTGATAAAACACCTACATCCACTTTGTTGCACACGGCAACTAGTTTTCTTCACTCAAGAACTTTGAAGATTACGGGTTCTTCAAAAACCTGGTCAAGATCGAGCTTCACTTGCTTGGATCTGACGACAACAACTCGGTGATTACGGGTTCACCACGAAAACCTAGACAGGACTTAAGCTTCACTCGCTTCAGTCCAAAACTGGGAGATTACAGGCTCTCCACTCTAACCTAGCTTCGATCGAGCTTCACACAATCGAGGACTGTGCTAGCTTGGATCTAGACTATATGATCGAGGCTTCTACTATCGAGGAAAGTAGAGCTTTGGATCGAAACAACCTTTCGACGAACACAAAACCTAACAGAACTTAGGGTTAGGGTTTTTGGTTTCTCGATAGACACACTAATGAAGAACTCTTTACAACAAGTGCAAAGTAGGCTAGAGTTCTTCTCTAAGCTTGGATGTGGAATGGGCTTAGATTTTGTTGGTCCCGGTTTGTAAGAGGAAAAACACGTTGAGGGGGGGGGGGGTGAATACGTTTTTTTTAAGTTTTTCAACTTCTTTCCTCGAACTCAGAGTACTAAGTAAAGTGCTCGCTTGAACTACTACGACCTACCGAGAGCTAGATCTACAGTATTTGCAACTCTCTTGACCTAAGCTTAGGGCTTGATCAAGAGTGAGACTTTACTCTATATGCGGAAATTCGGTGAGCTAAATCTTTCCTAAGTATTAGAAATCTCGGATTATGTTTGTTTAAATGTTTGTGCAATGAACAATCAAACAACAAGTAAATAGAGAGATTAGGGTTAGAGATACGACACAACGATTTATAGTGGTTCGGGGATGAAGCTCCTACGTCCACTTGTTGCACTAGGCAATTCGTTCTCTTCACTTAAGAACTTGAAGATTACGGGCTCTTCAAAAGCATATGTCAAGATCGAGCTTCACTCGCTTGGATCTGACGAAGATTGGGTGATTACGGGTTCACCACACAAGACCTAAACTGGACTGGAAGCTTCACTTGCTTCAGTCCGACGATAGGGAGATTACGGGTTCTCCTTACAACCTAGTTTCAATCGAGCTTCACTTAATGAAAGTGTAAGCTTGGATCTAGACTCTATGATCGAGGCTTCTATTATCGATGAAGGTAGAGCCTTGGATCGAACACAACCTAACGACGAACACACAAAACCTAAAACTTGGGTTAGGGTTTTCTGTTTCGACAGAGACACACTATTGAAGAGTTCTTTACAATGAATGCAAAGACGGCTAGAACTCTTCTTCTAAGCTTGGATTCGGAATGGGCTTAGAATTCTAGGTGTGAAGGTTGCGAAGACGAGTTCTAATGAAACTGGAACTCGGAGAACACTTGGAAACAAAGACTAGATGAATGCTTGAAAGCTGGGAGTGTTTGTTTGCAGTAGGCGCTCGAATGCTCAATTAGTGTTATGCTTCTCTTCGTCTTTATCCTTCACTATTTATAGGCGGAGGGTTGGCCGAGATCCGTTGCTTGGTAGGTGGCCTTGTCCCTCCTCCTTTCGACAGTACTTGCACAGACGAACAGCTTTTCAGGCGTGCAGATTTGGCACTTTGCCGAAAATGGCTAAGTTCCAAATACAACAGTAATTGGAGCGAGCCAGTACTGTAGCGGCGCCTTTGTCGGCCTGGCAGTCAACTCTGCTGCTCCTCTCCTTGTTCGACACGTGGAGATCTTGCATTCAATGCGGTGATCATCAGTTGACTGGAGTTCGAATTCGGAGCGAGAATTTTGCTGTTGCTTTCTGTTAGGTAGGAGCTCGCTTCGCTTTAGAGATATAGTGTCCGCTTGAAGTGAGTCGCTTCAGGGTCATACTGTAGCGAGTACTTGGAAAATAATTTTTCCGAGTAACTGCTTTAGTATCAATTGACCCGCGTTGACTCGCTTTGGCTTGTTACTGTAGTGCTCGTTTTGCCTCGCTTTGGCAGACTCGCTTTGAATCTACTGTTGCACTCGCTTCGCTACGGTACGCTTCACTTCGGCTGGGTAGACTTGCTTCGATTAGAAAACACACTCAAGCGAGTGGCCTTCACTTGAATATTCTGCAGTCTAAAAACCTAAGTGACTAAAGCTAAAACAAAGCCATCCTAACAGTATAGGCTTAGAAAATTTTCCTACATATTTTCTACATCAAGTTGGGTCACTTGGGAATAGGACACTTAGGGGTTTTGGAATCAAATCAAAACATATGTATTATTTTCAAAGTGTCCCTTATAGGTTCCCCCCTTAACATGTTGTCCTTAACAATTCCCCCTTTTTGATGATGCCAAAACCCAATGACTTTAGACTAAAGGAAATTAGCCTATCTAACCGTGGAAAGAACTTCAAGCGAATGCTTCCTTTGCATGCCTGTTTGAAATTTTTCTTTTAAGTTCCTTTCCCCTTTTTATTCGGTTAAATTGTTGAGTTATGTAGCAAAATTAAATCATTCACAAAGCATGTAAATGACACAATTCGGACAGAGAGTAAATAGGATAGATATGAACAAGCTGTTCATAAAATATGTATGAGAAATTAAGAGTCTTGCTTGTTCTCTTCTCCTTCTCCTTCTTCAGCTTCCTCCTCCTTCTCCCCTTCAATGACATAGACAGACAGAACTTTAACTTCCATCGACTTGAGATTGTACTGTTTAGGTATCCATCCACCTTCCAGTCTAAGAGCTTCATCCACTTCCTCATCAATGATCCTCCGATTAGGAACACTGGTGCCTGGCTGGAACGGCACGGGAAAATCCTTCACTGCGGGCACTTTGATGATAAGAGATTTAGGCTCAGCTACCTCCGCCAGAGTGAAAATTTTTCGCCGCAGCTTCTCATTGTAGGCACAGAGGAAGTTGTTGAGGGCATCCATCCTCGAACACTCATCTTGCCATGGCACTACTTCCCAGTAGTAGTAGGCCTTGATGAATTTCTCCTTGTAGAATAACCATTGATCAAGAAGATCATCGGGAATGAATTGCTCAATCTCTCTCACGTTTGGATGAATATTTCTGCGCTCCATCAGTTCATCTTCAGTTTGGCTTGTCAACTCTTTCATGACCTTTTTGAACTTCGCATTAAGCTCAATGTTGAACTGAGGCATTCTCGCGTTTAATTGTTTGCGGATGAAGTCGGGCTCATCACCAGGATAGCGTCCTGGATCTATCATCTCCTTGTGTGTGACATTGCAAGCGTCGATCAATGCCTGAGTTTGGCACGCTTCGAACTCCTCTGGAGTGAATGGTATGTACGCACTTCTGGTGATGGCAGATTGGATGAGTCTCACTTCGTTGAAGTGTTCCTCAATCCTCTCCTCAACCTTCTTCAGTCTCTTTGCCTTTGCTTGCTTCTCCCTCACTGCTTCACTTCTATTCTCCTCTCCACTCTTTCTCCTTCTTTCTGTGCGACCAGCTCTCGAAGCAACCGATTGCTTGATCTTTTGCCGCTTGGAAGCGAGATCATCTCCTCTAGTTTCCGCCGTGGTTCGCTTCAAAGGCTGTTTCGGTGCAGGAGGTGGAGGCATATATTTCTTTGTAGCGGGTGCAGAGGGAGTGACCGTTTGACTGGCGGAAGTGGCTTCAACAGTTGTCGAAGCGAGAGCCAGTGATGAAGCGGGGGCTGCAGCTGAAGCGGGCACACCTGAAGCACTAGCTTGTGAAGTTCCAGTCTATGCCTGTGTTGGAAGATCAAATTCCTTTTCTAGAGCATGAGCCAAGGCTTCATCTGCCGCGATCTGCAGCTCTCTTTGTTCCTTCGTCAATGGAGCAACGACGACAGGATGGGAAGCCATAAAGGAAGCTAGCAGCTTCCCAGATGATGGCTTGCGGGGCTCTTCTTCAAGGACCTTGTCCTTTCCCTTCTTCCTGGCTCGCTCGGCCCGAGCTTCATCGTCCTCCTGCTCCTCCTGAGCTCCACTCACTTCTCCTGCTCCACTTCCCCCTGGGATCAAGCTACCAGCTTCGATCCTCTCCACAACTCCAACATTCTCTCTTTCTCCATCCCTCCTAGCTTCATCAGTTGATTTCTCCATGATTTCCCCCTTTTTGGCATCATCAAGACTGCCGGGGGTGGTTGTGAACACCATTCTGCTGATGGATTGGCGTAGTTCCTCGAACTTGTTGAAAACGGCGTGAAGCATCTTCTCAGCTCGCGTAGCGAAGACGTGCTCCTCTGAAAGTACAATCTCTGTTGTTTTCAATGAAATTTCTTCAAGCAAATACTTGCATTGCTTCTCTCTCTCAATGATAGAGGCCATCAATTTCTCAAGCGGCTCCACCGCTTTGAAGCGAGCGTCCAGCTCCGCTTCAATGTCTGCACGGATTTGCTTGCGCTCCTCCTGCAGTGTGAGATTGAGAAAGTTCTGGGATGCTTCAAGTTTTGCCATTGCAGAGGCAATAGCCCTCTCTTGGCTGTTGAGCGTCACACGAACTTGAGTAGCTTCGGCAATCCTGACCGCAAACTCACTTGCCTTCTTCTGTGCTTGGTCAATTTGGATAGCCAATTCCGCTTGCTTCAGTTTAGTAGCTCTAGTATTCTTCCTTCTGCTCTCAAGCTCTCCCTTCTCTTCTTCACGCTCAGACTTGAGGATTTGCATTTCCTTCTGCAGTGTGTCAAGATCTTTCTTTGCCCTAGTCAACTCACTGCCGAGCTTGACCAGTTCATTGTCCTTCTTCTCCACCTCTTTCCTCTCCTTCTCAAGCTTCCTTCTCAATTCCTTCTTCTCTCCCTCAACTGCCACTAGCTTGGCATTCACCTCCTTCAATCTATTCCTTTCAGCCTCAAGTGACTGCTTGAGCTCTGTGGTTGTTTTCTGCTGGTCTTCCACCAGCTTCACTTTTTCCTCCAAAGCCTTCTCATTCTCCTCTAGAAGCTTCCCTTTTTCCACCACCTTCCCTTCCAGCTCTGCTTATGTTTTGTCAAAATCTGCACGCAGATTATTGACTTCCACAGCCTTCCTGTCCAACTCCTCTGACTTCTTGGTAATCTCACTCTGGAGATTAGCAATCTCATCCTCCTTCTCCGTCAGCTCAGCTTCATGAGTCTTCATCAACCTTTGCTCGTGCACAGTTGGCACTCGCTCTGGGATAACAGCGTCTGGATAAGTTCTCTTTACTTTAGCGTCCGGCTTCTCCCAGTAATTGATGTTGTTGATGAAGACGTGGAATCCATCCACGCCAATGAAGTCGAGCAGCTTCACCTCCCTCTTCTCGAGCACTTCCTCAGAAAATGCCTTCCTGAGATTGAAGATTTTATAGTATTCTGTCCCTCGGTACATGATGTACGTGAGGAAGTCGACGGCGTTGGTGAAGAAGTCGTCGGACATCTCCACCGAGGGGTAGCGATTGGTGACGGACTCAACTGCTTGCTCTCTGTCCCTCACATAGCGGGTCAGAGCCATCTCCTCTGTAGATGGAGGGGGTTTGATTGGTGGTGGGACGATGGCAAAGTCAGTATCGGTAGTTTGGGCGGTATTGGCTGTATCTGCCGATTCGGTTGGGGAGTTAGATGTTGAGGCTTGGGGGGTTTCTGTGTGTGTGGCTTGGGTAGCTTGGGTTTGTTGTGGTGGTTGAAAGATGGAAAATGTAGCAGCAGGGTCTGTGCTGAGCAGAGGCATTTCGGGTAGTTTGAAAGAAGATGAGGATTCTTCTTCATGGGGAGAGAGGGGAGATTTCTTGGTTTGGGGTTGATCAGTTGTGGAGGCTTTGGGTTCTGGTGGTGGTAGGGTTTTAAGTGGGGATGTTTGGGTTTGAAGTGGGGGAGGTTGGCATTTGGCGGGCGAAGGTTGTGGTTGGGTCACTTCAGCTTCCTCGAGCGGCTGCTTCTCAGCCTCGCTCGCTTCAAACAGAGCAGCAATGTCTTTCACTTTCTTGGGTCTCTTCGACCTTGCTCGCTTCACGCCTCCTCGCTTCGCTGGTGAAGCGGGTCGCTTGAGTTTCTTTTCCTCACTTCACCTTTCGGCGACTGGTGCAGCTGCGGGCACTTCAACATCATGAAGTCCCAGATCAATTGGAATTTTCTCCGACTTCCAGATGTCGAAGAAAACTGTGTTTTTCTTGTAGTCAGAAGTATCTTTCCACTGCTTGTTAGGGAATAACTTCTCCAGTGCGAAGGATATCCTGGAGAAGAACTTGAGCTTCCCTTTGCGAAGGATCTTGTCGTTGCTGCCCTTCACAAACTTGAAGTCGTTGGCAACTTCATGGATCTGGTTGAAGAACCAGCCATGCCAGTTGAACTTCGTGCCTGTTAAGCTATCGACGATAACGGTGGTGGCAAGAAGCTTGACTTCGGAGAGTTGGCCTAAGTTCCCGATGTAGCAAGCGATGCTCTTGGAGAAGAGCTCGCATATGTGGTTGAATGGGGGCTTCAGATCTGATCTGATGCTGGTGATTGGTGTCTATATGTTAGGTTTTTCATTATGTTTTTGTGTCCTTTTTCGTTGTGTTTTTGTGTCTTTTCGTTTGTCTGTGGCTATGAATTGGTTGTTTGGAGTTTTTAGTACTTGTAGGATGAAAAGGGCGGAAACGAGAAGAAAACGAGAAGAAAGGTTGTTGAGCAATCATTGACCTCGAGTTCTAACCTCTCATGATTTTATTGAAGATTCATTTTGGATGTAATGAAAGCATTATATCAAAGAGGGGTTCGATAGGAGCACATAGGCGAAAACGGAGGTCAATTTGGAGTTCGAATGAGGAAGATACGGCCGAAACAAGAGAGTCGCGCGCGATCGTGCCAGTACCTGATCTGGCCGATCGGCCAGATTTCCTTAGGAATCTGGCCGACCGGCCAAGTACTTATGTGCGTGTTTAGCAGTTTCTGATCTGGCCGACCGGCCAGAACTCCTTCAGCATTTGGCCGATCGGCCAGAAGTCCGCGTCCAGCTGTAGTTTCCTTATTTAATTAGGTTTTCCTCCTTATATATATACTAGTACTTTGGGATGAATTGGTATCATCTTTAGACATCTTTTATCATATTTTAGCTTTAGTTTCCAGCACTTAAACACTATTTAGCTTTCTATTGTTCGGATCCGGATTCGTTGTTCGTTGCAATTTAATTCAAGGCTTTTCGTTTAATTCAAGTTCTTCGTTCTTCGTTTAATTCTCGTAAGTTCTTTATTGCTTTCGTTTACTTGCTTTTAATTGCTTGCTTTAGTTTTAGATTCGTTTTCTTAATTGCTTCGTTTAAATTCCTTAGTTTAATTTCGTTCTTTCGATTTCGAGTTCTAGTTTAGATTCGTTTTTCTTTGCTTTCAATTCTCTAGTTTTTCAAAGCTTTCAAGTTAGATTTATTTTTCCTTAAATTTCCAGATTTCATTCATCATGTCTAGATTTGTTTATGCTTCTTTCTTTGCTTTCGTTTCCTTCGTTGCTTTCTTTATTGCTTTCTTTTCGATTCTTGCTTAGGTAGATTAATCGTTTTACTTTAGTTTAATTCTTAGATTTATTTCTTGCTTTCTAGATTAGTTGATTTACTTGCTTTTATTTATTGCTTTGATTTATTTTATTTGCCTAGGATTTAAAACAAAAACCCCAAAAATCTTATTTACTTGCTTTCCTAGATTTAGGCTAGATTAGGTTGTTTGCTACACGATTATTTGCCCTGCTAAGTTTTCCTTGAGATTCGATACTTAGGTTTTACTTGCTAGTGCTACGATAGATTTCGTCTATTGCGAACACTTTTTAGTGAAACAAATTTTGGCGCCGTTGCCGGGGACAACTTTAGGCGATTTATTGTGTAGTGTTTTTTTTTGTTTTATTTTTATTTGTGTTTCTTCGATTTTCTTGTTTCTCCCACTCGGTGCGTTTAACCCTTTTGTTGAGTTTTGTTTATGCATGGTCGCCGAAGTCTTCAAAGGAGTTTAGCGCCCTACTTCGACAACATCCATCAAAGGAAAGCGATTTTAGCCGCGAAGGAGAAGGAGGAGATTGATTCCCAAGACTTCTCTTTGGTCTTGTTATTTGCAGAGCCCGAAGCCATGGCAGCTAGAGTCGTCATGGGCGATTTTGCTCGCCCCACATTCACAGCCACCACTTCGGCGATTGTCTTGATGGAAGCGGTCAGGAATCATGAGCTTAAACCTCACCACATGGCGTTGCTCCCATCCTACCACGGGCTGCCCAACGAGGATGCATTGACGTTCATTTGAGAGTATTGCACGGTGGTGCAATCATTCCCACTCTCGGGACTCACGGAGGACAACTTGAAGATGAAGTGCTTCCCATACACCCTCAAGGATCGAGGAAAGTCGTGGTATTTGGCGCTCCCGGCCAACTCTCTCACCACATGGAATGCGGTGTGCGAGAAGTTCATGCTCAAGTACTACCCGAACCGCAAGACTCAAGAGGTGCGGTCAAAGATTATGAATTTCTCCCAAGACAATGATGAGCCATTTCACGAAGCATGGGAGAGGTTCCAAGAGCTACTTCAACAGTGCCCTCATCATCAAATGGCACCGGAGTTGCTTTGGCAATATTTCTACGACGCCCTCAACCAGACTTGTCAGTTCATGGTGGACAGTTCGGCCGGAGGCAACATAGCGGTCAAGACAGCTGACGAGTTGCAGACGATATTCGAGACGCTCGCTGCGAGTTCTCAACAAAAATCAGCTAGGCCAAGGAAAGTGGAGGCGAGTGCAATCTTGATGAGCCCCGATTTGAAGAAGCAAATTGCCGACATGTATTGGGATCTCGAGAACTTGAAGATTAAGCAAAGTGCAAAGGCCCCGAAGGAGGAAGAGAGGAAGCCGGACAAATGCGAGATTTGTGGAGAGTTGGGACACATCAAGGAGGTTTGCCATAACATGGGAGCACCCACTTATGAAGGAGGAGCCGATGTATATGCTGCCCAAGGGTACATGCCACCACCCCAAGGGCAAGGTACGAACCCGAATTTTCAATATCGTCGCCCCTCTCCATATAATAACCCCTACCCTCCTCAAAATCCCTACTACTCTCAACCTCCACCATATTATCCTCCTCCTCAATATCCTCCAAATCCCTACTATCCACCACCTCCATACTACCCCCCTCAACCTACTCCTACACCACCACCATCATATTCAAATTCTCGTCCTCAAGGACCTCCACAAAAGCCTCCCGTCGATGAGGATCGTCTCCACGCACTTGATGCGAACATAAAGAGGCTCGAGTTGGCCATTGGCAAAATTTCTAGTTCCATGCACCTGATGCAACAACCGGGGCGAATTCCGAGGCAAGGGATTCAGCCACAACAAGCCAACGAGGTGCAATATCCTCCATATGTTCCTCCCGTTCCACCTCACCAAGCTCATGCAATCACGGTCTTACAATGCAATGGAGTACCGATGCCTTCTCGAGGGCCCATGGGAGATAGACGGGGCCCGAGCCCTCGATGGAACGACCCGAAAACGCCGGCAGCCCCTCATAAGCAAAACCGTCCAGGCCCTAATCTGGCCGGTCGGTCAGATTTTGGCCGATCGGCCAACACGCAGGAGTTCGAGTCTGATAAGAAGGATGCTCCCGTTCTCCACAAGACGCCCGATCCGTACGTTCCCCCTATTCCATTCCCGAGTACAGTGAAGAACAAGAGGCAAATGCTCAACCCGTATGTTCCACCTATTCGGAGTATCGTGAGGAAGGAGAAGAAGGATTTCGAGCCTATCAATTCATTTCCTAAACGAGGGGATCCGGGAGGTTTTGACTTGAGTATTATTTTGGACAGCGGAGAGACCGTTTTGGGATTGATGGATTTAGGAGCTGTGGTGAACCTAATGCCGTACTCTATTTTCGAGAAGATGAACTCAAGAGTCCTTCAAGCTACCGACATGCGTATTGAGCTAGCAGACGGCACCGTGAGCAGTCCTTTGGGAGTTGTTGAAGACGTCACTGTCCTCGTTGGTGGAATTCGAGTCGTCACCGACTTTGTTGTGCTTCATGAAGGTAAGGGAGCTAAGAGCGCAACCGGTCATCTACTTTTATTGGGACGACCATTCATGGCCACTACTCGAGCTCGGATTGACGTAGGTACCGGCACATTGAGCATGGCCAGTGAGGGAGGTTCGGTAACATTTTCGGTATTTGGGAACTCACCTTCTATTCCTACTTCATCTTTTCATTTATGCTCTTATGTTAAGCTTGCTAACCCTTGTGTTGAGGAAAATATTTGTGAGATTTTTAACAAGGAAGCAGCCTTTGAAGAATTCATTGAAGATGAAGAGTCCATTGAAGATGATGAATTCTTTAGTTGGGTGGATGAGGAAGAGGATACAATCGGGCAATATCTAGAGAATTTGAAGGAGGTTCATGAAGTAGAAGAGGAAAACTTGGACCATGCATCGGAAGAGGAAGTTGTCGTTAACTCTTTTCTTTCTAACCTCACCAATTTTGTAATATCTTTTCTTCTTGCAGAGTTTAGCTCGAAGATGTTTGAGGAGGAGTTCGAACTAAGTGTGGGGGAGTCGAGAGTTGATGATGACCACGTCCTTGATCTTCGAGATGGTTCGGGAAGGGAGTGTGTTTGTGTCGCAAAGAGCACCAAAACGTCTCTTGGTGCTACTGGCTTGGGTTGATCGTATCCTTCGTCAAGCTAAAGACGTTAAACAAGCACTTGGTGGGAGGCAACCCACGTAAAAAAATTAAAAAAAAAAAAGAAAAAAAAAGCTAGATTTTTATTTTTCGTAGTATTTCTTGTTAATATTTGATTTTTCGTGTTAGTGAGTGTGTTTTTGCACGTATTGGCGTCGGGGATCCAGCCTCTCATTTGGCCGATCGGCCAGATTCCTTTGGAAATCTGGACGATCGTCCAAATCCGTGCAACCAAGATTACCCAGTTTCTCATTTGGCAGATCGTCCAAACCCGTTGGCCAGGAAATTTTCGACTTCTCGATTGGATCCACTTCTATTCCGTAGCTTCGTGATCCTCTCGACCCCCGTTGGAATGACCCATGGTTCCAAGTTCCTTTCAATTAATCGTAGCCTTAAATTGTGTCTTTTTCGTTTTGTTTTGAGTCTTTTATTTTGATTTCTTTATTTTGCTCGATTTTACGCTTTGGTATTGTGTTTTGTGTTTGTTTTGTAGGTACTACTTGGAATTTCTCGGGATTTCAAGTGTGTTGGTCGACATTGTGCGATAAGTTCCTTCTATCCCTTCCTTTTTATTTTCTCGCAATGAGGTCATTGCTTGATTTTAAGTGTGGGGGGGGGGGGGGGGGGGGGGGGGGGGGGGTCTTTGAAACTTTGGCATGATGTGTTTAATTTTGTTGAGTCTTAGGAGTTAATTGAGTCAAATGAGCATGTGATGATAGTATTGTGGATTTGGCCGATGATAGAAAATTTTTGTTGATTTTTGGAGAAAAATTCATGATCTTTATCATGCATGGAACCTTGGCGAAGCGATGCATTTTAATCATTGAATTTGAAGTATGCTATGATGTCGGGAACTAGTTAGTTTGAACCCGTGAGAATTGAACTATTTGTGCATATTTATGTCTATTCTTTGATTGAGTGATCATGCATGCTTCATTGTTTCTAGAACTTGCCTTGTTTCTCCATCAAGACCTTAGTATATTTACGAACTAGGAGATGATCTTAGGCCATCTTTCTTTAGCCACATGATCCCTATACACTAACCTTGTTCATAAACCTTTGTTTACCCCTTTTGAGCCTTTATTAGCCGTTCTTTGTAAAACCGGATGATAGGAGGTTTGGATGATTATGGGTATCCTTAGTTGTAGTTGGTGATATGGAAGGAGATAATTGGAGAATATTTGTTGTGGTGTAGAAGGAGAGAAAGAGAAGAAATTTTAGATGCTTATTTTAGTATAGTTAGCTATCCCTATGAGCTTAGAAAATGAAAAAAAGAAAAGAAAAAAAAAAGAGATGAAAAAAAATAGAGCCCTTGTTCAACATTAGAAAGAACGTTTATTAGTGGAGCTCTAGAAAAAAAGAAAAGAAAGAAAGAGAGAATAAGAATATAAGCATAAGGGGATAGTTAGCTTTGATTTATATAGTTGATATTTTAGCATCTTTGAGTTTGTATTTGGTGTGTTGGATGGTAGAAGATGGAGTAAAAATCCATACTTTGGTTCGAGTTGAAAAGAGGTTGATGATTTAGATTTATTTGAGTCACTTAGCCTATACTTTCCCTACCTTAACCAATGTCCCTACATTACAAGCATATATAAAGACCTTTTTTATCCTAATTTGTAAGTATTACATTAGGTGGAGATGTTGAGATTGAAGGCAAGCCTATGGTAAACATGTTGCATTGCATTGATATTGAGTGAACCCTATGATGTGCATTATCTTATACATCTTTTCTTTGAGAGAGTTGAGTGTTCACTTTCATATATAAAATTTCACATGTTGGAGAGTGTTCTTTGATGGATTAGCATATTTTGAATTTGTTGAGAAGATTGTGTTGATTGATGCTAAGGTTGTGTGCATAGTTTTGATCATGATCATGAGAGTTTGTTTTCGAAAAGTTTTGAGGCCTATATAGTTCACAATACTTGAGTCTATTGTTTATTTCGTTTTTATATTGCTTGAGGACAAGCAAAGGTCTAAGTGTGGGGGATTTTGATTGGTATCTAGATGTTAGGTTTTTCATTATGTTTTCGTGTCCTTTTTCGTTGTGTTTTTGTGTCTTTTCGTTTGTCTTTGGCTATGAATTGGTTGTTTGGAGTTTTTAGTACTTGTAGGATGAAAAGGGCGGAAACGAGAAGAAAACGAGAAGAAAGGTTGTTGAGCAATCATTGACCTCGAGTTCGAACCTCTCATGATTTTATTGAAGATTCATTTTGGATGTAATGAAAGCATTATATCGAAGAGGGGTTCGATAGGAGCACATAGGCGAAAACGGAGGTCAATTTGGAGTTCGAATGAGGAAGATACGGCCGAAACAAGAGAGTCGCGCGCGATCGTGCCAGTACCTGATCTGGCCGATCGGCCAGATTTCCTTAGGAATCTGGCCGACCGGCCAAGTACTTATGTGCGTGTTTAGCAGTTTCTGATATGGCCGACCGGCCAGAACTCCTTCAGCATTTGGCCGATCGGCCAGAAGTCCGCGTCCAGCTGTAGTTTCCTTATTTAATTAGGTTTTCCTCCTTATATATATACTAGTACTTTGGGACGAATTGGTATCATCTTTAGACATCTTTTATCATATTTTAGCTTTAGTTTCCAGCACTTAAACACTTTTTAGCTTTCTATTGTTCGGATCCGGATTCGTTGTTCGTTGCAATTTAATTCAAGGCTTTTCGTTTAATTCAAGTTCTTCGTTCTTCGTTTAATTCTCGTAAGTTCTTTATTGCTTTCATTTACTTGCTTTTAATTGCTTGCTTTAGTTTTAGATTCATTTTCTTAATTGCTTCGTTTAAATTCCTTAGTTTAATTTCGTTCTTTCGATTTCGAGTTCTAGTTTAGATTCGTTTTTCTTTGCTTTCGATTCTCTAGTTTTTCAAAGCTTTCAAGTTAGATTTATTTTTCCTTAAATTTCCAGATTTCATTCATCATGTCTAGATTTGTTTATGCTTCTTTCTTTGCTTTCGTTTCCTTCGTTGCTTTCTTTATTGCTTTCTTTTCGATTCTTGCCTAGGTAGATTAATCGTTTTACTTTAGTTTAATTCTTAGATTTATTTCTTGCTTTCTAGATTAGTTGATTTACTTGCTTTTATTTATTGCTTTGATTTATTTTATTTGCCTAGGATTTAAAACAAAAACCCCAAAAATCTTATTTACTTGCTTTCCTAGATTTAGGCTAGATTAGGTTGTTTGCTACACGATTATTTGCCCTGCTAAGTTTTCCTTGAGATTCGATACTTAGGTTTTACTTGCTAGTGCTATGATAGATTTCGTCTATTGCGAACACTTTTTAGTGAAACAGCTGGCTTGCTTTATATCCTCCTCCGCACCTTTAACTGCAAACCGAGCGTATTCAACACCGGCCGACAACTCCAACTCCAAGAGTGAGTTCGCTCCTTCCTACGGTAGGTTGAATTCTCCGGCGATAGCACTCAAGTTTACTTCCACTGGCTCTCCGCTTTCTGGGTCGGTGAACGTCGATGAATTTTCTCCTTCCCTCAGATTCAGTAGGATTTCAGCTACTGCTTTGCCCAAGATCTTCGTCGGCACGCAGTAACAAATTCCCACAAGCCGGCCGTGATCACGGCCTTGCGGAAAAATCCTTGTTCATCAATGACTTTCGGGTCGAGATGGGGCTCGACGTTGATATGGTCGTCAATTCCGGCCAAAAATTGCTCCATCTTCTGCGATTTTTGCTTCTTTCCCATGGTAGTTTTAAGTAAGTTTTGAACTGAGATTTATGGAAGAGGGATGAGGGTTTGAGACTCGTGAATTCGCAGAGATACAGAAATCTTGCACGAGAATGGCAAATATGGAGAGTGATGAAAGTTTTTGCAGGGTACATGAAAATGTGAATATAAGTTTTTGGGTTTGGCGACGTGGCAGGGGCATGCTGGTAATTTCCTCGGGGGGCCCTGTTTTTATACGGCGGAAAGCGACGATTGATCTGATGTGTCCGGCGTCATCACAGTAAAAGTGAGCCGTCAAGTTGACTTGGTGCTCCACGTGGTCGACTGTGAGTCGTCTCCTCAGTCGGCGTTGATCTGGCGGCTGGGGTTCGAGAACTGTTAAGATTTGATGGCCAGATCTTCTCCGACTTTCCCGCTTCAAATTTGAATTGGGACGCACGCGCCCGGAAATTCGTCTTTGTACGTGCACCTGCATTTAATGCAAAAGTAAAAGTAAAATTTGCACTCAAGTGCAGACAGCTCATACTCGCTTCATACCCGCTCGCTTCAAGTTTAGCCGCTTTGGCTTTTACTCGCTTGCGAAGTACTCGCTTTGAGTGACTGTTCTGCACTCGCTTGCGATGGCTAGCTTGGAGTGATGTAGCACTCGCTTGGCCATCCGAAGCGACTGGAATAAGAAATGAAATTTCTTTGACATTATTTAAAATGTTTGTTGGTCCCGGTTTGTTAATAGGGAAATACGTAGAGGGTGGGGGGGGGGGGGGGGGGGGGGGGGGGGGGTGAATACGTATTTCAAGTTTTTCAACTTTTTCCCTTTAACTCAGAGTATGAAGTAAAGTGCTCGTAGAAATACTAAGACCTAGCCGAGAGCTAGATCTAAAGTAATCAAGATTCTCTTGACCTAAGCTTAGGGCTTGATCAAGAGTGAGACTTTACTCTTTGTGCGGAATTTGGTGAGCTAAAATCTTTTCCTAAGTAATTAAAAACGTCCAAGTTATGTTTGTTTAGATGCAATTGCAATGGATAATCAAAGTAGAAAGATTAGGGTTAGAGAGATACGACACACAGTTTATAGTGGTTCGGAGATAACGCTCCTACGTCCACTTCGTTGCACAGAGCAACTGTTCTCTTCACTTAAGAACTTGAAGGTTACGGGTCCTTCAAAAAACCTGGTCAAGATCGGGCTTCACTTGCCAGGATTCGACAGACGCTGGGTGATTCCGGGTTCACACCAAAAACCTAAACTGGACTGGAAGCTTCACTCGCTTCAGTCCGACACAGGGAGATTCCGGGCTCTCCTTTCAGCCTAGCTTCGATCGAGCTTCACACAGACGATGTAAGTGCAAGCTTGGATCTAGACTCTATGATCGAGGCTTCTACAATCGATGAAAGTAGGGCCTTGGATCGAAACAACCTAACGACGACACTCAAAAACCTAACAGACAAACTTTAGGGTTAGGGTTTTTGGTTGACGAACACACTATGAAGAACTCTTTATAGTAGATTCAAAGATGGCTAGAGTTCTTCTTCTAAGCTTGGATATGGTAAGGGCTTAGATTCTAAGTGTGAAGGTTGTGAAGACGAGTTCCGATGAACTGGAAACTCGAAGAACACTTGGAAACAAAGACTCAAAATTTGCTCTAAGGCTGGGAGTGTTTGTTTGCAGTAGGCGCTCGAATGCTCAAGTAGTGTTCTATTTCTCTTCGTCTTCATCCTTCACTATTTATAGGCGGAGGGATGCCGAGATCCGTTGCTTGGTTGGTGGCTTTGTCCCTCCTCCTCTCGACAGTACTTGCACAGGCTGGCTGCTTTTCAGACGCGCAGTTTTGGCTCTTTGCCGAATTTGGCTAAGTTCCAATTTCAACAGTAACTGGAGCGAGCCAGTACTGTTGCGGCGCCCTTGTCGGCCTAGCAGTCAACTCCGCTGCTCCTCTCTGCATTTGACACGTGGAGATTTCGCAATTAATGCAAAGATCTCCAGTTGACTGTAGTTCAAAATCGGAGCGGGAATTGGGCTGTCGCTTTCTGGTAGGTAGAGGCTCACTTTTCTTTGAAGTTGTAGCGTCCGCGTTAGTTGAGTCACTTCGTAGTCGTTCTGTAGTAAGTCGCTTGGGAGGTAAAGTTCCCTAGTGACTGCCTTGGAAAATGCTGACCGGAGTTGACTCGCTTTGACTTTACACTGTAGTGCTCGCTTCGCTTTGGCAGACTCACTTTGAATCTACTGTAGCGCTCGCTTCGCTTCGCTGTTCTTCGGCACGCTTCACTTCGGCTCGCTAGACTTGCTTCGCTTCGGAAAACACACTCAAGCGAGTGGCCTTCACTTGAACATTTTGAAGTCTATACTCTAAGCAAAATAAAGAGCCATCCTAACAGAGTAGGCTTAGAAAAATTCTAACCTATTATCTACATCAAAATGGGTCGCTTGGGAATAGAACGCTTTGGGGTTTTGGGATCAAATCAAAACAATAAAATATCCGTTATAGGTTCCCCCTGAACACTTTGTTCTTAACAATTCCCAACAATTTCCCCCTTTTTGATGATGCCAAAACCCAATGACTTAGATTTAAAACAATCTAGCCTATCTAACCGTGGAGGGAACTTCAAGCGACTGCTTCCTTTGCAGACTTCGTTTGAATTTTTGTTTTTTTTTGTTCCTTTCCCTTTTTTTTCGGTTAAATTGATTGAGTTTTGTAGCATAAGGATAAAATATCCACAAAGCTATTAAATAACACAATATGGACAGAAATTAAACTTGGGATTTATGAACAGCAGTTCACAAAAATAAAGAGACTTGAAACTCAAAGGTTTCCTGCAGCCTCTTCCTTGTCTTCCGTCTTCTCCTCCGTTACCTCCTCCTTCTTCTTCTCCTTTTCTTCAGTAAAATAAGCAGAGAGGACGTTCAACTCCAAGGTACCAACAGTGTGGATACCTTGTCTCCTCCATCCACTCTCCAATCTGAACGCTTCGTTCACTTCTGCGTCTGTGATGCTGCGATCAGGAATTCTCGTGCCTGGAAGGAATGGCATTGGAAATTTCTTCACTTCGGGCACCTTGATGATAAGGAATTTGGGCTCTGCAAGCTCTGCCATAGTGAATATTTTCCTCCGCATCTTTTCATCATATGCGCACAGGAAGTTGTTGAGAGCACTCATCCGAGAGCACTCATCCTGCAGTGGCACTACTCCCCAGTAGTAATAGGCTTTGATGAAAAGCTCCTTGTAAAACAGCCACTGATCGCGGAGATCTCTTGGGATGAAGTCCTCAATCTACCTTGCGTCAGGATGTTCATTCCTTCTAGCTGCCAATTCCTCCTCTGATCTGCTAGCTAGTTCCTTCATAATCGCTTGGAATTTGGCACTTGACTCACTACTCCAAATTGGAAGCTTCTCGTTGAGTCGTTTTCGAATGTAATCTTGTTCCTCCTTGAGAGGGTAGCGTCCGGAGTCGACAATTTCCTTTCCCGTCATGTCCCATGCATCGATTATAGCTTAGGTCTCACATGCTTCGGATTCTTCGGGCATGAAAGGAATGAAGGCACTTCGGCAGATGGCGGATTGGATAAGTTTCACTTCGTTGAAGTGTTCCTCAATCCGGCCATCAATGACTTGAAGTCTTTTGGCCCTTATCCTCTTCTCTTTCTCCACTCCTTCCTTCTAGTCCTCTCCTCTCTTCCTCCTTTTCTCCTGCTTCTCAGCCCTCGAAGCGACTGCTTGTTTGACCATTTGGCGCTTGGCCGTGGGGTCATCTTTTGAATCTGGTGCAGCTCGCTTCAGTGCTTGCTTTGGTGGTGGGGGAGGTGGCATGTCCTTCTTAGTTTCTGCGGCTTTTGGAAGGACGACTGCTTGAGCAGATGAAGTGGCTCCAGCAGTCGTTGAAGCGAGTGCGGCAGATGAAGCGGGTGCGGTGCGGCGGCTGAAGGGGGCGCTTTAGAACCTGAAGCACATGCATGTGTTAGCTTTTTCAAATCGAATGCACGCTCCAACTCCCAAGCCAAGGCCTCATCCTCCGCGATTTGCTTCTTCCTTTCCTCCTTGGTTAGAATAGTCACAGGAGGATGACGTGCAATGGAAGAGCCAAGAATTTTCTCCTCAGTTGGCCTGCGGGGCTCTTCGGGCTTCTTCATGAGCTCCTCCTCTGTGAGCTTTACTTTATCCTTCTTTGTATGTAAAGCCCTCGCCTCGTCATCTAATTCCTCCTCCTCACCTCCAACGCCACTGCTTCCCTCCAGCATTCTCTCCACACCAACACTACTTCCTCCCGAACCTCCAACACCTCCTTCCTTCACTTGACCTTCCCCCTTTTTGGCATCATCACTGCCAGGGGTTAGGGTGATTGTCTTTCCTGTGATCGTTTTGTGCATGTTGTTTACAGCATCAAAGACGGCATGCAACATCCGATCAGTTTTGTCTGCGAAGGTATGCTCCTGGGCGAGCACCAACTGTGCAGTTTTGACGCTGATTTCCTCGAGTAAATACTCACATTGTTTTTCCCTCTCCTTCACTGAGAGCATCAACCTCTCCAGTGGCTCCACCGACTTGAAGTGAGCCTCCAGCTCCGCTTCAACTTCACTCCTCATTTCCTTCTTCTCTTCCTGCAGATTGAAGTACCAGAATTCCTGGGCCACTTCAAGCTCTGCCTTCATCATTTCAAGACTTCTCTCTCTCTGATTTAGAGAGAGGTGGAATTCGGCACCTGCAGCAACCTTCTCGGTGTAAGTTTCTCCCAGTTCCTTGAATTTTTGCAGTAGGATTGATAGCTCTGCACTCTTCAAATCAAGAGCCTGCGCACTCCTCCTTCGGCTCTCAAGCTCTTTCTTATCTATCTCATTCTCTTGCTTGAGATCCTTCATTTCATTTCTGAGAGTGTCGAGAGTCTTCTTGGTGTTGAGCAGCTCACTCCCCTTCCTTATCAAATCTCCATCCCTCTTCTCTACTGCCTCCCTCAACTTCTTCACCTCCTTCTCCAAATTCTCTTTCTCTTTGCCAACTGTGACCAGCTTGGCATTAACCTCCCTCAAGCGACTCCTTTCCGCATCAAGCGAGTCCTTAAGTTCGGTGATGGTTTTCGTCTGGTCTCCCACCAGCTTCACCTGCGACTCCAACGCCTTCTCCTTCTCCTCCAACAACCTTCCCTTCTCCTCCACCTTTCCCTCCAGTTCTCCCTTCTTTTTGTCAAAGTCTTCACGAAGACTCTTGACCTCCAGTACTCTCCCGTTCACCTCTTCCTCCTTCTTGGAGATCTCGCTTTGGAGATTTGAGATCTCCACCTCCTTCGCCTCCACCTCTTCTGTATGGTTTCTGATCAGTTGCTGCTCGTGGGGAGTTGGCTCTCGCTTGGGAATCACAGCATCTGGGAATTTTCGTTTTATCTTGGCATCGAGCTTGTCCCAGAAGCTGGTCCCATCAAGAAAGGTGTGAAAGCCGTTCACGCCAATAAAATTGAGCATCTTGGCCTCCAACTGAATCAATTCCTCATTCTTGAAGGCCTGCATGAGGTTGTAGATCTTATAGTACTCCGTTCCGCGGTACGTAATGTACGTCAGGAAGTCGATGGTCTGGGTGTAGAACTCGTCGGTCCATGGAACATTAGAGTAGCGGAGGGCGATGGTCTCTGCAGCTTGCTCTCGATCCCTGACGTAGCGATCGATAGCCTGCATTTCTGCAGTAACAGCGGGAGGTACGAATGGTGGGATGATTGAGAGTTCACCGGCAGTTTGGGCGGTATCAGCTGTGGCTGCCGATGTCGAGGGGGATAGGGAAGAAGATGAGGCTTCAGTGGTTTCGGTTATTTGGATGGGTTCTGGAGATGGCTGTGTTTGCTGGGTTTGGATAGGCTGGAAGGTGGTGTAGGCTTCGATTGGACCTACATGGAGTAGAGGGATTTGAGGTATCTGGAAAGAAGAACCAGTTTCTTCTTCATGTGGGGATGGAGGTGATTTCAGGGAATGGTGTTGGGCAGTTGAAGATGTTTGGGTTTCTGGTAGTGGCTGGGTTTGGGTTTGGAGTGTTTGAATTTGGACTTGGAGTGTGGGAGATTGTATATTGATTGGTGAGGATTGGGGTTGAGTCACTTCAATGTCCTCAAGCGGCTTCTCCTTCCCCTCGCTTGACAGGATGAGTGAAGCGACTCGCTTCAACTTTTTCTTCCCTCGCTTCGGCACCGCACGCTTCCCGGGTGAAGCGGCTCGCTTGGCTTGGGTCGCTTCAGCTTGCCTTTCGGCAACTGGTACTGCAACGGGCACTTCGACATCGAGAAGTCCCGAATCGATAGGAGTCTTGTTCTTCCTCCACTTGTCATAGAACACAGATTGTTTGTTGTAGACAGCCGTGTCGGATTCCGGCCACACTTTGTTGGGGTAGCGTTCCTCCAGTGCAACAGAGAGTCTGGAGAAAAACTTCAGCTTCCCCTTGCGGAGAATCTGATTGGCGCTTCCCTTCACGAACGCAAAATCTTCAGCGGCTTCGTGAATTTTGTTGAGAAACCAACCATGCCAGTTGAATCTGGTTCCGGTGAGACTGTCGACGATAACGGTGGTGGCGATCAGCTTTGATTCAGAAAGTGTATCCAGGGTTCCGACGTAGCAAGCGACGCTCTTCGAATAGAGCTCGCAGATATGGTTGAACGGAGCTTTCAAGTTGGAACGGATACTGGCCTCCTTGAAGTTTGGTTCTGCGTTCTTGTTGGCAAACCGAGCGTATTCGATTTCGGCGGAAAACCCCAACTCCAATAAGGAGTTTCCACCCTCCTTCGGCAAGTCAAACACGCCGATGAGCTCGCTCAAATCCACCTCCACCGGCTTTCTGGTCTGTGGATCAGTGAATGAGGATGTGTTTTGCTCCTTCCTCAGATTCAGAAGAAGCTCTCCCACCGCTTTGGCCAAAATCTTTGACGGCACCGCCGTCACAAACTTCCATAGTCCGGCCGTGATCACAGCCCTACGGAAGAATCCATCTTCTTCGACGACGTTCGGGTTGAGATGAGGCTCGACATTGATGTGCTTGTCGACCTCGGTGAGAAATTCCTCCATTGTTTCAGTCTTCTGCTTTTTGCCCATGTTAAGAAGTTTGAGAAAATTTGAACTGAGATTTAAAGAAGAAAACTGAGATTGAGGCTCGTGAGTTGCAGAAAATTTCAGTTCTTGCACAAGAATGGCAAAGATTGAGAGTTGTGAAAATTTTCTCATTCTGCAACTCCACCCTTATATAGAGGTAGGGTTTGGCTGACGTGGCAGGGGCAAGACAGTAAAATCGGCGAAGATCCTGTAGGTAGGCGGCGGACGTGCGGTGATGGATCTGATGTATCCGGCGTCATCACAGTAAAAGTGAACCGCCAACTTGCACGTCGCCTCCACGTGGCCTGCTGTGATTGGTTTGTCTTATACGGCGCAGATCCAACGGCTACAAATCTGGGACTGTTGGGATTTGACGGCTGGATCTTCTCCGTCTTTTCCCGCTTCGAATTCAAAGTGTAGACCACGCGCCCGTTATTTTTGCCAGTACGTGAACCTGCATTAAATGCAAAGTAAAAAGGTAAAATTGCACTCGAGTGCAGACAGCTCATACTCGCTTCGTACCCACTCGCTTCGAGTTGGGCCACTAAGCCTTGACTCGCTTGAGAGGCACTCACTTGAGTGACTGTTCCGCACTCGCTTGCGATGGCTCGCTTTAAGTGACGTAGCACTCGCTATGCCATCTGAAGCGACTGGAATAATAAATGAAATTTCTTTGCTTAATTTTAAAATGTCTCTGACTTACATACTTCGAGGATAAACAAGAATGTTTTCCTCTTTGTATTTGTGTCAGATTCATTTCATATTTTCCACATAGTGAGTGAAGGTTTCTAGCACGCTTCAGCTTACTTAGTGTACTTAAAATTGAAACACTTACCAGTCAATCTCACTTTGTAGGAGATTGATACCACTTATTGAAGAAATCATTTGATTTGGACTTCATTTGTTGAATTCACTTGTTGATAAATGTATTTGTTGATTTCCTCATCTTCTTGGCATTCATCTTCATGGCATTCATCTTCCTCTACGAATTAGAGAGTCCTCCATCGAAGTGAATGGGGGAGAAAATGAATATAGTACACAAGCTTACTTCAACCCAGAGGGGAGTTTCATGTAAGTGTACTTATTCACGACGAAAGGGGGATGAGTACAAGTCCTTATCTCAGATCGGAATAGGACATGATGACAATGAGAATGCTCTGACAAGACAGTCTCGTATTTTACGCAGAAGCATGTCACCAGCCCTGCAACCTTTTGTAGAAAAAGGTAAACCTTCAAGCTTCCTCCTACAAGCTACAGAATGAACTTGCAATCGACTCGCTTTGACCCGAACTAGGGTAAATTGAAGCGATGCAGAATTCAAAGTGACATCATTCTTTGCTCGCTTTGGAAGTAGCTTGCTCCGAGAGCAATCAATAGTTTCCCCTTAACCAATGGCTTAACAATTCCTGTAAGCGGGTAGGGAACGTCTTCCAACACTCCACCTTTCTCCACCTTATTTCCCCTTCTTCAAGCGAGTGGAATTTTGAAGTGGCTCGCTTGAGTTGGTGAAGATCCGAAGCGAGTGACGCTAAGAAGAACTAGCGACCACTCCTTCGTGCATCCCGGACCTAGCACTCTTCACCAGGGTCTAGCAACCCTAATTCCATGCATAGCTGATTGAAACGAGACTCAACTAGAGGCTTGGTGAGGATATCTGCTCACTGGAGATCGGTATGAATCTTCTCGAGCTTGATATCCTTTTTCTCGACATGATCACGAATGAAGTGATGCCGGATTTCCACGTGCTTGCATCTGGTGTGTAGCACTGGATTTTGCGAGATGCAGATCGCACTATTGTTGTCGCAGAATATAGGAATTTCATTCGCTTCAACTCTGTAATCCTTCAACTGCTGACGAAACCATAGAATTTGAGAACAGCAGCTTCCAGCGGCCATATATTCGGCTTCAGTTGTTGAAGTAGCTACACTCGTCAGCTTCTTTGAGAACCATGAGATCAGCTTGCTCCCCAAGAACTGAAAAGTGCCCGAAGTTGATTTCCTATCAATTCGGCACCCTCCATAGTCAGCATCTGAATATCCGGTGAGCTCCAAATTGTCCTCCGCTGGATACCACAGCCCCATATTGACAATGCCTTTCAAATATCGAAGAATCCTTTTGGCAGCTTCAAGATGGCTGTGCTTGGGATTGCTTTGGAAGCGAGTGCAGACTCCAACTGCAAAGGCAATATCTGGCCTGCTTGCAGTGAGATATAGAAGTGATCCGATTAGGGCACGATAATATATAGGATTTACAGATTTTCCTTCTTCGTCTGGCTCCATCTTCGAGTTGGTGTTCATTGGAATCTTTACAGCTTTGGCATGCTGAACACCGAACTTGGCAAGCATATCCCGAGTATACTTAGCTTGATTGATGAAGATTCCATCATCCTACTGCTTCACTTGGAGACCTAGAAAGCAGCTCATCAAGCCAATCATTGACATCTCATATTTGGTCTTCATAAGCTCTCCAAACTTCTCGCTAAGCGACTGGTTTGGTGATCCAAATATGATGTCATCCACGTAGATCTGAACCCATAGCATATCATCTCCATGGTTGATTGTAAATAGGGTTCGATCTATCTTTCCTTTGTGGAACCCATTATCCACTAGGAATCGGGATAGGGTATCATACCAAGCTCTGGGAGCTTGCTTCAACCCATATAGGGCTTTCTTCCAGCGATACATCTTATCTCCTTGCTTGAAACCCGGTGGCTGCTCCACATACACTTCTTCCTTCAATTCACCGTTGAGAAACGCGCTCTTCACATCCATCTGATAGACTTTGAATTTCTTGGCCGCTACATAGGCTAGAAATAGTCTGATCGCTTCAAGCCGTGCCACTGGAGCGAAGGTCTCGTCAAAGTCTATTCCTTCCTCTTGGCAGTAGCCCTTAGCGACGAGTCGCGCCTTGTTCCTCGTCCGTCTTGTTTTTGAACCCCCACTTGGTGCCAATAACATTCTGAAATTTGGGACGATCCAGAGATACCATACGTCATTTCTGGTGAACTGGTTCAGCTCCTCTTGCATGGCGATCACCCAGTTGGAATCAGCTAGGGCTTCCTCCACGCTTGATGGCTCGATGTTTGAGAGAAAGCAACTGAACATGGCACTTTCTCCAAACACTTGACTTCTGGTCACTACACCCTTGGATGGATCTCCAATGATTTGACTTGGTGAGTGATCCTTGAGCCATGCACGCTTGGATCCGCCAGCTTCGTCTTCATCTTCTTCCTTGTCGCTCGCTTCACCATCTGAAGCGACTGGATTGGGTGCTTGGCCAGCACTCGCTTCAGGAATCTTGGGGGCAGCTTCATCTTTTCCTTGAACAATTGGCTCGCTTGAGTCTTTGATTTCTTCATCATCCTTAAGCATGTCCCAAGTTGATGAATTGATGGGTTCCTCGCTTGACTTTCCTTCCTTAGATTGAACCTGTTCCTGTGGAAGACTCAAAGAAGATTCATCAAATACGACATGGGTTAATTCTTCCACGATTAGGGTTTTACAGCTGAATACCCTATAAGCTTTGCTTGATGTAGAATATCCTAAGAATATTCCTTCATCAGCTTTGCTTTCAAAGGCTTTCAACTGCGACTTCCCATTGTCATGGATGAAGACCCTACAACCAAAAATATGGAAGTAAGATATGTTAGGTATTCTCCCTGTCCATATTTCATATGTTGTTTTGTCGTGCCGTTTGCAGAGAAGCGTTCGATTCTGCGTGTAGCATGCCATATTGGCAGCTTCAGCCCAATACTTCATTGGAAGCTTCGAGTCTGCAATCATGGTTCGAACGGCTTCTTTGATGATTGGATTCCTTCTTTCAGCTACTCCATTCTGCTGAGGTGTGCGTGCTGAGGAAGTCTGATGTGCTATGCCATGCTCCGTGCAGTAAGCTTCAATGGTAGAGTTCAAGAACTCTGTGCCTTTGTCGGAGCGAATGGTCACAATCGCTTGGTTCTTTTCCACAGCCAATCGCTTGAGTAGTTGTGGTAGCTTGGTCAGGGTCTCCTTCTTGCTGAAGAGAAATACAACCCAAGTGTAGCGAGAGATGTCGTCGACTACAACTAGAGTGTACTTCCTTCCATTCACACTAACTGGAGTGACTGGACCAAACAAATCCATATGAAGCAGCTCGAGCACTCGCTTGGATGAGGCTTCTTCAAGACTTGTGAAGTGCTTCTTCGTCTGCTTCCCTCGTTGGCATGGTGAGCATGGATGGTCTTTAATAAAGACTTCATTAGGTATGCCTTGCACCAAACCATTTCGAGCTAAGCGATTTATGGCTTTGAAGTTGAGATGGTTCAAGCTTCGGTGCCATAGCCATCCTATTTCTGTAGCACTCCTTGCGACTAAGCACGTCTCCTCTTTGCAGCTGTCCCATTGTGCTATGTTGACATTCCTTTGTCTAATTCCAGTGAGCACAATCTGGGACGTGAGTTTGCTCTTTACTATGCACTTGTTGGAAATAAATTCCACCTTGTATCCCTTGTCACAGAATTGTGAAATGGATAGCATTGTGCTTGAGTCCTTCTACGTAGGAGACTTCTTCAATAGTGAGCTTTCCAACTTTCAGTGCACCGTACCCTTTGGTGCTTCCTCGAGAGTTATCCCCAAATGTAACGTGTGGACCCTTCTTCTCTATGTAGTCATGAAGTAGAGCTCTCATGCCGGTCATGTGTCTCGAACATCCACTGTCCAAGTACCAGATTTGATGACCCTCACTTGGCATGGGATCCACGGCGCTCACCTACAATTAGACAGATTTTGGTACCCAAATCAGTTTGGGTCCTTGCAGGTTAGTTCCCTTAGGTACCCACACTTGCTTCACTCTCTTTTGAGAGGTAGCTTGTGCTTTGGGTTTCTCGACCTTTGAAAACTGTGACTTTTGAGTTGAGGCAGCTTCACATGTGCAGCAGTGTGTGCAAGAGGGGTAGCGGCTCTCTTGAGGCATACCTATGCTTTTACCCTTATGCTTGTATTCTGAAGCGACTTGCTTCGGATTAGCTACAGGCTTAGAGACTGACTTAGGTTTTACAGTCTGTCTAAGCGGCTTGCTTGGTTTCCTCGAAGCGGTCCAATTAGGGTTTTGAACCCGACTCGCTTGAGTAACCTTGGAAGTTTGAAGCGACCTCTTTGGTGCTTCAAATTCTTCCCCCTCAACGTTAGTCCGGTTGGACCATCTCCAGTCCGGATAACGTGACACATAGACATTACTCCTTTTCTTGAAAGGAAGATCCTTTGTCTCTCGTGTCACGGTCTGAGACTTAGAAGCTTCAACTGATTTCCCTTTACCTTTGGATTGGTAAGATTTAGCATTGTTAGTGCTAGGGACAGTTGAAGTCTGCTTGCCCTTAGGTTCTGCCCTTAAAGATATAGACATCTTCATGGGCTTCCTTTTAGGGTTCTTAGCCACTTTGCCTTTGTCCTTGTTTGTGGTCGCTTTGGAGATAGTGGGCACATCCAAAGTGACTGATGGTGTGGTGTTTGAAGCACCAACAAAGACAGTCGGCTTGGAAGGTCCACCCTCATATCCGAGTCCTCCCTTTCTACCAAAAGGTAGAAGTGAGCTCTCTAGTGCCTGTCTGGCGTATGAAGCCTTGTTTAAGTTGGCAACTAGAGCGGATTGGGTTTCATACCTTCCTTCCAAGCTTTGATGTCTAGCAAAGAGATCCTTGAACTTACTAGTCATAGCCCTTAAGCTAAGTTTGACTTGGTCAAGCTCAGTGGCTAGCTTTTGGTTCTCCTTCTCGCTTTGAGACAAAGCTTGTTTCAACACTTCGTGGTCGCTTTACAGTTTAATGTGCTTTTCAAGCAACTCACTCCATGTCGAGGAATCAGCTTCCTCTTGGTGAGTGTGTGTGAGTGTAATTGAACTAGGTGAGGGATAGAAAAATACCTCTCCTGTTTCCTCGTCGGTGAGCGCCATGAGTCCAAGATCCTCTCCTCACTGGAGTTGGGATCTGTGAATGCATCTGAGTCACTTGATGGATCTTCAGTTGAAGCGATTGGCTGCTCGCTCGCTACAAGCACTCGCCTTGGAGCATCCCTCTTTGCTTTCAGTTCCTCTCGCTCCTTTGCACTCAGCTTCGGGCAATCGGATTTGTAGTGACCCATCTTGTGGCAGTGGTAGCTTTCCACTTCCATCATGTCGCGCGGGATCGGTTTGGTCGTCTCTTCTCTCTTTCCTTTTCCTTCTCGAGCATCAGTGCTCCTTCCCTTGTACTGCTTGTAGAATCTCTTGTATTTGCCCACTCGAGAGTTCATTTTGTTGAAGTTCTTAGATAGGAACGCAACGTGCTCTTCCAGCTCTTCCCTTGTCATCTTGGCTAGCGACTGGTCGCTTGGTCCTTCAGCAGCTTTGAAGGCTACACCTTTTGATGTCATGGGAGCTTCATCCTCTTCGTTGAGGTTCATCCGATTCAGATCGAATTCATGAGCTTTGAGTTCGGAGAACAGAATCTCCGGTGTGAGCTTTGATAGATCCTTGGTAGCTAGGTACAGCTCCTTCATGGTCTGCCACTTCCTCGTGAGAGCTCGAACGATCTTCAGGTTCACTTCCTTGTCTGTGAGTTCCTTCCCAAGTGAGTTGAGAGTTGCAGTGATGTTGGTAACTCTCAGCTCGAAGGCGTCGATGGATTCTCCTGGCTTCATTATCAAGCTTTCAAACTCCCGCATTTGTACGGCGAGCTTGTTTTCTTTGATTTTGTCTGTGCCTTGAGAAATGAGAGCTAGGGTTTCCCACATTTCTTTTGCTGTTGCACACTTCCTAATCCGTGGTAGATAGGCGTCCGACACGGTGCTCTACATCGTGTGGCGTGCAATCTTGTCGAGGTTGGCGACTTTGAAGTCATTTGGAGTGTATTCATCCTTATCTTTCTCCACGTACTGTTGACGAACGTGGGCAGGACGACCTTCAGCAGCTGGAACATCCACAGATATGGCTTTCTTGATTTCAATCGGCCCATCTTCAATGACCTCCCACATTCGGTCATGGATGGAGCATAGGAAGCTCTCAACACGAAAGCTCCAGATCTCATATCCTTCGATAGAGACCTGTGGAAGATTTGATGCACAGTATGTAGACATAGCAAACTATCAGTAGTATATGCAGCATGCGTGGGTGAGATTTTGATGCACTTAGGAAAATAGGATCTGGTTCAGTGAGACAACGTGAAGCGAGTGGGGACTCGCTTCGGATATGCAAAGCAGAGGCTAGAAAGAACCGCTGCTCTGATACCACTTGTTGGTCCCGGTTTGTTAATAGGGAAATACGTAGAGGAGGGGGGGGGGGGGGTGAATACGTATTTCAAGTTTTTCAACTTTTTCCCTTTAACTCAGAGTATGAAGTAAAGTGCTCGTAGAAATACTAAGACCTAGCCCAGAGCTAGATCTAAAGTAATCAAGATTCTCTTGACCTAAGCTTAGGGCTTGATCAAAAGTGAGACTTTACTCTTTGTGCGGAATTTGGTGAGCTAAAATCTTTTCCTAAGTAATTAAAAACGTCCAAGTTATGTTTGTTTAGATGCAATTGCAATGGATAATCAAAGTAGAAAGATTAGGGTTAGAGAGATACGACACAGAGTTTATAGTGGTTCGGAGATAACGCTCCTACGTCCACTTCGTTGCACAGAGCAACTGTTCTCTTCACTTAAGAACTTGAAGGTTACGGGTCCTTCAAAAACCTGGTCAAGATCGGGCTTCACTTGCCTGGATCCGACAGACGCTGGGTGATTCCGGGTTCACACCAAAAACCTAAACTGGACAGGAAGCTTCACTCGCTTCAGTCCGACACAGGGAGATTCCGGGCTCTCCTTTCAGCCTAGCTTCGATCGAGCTTCACACAGACGATGTAAGTGCAAGCTTGGATCTAGACTCTATGATTGAGGCTTCTACAATCGATGAAAGTAGGGCCTTGGATCGAAACAACCTAACGACGACACTCAAAAACCTAACAGACGAACTTTAGGGTTAGGGTTTTTGGTTGACGAACACACTATGAAGAACTCTTTACAGTAGATTCAAAGATGGCTAGAGTTCTTCTTCTAAGCTTGGATATGGTAAGGGCTTAGATTCTAAGTGTGAAGGTTGTGAAGATGAGTTCCGATGAACTAGAAACTCGGAGAACACTTGGAAACAAAGACTTGAAATTTGCTCTAAGGCTGGGAGTGTTTGTTTGCAGTAGGCGCTCGAATGCTCAAGTAGTTTTCTATTTCTCTTCGTCTTCATCCTTCACTATTTATAGGCGGAGGGATGCCGAGATCCGTTGCTTGGTTGGTGGCTTTGTCCCTCCTCCTCTCGACAGTACTTGCACAGGCTGGCTGCTTTTCAGACGCGCAATTTTGGCTCTTTGCCGAATTTGGCTAAGTTCCAATTTCAACAGTTACTGGAGCGAGCCAGTACTGTTGCGGCGCCCTTGTCGGCCTGGCAGTCAACTCCGCTGCTCCCCTCCGCGTTCGACACGTGGAGATTTCGCAATTAATGCGAAGATCTCCAGTTGACTGTAGCTCAAAATCGGAGCGGGAATTGGGCTGTTGCTTTCTGGTAGGTAGAGGCTTGCTTTGCTTTGAAGTTTTAGCATCCGCTTTAGTTGAGTCACTTCGTAGTCATTCTGTAGTGAGTCGCTTGGGAGGTAAAGTTCCCTAGTGACTGCCTTGGAAAATGCTGACCGGATTTGACTCGCTTTGACTTTACACTTTAGCGCTCGCTTCACTTCGCTTTGGCAGACTCACTTTGAATCTACTGTAGCGCTCGCTTCGCTTCGCTGTTCTTCGGCAAGCTTCACTTCGGCTCGCTAGACTTGCTTCGCTTCGGAAAACACACTCAAGCGAGTGGCCTTCACTTGAACATTTTGAACTCTATACTCTAAGTAAAATAAAGAGCCATCCTAACAGAGTAGGCTTAGAAAATTCTAACCTATTATCTACATCAAAATGGGTCACTTGGGAACAGAACGCTTTGGGGCTTTGGGATCAAATCAAAACAATAAAATATCCCTTATAGGTTCCCCCTTAACACTTTGTTCTTAACAATTCCCAACAATGTTTCTGACTTACATACTTCGAGGATAAACAAGAGTGTTTTCCTCTTTGTATTTGTGTCAGGTTCATTTATATTTTCCACATAGTAAGTGAAGGTTTCTAGCACGCTTCACATTACTTAGTGTACTTTGAATTGAAACACTTACCAGTCAATCTCACATTGTAGGAGATTGATACCACTTATTGAAGTAACTTGTAGAGTCTGACTCCATTTGTTGAATCCACTTGTTATGTCTTGGTTCTGCTTGAAGCTCGGTCTTCTAGGCATTCATCTCTTCCATCTTCCTCTACGAGTTGAGACTCCTCCAACGAAGGAATGAGGGGGAGAATGAATAATGTACACAAGCTTACTACAACCCAGAGGGGAGCTTCACGTAAGTGTACTTATTCACGATGAATGGGAGATGAGTACAAGTCCTTATCTCAGAGCGGAATAGGACAGGATGACAATGAGAATGCTCTGACAAGACAATCTCGTTTTTACGCAATGACATGTCACCAGTCATGCAACCTTTTGAAGTAAAAGGTAACTCTTCAAGCTTCCTCCTACGATCTAAAGAATGAATTTGCATTCGACTAGCTTGACCCAAATTAGGGTTAATTGAAGCGATGCGAAATTCAAAGTGGGGGAGGAATGGATAGACATTCGGCAGCTCAACTCACTGAAGAGTGAGTAAGGAATGAACATTTATCCACGATGAAGGAGATGACAGGACTTGCTCCTCTTCGGCGGAAAGATGGGAAGAGGACGCAAGGTCTAGGTGCCAGCCCTGCCTAAGCTTTCACCATTTTAACGTGGGAAGACCCGATACAAGACCCCACAACCGTTACTAGAAACGGCACTTGCGAGTGTTTATACCCACTCGCTAGGAATCCTAGGCTAGGTAGCAGCTTTCCTTGCTCGCTTTAAAAGTAGTTTGCTCCGAGAGCAAACAATAGTTCCCCCTAAACCAATGGCTTAACAATTCCTGTAAGCGGGTAGGGAACGTCTTCCAACACTCCACCTTTCTCCACCTTATTTCTCCTTCTTCAAGTGAGTGGAATTTTGAAGTGACTCGCTTGAGTTGGTGAAGATCCGAAGCGAGTGACGCTTAAAGACAAGCAACCACTCTTTCGTGCATCCTGGATCTAGCACTCTTCACCAAGGTCTAGCAACCCTAATTCCATGCATAGCTGATTGAAACGAGACTCAACTAGAGGCTTGATGAGGATATCTGCTCGCTGGAGATCGGTATGAATTTTCTCGAGCTTGATATCTATCTTCTGGACATGATCACATATGAAGTGATGTAGGATTTCCATGTGCTTGCATCTGGTGTGAAGCACTGGATTCTGTGAAATGCATATTACACTGTTGTTGTAGCAGAAAATTGGAATTTCATTCGCTTCAACTCTGTAGTCCATCAACTGCTGACGAAGCAATAGAATTTGAGAACAGTAGCTTCCGGCGGCCATATATTCGGCTTCAGTTGTTGAAGTGGTTACACTTGTCTGCTTCTTTGAGAACCATGAGATCAGCTTGCTTCCCAAGAACTGACACGTGCCCGAAGTTGACTTCCTATCAATCCGGCACACTCCATAGTTAGCATCTGAATATCCGGTGAGCTCCAAATTGTCTTCAGCTGGATACCACAGCCCCATATTGATAGTGCCCTTTAAATATCGAAGGATTCGCTTGGCAACTTCAAGATGGCTGTGCTTGGGATTGCTTTGGAAGCGAGCACAAACTCCATCTGCAAAAGCAATATCTGGCCTGCTTGCAGTGAGATATAGAAGGGATCCGATCAAGGCTCGGTAGTCTGTAGCGTCCACAGACTTCCCATCTAGATCTGGCTCCATCTTCCAGTTGGTGTTCATAGGGATCTTTACAGCTTTAGCATGTTGAACACCAAACTTGGCAAGCATATCTCGAGTGTTCTTGGCTTGATTGATGAAGACTCCATCATCATGTTGCTTCACTTGAAGACCTAGGAAGCAACATCAAACCAATCATGGACATCTCATATTTGGTCTTCATTAGCTCTCTAAACTAATCGCTAAGCGACTGGTTTGGTGATCCAAATACGATGTCGTCTACATAGATTGGGACCCATAGCATGTCTTTTCCATGATTGATGGTGAAGAGAGTCCGATCTATCTTCCCTTTGTGGAATCCATTATCCACTAGGAACTGAGATAGGGTATCGTACCATGCCCTAGGAGCCTGCTTCAATCCATACAGGGCCTTCTTTGATCGATACACCTTATCTCCTTGCTCGAAACCCGGTGGCTGCTCCACATACACTTCTTCCTTCAGTTCGCCATTGAGAAACGCACTCTTAACATCCATCTGATAGACTTTGAACTTCTTAGCTGCTGCATAGGCAAGAAATAGTCTGATCGCTTCAAGCCGTGCCACTGGAGCGAAGGTCTCATCAAAGTCGATTCCTTCCTCTTGGCAGTAGCCCTTAGCGACGAGTCGCGCTTTGTTTCTCACAACGTTGTGGTCCTCATCTGTCTTGTTCTTGAACACCCACTTGGTGCCAATAACATGCTGGAATTTGGGACGATCCACGAGGTACCATACGTCGTTCCTGGTGAACTAATTCAGCTCTTCTTGCATGGCGATCACCCAATTTGAATCAGCTAGGGCTTCCTCCACGCTTGATGGCTCAATGTTTGAAAGAAAGCAACTGAACATGGAACTTTCTCCAAACACTTGACTTCTGGTCACTACGCCCTTGGATGGATCTCCGATGATTGACTTGGTGAGTGATCCTTGAGCCACGCACGCTTGGATCCACCAGCTTCATCTTCATCTTCTTCCTGGTCGCTTGCTTCTTCATCTGAAGCGACTGGATTGGGTGCTTGGCCTGCACTCGCTTCAGGAGTCTTATGGGCAGCTTCAACCTTTCCTTGGACAATCTGCTCGCTTGATTCCTTGATTTCTTCATCATCTTCAAGCATGTCCCAATTTAGTGAGTTGATGGGTTCCTCGCTTGTCTTTCCTTCCTTTGATTGAATTTGTTCCTGTGGAAGACTCAAAGAAGATTCATCAAATACGACATGGGGTGATTCCTCCACAATTAGGGTTTTGCAATTGAACACTCTGTAAGCTTTGCTTGATGTAGAATATCCTAAGAATATTCCTTCATCAGCTTTGCTTTCAAAGGCTTTCAATTCTGACTTCCCATTATCATGGATGAAGACCCTACAACCAAAAATACGGAAATAAGATATGTTAGGAATTCTCCCTGTCCATATTTCATATGGTGTTTTGTCGTGACGTTTATTGAGAAGCGTCCGATTCTGTGTGTAGCATGCTGTGTTGGCAGCTTCAGCCCAATATTTCATTGGTAGCTTTGAATCAGCAATCATAGTGCCGACAACTTCCTTGATAATCCGATTTCTTCTTTCAGCAACTCCATTCTGCTGAGGTGTGCGTGCTGAGGACGTCTGGTGTGTTATGTCATGCTCCGTGCAGTATGATTCAATGGTTGAGTTTAGGAACTCAGTGCCTTTGTCGGAGCGGATGGTGGCAATCGCTTGGTTTTTTTCCACAGCTAGTCGCTTGAGCAGTTTTGGTAGCTTGGCCAGTGTCTCCTTTTTGCTGAAGAGGAATACGACCCAAGTGTAGCGAGAGAAGTCGTCGACTACAACTAAAGTGTATTTTCTTCCATTCACACTAACTGGAGTGACTGGACCAAACAGATCCATATGAAGTAACTCGAGCACTCGCTTGGATGAAGCTTCTTCAAGACTGGCGAAGTGCTTCTTCGTCTGCTTTCCTCGTTGGCATGGTGAGCATGGATTGTCTTTGACAAAGACTTCATTTGGTATGCCTTGCACCAAGTCTTTACGAGCTATGCGGTTGATTGTCTTGAAGTTGAGATGATTCAAGCGTCGGTGCCATAGCCATCCCATTTCTGTAGCACTCCTTGCGACTAAGCACGTATCCTCTTTGCAGCTTTCCCATTGTGCTATGCAGATGTTCCTTTGTCTAATTCCAGTGAGCACAATCTGGGAAGTGGGCTTGTTCTTCACAATGCACTTGTTGGATATAAACTCCACCTTGTATCTCTTATCACAGAATTGTGAAATGGATAACAAGTTGTGCTTTAGCCCTTCCACATAGGAAACTTCTTCAATCTTGATCTTCCCGATCTTCAGTGCGCCGTATCCTTTAGTGCTTCCTCGAGATTTGTCACCAAAGGTTACGTGCGGACCCTTCTTCTCAACATAATCTTGAAGTAGAGCTCTCATGCCAGTCATATGTCTTGAACATCCACTGTCCAAGTACCATATTTGTTGACCTTCACTTGGCATGGGGTCCATGGCGCTCACCTGCATTTAGACATGTTTTGGTACCTAAATCAGTTTGGGCCCTTGCAGGTTAGTCCCTTTTGGTACCCACACTTGCCTCACTTTCTTTTGAAAGTTAGCTTGTGTCTTGGGCTTCTCGGCCTTCTTAAATTGTGACTTCTGCTTAGCGGCAGCTTCACAGTTGCAGTAGTGTGTGCAAGAGGGGTAGCGGCTCGCTTGAGGCATACCAAAGCTCTTATCTTTTTGCTTGTATCGTGAAGCGACTCGCTTTGGATTAGCTACAGGCTTAGAGACTGACCTAGGGTTTACAGATTTTCGAAGTGGCTCGCTTGGTTTCCTCGAAGCGGTCAAACTAGGGTTTTGACCCTGACTCGCTTGAGTAACCTTAGAAGTTTGAAGCGACCTCCTTGGTGCTTCGAATTCTTCCCCCTCAACATGAGTACGGTTGGACCATCTCCAATCCGGCTAACGTGACACATAGACATTACTCCTTTTCTTGAAAGGGAGATCCTTTGTCTCTGGTGTCTTGGTCTGAGACTTAGAAGCTTCAACAGGTTTCCCTTTACCCTTGGATTGGTAAGTTTTAGCATTGTGAGTGCTAGGGACTGTTGAACGTTGCTTGCCCTAAGATTCTGCCCTTGAAGATATAGACATCTTCATTGACTTCTTCTTAGGGTTATCAGCCACTTTGCCTTTGTCCTTGTTAGTGGTTACTTTGGAGGCAGTGGGCACATCCAAAGAAACTGATGGTGTTGTGTTTGAGGCACCAACAAAGACAGTGGGCTTGGAAGGTCCACCCTCATATCCGAGTCCTCCCTTCCTTACAAAGGGTAGAAGTGAACTCTCTAGTGCCTGCCTTGCATATGAGGCTTTGTTTAAATTGGCCACTAGATTGGAATGGGTTTCATACCTTCCTTCCAAGCTTAGATGTCTAGCGAAGAGATCCTCGAACTTACTACTCATAGCCTGTAGTGAATACTACAAATTGATTAGATGTGATTCGGTTGTTTGTGTAACTTTGGTGTAATTTGGATATAAGGTGTATATTAATTGATACAACAGTAATGGAGTGAAGAGAGGATAGGGAGGGAGGAGAGAGAGAGAAAGGTAGAGAGAAAAACTATTTCTTCTTGTTCTGCTTAGCAAATACGCAGCACTTAAATATCCCCTAAGACCCAAACTTGGAAAACAAGAAAGTAATAACATAAGTAAAAGCGTATTTCTCAAAATAAAACTTAAATCACAACACCAACTCTCCCTTAGCCACTCTTCTTCAGCTTGTGACACGTGTAAGGCCCAAGTCCTTCCTTTTCCACATCATTTATTCCAAAATGCGTACTGTTCTTCTTCTTCCTCACAATTTCGAGCCCTAATTTCTCCCAATTTCCTTTCTTCCCAAATTCCAAACCTTCATTGACCATAACATAGCCCTTAAGTTAAGTTTGGGCTGGTCAAGCTCAGTGGGTAGCTTTCGGTTCTCCTTCTCGCTTTGAGGCAAAGCTTGTTTCAACATGTTGTGGTCACTTGACAGTTTGAGGTGTTTGTCAAGCGACTCACTCCATGTCGAGGAATTAGCTTCCTCTTGGTGAGTGTGTGCGAGTGTGATTGAATTAGGTGAGGGATAGATAAATACCTCTCCAGTCTCCTCGTCGGTGAGCGCCATGAGTCCAAGATCCTCTCCCTCACTGGAGTTGGGATCAGTGAATGCATCTGAGTCGCTTGAGACATCTTCAGTTGAAGCGACTGGCTGCTCACTGGCTACAAGCGCTCGCCTTGGGGCATCTCTTTTAGCCTTCAGCTCCTCTCTCTCTTTTGCACTCAACTTTGGGCAGTCAGATTTGTAATTGCCCATCTTGTGGCAGTGGTAGCATTCCACTTCCATAATGTCCCTTGAGATCGGTTTGGTTGTCTCTTCTCTCATCATGTCCCACGAGCATCAGTGCTCCTTCCCTTGTACTGCTTGTAGAATCTCTTGTATTTGCCCACACGCGAGTTCATCTTGTTGAAGTTCTTGGATAAGAACACAACATGCTCTTCCAGCTCTTCTCTTGACATCTTAGCGAGTGTCTGGTCACTTGGCCCTTCTGCAGCTTTGAAAGCGACACCTTTCGATGTTGCAGGAGCTTCATCTTCATCATCAAGACTCATTCTGTTCAAATCGAACTCGTGAGCCTTGAGCTCGGAGAACAGGATTTCCGGTGTGAACTTTGACAAGTCCTTCGTAGCAAGATACAACTCCTTCATTGTTTGCCACTTTCTTGTGAGAGCTCGAACGATCTTGAGATTCACCTCCTTGTCTGTGAGTTCCTTCCCAAGTGAGTTGAGAGTAGCAATGATGTTGGTAACTCTCAGCTCGAAGGCGTCGATGGACTCTCCTGGCTTCATTATCAGACTTTCAAACTCCCGCATCTGTATGGCAAGCTTGTTCTCTTTGATCTTGTCCGTTCCTTGAGAAATGAGGGCTAGGGTTTCCCACATTTCTTTAGCCGTCGCACACTTCCTGATCCTTGGTAGATAGGCATCCGACACAGTGCTCTGCATCGTGTGGGGTGCGATTTTATCAAGGTTGGCAATTTTGAAGTCGTTAGGAGTGTACTCATCCTTGTCCTTCTCGACATACGTCTGCCTGACATGGGCAGGACGGCCTTCTGCAGCTGGAACATCCACAGAGATAGCTTTCTTGATTTCGATCGGTCCTTCCTCTATTACTTCCCACATCCGGTCGTGGATGGAGCAGAGGAAGCTCTCAACTCGAAAGCTCCATGTCTCGTATCCTTCGATAGAGAACTGTGGAAGATTCGATGCACTGTATGTAGACATAGCAAACTATCAGCAGTAATGCAGTATGCGTGGGTGAGGGTTTTATGCACTTAGGAAAAACTGGATCCGGTTCAGTGAGATAACTGAAGCGAGTGGGGACTCGCTTCGGATATGCAAAGCAGAGGCTCGAAAGAACCTCGCTCTGATACCACTTGTTGGTCCCGGTTTGTAAGAGGAAAAATACTTAGAGGGGGAGGGGGTGAATACGTGTTTTTAAGTTTTTCAACTTCTTTCCTCGAACTTAGAGTACTAAGTAAATTGCTCGCTTGAACTACTACGACCTAGCCGAGAGCTAGATCTACAGTATTTGCAGCTCTCTTGACCTAAGCTTAGGGCTTGATCAAGAGTGAGACTTTACTCTATATGCGGAAATTCGGTGAGCTAAATCTTTCCTAAGTATTAGAAATCTCGGATTACGTTTGTTTAAATGTTTGTGCAATGAATAATCAAACAACAAGTAAATAGAGAGATTAGGGTTAGAGATACGACACAACGATTTATAGTGGTTCGGAGATGAAGCTCCTACGTCCACCTGTCGCACTAGGCAATTCATTCTCTTCACTGAAGAACTTGACGATTACGGACTCTTCAAAAGCCTATGTCAAGATCGAGCTTCACTCGCTTGGATCTGACGAAGAATGGGTGATTACGGGTTCACCACACAAGACCTAAACTGGACTGGAAGCTTCACTCGCTTCAGTCCGACGTCAGGGAGATTACGGGTTCTCCTTACAACCTAGTTTCGATCAAGCTTCACTTAATGAAAGTGTAAGCTTGGATCTAGACTCTATGATCGAGGCTTCTATTATCGATGAAGGTAGAGCCTTGGATCGAACATGTTGGGAATTGTTAAGGACAAACATGTTAAGGGGGAACCAATATGGGACATTTTAGAAATGTTACATATGTTTTGATTTGATCCCAAAACCCCCAAGTGTCCTATTCTCAAGCGACCCATTTTTGATGTAGATAATAGGTTAGAAAATTTTCTAAGCCTACTCTGTTAGGGTGGCTCATTTTTTGCTTAGGTTTTTAGACTGTAGAAATCCCAAGTGAAGGCCACTCACTTGAGTGTGTTTTTCAAGCAAAGAGAGTCTACCGAGCCGAAGTGAAGCGTGCCGAAGAATAGCGTAGCAAAGCGAGTGCTACAGTGGATTCAAAGCGAGTCGGCCAAAGCGAAGCGAAGCGAGCGCTACAGTGAAAAGCCAAAGCGAGTCAACATGGGTCAACATTTTCTAAAGCAGTCACTTGAGAAATTTGCCTCCCAAGCTACTCACTACAAAATGACCCTGAAGCGACTTGTTTTGAAGCGAACGCTTCATCTTAAAAACAAAGCGAGCCACCACCTTCCAGAAAGCGACAACCCAATTCCCGCTCCGATTTTGAACTCCAGTCAACTTGAGATCTTCGCATTAATTGCGAGATCTCCACATGTTGAACGCTGAGAGGAGCAGAGGAGTTGACTGCCAGGCCGACAAAGGCGCCGCTACAGTACTGGCTCGCTCCAGTTACTGTTAGGTTTGTAACTTAGCCATTTTCAGCAAAGTGCAAAATCTGCACGTCTGAAAAGCTGTCCGCCTGTGCAAGTACTGTCGAGAGTAGGAGGGACAAGGCCACCTACCAAGCAACGGATCTCGGCCAAACCTCCGCCTATAAATAGTGATGGATCAAGACTTGAAGACATAGAACACTACTTGAGCATTCGAGCGCCTACTGCAAACAAACACTCCCAGCCTTTGAGCAATCTTCGAGTCTTTGTTTCCAAGTGTTCTCCGAGTTCCAACCTCATCGGAACTCGTCTTCTCAACCTTCATACCTAGAGTCTAAGCCCATTCCATATCCAAGGTTAGAAGAAGAACTCTAGCCATCTTTGCATCTACTGTAAAGAGTTCTTCATAGTGTGTTCGTCGAAAACCAAAAACCCTAACCCTAGTTTTGTTTGTTAGGTTTTTGTGTGTCGTCGTTAGGTTGTCTCGATCCAAGGCTCTATTTTCCTCGATAGTAGAAGCCTCGATCATAGAGTTTAGATCCAGGCTTGAACATTCATCAAGTGTAGCTCGATCGAAACTAGGTTGTAAGGAGAACCCGTAATCTCCCTATTGTCGGACTGAAGCGAGTGAAGCTTCCAATCCAGTTTAGGTTTTTGGTGTGAACCCGGAATCACCCAGCGTCTGACAGATCCAAGCGAGTGAAGCTCAATCTTGTCTCAGGCTTTTGAAGAGCCCGTAATCTTCAAGTTCTTGAGTAAAGAGAACGAGTTGCCTAGTGCAACAAAGTGGACGTAGGAGCTTCATCTCCGAACCACTATAAATCTTGTGTCGTATCTCTCTAAACCCTAAAACTCTTATTTCCTTATTTAATTATTCATTGCACTTGCATCTAAACAAACATAACTTGGAACTTTAAATACTTAGGAAAGATTATAGCTCACCGAATTTCCGCATATACGAGTAAAGACTCACTCTTGATCAAGTGCTCACTTCGGTCAAGCAGTCAAGCTACAACTGTAGATCTAGCTTCAGCTAGGTCTTAAGTGAAAAGGCGAGCTCTTTACTTGTCACTCTGAGTTAAGGAAAAGAAGTTAAAAAAAAAAAACTGGGACCAACAAGTGGTATCAGAGCAGCGGTTCTTTCGAGGCTCTGCTTTGCATATCCGAAGCGAGTTCCCACTTGCTTCACGTTGTCTCACTGAACCGGATCCTATTTTCCTATGTGCATCAAAATCTCACCCACGCATACTGCATATACTACTGACGGTTTGCCATGTCTACATACAGTGCATCTAGTCTTCCACAGTTCTCCATAGAAGGATATGAGATCTGGAGCTTTCGCGTTGAGAGCTTTCTATGCTCCATCCACGACCGCATGTGGGAGGTCATAGAAGATGGGCCGATCAAAATCAAGAAAGCCATATCTGTGGATGTTCCAGCCGCTGAAGGTCGTCCAGCCCACGTTCGTCAACAGTACGTGGAGAAAGATAAGGACGAGTATACTCCAAATGACTTCAAGGTCGCCAATCTCGACAAGATCGCACGCCACATGATGCAGAGCACCGTGTTGGACGCCTATCTACCACGGATAAGGAAGTGTGCGACGGCGAAGGAAATGTGGGAAACCCTAGCCCTCATTTCTCAAGGCACAGACAAGATCAAGGAAAACAAGCTCGACGTACAAATGCGGGAGTTTGAAAACCTTGTAATGAAGTCGGGAGAATCCACCGACACCTTCGAGCTGAGAGTCACCAACATCACTGCAACTCTCAACTCACTTGGGAAGGAACTCACAGACAAAGAGGTGAATCTCAAGATAGTCCGTGCTCTCACGAGGAAGTGGCAGACTATGAAGGAACTCTACCTAGCTACCAAGGATCTGACAAAGCTCACGCCGGAAGTACTGTTCTCCGAGCTCAAAGCTCATGAATTCGATCTGAATCGAATGAGTCTCGACGATGAGGATGAAGCCCTCACGACATCAAAAGGAGTAGCTTTCAAAGCTGCTGAAGGGCCAAGCGACCAGTCGCTAGCCATGATGTCAAGGGAAGAGCTGGAAGAGCAGGTTGCATTCTTGTCAAAGAACTTCAACAAGATGAACTCGTGTGTGGGCAAGTACAAAAGATTCTACAAGCAGTACAAAGGGAAGAGCACTGATGCTCGAGAAGGAAAAGGGAAAAGAGAAGAGACGACCAAGCCGATCCCACACGACATGATGGATGTGGAGTGCTATCACTGCCACAAGATGGGCCACTACAAATCTGACTGCCCAAAGCTTAGTGCCAAGGAGTGTGAGGAACTGAAGGCTAAGAGAGATGCTCCCATGCGAGCGCTCGTAGCAAGTGAAATGCCGGTCGCTTCAACTGAAGATTTGTCAAGCGACTCCTATGCATTCACAGATCCTAACTCCAGTGAGGGAGAAGACTTAGGACTCATGGCGCTCACCGATGAAGACACTGGGGAGGTATTTTTCTATCCTTCAATAACTTCAATTACACTGGCACACACTGGTCATGAGGAAGTTCATTCCTCAACATGGAGTGAGTTACTTGACAAACACAAGAAACTGTCAAGTGACCACAAAGTTTTAAAACAAGTTTTGTCTCAAAGCGAGAAGGAGAACCGAAAGCTAGCCTCTGAGCTTGATGAAGTCAAACTTAATCTAAGGGCTATGACTAGTAAGTTCGAGGATCTCTTTGCTAGACATCAAAGCTTGGAGGGAAGGTATGAAACCCAGTCCGCTCTAGTTGCCAACTTGAACAAAGCTTCATATGCTAGGCAGGCACTAGAGAGCTCGCTTCTACCCTTTGGTAGAAAAGCAGGCCCTGGATATGAGGTTGGACCTTCCAAGCCCACTGTCTTTGTTGGTGCTTCAAACACGACACCATCAGTCTCTTTGGATGTGCCCACTGCCTCCAAAGCGACCACCAACAAAGATAAAGGCAAAGTGGCTGAGAACCCTAAAAGGAAGCCAATGAAGATGTCTATATCTTTAAGGGCAGATCCTAAGAGTAAGCAAAATTCAACAGTCCCTAGCACTCAAAATGCTAAAGGTTACCAATCCAAGGGTAATGGGAAAAATGTTGAAGCTTCTAAGTCTCAAGCCAAGACACGAGAGACAAAGGATCTACCTCCTAAAAAGAGGAGTAATGTCTATGTGTCACGTTATCCAGACTGGAGATGGTCCAACTGGACTAACGTTGAGGGGGAAGAAATTGAAGCACCAAATAGGTCGCTTCAAATTCCAAAAGTTTCTCAAGCGAGTCGGGGTCAAAACCCTAGTTTGACCGCTTCAAAGAAATGAAGCGAGCCGCTTCAAAAGACTGTAAACCCTAAGTCAGTCTCTAAGCCTGTAGCTAATCCGAAGCAAGCCGCTTTAGGATATTAGCCAAAGGGCAAGAGCATAGGTATGTCTCAAGCGAGCCGCTACCCCTCTTGCACACACTGCTGCACATGTGAAGCTGCTTCAAAGCAGAAATCACAGTTTTCAAAGGTCGAGAAGCCCAAGACACAAGCTACCTCTCAAATGAGAGTGAAGCAAGTGTGGGTACCTAAGGGAACTAACCTGCAAGGACCCAAACTGATTTGGGTACCAAAATCTGTCTAAATGCAGGTGAGCGCCGTGGATCCCATGCCATGTGAGGGTCATCAAGTCCGGTACATGGACAGCGGCTGTTCAAGGCACATGACCGGCATGAAAGCTCTACTTCATGACTACATAGAGAAGAAGGGTCCACACATTACGTTTGGTGATAACTCTCGAGGAAGCACCAAAGGATACGGCACACTGAAGTTTGGAAAGCTTACAATTGAGGAAGTCTCCTACGTGGAAGGACTTAAGCACAACTTGCTATCCATTTCATAATTCTGTGACAAAGGATACAAGGTGGAATTTATTTCCAACAAGTGCATTGTGAAAAGCAAACTCACGTCCTAGATTGCACTAATTGGAATTAGACAAAGGAACGTCTATATTGCGCAATAGGACAGCTGCAAAGAGGAGACGTGCTTAGTTGCGAGGAGTGCTACATATATGGGATGGCTATGGCACAGACGCTTGACCCATCTCAACTTCAAGACCATCAACCGTCTAGCTCGCAAAGGCCTGGTGCAAGGCATACCCAATGAAGTCTTTGTCAAAGACCATCCATGCTCACCATGCCAACGAGGCAAGCAGACGAAGAAGCACTTCGCCAGTCTTGAGGAAGCTTCATCCAAGCGAGTGCTGGAGCTACTTCACATGGATCTGTTTGGACCAGTCACTCCAGTGAGTGTTAATGGAAGAAAATACACTCTAGTTGTAGTCGAAGACTTCTCTCGCTACACTTGGGTTGTATTTCTCTTCAGTAAGAAGGAGACACTGTCCAAGCTACCGCAACTGCTCAAGTGACTTGCTGTGGAGAAGAATAAAGCAATTGCCACCATCCGCTCCGACAAAGGCACAGAGTTTCTAAACTCTACCATTGAAGCATATTGCACGGAGCATGGCATTGCACATCAAACATCCGCAGCACGCACATCTCAGCAGAACGGAGTTGCTGAAAGAAGGAATCGGATCATCAAAGAAGCCGTTCGCACCATGATTGCAGACTCAAAGCTTCCGATGAAGTATTGGGCTGAAGCTGCCAATACAGCATGCTATACCCAGAATCGAACGCTTCTCAACAAACGGTTCGACAAAACACCATATGAAATATGGACAGGGAGAATTCCTAACATATCTTATTTCCATATTTTTGGTTGTAGGGTCTTCATTCACAACAATGGGAAGTCACAGTTGAAAGCTTTTGAAAGCAAAGCTGATGAAGGAATATTCTTAGGATATTCTACATCTAGCAAAGCTTACAGAGTATTCAACTGTAAAACCCTAATTGTGGAGGAATCACCCCATGTCGTATTTGATGAGTCCTCCTTAAGTCTTCCACAGGAACAGGTTCAAGCGAATGAGAAAAATCAAAGCGAGGAAACCGCAAATCCACTAACTTGGGACATGTTCGAAGAAGATGATGAGATCAAAAACTCAAGCGAGCAGATTCCCAAAGAAAAAGTTGAAGCTACCCCCAAGTCACCTGAAGTAAGTGCAGGCCAAGCACCCATTCCAGTCGCTTCAGATGGAGAAGCAAGCGACCCCCATGAAGATGGAGATGAAGCTGGTGGATCCAAGCGTGCGTGGCTCAAGGATCACTCACCAAGTCAAATCATTGGAGATCCATCCAAGGGTGTAGTGACCAGAAGTCAAGTGTTTGGAGAAAGTGCCATGTTCAGTTGCTTTCTCTCAAACATTGAGCCATCAATCGTGGAGGAAGCCCTAGCTGATTCAAATTGGGTGATCGCCATGCAAGAAGAGCTCAACCAGTTCACAAGGAACGACGTATGGTATCTCGTGGATCGTCCAAAGTTCCAACATGTGATTGGCACCAAGTGGGTGTTCAAAAACAAGACGGACGAGGACCACAATGTTGTGAGAAACAAGGCGTGACTCGTCGCTAAGGGCTACTGCCAAGAGGAAGGAATCGACTTTGATGAGACCTTCGCTCCAGTGGCTAGGCTCAAAGCGATCAGACTGTTCCTAGCCTATGCAGCAGCCAAGAAGTTCAGAGTCTACTAGATGGACGTGAAGAGCGCGTTTCTCAACGGAGAGCTCAAGGAAGAGGTGTATGTGGAGCAGGCACCGGGTTTCGAGCAGGGGGACAAGGTGTATCAGTTAAAGAAAGCCCTATACGGGCTGAAGCAAGCTCCCAGAGCTTGGTATGATACCCTATCCCAATTCCTTGTGGATAATGGATTTCACAAAGGGAAGATAGATCGAACCCTATTCACCATCAACCATGGAGAGGATATGCTATGGGTTCAAATCTACGTGGACGACATCATATTTGGATCACCAAACCAGTCACTTAGCAAGAAGTTTGGAAAGCTTATGAAGACCAAATATGAAATGTCGATGATTGGCTTGATGAGCTGCTTTCTAGGTCTTCAAGTGAAGCAGCAGGATGATGGAATCTTCATCATCCATGCCAAATACACAAGAGATATGCTTGCCAAGTTTGGTATTCAACATGCTAAAGCTGTGAAGATTCCAATGAATACCAACTCGAAGATGGAGCCAGACCTAGAAGGGAAGTCCGTGGACGCTACAGATTATCGTGCTTTGATCGGGTCCCTTCTATATCTCACTGCAAGAAGGCCAGATATTTCCTTTGCAGTTGGAGTCTGTGCTCGCTTCCAAAGCAATCCCAAGCACAGCCATCTTGAAGTTGCCAAAAGAATTCTTCGATATTTGAAGGGCACTGTCAATATGGGGTTGTGGTATCCAACGGAGGACAATTTGGAGCTCACTGGATATTCAGATGCTGACTATGGAGGATGCCGAATTGATAGGAAATCAACTTCGGGCACGTGTCAGTTCTTGGGAAGCAAGCTGATCTCATGGTTCTCACAGAAGCAGACAAGTGTAGCCACTTCAACAACAGAAGCCGAATATATGGCCGCTGGAAGCTGCTGTTCTCAAATTCTATTTCTTCGTCAACAGTTGAAGGACTACAAAGTTGAAGCGAATGAGATTCCGATTTTCTGCGACAACAACAGCGCTATATGTATCTCGTAGAACCCAGTGCTACACACCAGATGCAAGAACGTGGAAATCCGACATCACTTCATTTGTGATCATGTCAAGCAGAAGGATATCAAGCTCGAGAAAATTCATACCGATCTCCAGTGAGCAGATATTCTCACCAAGCCTCTAGCTGAGTCTCATTTCAATCAGCTATGCATTGAACTAGGGTTGCTAGACCCTGGTGAAGAGTGCTAGATCCAGGATGCACGAAGGAGTGTTCGCTTGTTCTTTAAGCGTCACTCGCTTCGGATCTTCACCAACTCAAGTGAGTCACTTCAAAATTCCACTCGCTTGGAGAAGGAGAAACAAGGTGGAGAAAGGTGGAATATTGGAAGATGTTCCCTACCAATTTACAGGAATTGTTAAGTATTTAGTTAAGGGGGAACTATTGTTTGCTCTCGGATCAAGATACTTCCAAAGCGAGCAAAGAATGCTGCTATCTTGAATCTTGCATCGCCTCATCTTACCCGTCCTTAGTCAAGCGAGTCGATTGCAGGGCTGGTGACATGCCTCTGCTTAAAAACGAGGTTGTCTTGTCAGAGCATTCTCATTGTCATCCTGTCCTATTCCGACCTGAGATAAGGACTTGTACTCATCTCCCATTCGTCGTGAATAAGTACACTCACGTGATGCTCCCCTCTGGGTTGTAGTAAGCTTGTGTACTATATTCATTCTCTCTCCCATTCACTTGGATGGAGGACTCTCTAATTTGTAGAGGAAGATGAATGCCACGAAGACCAAGTTCAACAAAATGGAAGCTCAACTGGTGGTATCAACAAGCCTCAAGCAAAATCATCAAGTGATGCCAAAGGAGTTAAATGAAGTCTACATATGTGGTATCAATCTCCTACGAAGTGAGATTGACTAGTAAGTGTTTCAATTTCAGGTACACTAAGTGAGCTGAAGCGTGCTAGAAACCTTCACTTACTATGTGGAAAATATGAAATGAATCTGACACATATACAAAGAGGAAAACATTCTTGTTTATCCTCGAAGTATGTAGTCAAAAACATTTTAAATAATGGCAAGAAATTTCAATTTCTTAAGTCCAGTTGCTTAAGATGGTCAAGCGAGTGCAACGTCACTCAAGCGAGCCATCGCAAGCGAGTGCGGAACAGTCACTCAAGCGAGTACTTCGCAAGCGAGTAAAAGCCAAAGCGGCCGAACTCGAAGCGAGCGGGTACGAAGCGAGTATGAGCTGTCTGCACTCGAGTGCAAATTTTACCTTTTACTTTGCATTTAATGCAGGTTCACGTACAGCCGAAAATAACGGGTGCGTGGTTTACACTTTGAATTTGAAGCGGGAAAAGACGAACAAGATCCGACCATCGAATCTAAATAGTCCCTGATTTATAGCAGTTGGATCTTCAACTGTATAAAGAGACGAATCACAGCAGGCCACGTGGAGCGCCAAGTCAACTTGACGGTTCACTTTTTACTGTGATGACGCCAGACACGTCAATCACTTCGCCGTAGGCCGCCGTATATCAATAGGATTCTCAGCGATTTTACTGTCCTGCCCCTGCCACGTCAGCCGAAACCTGACTCTATATATATGCTCATTGCAGAACTGCAAAACCTTTCACAGCCTCCTATATTTGCCATTCTCGTGCAAGATCTGCAAACTACTGCAACTCACGAGTCTCAACCCAGTTTTCAACTTTAAATCTTCCATCACATTTTCAAATCTTTTCTACCATGGGTAAGAAACTCAAATCCCAGACCATGGAGCAATTTTTGGCCGGAATTGACGGTCACATCAACGTCGAGCCCCATCTCGACCCTGCAGTTATCGAAGAAGATGGATTCTTCCGTAAGGCCGTGACCACGGCCGGCTTATGGAAGTTCGTGACGGCGGTGCCGACGAAGATCTTGGCCAAGGCGGTGGCCGAACTCCTTCTGAATCTGAGGAAATGACAAAACACTTCGTCATTCACTGATCCACAGACCGGAGAACCGGTGGAGGTGGACTTGAGCCATCTCATCGGAATATTAAACTTGCCAAGGGAAGGTGGAAACTCTCTGTTGGGAATGGAGTTATCGGCCAGAGTCGAGTATGCTCAATTTACCGATGAAGGAGCAGAGCCCAACTACAAGGAAGCCAGCATTCGATCAGATCTGAAGGCTCCTTTTAACCACGTCTGCGAGCTCTTTTCCAAGTGCGTCGCGTGCTACGTCGGGACTTTGGGCCAGCTTTCAGAAACAAAGCTTTTTGCCACCACAGTCATAGTCGACAGCCTTACCGGAACCAAGTTTAATTGGCATGGTTGGTTTCTCAACCAGATCCACGAAGCCGCCGAGGACTTCAAGTTCGTGAAAGGAAGCACCGATAAGATTCTCCGCAAGGGGAAGCTTATGTTTTTCTCCAGACTTTCCGTCGCACTGGAGGAACGTTATCCGAACAAAATGTGGCAAGAATCAAACATCACCGACTACAAGAAGAACACGGTGTTCTATAACTTGTGGAGGTCGGACAAATCTTTGATCGATTCGGGACTTCTTGATGTTGAAGTGCCCGCTGCTGTACCAGTTGCCGAAAGGCAAGTTGAAGCTAGCCAAACCAAGCGAGCCGCTTCATCCGGGAAGCGAGCTGCGCCGAAGCGAGCGAAAAAGAAATTGAAACTAGTCGCTTCGCTGACCATGTCAAGCGAGGCTGAGGAGCAGCCTCTTGAGGAGGCCGAAGTTACCCAACCTCAGCCATCACCCATCAAAATTCAAACTCCCCCACCTCAAACACAGATATCCCCAATCCAAACCCAAACTCAACCACCACCAGAACCCCAAGCCTCATCCACAGCCCAACCTCAAATCCAGAAATCCCCCCTCTCTCCACATGAAGAAGAATCAGCTTCTTCTTTCCAACTACCCCTAATCCCACTTCTCAGTGCAGACCCTACTGCTGCATTCACCATATTCCAACCAACCCAAACCCAGCAACCATTCACTGAAACCATACAAATAACCGAAACCTCACAAACCTATCATCAAACCAATCTCCTTCCTCATCGGCAGCTACAGCCGATACCGCCCAAACTACCGGCACTATCATCCCGACATTCCAAATCCTCACTGTCTCTGCAGAAATGAAGGCCCTTGAACGATATGTCAAGGATAGAGAGCGGGCTGCGGAGACAATCACCACTCGCTATTCCTCAGTGCCGATGTCCGACGAGTTTTTCACCAAAACCGTCGGTTTTCTCACCTACATCACCTACCGCGGCACAGAGTATTACAAGGTCTTCAACCTTCTAAAGGCCTTCAAGGAGGAAGAGCTTATTCGGATGGAGGGACAGCTGCTAGATTTCATCGGCGAGAATGGATTTCATGCCTTCCTTGATGGGACCAGCTTCTGGGACAAGTTGGACGCCAAAGTGAGGCGAACATACCCAGACGCTTCAGTCCCCGAGCGTGTGCCAACCATTCACGAGCAGCGGTTGATGAGAGAACATGCGGAGGAGGTAGAGGTGAAGATGCGGAGATCTCAAGTCTACAGAGTGAGATCACCAGGAAGAATGTGGAGATAGAGAAGAAGGTTGAAGAAGTCAAGAATCTTCGTGAAGATTTTAACAAAAAGAAGGGAGAATTGGAGGGAAAGGTTGAGGAAAAGGCGAAGCTCGTAGAGGACAAGGCGAAGCTCGAGAAAGCTTTAGAGGAAAAGGCAAAGCTGGTGGGAGACCAGGAAAAGAAAATTGATGAACTCAAGCACTCGCTTGACGCGGAAAGGAGTCGCTTGAGGGACATCAACGCCAAGCTAGTGACAGTTGGCGAAGAAAAGAAAAAGTTGGAAGAGGAGGTGAAAAGGTTGAAGGAGAAGGTGGAGAAGAAGGATGCTGATCTGGTCATGAAGGGAAGTGAATTGACCAGAACTAAGAAAGCCCTTGACAAGCTAGAACAGGAGATGAAAACTCTCAAGCGAGAGCGTGAGATAGATATGAAAGAGCTCGAGAGTAGAAGAAAGAGTGCTAGAGCCACTGATCTGAAGCAAGCTGAGCTGGCAATTCAAATTGACGAAGCGAAGAAGAAAGCCAGTGAGTTTGCTATCAAGATTACCGAACTTGCACAAGTTCGTGTGACGCTGAACAGTCAGGAAAGGGCCATAGCCACTGCATCTGCCGAACTTAAAGCGTCTCAGGATTTCTTCAAACTCCAAATGCAGGAGGAGCGCAAGGAAATCCGTGCAGAGATCGAAGCGGAGCTGGCCGCTCGCTTCAGAAACGTCGAGTCGCTTGAGAGGCTGATGGCCTCTGTCAAGGAGAGGGAGAAGCAGTGTGAATACCTGCTGGAAGAAATCTCGATCAACACGGCGAAGATAGTGTTGTCCGAAGAACATGTCTTCGCGACACGGACCGAGAAGATGCTCCACGCCGTTTTCAATAAGTTTGAAGAGCTTCGACAAACTATCACTGGAAAGATAATCACCTCAACCCCCGGCAGTGATGATGCCAAAAAGGGGAGCAGCAAATAGCAGCCGACGAAGCCCTCGCCCGCGATTTGGAGAAGCAGTTTGAACTGAAGGCTCTTGCCGAATTCCATGTGCCCGCTTCAGCTCTGGCCGCTTCAACTCTGGAACTCACTTCAGCCACTGCAGGAGGCACTTCATCCAGCCAAGCTACCATTCTTCCAAGCGCCTCAGAGAAGAAGAAAGAAATGCCTCCTCCGCCACCACCAAAACAAACATTGAAGCGGACCACACCCGAAGCGAGAGAAGATGATCCCGAGGCCAAGCGCCAAAAGATCAAACAGTCGGTCGCTTCACGAGCTGGTCAGGTGGAAAGGAGAAGGAAGAGAGGAGAAGAGAGAAAGGAGGAAGAGGAGAAGGAAAAAAGGATCAAGGCAAGGCGTCTTGAAATTATTGACGGTCGGATCGAGGAACACTTCAATGAAGTGAGACTCATCCAGTCCGCCCTCACTCGAAGCGCCTTCATCCCATTCCTGCCAGAAGAGTCAGAGGCATGTGTCAATCAAGCGTGGATAGACTCTTGCTACGTTACCACGAAGGAGATGATTGAATCAGGCCGCTACCCGCGCAAGGAAGATCAAGCATACATCCATAGGCAACTGATTGAGATGCTTCCGAAGTGGAACTCCGAGACAAGTGCTAAGTTCAATGCCATCATGAAGGAGATGTCGAGCAGGACAGAGGAGGAACTTGCTGTGCGTAGGGATGAGCATCCTGATGCTCGAGAAATCGAGCAGTTCATTCCCAGTGATCTACTTGAGAAGTGGCTTTACTATAAGGAGAAGTTTATCAAAGCTTACTACTACTGGGAAGTAGTGCCACTTCAAGAAGAGTGCTCGAGGATTAACGCACTCAACAATTTTCTCTGTGCCTATGACGAGAAATTTAGGCGGAAGATCTTCACAATTGCAGAGCTTGCTGAGCCTAAACCTCTGATTATCAAGGTACATGCCGCAAAGGACTTCCCCATGCCTTTCCTGCCCGGCACAAGCGTTCCAGATCGAAGCATCATTGACGAAGAGGTGGATGAAGCTTTCAAGCTGGAACATACCTGGAGGAGACCGAGCATTCACAACGTCGGAACATTGGAAGTGAAAGTTCTATCTGCATATGTTGTTGAAGAAGAAAAGGAAGTAGAAAAGAAGGAGGAGAAGAAAGAAGAAGAGAAAGAAGAGAAGGACGAGGCTGCAGGAAATCCTTGAATTTCAAGTCTCGATATTTTGTGAACTGTTGTTCAATCTATCTCATTTTAATTTCTGTCTCACTTGTGTCATTTACAAGCTTTGTGAATGATTTATCCTTATGCTACAAAACTCAAATAACTTAACTGAAAAAAAAAGGGGGAAAGGAACTTAAAAGAATAATTTCAAACGAACATGCAAAGGAAGCAGTCGCTTGAAGTTCCTTCCACGGTTAGGTAGGCTACTTCTCCTAGCCTAAAAGTCATTGGCTTTTGGCATCATCAAAAAGGGGGAAATTGTTGGGAATTGTTAAGGACAAACATGTTAAGGGGGAACCAATATGGGACATTTTAGAAATGTTACATATGTTTTGATTTGATCCCAAAACCCCCAAGTGTCCTATTCTCAAGTGACCCATTTTTGATGTAGATAATAGGTTAGAGAATTTTCTAAGCCTACTCTGTTAGGATGGCTCAATTTTGCTTAGGTTTTTAGACTGTAGAAATCCCAAGTGAAGGCTGTTGGGAATTGTTAAGAACAAATGTTAAGGGGGAACTCCTATGGGACACTTCGAAGTGAGTCACATAGTTGTTTTGATTTGATCCCAAAACCCCCAAGCGTTCTGTTCCCAAGCGACCCATTTTGATGTAAATGATAGGTTAGAAATTTTTCTAAGCCTACTCTATTAGGATGGCTCAATTTTTTCTTAGTTTGTAGACTTCAAATTATTCAAGTGAAGGCCACTCGCTTGAGTGTGATCTCCAAGCGAAGCGAGTCTACCAAGTCGAAGTGAAGCGTGCCGAACTAAAGCGCAGCGAAGCGAGCGCTACAGTGGAATCAAAGCGAGTCCACTAAAGCAAAGCGAAGCGTGCGCTACAGCAAAAGTCAAAGCGAGTCAAAATTTACTTAAGCATTACTCGAAAACTTTACTTTCCAAAGTAGACGCTTCAAGTATGACCCGAAGCGACTCGATCAAAGCAGACGCTACAACTTCAAAGCGAAGCGAGCCACTACCTACCAGAAAGCGACAGCACAACTCCCGCCCATATTTTGAACTCCAGTCAACAAAGAGATCGTCGCATTTATTACGAGATCTCCACGTGTCGAAAGCGGAGTGGAGCAAAGGAGTTGACTTCTAGGCCGACAAGGGCGCCGCAACAGTGCTGGCTCGCTCCAGTTACTGTTAAGATTGGAACTTAGCCATTTCCGGCAAAAAGCCAAAACTGCGCGTCTGAAAAGCAGCCAGCCTGTGCAAGTACTGTCGAGAGGAGGAGGGACAATGCCACCAACCAAGCAACGGATCTCGGCATCCCTCCGCCTATAAATAGTGAAGGATCACAACGTGAAGAAGTAGAACACTACATGAGCATTCGAGCGCCTACTGCAAACAAACTCTCCCAGCCTTTGAGCAATCTTTGAGTCTTTGTTTCCAAGTGTTCTCCGAGTTTCCAGTTCATCGGAACTCGTCTTCACAACCTTCACAAATAGACTAAGCCCATTCCATATCCAAGATTAGAAGAAGAACTCTAGCCATCCTTGCAACTACTGTAAAGAGTTCTTCATAGTGTGTTCGTCAACCAAAAACCCTAACCCTAAGAGTTTGTCTGTTAGGTTTTTGTGTGTCGTCAGGTTGTTTCGATCCAAGGCCCTACTTTCATCGATTGTAGAAGCCTCGATCACAATGTCTAGATCCAAGCTTGCACTTACATCGTTCGTGTGAAGCTCGATTGAAGCTAGGCTGTAAGGAGAGCCCGAAATCTCCCTGTTGTCGGACTGAAGCGATTGAAGCTTCCAGTCCAGTTTAGGTCTTTGTAGTGAACCCGTAATCACTGCGTCTGTCGTCAGATCCAGGCAAGTGAAGCCCGATCTTGACTAGGCTTTTGAAGAGCCCGAAATCTTCAAGTTCTTGAGTGAAGAGAACGAGTTGCCGAGTGCAACAAAGTGGACGTAGGAGCATTATCTCCGAACCACTATAAACCCTGTGTCGTATCTCTCTAACCCTAAACTCTATTTCTTTTGATTATCCATTGCACAACATATAAACAAACTTAACTTGGATTTTCAAATACTTAGGAAAGATTTAGCTCACCAAAATTCCGCATTTAGGGTAAAGTCTCACTCTTGCTTTTACTGTAGATCCAGCCCTTGGCTAGGTCTTAAGTTTTCGAAGCGAGCACCTTACCTCATACTCTGAGTTAAACGAAAAAGTTGAAAAACTTAAAATACGTATTCACCCCCCCCCCCCCTCCCTCTACGTATTTTCCTTTACTCAAACCGGGACCAACAAGTGGTATCAGAGCAGCGGTTCTTTTGAACCTCTGCTTTGCATATCCGAAGCGAGTCCCTACTCGCTTCACGTTGTCTCACTTAACCGGATCCTATTTTCCTAAGTGCATCAAAACCTCACCCACGCATATTGCAATTTCTGCTGATAGTTTGCTATGTCTACATATAGTGCATCAAACCTTCCACAGTTCTCTATCGAAGGATACGAGATCTGGAGCTTTCGAGTCGAGAGCTTCCTTTGTTCCATCCACGACCGGATGTGGGAAGTAATAGAGGATGGACCAATCGAAATCAAGAAAGCCATATCTGTGGATGTTCCAGCCGCTGAAGGTCGCCCAGCCCACGTTCGCCAACAATACGTGGAGAAAGATAAGGATGAGTATACTCCAAATGACTTCAAGGTCGCCAATCTGGACAAGATTGCACGCCACACGATGCAGAGCAACATGTCAGATGCCTATCTACCACGGATTAGGAAGTGTGCAACGGCAAAAGAGATGTGGGAAACCCTAGCCCTCATATCTCAAGGCACAGACAAGATCAAAGAGAACAAACTCGCTGTACAGATGCGGGAATTTGAAAATCTTGTGATGAAGTCAGGAGAATCCATTGACGCCTTCGAGCTGAGAGTCACCAACATCACTGCAACTCTGAACTCACTTGGGAAGGAACTCACAGACAAAGAGGTGAATCTTAAGATAATCCGTGCTCTCACAAGGAAGTGGCAGACTATGAAGGAACTCTACCTAACTACCAAGGATCTGACAAAGCTCACGCCAAAGGTGTTGTTCTCCGAGCTCAAAGCTCATGAATTCGATCTAAATAGAATGAGCCTCGACGATGAGGATGAAGTCCCCATGACATCAAAAGGTGTAGCTTTCAAAGCTGCTGAAGGGCCAAGCGACCAGTCGCTAGCCAAGATGTCTAGAGAAGAGCTGGAAGAGCAGATTGCATTCTTATCAAAGAACTTCAATAAGATGAACTCGCGTGTGGGCGAGTACAAAATATTCTACAAGCAGTATAAGGGAAGGAGCACTAATGCTCGAGAAGGAAAAGGGAAAAGAGAAGAGATGACCAAGCCGATCCCGCGCGACATGATGGAAGTGGAGTGCTACCACTGCCACAAAATGGGCCACTACAAATCAGACTGCCCAAAGTTGAGTGCCAATGAGCGTGACGAACTGAAGGCCAAGAGGGATGCTCCCAGGCGAGCGCTCGTAGCAAGTGAGATGCCTGTCGCTATAACTAAAGAACTGTCAAGCAACTCTGACGCATTCACAGATCCCAACTCAACTGAGGGAGAGGATCTGGGACTCATGGCGCTCACTGACGTAGACACTGGGGAGGTATTCTTCTACCCTTCAATCACTTCAATTACACTGGCACACACTGATCATGAGGAAGTTCAATCCTCAACATGGAGTGAGTTGTTTGACAAGCACCAGAAATTGTCAAGCGACCACGAAGTGTTAAAACAAGCTTTGTCTCAAAGCGAGAAGGAGAACCGAAAGCTAGCCACTAAGCTTGACTAAGTCAAACTTAACTTAAGGGCTATGACTAGTAAGTTCGAGGATCTCTTCGCTAGACATCAAAGCTTGGAAGGAAGGTATGAAACCCAATCCGCTCTAGTTGCCAACCTGAACAAAGCTTCATATGCTAGGCAGGCACTAGAGAGTTCACTTCTACCTTTTGGTAGAAAGGGAGGACTCGGATATGAGGGTGGACCTTCCAAGCCGACTGTCTTTGTTGGTGCTTCAAACACAATACCATCAGTCACCTTGGATGTGCCCACTGCCTCCAAAGCGACCACCACCAAAGATAAAGGCAAAATGGCTGAGAACCCTAAAAGGAAGCCTATGAAGATGTCTATATCTTTAAGGGCAGAACCTAAGGGCAAGCAAAATTCAATAGCCCCTAGCACTCAAAATGCTAAATCTTACCAATTCAAGGGTAAAGGGAAAATTGTTGAAGCTTCTATGTCTCAAGCCAAGACACGAGAGACAAAGGATCTCCCTTTCAAGAAAAGGAGTAATGTCTATGTGTCACGTTATCCGGACTGGAGATGGTCCAACCGGACTAACATTGAGGGGGAAGATTTTGAAGCTTCCAGGAGGTTGCTTCAGACTTCCAAGGTTTCTCAAGCGAGTCGGGGTCAAAACCCTAGTTTGACCGCTTCGAGGAAACCAAGCGAGCCGCTTCGAGGAAACCAAGCGAGCCGCTTCGACAGAATGTAAACCCTAAGTCAGTCTCTAAGCCTGTAGCTAATCCGAAGCGAGTCGCTTCAGGATATAAGCAAAAGGGAAAGAGCATAGGTAGGTCTGAAGCGAGCCGCTAATCCTCTTGCACACACTATTGCACATGTGAAGCTGCTTCAAAGCAGAAGTCAGAAGTCACAGTTTTCAAAAGTTGAGAAGCCCAAGACACAACCTACCTCTCAAAAGAGAGTGAAGCAAGTGTGGGTACCAAAGGGAACTAACCTGCAAGGACCCAAACTGATTTGGGTACCAAAATCTGTCTAAATGCAGGTGAGCGCCGTGGATCCCATGCCAAGTGAGGGTCAGCAAATCTGGTACTTGGACAGTGGCTGTTCAAGACATATGACCGGCATGAGAGCTCTACTTTGTGACTACATAGAGAAGAAGGGTCCACACGTTACTTTTGGTGATAACTCTCGAGGAAGCAACAAAGGATATGGCGCACTGAAAGTTGGAAAGCTCACAATAGAAGAAGTCTCCTACGTGGAAGGACTTAAGCACAACTTGCTATCCATTTCACAATTCTGTGACAATGGATTCAAGGTGGAATTCATTTCCAATAAGTGCATTGTGAAGATCAAACTCACGTCCCAGATTGTGCTAACTGGAATTAGACAAAGGAACGTCTACATTGCACAATGGGACAACTGCAAAGAGGAGACATGCTTAGCCGCAAGAAGTGCTACAGAAATTGGATGGCTATGGCATCGACGCTTGAATCATCTCAACTTCAAGACCATAAATCGCATAGCTCGCAAAGGTCTGGTGCAAGGCATACCAAATGAAGTCTTTGTTAAAGACCATCCATGCTCACCATGCCAACGAGGGAAGCAAACTGTTGGTCCCGGTTTGTTAATAGGAAAAATACGTAGAGGGGGGGGGTGAATACGTATTTTGAAGTTTTTCAACTTCAAATCCCTTAACTCAGAGTAACAAGTAAGGAGCTCGCTTTAAACTTAAGACCTAGCTGAAGCTAGATCAACAGTACGTAGCTAGCCTGCTTGACCGAAGTGATGACTTGATCAAGAGGGAGTCCTTACTCGTGTATGCGGAATTTGGTGAGCTAAAATCTTTTCCTAAGTAATTAAAATATCCAGATTAAGTTGTGTAGATGCACGTGCAATGGATAAACAAATACAGTAAAGAGTTTAGGGTTAGAGAGATACGACACGAAGATTTATAGTGGTTCGGAGATAACGCTCCTACGTCCACTTTGTTGCACGACGGAAACCGTTCTTTTTACTCAAGAACTTGAAGGTTACGGGTCCTTCAAAAACCTGGTCGAGATCGGGCTTCACTCGCCTGGATCTGACGAACAGTGCAGTGATTACGGGTTCACTACTAAGACCTAAACTGGACACGAAGCTTCACTCGCTTCTGTCCGAACAACAGGGAGATTCTGGGCTCTCCTTACAGCCTAGCTTCGATCGAGCTTCACACAAACGATGTAAGTGTTAGCTTGGATCTCAACTCTACGATTGAGGCTTCTTCAATCGATGAAAGAAGGGCCTTGGATCTGGACAACCTAACGACAACACTCAAAACCTAACCGACGAAGTATAGGGTTTTTGGTTGACGACACACTATGAAGAACTCTTTACAGTGAATGCAAATATTGGCTAGAGTTCTTCTTCTAAGCTTGGATATTTGAAGTGAGCTTAGAATATATGTGTGAAGGTTGTGAAGACGAGTTCCGATGAACTGGAAACTCGGAGAACACTTGAAAACAAAGACTCGAAGATTGCTAAAAAGCTGGGGAGTGTTTGTTTGCTGTATGCGCTCGAATGCTCAAGTAGTGTTCTCTATCTTCACGTTGTGATCCTTCACTATTTATAGGCGGAGGGTTGGCTGAGATCCGTTGCTTGGTTGGTGGCCTTGTCCCTCCTCCTCTCGACAGTACTTGCGCAGGCAGTAGCTTTTGCAGGTGCCCAGTTTGTCTCTTTGCCGAAAATGGCTAAGTTACAAACTTAACAGTAACTGAGGCGAGCCAGTACTGTTGCGGCGCCTTTGTCGGCCTGGCAGTCAACTGTTCCGCTCCACTCTGCTTTCGACACGTGGAGATCTCGTAATTAATGCTACGATCTCCTGTTGACTGGAGTTCAAAATATGGGCGGGAGTTGTGCTGTCGCTTTCTGGTAGGTAGTGGCTTGCTTTGCTTTAAGTTGTAGCGTCCGCTCTGAAGTGAGTCGCTTCATGATCATACTGTAGCGGGTCGCTTTCGAAACGAAGTTTCGTAGTGACCGCTTTAATAAGTGTTGACCCGCGTTGACTCGCTTCTGCTTTTCTTTGTAGCGTTCGCTTTGCTTCGCTTTGGTGGCTTCACTTTGACTCCACTGTAGCGCTCGCTTCGCTTCGCTGGTTTCGGCACGCTTCACTTCGGTTTGCTAGACTCGCTTCGCTTTGGAAGAACACACTCAAGCGAGTGGCCTTCACTTGAATTCCTGCAGTCTAAAGCTAAGAAAAATAAAGCCATCCTAACAGATTTAGGCTCAGAAAAATTCTAACCTATTAACTACATCAAAATGGGTCGCTTGGGAGCTGGACACTTGGGGTTTTGGGATCCAATAAAAAACAAATGGCTTCGTTTATCAAGTATCCCTCAGAGTTCCCCCTTAACAAATTGGTCCATAACAATTCCCAACAATTTCCCCCTTTTTGATGATGCCAAAACCCAAAGGCTAAGATTTAGAAAATTCCAGCCTATCTAACCGTGAAGGGAACTTCAAGCGACTGCTTCCTTTGCAGTTTCGTTTGTAATTTTTCTTTTAAGTTCCTTTCCCTTTTTTTTTCGGTTAAATTATTTGAGTTTGTAGCAAAAAGGTAAAGTCATTCACAAAGCGAGTAAATGACACGAGAAGAGACAGAAATAAAGGTGAGATAGATGAACAAGGCAGTTCACAAAAAGATATGTTTTAGAAGCTTGAAACTCAAGGGTTTCCTGCAGCTTCATCCTCCTTCTCCTTCTCCTTTCCTTCTTCCTCCTTCTTCTTCTCCTTTCCTTCTTCCTCCTTCTTCTCCTCTTCTTCAGCAGCAGTATCCACGTAAGCTGATAGAACTCTCGATTCCATAGAGTCTACTGTGTGGATACTGGGATTTCTCCAAGCGCTCTCCAGCCTGAAGGCTTCAGTCACTTCATCATCAATAATTCCTCTGTCTGGAATATCAGTTCCTGGATGATAAGGCATGGGGAATTGCTTTATGGCAGGAATCTTGACAATCAGAGGCTTGGGCTGAGTCAGTTCAGCGGTGGTGAAGATCTTCCTCCGCATCTTCTCGTCATATGTGCACAGGAAGTTGCTGAGAGCACTCATTCGAGAGCAACGATCCTGAAGTGGCACTACCTCCCAAAAGTAGTAAGCTTTGATAAACAGATTCTTGTAGTCTAGCCACAAATCGCGCAGATCCCTCGGAATGAACTCCTCAATCTCCCTGGCATCTGGGTGATCAATCCTTCGCTTGGCCAACTCCTCTTCTGTCCTGCTTGACAGTTGAGCCATGACCTTCTTGAATTTTGCTCCCGACTCGCTGTTCCACGATGGACGCTTCGCATTGAGTCGTTTGCGAATGTAATCTTGTTCATCATTGCGAGGATATCGACCCGACTCCACCATCTCCTTTGTAGTCACGTCGCATGCATCAAATATGGCTTGAGCTTCACATGCTTCGGACTCATCTGGCATGAAGGGAATGAACGCGCTTCGGACCAACGAGGACTGAATGAGCAATACTTCACTGAAGTGCTCCTCGATCCGTGCGTTAATCACTTGGAGACGCCTGGCGTGACTCCTCTTCTTTCTCCCCTCTTCGCTCCTTCCCTCCTCTCTTTCTTTCCTTTTTCTCTCCTCCTTTCCTGCTTTTGAAGCAACTGCTTGCTTGACCTTTTGGCGCTTAGCCGCGGGGTCATTACTTTTCATCTCTGGTGCAGTTCGCTTCATTGGCATCTTTGGTGGTGGGGGCGGCATGTCTTTCTTCGTAGCTTCACTAGAGGGGACAGCTGTAGATGAGATGAGTGCAGCTGTTGAAGCTAGTGCGGCGGATGAAGCTGGTGCGTCCACTTTGGGTAAAGCGGCCGCTTGGGAACTGGACGAAGCACCTGCATTAACAAAGTATTTGGTTAGTTGCTCCATCTCCCATGCCAAGGCAGCATCCTTCTCCACCTGCTTCCTCTTTTCCTCCTTCGTTAACACTGTCACCGGAGGATGTCGTGCAATCGATGCACTTAGCACTTTTTCTTGAAGTGGTCTACTGGGCTCTTCAAGCTATTTTAATAACTCCTCCTCCGTGAGTTTTCATCCTTCTCACCTGCACCACTTCCTCCCTCCAACATCAACTCCACACCGACTCTCCTTCCTCCTGAACCTCCAACATCACCTTGCTCTACTTGCCCTTCCCCCTTTTTGGCATCATCACTGCCAGGGGTTAGGATTATAGATTTTCCAGAGAGGGATTGTTGTAGTGAATTGACTGTGTTGAGGACAGTCTGAAGCATCTGCTGGGTTTTGTCCATGGATGGCGCTACTATCTCTGCAGTCTTGATAGATATCTCTTCAAGCAGATATTCGCACTGCCTCTCTCTCTCAACAACGGACGCCATCATACTCTCCAATGGCTCCACCTCTCTGAAGCGAGCCTCCAGCTCCGCTTCTACTGCCTTGGTGATCTTCTTGGTTTCTTCTTGAAGCGTGAGTTCCAAGTGTTCCTTGGACGCTTCAAGTTCTGCCTTCATCACTGCAAGCCTCCTTTCCCTTCGATTGAGAGAATTGTGAAATTCGGCATCTGCAGTGATTCTTACAGTGAGAGTTTCTTTCAGTCTCTTGACTTTCTGTAGTAGAATAGAAAGTTCTGCTTTCTCTAAGTCAAGATCTTGTGCACTCTTCCTCCGACTCTCTAGTTCTTTCTTATCAGTCTCTCTCTCTTGCTTCAGTAGTTTCATTTCAGTCTTGAGTGAATCGAGTGTCTTTTTAGTGCTCAGCAGCTCGCTTCCCGTCCTTATCAGTTCCTCCTCTCTCTTCTCATACTTCTCCTTCACCTTCTTCATTTCCTTCTCCAACACATCCTTTTCCTTGACAAGAGAGGTCAATTTAGTATTAACCTCCCTCAAGCGGCTTCTTTCTGCATCAAGCAAGCCCTTGAGTTCTGTGATAGATTTGGTGTTGTCATCCACCAGCTTCACTTGCGCCTCCAGCGCCTTCTCTTTCTCTTCCAGAAGCCTCTCCTTCTCCTCCACCTTTCCCTCCAACTCCTTCTTCTTCTTGTCAAAGTCTTCTCTAAGACCAATGACCTCCCCCGCCTTCCTCTCCAATTCATCGCTCTTCTTGGTAATCTCGCTTTGGAGACTAGCAATCTCAGCATCCTTCATCTCCATCTCCTCCTTATACTCCCGGATGAGCTTCCTCTCATGGGATGAGGGCACTCGCTTCGGAACTGTGGCGAGTGGATATGATTCCTTCACCTTGGCATCCAGCTTCTCCCAGAAGCTAGTCCCTTCAAGGAAGGCCTGGAAGCCATTTTCGCCGATAAAATTGAGCAGATTGACTTCCATCTGGATCAACTCCTCTTCTGTGAAGGCTTTGAGGAGCCTGAAGATCTTGTAGTATTCCGTTCCTCGGTACGTGATGTACGTCAGAAAGTCTACTACATTGGTGTAGAATATGTCGCTCCATTCAACACTTGCGGAGCGAAGATTGTAGCGAAGGTTGATTGTCTCCGCGGCTTGCTCTCTGTCTCGAACATAGCGTTCGAGAGCCCGCTTGTGTTCGGTGAGGGCAGGGGTTTTGAATTGAGGAATAATAGGAAGTTCTCCTATGGTTTGGGCGGTATCGGCTGTAGCTGCCGATGTCGAGATGGATTGGGTAGGTGATGAGGTTTCTTGGGTGTCGGAAATCTGGATGGCTTCAGTGGGGGGTGGTTGTATTGGCTGGGATTGAAGTTGGGTGAATGTAGTGTAGGCAGCAGCTTCATCAGTGCTGAGGAATGGAACAGTGGGAATGTGGAAAGAAGAAGCTGACTCTTCTTCATGGGGAGAGAGGGGGGTTATCTGTTTTGGTGGTTGTTGGGTTGATGAAGATTGGGGTTCTGGATTTTGGGTGATTTGGAGTTGAAGGGATTGGGCTTTGGTTGGTGAAGGCTGTGGTTTGGTCACTTCGATGTCCTCAAGCGGCTTCTCCACCGCCTCGCTATCTTGGACAAGCGAAGTGACTAGCTTCATCTTCTTCCTGCCTCGCTTGGACCTGGCTCGCTTCACAGGTGAAGCGACCAGTCTCTCTTGGCCTTTCTCAGCTTGCCTTTCGGCAACTGGTCTTGCAATGGGCACTTCAACTTCCAGAAGTCCCAGATCCATCAAGATCTTGGTTTTCCTCCACGTGTCGTAGAAGATGGTTTGCTTGTTGTATATGGTCGTGTCGGAATCCGGCCACATTATTTCTGGGAACATCATTTCCAGTGCAACAGACAGTCTTGAAAAGAATTTTAATTTTCCTTTCCGAAGGATCTCGTTTGCAGTTCCTGGAACAAACGCAAAATCATCAGCAGCTTCGTGGATTTGCTTGAGAAGCCACCCGTGCCAGTTAAACTTTGTTCCAGTGAGGCTGTCGATGATCATGGTGGTGCCGATCAGCTTCGTCTCTGACAGCGTGTCGAGGGAACTGACATAGCATGCAATGCTCTTCGTAAAGAGTTCGCAGATGAGATTGAACGGTTCCTTCAGACTTTTGCGAATGTTGGCCTCCTTGAAGTTCGGATCTGCTCTGGTGGTTGCAAATCGAACATACTGCACTTCGGCCGAAAGACCTAGATCTAGCAGAGAATCTCCTCCTTCTCTTGGTAGATCGAACACCTCGATGAGTTTACTCATATCAACCTCCACCGGCTTCCTGGTCCGTGGATCAGTGAAGGAAGATGTATTTTGTTCCTTCTTCAGATTCAGCAGAATCTCTCCAATGGCTTTCGCCAGAATCTTCGTCGGTATCAAAGTTACAAACTTCCATAGACCGGCCGTGGTCACGGCTCTACGGAAGAAACCATTCTTCTCTATGACGATAGGGTCGAGGTGGGGCTCGACGTTGATGTGATCGCCAACTTTCGTCATGAACTTCTCCATCGTTTCTGTACTCTTCTTCTTGCCCATGGTGAATTTGAAAGAAATTTGAAGAGAATTTTTACGATGAAATAGAAAGGGGTTGAGACTCGTGAGTTGCAGAAATTGCAGATCTAAGCACGAGAATGGAAGTTTTTGAAGGCTGTGAAAGGTTTGCAGTTCTGCCTCGTCCCAAATATATAGAGTTAGGTCTTGGCTGACGTGGCAGGGGTATTCTGGTAAAATCACTCCAAGGGTTTTGTGCATGGGCGGCTACCTCCGGTGATGGAACTGACGTGTCCGGCGTCATCACTGGAAAAGTGAACCGCCAATTTCGCTTGACGTGGCCACGTGGCTGTTGATGATTCGTCTCTCCCAACAGTAGTCAATCCAGCGGTTGAGATTTCGAGACGGTTCAGATTCGACGGCTGGATTGAGTGCGATTTTTCCCGCTTTCCTCGGCTTTGACGTCCACGCGCCTGTCGTTTCTTCCTCTACGCGCCACTGCATTAAATGCTTGGCAGAAAGTGAAATAGGCACTCGAGTGCAGACAGCTCATACTCGCTTCGTGCCTACTCGCTTTGAGTTGGGCCGCTTGGCCTTTACTCACTTGAGAGGCACTCGCTTGAGTGACTGTTCCGCACTCGCTTGCGATGGCTAGCTTTGAGTGGCGAAGCACTCGCTTGGCCATCAGTCAATCTCACTTCGTAGGAGATTGATACCACAATTTGAAGACTTCATTAGGTTTGGACTTCATGTTGAACCCACTTGTTGGAATGTTCATCACTTGTTGTGTGTCCCATCTTCTTGGCGTTCGTCTTCATGGCATTCATCTTCCTCTACGAATTAGAGAGTCCTCCATCGAAGTGAATGAGAGAGAAAATGAATATAGTACACAAGCTTACTTCAACCCAGAGGGGAGCTTCATGTAAGTGTACATATTCACGACGAATGGGGGATGAGTACAAGTCCTTATCTCAGAGCAGAAATGGACAGGATGACAATGAGAATGCTCTGACAAGACAATCTCGTATTTTACGCAGAAGCATGTCACCAGCCCTGCAACCTTTTGTATAAAAAGGTAAACCTTCAAGCATCCTCCTACATGCTACAGAATGAACTTGCAGTCGACTCGCTTTGACCCAAGATTGGGCAAATTGAAGCGATGCAAAGTTCAGGGTGAGAGGGGAATGGATAGACATCCGGCAGCTCAACTCAGTGAAGAGTGAGTACGAAATGGACATTTATCCATGATGAAGGAGATGAGAAGACTTGCTCCTCTTCGACGGAGAGATGGGAAGAGGACACAAGGTCTAGGTGCCAGCCCTGCCTAAGCTTTCACCATTTTTACGTGGGAAGGCCCGATACAAGACCCCACAACCGTTACTAGAAACGGCACTTGCGAGTGTTTATACCCACTCGCTAGGAATCCTAGGCTAGGTAGCAGCTTTCCTTGCTCGCTTTGGAAGTAGCTTGCTCCGAGAGCAAACAATAGTTCCCCCTTAACCAATGGCTTAACAATTCCTGTAAGCGGGTAGGGAACGTCTTCCAACACTCCACCTTGCTCCACCTTATTTCTCCTTCTTCAAGCGAGTGAGATTTTGAAGTGACTCGCTTGAGTTGGTGAAGATCCGAAGCGAGTGACGCTACGAAAAAACTAGCGACCACTCCTTCGTGCATCCTGGATCTAGCATTCTTCACCAGGGTCCAACAACCCTAATTCCATGCATAGCTGATTGAAACGAGACTCAGCTAGAGGCTTGGTGAGGATATCTGCTCGCTGGAGATCGGTATGAATTTTCTCGAGCTTGATATCCTTCTTCTCGACATGATCACGAATGAAGTGATGTCGGATTTCCACGTGCTTGCATCTGGTGTGTAGCACTGGATTCTGCGAGATGCATATAGCACTGTTGTTGTCGCAGAAGATCGGAATTTCATTCGCTTCAACATTGTAGTCCTTCAACTGCTGACGAAGCCATAGAATTTGAGAACAGCAGCTTCCTGCGGCCATATATTCGGCTTCAGTCGTTGAAGTGGCTACACTCGTCTGCTTCTTTGAGAACCATGAGATCAGCTTGCTTCCCAAGAACTGACACGTGCCCGAAGTTGATTTCCTATCAATTCGGCACCCTCCATAGTCAGCGTCTGAGTATCCAGTGAGCTCCAGATTGTCCTCCGTTGGATACCACAGCCCCATATTGATAGTGCCCTTCAAATATCGAAGAATTCTTTTGGCAGCTTCAAGATGGCTGTGCTTGGGGTTGCTTTGGAAGCGAGCACAGACTCCAACTGCAAAAGCAATATCTGGCCTACTTGCAGTGAGATAGAGAAGTGACCCAATTAGGGCACGATAATCTGTAGGATTCACAGATTTTCCTTCTTCGTCTGGCTCCATCTTCCAGTTGGTATTCATTGGGATCTTCACAGCTTTAGCATGCTGAATACCAAACTTGGCAAGCATATCTCTAGTATACTTTGCTTGATTGATGAAGATACCATCATCCTGCTGCTTCACTTGAAGACCTAGAAAGCAGCTCATCAAGCCAATCATTGACATCTCATATTTGGACTTCATTAGCTCTCCAAACTTCTCGCTAAGCGACTGGTTTGGTGACCCAAATATGATGTCATCTACGTAGATCTGAACCCATAGCATGTCTTCTCCATGGTTGATGGTGAATAGGGTTCGATCTATCTTTCCTTTGTGAAATCCATTTTCCACTAGGAATTGAGAAAGTGTATCGTACCAAGCTCTGGGGGCTTGCTTCAACCCATATAGAGCTTTCTTCAAGCGATACACTTTGTCTCCTTGCTCGAAACCCGGTGGCTGCTCCACATACACTTCTTCCTTCAATTCACCGTTCAGGAACGCGCTCTTCACATCCATTTGATAGACCTTAAACTTCTTGGTTGCTGCATAGGCTAGAAACAATCTGATAGCTTCAAGTCGTGCCACAGGAGCGAAAGTCTCGTCAAAGTCGATTCCTTCCTCTTGGCAGTAGCCTTTGGCAACGAGACGCGCCTTGTTCCTTACTACGTTGTGGTCCTCGTCCGTCTTGTTCTTGAACACCCACTTGGTGCCAATAACATGCTGAAATTTGGGACGATCCACGAGGTACCATACGTCGTTTCTGGTGAACTGGTTCAGCTCTTCTTGCATGGCGATCACCCAATTTGAATCGGCTAAGGCTTCTTCTACGCATGTCGGCTCAATGTTTGAGAGAAAGCAACTGAACATGGCACTTTCTCCAAACACTTGACTTCTGGTCACTACACCCTTGGATGGATCTCCGATAATTTGACTTGGTGAGTGATCCTTGAGCCACGCGCGCTTGGATCCGCCAGCTTCATCTTCATCGTCTTCCTTGTCACTCGCTTCACCGTCTGAAGCGACTGGATTGGGTGCTTGGCCTGTACTCGCTTCAGGAGTCTTGGGGGCAGCTTCATCTTTTCCTTGGACCTTCTGCTCGCTTGAGCCTTTGATTTCTTCTTCATCCTCAAGTATGTCCCAAGTAAGAGTGTTGATGGGTTCCTCACTTGACTTTCCGTCTTTAGATTGATCCTGTTCTTGTGGATGACTTAAAGAAGATTCATCAAATACGACATGGGGTGATTCTTCCACGATTAGGGTTTTACAGTTGAATACCCTGTAAGCTTTGCTTGATGTAGAATATCCTAAGAATATTCCTTCATCAGCTTTGCTTTCAAAGGCTTTCAACTGTGACTTCCCATTGTCATGGATGAAGACCCTACAACCAAAAATATGGAAATAAGATATGTTAGGAATTCTCCCTGTCCATATTTCATATGGTGTTTTGTCGTGTCGTTTGCAGAGAAGTGTTCGATTCTGCGTGTAGCATGCTGTATTGGCAGCTTCAGCCCAATACTTCATTGGAAGTTTTGAGTCTGCAATCATTGTTCGAACAACTTCCTTGATGATTCGATTTCTTCTTTCAGCAACTCCATTCTGCTGTGGTGTGCGTGCTGAGGAAGTCTGATGTGCTATGCCATGCTCCGTGCAGTAAGCTCGAATGGTAGAGTTCAAGAACTCTGTGCCTTTATCGGAGCGGATGGTCACGATAGCTTGATTCTTCTCCACAGCCAATCGCTTGAGCAGTTGTGGTAGCTTGGTCAGAGTCTCCTTCTTGCTGTAGAGAAATACGACCCAAGTGTAGCGAGAAAAGTCGTCGACTACAACTAGAGTGTACTTCCTACCATTTATACTGACTGGAGTAACTGGACCAAACAGATCCATGTGAAGCAGCTCGAGCACTCGCTTGGAAGAGGCTTCTTCAAGACTGGCGAAGTGCGTCTTTGTCTGCTTCCCTCGTTGGCATGGTGAGCATGGATGGTCTTTGATGAAGACTTCATTCGGTATGCCTTGCACCAAACCCTTACGAGCTAAGCGATTGATTGCTTTGAAGTTGAGATGGTTCAAGCGTCTGTGCCATAGCCATCCAATCTCTGTAGCACTCCTTGCTACTAAGCACGTCTCCACTTTGCAGCTATCCCATTGTGCTATATAGACGTTCCTTTGTCTTATTCCAGTAAGCACAATCTGGGATGTGAGCTTGCTCTTTACAATGCACTTGTTGGAAATGAATTCTACCTTGTATCCCTTGTCACAGAATTGTGAAATGGATAACAATTTGTGCTTAAGTCCTTCCACGTAGGAGACTTCTTCAATTGTGAGTTTTCCAACTTTCAGTGCGCCGTACCCTTTGGTGCTTCCTCGAGAGTTATCACCAAAAGTAACGTGTGGACCCTTCTTCTCAATGTAGTCTTGAAGTAGAGCTTTCATGCCGGTCATGTGTCTCGAACATCCACTGTCCAAGTACCAGATTTGATGACCCTCACTTGGCATGGGATCCACGGCGCCCACCTGCAATTAGACAGATTTTGGTACCCAAATCAGTTTGGGTCCTTGCAGGTTAGTTCCCTTAGGTACCCACACTTGCTTCACTCTCTTTTGAGATGAGGCTTGTGTCTTGGGCTTCTCGACCTTCGAAAACTTGGTGTGCTGCTTTGAAGCAGCTTCACATGTGCAGCAGTGTGTGCAAGAGGGGTAGCGGCTCGCTCCAGTCCTACCTATGCTCTTCCCACTTTGCTTAAATCCTAAAGCGACTCACTTCGGATTAGCTTTGGGTTTAGAGACTGACTTAGGGTTTCTAGTCTGTTGAAGCGGCTCGCTTGGTTTCCTCAAAGCGGTCCAACTAGGGTTTTGACCCCGACTCGCTTGAGTAACCTTGGAAGTTCGAAGCGGCCTCTTTGGTCCTTCGAGTTCTTCCCCCTCAATGTTAGTCCGGTTGGACCATCTCCAGTCCGGATAACGTGACACATAGACATTACTCCTTTTCTTGAAAGGGAGATCCTTTGTCTCTTGTTTCATGGCTTGAGGCTTAGAAGCTACAACTGGTTTCCCTTTACCTTTGGATTGGTAGTCTTTAGCATTGTGAGTGCTAGGGATAGTTGTATTTTGCTTACCCTTAGATTCAGTCCTTAAAGATATAGACATCTTCATTGGCTTCTTCTTAGGGCTCTCAGCCATTTTGCCTTTGTCTTTGTTAGTGGTCGCTTTGGATGCAGTGGGCATTTCCAAAGTGACTGATGGTGTCGTGTTTGAAGCACCAACAAAGACAGTTGGCTCGGAAGGTCCACCCTCATATCCAAGTCCTCCCTTTCTACCAAAAGGTAGAAGAGAACTCTCTAGTGCCTGTCTAGCGTATGATGCTTTATTTAAGTTGGCGACTAGAGTGGATTGGGTTTCATACCTTCCCTCCAAGCTTTGATGTCTAGCGAAGAGATCCTCGAACTTACTAGTCATAGCCCTTAGATTAAGTTTGACTTGGTCAAGCTCAGTGGCTAGCTTTCGGTTCTCCTTCTTGCTTTGGGACAAAGCTTGTTGCAGCACTTCGTGGTCACTTGACAGTTTAACGTGCTTGTCAAGCAACTCACTCCATGCAGAGGAATTTGCTTCCTCTTGGTGTGTGTGTGCGAGTGTAATTGAACTAGGTGAGGGATAGATGAATACCTCTCCTGTTTCTTCGTCGGTGAGCGCCATGAGTCCAAGATCCTCTCCATCACTGGAGTTGGGATCAGTGAATGCGTCTGAGTCGCTTTGTGGATCTTCAGTTGAAGCGACCGGAACTTCACTTGCTACAAGCGCTCGCCTTGGAGCATCCCTCTTGGCTTTCAGTTCTTCTCGCTCTTTCGCACTCAGCTTTGGGCAATCGGATTTGTAGTGGCCCATCTTGTGGCAATGGTAACATTCCACTTCCATCATGTCTCTCGGGATCGGCTTTGTCGTCTCTTCTCTCTTCCCTTTTCCTTCTCGAGCATCAGTGCTCCTCCCTTTGTATTGCTTGTAGAATCTTTTGTATTTGCCCACTCGAGAATTCATTTTATTGAAGTTCTTGGATAAGAACGCAATGTGTTCTTCCAACTCTTCCCTCGTCATCTTGGCTAGCGACTGCTCGCTTGGCCCTTCGGCAGCTTTGAATGCTACTCCTTTTGACGTAGTGGGTGCTTCATCCTCTTCGTCGAGGTTCATTCGATTCAGATCGAATTCATGAGCTTTGAGTTCAGAAAATAGAATCTCTGGTGTGAGCTTTGATAGATCCTTGGTTGCTAGATACAGCTCCTTCATAGTTTGCCACTTCCTTGTGAGAGCTCGGACAATCTTCAGGTTGACTTCCTTATCCGTGAGTTCCTTCCCAAGCGAGTTGAGAGTTGCAGTGATGTTGGTGACTCTCAGTTCGAAGGTGTCGATGGATTCTCCTGGCTTCATTATCAGGCTTTCAAACTCCCGCATTTGTACGGCGAGTTTGTTTTCTTTGATTTTGTCAGTGCCTTGAGAAATGAGAGCTAGAGTTTCCCACATCTCCTTCGCTGTTGCGCACTTCCTAATCCTTGGAAGGTAGGCGCCCGACACGGTGCTCTGCATCGTGTGGCGTGCGATTTTGTCAAGATTGGCAATCTTGAAGTCGTTGGGAGTGTACTCATCTTTGTCCTTGTCTACTAGTTGTTGTCGAACATGAGCTGCTCGTCCTTCCGCTGCTGGAACATCCACAGTGATGCTCTTCTTGATTGTGATAGGTCCATCTTCTATGACCTCCCACATGCGGTCATGGACGGAGCATAAGAAGCTCTCCACACGGAAGCTCCAGATCTCGTAGCCTTCAATGGAAAACTGTGGAAGACTAGAAGCATTCATGGTAAACAGTTAGTAGTAATGCAGTATGCGTGGGTGAGATTTTGATGCACTTAGGAAATAGGATCCGGTTCAGTGAGACAACGTGAAGTGAGTGGGGACTCACTTCGGATATGCAAAGCAGAGGCTCGAAAGAACCGCTGCTCTGATACCACTTGTTGGTCCCGGTTTGTTAATAGGAAAAATACGTAGAGGGGGGGGGGGTGAATACGTATTTTGAAGTTTTTCAACTTCAAATCCCTTAACTCAGAGTAACAAGTAAGGAGCTCGCTTTAAACTTAAGACCTAGCTGAAGCTAGATCAACAGTACGTAGCTAGCCTGCTTGACCGAAGTGATGACTTGATCAAGAGGGAGTCCTTACTCGTGTATGCGGAATTTGGTGAGCTAAAATCTTTTCCTAAGTAATTAAAATATCCAGATTAAGTTGTGTAGATGCACGTGCAATGGATAAACAAATACAGTAAAGAGTTTAGGGTTAGAGAGATACGACACGAAGATTTATAGTGGTTCGGAGATAACGCTCCTACGTCCACTTTGTTGCACGACGGCAACCGTTCTTTTTACTCAAGAACTTGAAGGTTACGGTTCCTTCAAAAACCTGGTCGAGATCGGGCTTCACTCGCCTGGATCTGACGAACAGTGCAGTGATTACGGGTTCACTACTAAGACCTAAACTGGACACGAAGCTTCACTCGCTTCTGTCCGAACAACAGGGAGATTCCGGGCTCTCCTTACAGCCTAGCTTCGATCGAGCTTCACACAAACGATGTAAGTGTAAGCTTGGATCTCAACTCTACGATCGAGGCTTCTTCAATCGATGAAAGAAGGGCCTTGGATCTGGACAACCTAACGACAACACTCAAAACCTAACAGACAAAGTATAGGGTTTTTGGTTGACGACACACTATGAAGAACTCTTTACAGTGAATACAAAGATTGGCTAGAGTTCTTCTTCTAAGCTTGGATATTTGAAGTGAGCTTAGAATCTATGTGTGAAGGTTGTGAAGATGAGTTCCGATGAACTGGAAACTCGGAGAACACTTGAAAACAAAGACTCGAAGATTGCTAGAAAGCTGGGGAGTGTTTGTTTGCTGTATGCGCTCGAATGCTCAAGTAGTGTTCTCTATCTTCACGTTGTGATCCTTCACTATTTATAGGCGGAGGGTTGGCTGAGATCCGTTGCTTGGTTGGTGGCCTTGTCCCTCCTCCTCTCGACAGTACTTGCGCAGGCAGTAGCTTTTGCAGGTGCCCAGTTTGTCTCTTTGCCGAAAATGGCTAAGTTACAAACTTAACAGTAACTGAGGCGAGCCAGTACTGTTGCGGCGCCTTTGTCGGCCTGGCAGTCAACTCTTCCGCTCCACTCTGCTTTCGACACGTGGAGATCTCGTAATTAATGCTACGATCTCCTGTTGACTGGAGTTCAAAATATGGGCGGGAGTTGTGCTGTCGCTTTCTGGTAGGTAGTGGCTTGCTTTGCTTTAAGTTGTAGCGTCCGCTCTGAAGTGAGTCGCTTCAGGATCATACTGTAGCGGGTCGCTTTCGAAACGAAGTTTCGTAGTGACCGCTTTAATAAGTGTTGACCCGCGTTGACTCGCTTCTGCTTTTCTTTGTAGCGTTCGCTTTGCTTCGCTTTGGTGGCTTCACTTTGACTCCACTGTAGCGCTCGCTTCGCTTCGCTGGTTTCGGCACGCTTCACTTCGGTTTGCTAGACTCGCTTCGCTTTGGAAGAACACACTCAAGCGAGTGGCCTTCACTTGAATTCCTGCAGTCTAAAGCTAAGCAAAATAAAGCCATCCTAACAGATTTAGGCTCAGAAAAATTCTAACCTGTTAACTACATCAAAATGGGTCGCTTGGGAGCAGGACACTTGGGGTTTTGGGATCCAATCAAAAACAAATGGCTTCGTTTATCAAGTATCCCTCAGAGTTCCCCCTTAACAAATTGGTCCATAACAATTCCCAACAAAAACAAAGAAGCACTTCGCCAGCCTTGAAGAAGCTTCATCCAAGCGAGTGCTCGAGCTGCTTCATATGGATCTGTTTGGTCCAGTCACCCCAGTTAGTGTGAATGGAAGGAAATACACTCTAGTTGTAGTCGACGACTTCTCTCGCTACACTTGGGTTGTATTTCTCTTCAGCAAAAAGGAGACACTGACCAAGCTACCACAACAGCTCAAGCGACTAGCTGTGGAGAAAAATCAAGCGATTGCCACCATCCGCTCCGACAAAGGCACATAATTCCTGAACTCTACCATTGAAGCTTACTGCACGGAGCATGGCATAGCACATCAGACTTCCTCAGCACGCACACCTCAGCAGAATGGAGTTGCTGAAAGAAGGAATCGGATCATCAAAGAAGCCGTTCGAACCATGATTGCAGACTCGAAGCATCCAATGAAATATTGGGCTGAAGCTGCCAATACAGCATGCTACACGCAGAATCGAACGCTTCTCAGCAAACGGCACGACAAGACACCATATGAAATATGGACAGGGAGAATTCCTAACATATCTTATTTTCATATTTTTGGTTGTAGGGTCTTCATTCACAAGCTTACAGGGTCTTCATTCACAAGCTTGTAGGGAGAATGGGAAGTTGAAACCATTCGAAAGCAAAGCTGATGAAGGAGTATTCTTAGGATACTCTACATCTAGCAAAGCTTACAGGGTCTTCAACTATAAAACCCCAATTGTGGAAGAATCACCCCATGTCGTATTTGATGAATCTTCTTTAAGTCTTCCACAGGAACAGGCTCAAGCGAATAAGAAGAATCAAAGCGAGGAACCCTTAAATTCACTCACTTGGGACGTGATGATGAGATCAAAGACTCAAGCGAGCAGATTCTCAAAGAAAAAGTTGAAGCTGCCCCCAAGACGCCTGAAGCGAGTGCAGGCCATGCACCCAATCCAGTCGCTTCAGAAGAAGAAACAAGTGACCCGAATGAAGAAGAAGATGAAGCTGGTGGATCCAAGCGAGCATGGCTCAAAGATCACTCACCAAGTCAAATCATTGGAGATCCATCCAAGGGTGTAGTGACCAGAAGTCAAGTGTTTGGAGAAAATGCCATGTTTAGTTGCTTTCTCTCAAACATTGAGCCATCAAGCGTAGAGGAAGCCCTAGCCGACTCTAATTGGGTGATCGCCATGCAAGAAGAGCTCAATCAGTTCACAAGAAACGACGTATGGTACCTCGTGGATCGTCCCAAATTTCAGCATGTGATTGGCACCAAGTGGGTGTTCAAGAACAAGACGGACGAGGACCACAACGTTGTGAGGAACAAGGCGCGACTCGTCGTTAAGGGCTACTGCCAAGAGGAAGGAATCGATTTCGATGAGACCTTCGCTCCAGTGGCACGGCTTGAAGCGATCAGACTATTTCTAGCCTATGCAGCGGCCAAGAAATTCAAAGTCTATCAGATGGATGTGAAGAGCGTGTTCCTCAATGGTGAATTGAAGAAAGAAGTGTATGTGGAGCAGCCACCGGGTTTCGAGCAGGGAGATAAGGTGTATCGGTTGAAGAAAGCCCTATATGGGTTGAAGCAAGCTCCCAGAGCTTGGTATGATACCCTATCCCAATTCTTAGTGGATAATGGTTTCCACAATGGAAAGATAGATCGAACCCTATTCACCATCAACCATGGAGAAGATATGCTGTGGGTTCAGATCTACGTGGACGACATCATATTTGGATCACCAAACCAATCACTCAGCGAGATGTTTGGAGAGCTTATGAAGATCAAATATGAGATGTCAATGATTGGCTTGATGAGCTGCTTTCTAGGTCTTCAAGTGAAGCAGCAGGATGATGGAATCTTCATCAATCAAGCTAAGTATACTCGAGATATGCTTGCCCAGTTCGGTGTTCAACATGCCAAAGCTGTGAAGATTCCAATGAACACCAACTAGAAGATGGAGCCAGACTTAGATGGGAAGTCTGTGGATGCTACAGACTACCGAGCCTTGATCGGATCCCTTCTATATCTCACTGCAAGTAGGCCGGATATTGCCTTTGCAGTTGGAGTCTGCGCTCGCTTCCAAAGCAATCCCAAGCACAGCCATCTTGAAGCTGCCAAAAGAATCCTTCGATATTTAAAGGGCACTGTCAATATGGGGCTATGGTATCCAGCAGAGGATAATTTGGAGTGCACTGGATATTCAGATGCTGACTATGGAGGGTGTCGAATTGATAGGAAATCAACTTCGGGTACTTGTCAGTTCTTGGGAAGCAAGCTGATCTCATGGTTTTCAAAGAAGCAGGCGAGTGTAGCCAGCAGTTGAAGGACTACAGAGTTGAAGCGAATGAAATTCCAATATTCTGCGACAACAATAGTGCTATATGCATCTCACAAAATCCAGTGCTTCACACCAGATGCAAGCACGTGGAAATCCGTCATCACTTCATTCGTGATCATGTCGAGAAGAAGGATATCAAGCTCGAGAAAATCCATACCGATCTATAGCGAGCAGATATCCTCACCAAGCCTCTAGCTGAATCTCGCTTCAATCAGCTATGCATGGAATTAGGGTTGCTAGACCCTGGTGAAGAGTGCTAGATCCAGGATGCACGAAGGAGTGGTCGCTTGTTCTTTTGAGCGTCACTCGCTTCGGATCTTCACCAACTTAAGCGAGTCACTTCAAAATTCCACTCGCTTGAAGGAGGAGACACAAGGTGGAGAAAGGTGGAGTGTTGGAAGACGTTCCCTACCAGCTTACAGGAATTGTTAAGCCATTGGTTAAGGGGGAACTATTGTTTGCTCTCGGAGCAAGCTACTTCCAAAGCGAGCAAGGAAAGCTGCTACCTAGCCTAGGATTCCTAGCGAGTGGGTATAAACACTCGCAAGTGCCATTTCTAGTAACGGTTGTGGGGTCTTGCATCGGGCCTTCCCACGTAAAAATGGTGAAAGCTTAGGCAGGGATGGCACCTAGACCTTGCGTCCTCTTTCCATCTTTCCGCCGAAGAGGAGCGAGTCTTCTCATCTCCTTCATCGTGGATAAACATCCATTCCTTACTCACTCTTAATTGAGTTGAGCTGCCGAATGTCTATTCATTCCTCCCCCACCTTGAATTTTGCATCGCTTCAATTTGCCCTAGTCTGGGTCAAGCAAGTCGATTGCAAATTCATTCTGTAGTTTGTAGGAGGAAGCTTGAAGAGCTACCTTTTGCTTAAAAAGGTTGCAGGGCTGGTGACATGCCTCTGCTTAAAAATGAGATTGTCTTGTCAGAGCATTCTCATTGTCATATTGTCCTATTCCGATCTGAGATAAGGACTTATACTCATTCCCCATTCATCGTGAATAAGTACACTTATGTGAAGCTCCCCTCTGGGTTGTAGTAAGCTTGTGTACTATATTCATTCTCTTCCCCATTCACTTCGATGGAGGACTCTCTAATTCGTAGAGGAAGATGAATGCCATGAAGATCTAATCCAACATGTAGCATTCAACAGGTGGTATCAAGATGAAGTCTTCAATAAGTGGTATCAATCTCCTACGAAGTGAGATTGACTGGTAAGTGTTTCAATTTTAAGTACACTAAGTGAGCTAAAGCGTGCTAGAAACCTTCACTCACTACGTGGAAAATATGAAATGAATCTGACACAAATACAAAGAGGAAAACACTCTTTTTTATCCTCGAAGTATGTAAGTCAGAAACATTTTAAAATTAAGCAAAGAAATTTCATTTCCTAAGTCCAGTCGCTTCAGATGGCCAAGCGAGTGCTACGTCACTCCAAGCGAGCCATCGCAAGCGAGTGCGGAACAGTCACTCAAGCGAGTACCTCTCAAGCGAGTCCAGGTCAAGCGGCCCAACTCGAAGCGAGCGGGTACGAAGCGAGTATGAGCTGTCTGTACTTGAGTGCAATTTTACTTTTTACTTTGCATTTAATGCAGGTTCACGTACAGCCGAAAATAACGGGCGCGTGTTTCACACTTTGAATTCGAAACTGGAAAGGACGGAGAAGATCCAACCATCGAATCCAAACAGTCCCCGATTTATAGCCGTTGGATCCGACGCCGTGTAAAGTGACGAATCACAGCAGGCCACGTGGAGACGTCGAGCAAGTTGGCTGTTCACTTTTTACTGTGATGACGCCGGACACATCAGATCCATCACCGTGCGTCCGCCGCCTACCTACAGGATCTTCGCCGATATTACTGTCCTACCCCTGCCACGTCAGCCGAACCATACCTCTATATAAGGATGGAGTTGCAGAACTGCAAAACCTTTCACAGCCTTCTATAATTGCCATTCTCGTGCTAGATCTGCAATCTCTCTGCAACTCACGAGTCTCAACCCATTCTCACCCCTGTTTTCGTTCATAAATCTCCGTTTAATCTCTCTCAAATTTTTCATCATGGGAAAGAAGCAGAAGACTGAGACGATGGAGGAATTTCTCACAGAGGTCGACAAGCACATCAACGTCGAGCCTCACCTCGACCCGATCGTCATCGAGGAAAACGGGTTTCTCCGTAAGGCCGTGACCACGACCGGCTTATGGAAATTCGTAACGGCGGTGCCGTTGAAGGTTTTTTGCCAAGGCGGTGGCTGAAATCCTTCTAAATCTGAGGAAAGGACGAAACAATTCGTTCTTCACTGATCCACAGAATGGAGAACCAGTGGAGGTGGATCTGAGCAATCTTATCGACGTATTCGACTTGCCGAGGGAAGGTGGAGATTCCTTGCTGGGAAGGGAGTTATCGGCCGGAGTAGAATATGCACGGTTTGCCACCGACGAAGCAGAGCCCAACTACAAGGACGCCAGTATCCGTTCAGATCTGAAGGCTCCTTTCAACCATATTTGCGAGCTCTTCTCGAAGTGCGTCGCATGCTACGTCGGAACGTTGTGTACACTCTCAGAAACAAAGCCGTTCGCCACCACCATCATCGTCGACAGTTTTACCGGAACTAGATTTAACTGGCATGGTTGGTTTCTCAACCAAATTCACGAAGCTGCTGATGACTTTAAGTTCGTGAAGGGGAGCACCGATCAGATTCTCCGCAAAGAGAAGCTGAAATTTTTCTCCAGACTCTCTGTCGCACTGGAGGAACGGTATCCCGATAAAGTGTGGCCAGAATCGGACGTTGCCGTTTACAACAAGCTCACGGTGTTCTATGATCTGTGGAGGTCAAACAAAAATCCAATTGATTTGGGACTTCTTGAGGTAGAAGTGCCCGCCGCAGTGCCTGTTGCATAAATGGAACTTGAAACCCCCCAAACAAAGCGAGCCGCTTCATCTGGGAAGCGAGCTGCGCCGAAGCGACCCAAGAAGAAGTTGAAGCTGGTCGCTTCGCTAGTCAAGTCAAGCGAGGCTGAGGAGCAGCCGCTTGAGGAGACTGAAGCTGCTCAAACCCAGCCTTCACCAACCAAAGTTCAACCACCTCAAACTCAGCCACCACCAATCCAAACCAAAATTCAAACCAAAATTCAACCACCTCCAGAAACCCAAACTTCATAAACAGCTCAACCCAAATCCCAGAAATCACCACATTCCCCATTGGAAGAAGAAACTGGTTCCTCTTTCCAACTACCCCCAATCCCTCTACTACATGTAGACCCAGCTGAAGCCTACACCACATTCCAACCCATCCAATCCCAGCAACCAGCCACAGAACCCATCCAAATCTCAGAAACCTCCCAACCCTCATCATCATCCCAATCCCCCATCTCATCGGCGGCTACAGCCGATACCACCCAAACAACCGGCACTATCATCCCTCAATTCCAACTCGCCAAGGCCCCTGCTGAAGTGGATGCTCTTGAAAGATATGTAAGAGATAGAAAGCAGGCGGCAGAGACCATCAAGGACCGATACTCTTCCGTGCCGATGTCCGACGAGTTCTTCACCAAGACCGTCGATTTTCTAACATATATCACCTACCGCGGCACGGAGTACTACAAGGTTTTCAGACTCTTGAAAGCCTTCAAGGAGGAAGAGCTCATCCAGATGGAAGGGAAGTTACTGGACTTCATCGGTGAGAATGGCTTCCATGCATTCCTCACTGGGACCAGTTTCTGGGATAAATTGGACGCCAAGGTGAAGCGTGCCTATCCCGAAGCTTCAGTTCCTGATCGAGTCCCGACCATTCATGAACAGAGGTTGATAAGGGAGCACGCGGAGGAGGTAGAATTGAAGGATGCAGAGATCTCAAGCCTACAAAGTGAGATCACAAGGAAGGATATGGAGTTGGAGAAGAAGGTGGAAGAAGTCAATAATTTGCGTGCAGATTTTGACAAGAAAAAGTGTGAGTTGGAGGGAAAGGTTGTAGAGAAGGAGAGGTTATTGGAGGATAAGGAGAAGGCGCTGGAGGGACAGGTGAAGTTGTTCAATGACCAGGAAAAGAATCTTGATGAACTCAAGGGCTCGCTTGACGGAGAAAGGAGTCGCTTGAGGGAGATCAACGCCAAGCTAGTAACAGTTGGCGAAGAGAAGAAGAAGCTGGAGGAGGAAGTGAAAGTGTTGAAGGAGGAGGTGGAGAAGAAGGATTCTGCTCTAATCATGAAGGGAAGTGAGCTGACAAGGACCAACAAAGCCCTTGGCAAGCTAGAACAGGAGATGAAGGATCTAAAGCTTGAACGGGACATGGAGAAGAAAGAACTTGAGAGCCGGCAAAGGAGTGCTCAAGCCATGGACCTAAAGCATGCAGAGTTGGCCATCCAAGTTGATGAAGACAAGGAAAAGGCCAGTGAGCTTGCTGGCAAGATCATCGAAGCTGCCCAACTTCGCGTGACACTAAACAGTCAAGAAAGCGCCATAGCTACTGCGAAGGCAGAACTGGAAGCTTCTCAGAACTTCCTTAATCTCACGATCGAGGAAGAGCGCAAGGAAATTCGTGCGGAAATCGAAGCGGAAATGGAGGCTCGCTTCAAGTCTGTTGAGTCGCTTGAGTGGCTGATGGCCTCTGTCAGAGAAAGAGAGAAGCGGTGCCAATATCTGCTTGAGGAGATAAGCTTGAAAACCGCCGAACTAGTGCTCTCCCAGGAGCATACGTTCGCAGGAAAGACCGAGCGGATGTTACAAGCTGTTTTCAATGCTGTCAACAATCTACACCACTCTCTTACTGGAAAGATAATCACCCCAACCCCTGGCAGTGATGATGCCAAAAAGGGGGAAGGAATTGAGGAAAGAATTGAAGAAGGAGGAAGGGAGCTACAAGGTGAAGTTGAAGGGAGTGGAGTTGGAGGAAGCAGAGTGGAGAAGGAGATTGAAGAGGAGGATGAAGCTCGCGCCGAGCGTGCGAGGAAATTGGGCAAAGGGAAACTGACAGAAGAGCCCCGCAGGCCGCTTGAAGGGATGTTGCTTGCCACTTCGATTGCTGCTCACCCTCCGGTGATTATGTTAACCAAGGAACAAAGGGAGGCGCAAATTGCAGCTGACGAAGCCCTCGCCCGCGACTTGGAGAAGCAATTCGAACTGAAGGCTCTTGCCGCTTTCCAAGCACCCGCTTCACCTCTGGCCGCTTCAACTCTTGCACTAACTTCTGATATTGCAGGAGCCACTTCATCGATCGCTGGAGCCACTTCATCCAGCCAAGCTATCATCCCACGAAGTGCCCCAGCAGTCATCCCTCCTAAAGAAGCAGAAAAGAAGAAGGAAGAGATGCCTCCACCGCCAGCACCTAAACAGACTTTGAAGCGTCCCACACCGGAAGCTAGAGAAGATGATCCTGAGGCCAAGCGCCGAAAGATCAAACAAAAGGTCGCTTCAAGGGATGGTGAGATGAAAGGAGAAGGAAGAGTGGAGAAAAGAAGAAGGAGGAAGAAGATAAAGAGAAAAGAATCAATGCAAGGCGTATGCAGATCATCGAGGGTCGGATCGAGGAACACTTCAATGAAGTGAGACTCATCCAGTCTGCCCTTACACGAAGCGCCTTCATCCCATTCCTGCCTGAAGAATCGGAAGCATGTCTGAAGCAAGCCTGGATGGAAGCTTGCAATGTGACCACTACGGAGATGATCAATTCCGGTCGCTACCCGCGCAGAGAGGAGCAACAATTCATTCGCAGGCGACTGACTGATATGCTTCCGAAGTGGAACATAGAGCTTAGTGCAAAGTTCAATGCTACTATGGCCCAGATTTCCAGTCGATCAGAAGAGGAGTTGGTTGTGCGTAGGAATGAACATCCTGATGCCCGAGATATCGAGCAGTTCATCCCTGACGATCTACTTGAGCAATGGCTATACTACAAGGAGATATTCATCAAAGCGTACTACTACTGGGAAGTAGTGCCACTTCAGACTGAATGCTCAAGGATCAGCGCGCTCAGCAACTTCCTAAGTGCCTACGACGAAAAATTCAAACGGAAAGTCTTCACCCTTGCAGAGCTTGCAAAGCCCATGCCTTTGATCATCAAAGTGCCTGCCTCGAAGGACTTCCCCATGCCCTTCTTGCCCGGCACAAGTGTTCCAGATAGACGCATTATAGATGCAGATATTGATGAAGCCTTCAAAATGGAGGAAACTTGGAGGAGGCCAAGCATCTACAACGTTGGAACGTTACAAACGAAGGTTCTCAATGCATATGTTGTTCCAGAAGAGATGATAAAGGAGGGTTTGGAGGCAGAGGAGAAGGAGAAGATAGAGGAGGTGACAGAGGAAGAAAAGGTGGAGTAGGATGAAGCTGCAGGAAACCCTTGAGTTTCAAGCTTCATGTTTTGTGAATTATTGATTCATCTATACCATTTTAATTTATGTCTCTCCTATGTCATTTACTAGCTTTATGGATATTTTATCCTTATGCTACAAAACTCAAATAACTTAACCGAAAAGAAAAAGGGAAAGGAACTTAAAAAAAAAATTTCAAACGAACATGCAAAGGAAGCAGTCGCTTGAAATTCCTTCCACGGTTAAGAAGGCTAAATCTCTTAGTCTAAAAGTTTATTTTGGGTTTTGGCATCATCAAAAAGGGGGAAATTGTTGGGAATTGTTAAGAACAAATGTTAAGGGGGAACTCCTATGGGACACTTCGAAGTGAGTCACATAGTTGTTTTGATTTGATCCCAAAACCCCCAAGCGTTCTGTTCCCAAGCGACCCATTTTGATGTAACGATAGGTTAGAAATTTTTCTAAGCCTACTCTGTTAGGATGGCTCAATTTTTGCTTAGTTTGTAGACTTCAAATTATTCAAGTGAAGGCCACTCGCTTGAGTGTGTTCTCCAAGCGAAGCGAGTCTACCAAGTCGAAGTGAAGCGTGTCGAACTAAAGCGCAGCGAAGCGAGCGCTACAGTGGAATCAAAGTGAGTCCACTAAAGCAAAGCGAAGCGTGCGCTACAGCAAAAGTGAAAGCGAGTCAAAATTTACTTAAGCATTACTCGGAAACTTTACTTTCCAAAGTAGACGCTTCAAGTATGACCCGAAGCGACTCGATCAAAGTAGACGCTACAACTTCAAAGCGAAGCGAGCCACTACCTACCAGAAAGCGACAGCACAACTCCCGCCCATATTTTGAACTCCAGTCAACAAAGAGATCGTCACATGTATTACGAGATCTCCACGTGTCGAAAGCGGACTGGAGCAAAGGAGTTGACTGCCAGGCCGACAAGGGCGCCGCAACAGTGCTGGCTCGCTCCAGTTACTATTAAGATTGGAACTTAGCCATTTCCGGCAAAAAGCCAAAACTGCGCGTCTGAAAAGCAGCCAGCCTGTGCAAGTACTGTCGAGAGGAGGAGGGACAAGGCCACCAACCAAGCAATGGATCTCGGCATCCCTCCGCCTATAAATAGTGAAGGATCACAACGTGAAGAAGTAGAACACTACATGAGCATTTGAGCGCCTACTGCAAACAAACTCTCCCAGCCTTTGAGCAATCTTTGAGTCTTTGTTTCCAAGTGTTCTCCGAGTTTCCAGTTCATCGGAACTCGTCTTCACAACCTTCACAAATAGACTAAGCCCATTCCATATCCAAGCTTAGAAGAAGAACTCTAGCCACCTTTGCAACTACTGTAAAGAGTTCTTCATAGTGTGTTCGTCAACCAAAAACCCTAACCCTAAGAGTTTGTCTGTTAGGTTTTTGTGTGTCGTCAGGTTGTTTCGATCCAAGGCCCTACTTTCATTGATTGTAGAAGCCTCGATCATAGAGTCTAGATCCAAGCTTGCACTTACATCGTTCGTGTGAAGCTCGATTGAAGCTAGGCTGTAAGGAGAGCCCGAAATCTCCCTGTTGTCGGACTGAAGCGTGTGAAGCTTCCAGTCCAGTTTAGGTCTTTGTAGTGAACCCGTAATCACTGCGTCTGTCGTCAGATCCAGGCAAGTGAAGCCCGATCTTGACCAGGCTTTTGAAGAGCCCGAAATCTTCAAGTTCTTGAGTGAAGAGAACGAGTTGCCGAGTGCAACAAAGTGGACGTAGGAGCATTATCTCCGAACAACTATAAACCCTGTGTCGTATCTCTCTAACCCTAAACTCTATTTCTTTTGATTATTCATTGCACAACATATAAACAAACTTAACTTGGATTTTCAAATACTTAGGAAAGATTTAGCTCACCAAAATTCCGCATTTAGGGTAAAGTCTCACTCTTGCTTTTACTATAGATCCAGCCCTTGGCTAGGTCTTAAGTTTTCGAAGCGAGCACTTTACCTCATACTCTGAGTTAAAGGAAAAAGTTGAAAAACTTAAAATACGTATTCACCCCCCCCCCCCTCCCTCTACGTATTTTCCTTTACACAAACCGGGACCAACAAAGGCCACTCACTTGAGTTTGTTTTTCAAGCGAAGCGAGTCTACCGAGCCGAATTGAAGCGTGCCGAAGAATAGCGTAGCAAAGCGAGCGCTACACTGGATTCAAAGCGAGTCTGCCAAAGCGAAGCGAAGCGAGCGCTACGGTGAAAAGCCAAAGCGAGTCAACATGGGTCAACATTTTCTAAAGCAGTCACTTGAGAAGTTTGCCTCCCAAGCGACTCACTACAATATGACCCTGAAGCGACTTGTTTTGAAGCGAACGCTTCGTCTTCAAAACAAAGCGAGCCACCACCTAACAGAAAGCGACAGCCCAATTCCCGCTCCGATTTTGAACTCCAGTCAACTAGAGATCTTTGCATTAATTGCGAGATCTCCATGTGTCGAACGCGGAGAGGAGCAAAGGAGTTGACTGCCAGGCCGACAAAGGAGCCGCTACCGTACTGGCTCGCTCCAGTTACTGTTAGGTTTGTAACTTAGCCATTTTCGACAAAGTGCCAAATCTGCACGTCTGAAAAGCTATCCGCCTGTGCAAGTACTGTCGAGAGGAGGAGGGACAAGGCCACCTACCAAGCAATGGATCTCGGCCAAACCTCCACCTATAAATAGTGAAGGATCAAGACGTGAAGACATAGAACACTACTTGAGCATTCGAGCGCCTACTGCAAACAAACACTCCCAGCCTTTGAGCAATCTTTGAGTCTTTGTTTCCAAGTGTTCTCCGAGTTCCAGCCTCATCGGAACTCATCTTCTCAACCTTCACACCTAGAGTCTAAGCCCATTCCATATCCAAGCTTAGAAGAAGAACTCTAGCCATCTTTGCATCTACTTTAAAGAGTTCTTCATAGTGTGTTCGTCGAAAACAAAAAACCCTAACCCTAGTTTTGTTTGTTAGGTTTTTGTGTGTCATCGTTAGGTTGTCTCGATCCAAGGCTCTACTTTCCTCGATAGTAGAAGCCTCGATAATTGAGTTTAGATCCAAGCTTGCACTTTCATCAAGTGTAGCTCGATCGAAACTAGGTTGTAAGGAGAACCCGTAATCTCCCTGTTGTCGGACTGAAGCGAGTGAAGCTTCCAATCCAGTTTAGGTTTTTGGTGTGAACCCGGAATCACCCAGCGTCTGACAGATCCAAGCGAGTGAAGCTCGATCTTGTCTCAGGCTTTTGAAGAGCCCGTAATCTTCAAGTTCTTGAGTAAAGAGAACGAGTTGCCTAGTGCAATAAAGTGGACATAGGAGCTTCATCTCCGAACCACTATAAATCTTGTGTCGTATCTCTCTAAACCCTAAAACTCTTATTTCCTTGTTTAATTATTCATTGCACTTGCATCTAAACAAACATAACTTGGAACTTTAAATACTTAGGAAAGATTATAGCTCACCGAATTTCCGCATATACGAGTAAAGACTCACTCTTGATCAAGTGCTCACTTCGGTCAAGCAGTCAAGCTACAACTGTAGATCTAGCTTCAGCTAGGTCTTAAGTGAAAAGGCGAGCTCTTTACTTGTCACTTTGAGTTAAGGAAAAGATGTTAAAAAAAAAAAAAAAAAAACTTAAAAATACGTATTCACCCCCCCCCCCCCCCCCCCCCCTCTACGTATTTTTCCTATAACAAACCGGGACCAACAGAACATAACCTAACGACGAATACACAAAACCTAAAACTTGGGTTAGGGTTTTCTGTTTCGACAGAGACACACTATTGAGGAGTTCTTTACAATGAATGCAAAGATGGCTAGAACTCTTCTTCTAAGCTTGGATTTGGAATGGGCTTAGAATTCTAGGTGTGAAGGTTGCAAAGACGAGTTCTGATGAAACTATGAATGCTTGAAAGCTGGGAGTGTTTGTTTACAGTAGGCGCTCGAATGCTCAAGTAGTGTTCTGCTTCTCTTCCTCATTATCCTTCACTATTTATAGGCGGAGGGTTGGCCGAGATCCGTTGCTTGGTAGGTGGCCTTGTCCCTCCTCCTTTCGACAGTACTTGCACAGACGAACAGCTTTTCAGGCATGCAGATTTGGCACTTCCCGAAAATGGCTAAGTTCCAAATACAACAGTAACTGGAGCGAGCCAGTACTTTAGCGGCGCCTTTGTCGGCCTGGCAGTCAACTCTGCTGCTCCTCTCCTTGTTCGACACGTGGAGATCTTGCATTCAATGCGGTGATCTTCAGTTGACTGGAGTTCAAATTCGGAGCGGGAATTGTGTTGTCGCTTTCTGTTAGGAAGGAGCTCGCTTCACTTTAGAGATGTAGCGTCTGCTTGAAGTGAGTCGCTTCAGGGTCATACTGTAGCGAGTACTTGGAAAATAATTTTTCCGAGTAACTGCTTTAGTATCAGTTGACCCGCGTTGACTCGCTTTGGCTTGTTACTGTAGCGCTCGCTTTGCCTCTCTTTGGCAGACTCGCTTTGAATCTACTGTTACGCTCGCTTCGCTATGGTACGCTTCACTTCGGCTGGGTAGACTTGCTTCGATTAGAAAACACACTCAAGCGAGTTGCCTTCACTTGAATATTCTGCAGTTTAAAAACCTAAGTGACTAAAGCTAAAACAAAGCCATCCTAACACTATAGGCTTAGAAAAATTTCAAACCTATTTTCTACATCAAGTTGGGTCGCTTGGGAATAGGACACTTAGGGGTTTTGGGATCAAATCAAAACATATGTATTATTTTCAAAGTGTCCCTTATAGGTTCCCCCTTAACATGTTGTCCTTAACAATTCCCAACAGATTTCTAAGTGTGAAGGTTGCGGAGACGAGTTTCGATGGGACTGAAACTCGGAGAACACTTGAAAACAAAGACTCGAAAATATGCTCGAAGGCTAGGAGTGTTTGTTTGCAGTAGGCGCTGAAAGCTCAAGTAGTGTTCTACTCTTCTCCGTCTTCATCCTTCACTATTTATAGGCGGAGGATTGGGCAGGAGCCGTTGCTTGGTTGGTGGCTGTGTCCCTCCTCCTCTCGACAGTACTTGCGCAGGCCTGCTGCTTTTCAGATGCAGATTTGGCACTTTGCCAAAAATGGCTAAGTTCCAAGTGTAACAGTAACTGGAGCGATCCATTACTGTTGCGGCGCCCTTGTCGGCCTGGCAGTCAACTCCGTTGCTCCTCTCCTCTTTTGACACGTGGAGATATCGCAATTAATGCGACGATCTTCAGTTGACTGGAGTTCAAATTCGGAGCGGGAATTAAGCTGTCGCAGTCTGTTAGGTAGGAGCTAGCTTCGCTTTAGAATTGGAGCGTCCACATCAAATGAGTTGCTTCGAGTCATACTTGAAGTGTATACTTTGGAAATAGAATTTCCAAGTATTACTTAAGTGAAAGTTTGACCCGCTTTGACTTTTACTGTAGCGCTCGCTTCGCTTCGCTTTAGTAGACTCGCTTGTTCTACTGTAGCGCTCGCTTTGCTTCGCTGTTCTTCGGCACGCTTTGCTTTGGCTCGCTAGACTTGCTTCGCTTGAAAAACACACTCAAGCGAGTGGCCTTCGCTTGGAAATCCTGCAGTCTAAAACCTAAGCGACTAAAGCAAAATAAAGAGCCATCCTAACAGTATAGGCTTAGAAAAATTCTAACCTATTTCTACATCATTTCGGGTTGCTTGGGAATAGGATACTTGGGGGTTTTGGGATCAAATCAAAACATACATTTTTCAAGTGTCCCACTAGGGTTCCCCCTTAACAAGTTATATCCTTAACAATTCCCAACAGAAGGGAAGTTCGTGGATGCTACAGACTATAGAGCCTTGATTGGACCCCTTCTCTATCTCACACCGAGCAGGCCTGATATTGCATTCGCTGTTGGAGTGTGTGCTCACTTCCAAAGTAATCCTAAGCTTAGTCATTATGAAGCTGCCAAGCGAATTCTTCGCTATCTCAAAGGCACAGTCAATATGGGCCTTTGGTATCCTGCAGAAGACAATCTAGAGCTTATGGGATATTCAGATGATGACTTTGGAGGGTGCCAAATTGATAGGAAATCAACCTCGGGCACATGTCAGTTCTTGGGAAGCAAGCTTGTCTCGTTGTTTTTGAAAAAGTAGACAAGTGTAGCGACTTCAACGACTGAAGCTAAGTATATGGCTGCAGAGTTGAAGCGACTACAGAGTTGAAGCGAAGGAGATTCCAATATTTTGTGATAGTAATAGTGTTATATGCATATCACAAAATCTAGTGCTTCACACGAGGTGTAAGCATGTCGAGATAAGGCATCACTTCATTCGTGATCATGTTGAGAAGAAGGTTATCAAACTCGAAAAGATTCATACTGATCTCCAGCGATATGATATTCTCACCAAGCCTCTAGCTAAAACTTGCTTCAACAGCTATGCATGGAATTAGGGTTACTAGACCCTGATGAAGAGTGCTAGTACAGGAATGCACAAAGGGAGTGGGAAATCCTCGCCTTGGAACTTCACCAAGCCAAGCGAGTCACGCTGTTTTCACTCGCTTGAGAAGAAATAAGGTAGAGTTGGTTGGAGTGTTGGAAGATGTTCCCAACCAACTAACAAAATTTTTAATTCTATGGTTAAGGGGGAACTATTGGTCATTCTAGCAATGATTTACTTCCAAAGCGAGCAAGGAAAGCTGCTACCTAGCTTAGGATTCCCGCAGGTGGGTATAAACGCTTGCAAGTACCTTTACAAGTACGGGTTGTAGGACAAGCGTCATCATCCTACGTAAAACCGTGAGTGTTTGGCAGGACATCCACTATGAACCTTGCTTCCTCTTCCCTCGATCCGCTGAAGAGGAGCACGTCTCTCATATCCCATTCGTCATGGGTAAGCACTAACTACATACTCACCCTTTCTGGGTCGAGCTGCTGAGTGCTTATTCATTTTTCCCCCTCTTTGAGTAAGCATTGTCGTATTCTCCCCATAAGGGTCGAGCGGTTCAAGATGCTTATTCATTCTTTCGATGGAGGACTCTCCAAGCGAGGAGGAAGATGGAAGAGATGAATGCCATGAAGATTCAAGCTGAAAGTCTACAATGAGGTATCAGTCTACCACGAAGCTAGACTGACTGGTAAGTGTTTCAATTTTATGTACACTAAGCAAAGCGAAATGTGCTAGAAACCCTCGCTTGCTAAGTGGAAAATAAAAATGTAATCTCACACAATTACAAAGAGATCAACACTCTTGTTTATTCTCAAAGTATGTAAGTCAGAAACATTTTTAAAACTAAGCAAGAAAATTTAAGATCATATTTATTTGCTTCGAAAATAGTCAAGCGAGTGCTTCGACGCTCGAACTCACCATCGCAAGAATGTGCCAGTCACGTCAAGCGAGTGCTTCGAAAGCGAGCAAGATAGCCAAGCGGCTATCATCGCTATGCTAGCATTAACCAAGCGAGACGTATGAACTGGGTACACTCGAGCGTCTACTAACTTTTTACCTTGCATTAAATGCGCACAATACTAGGGTTCAAATAACCGGGAGCGTGTATTCCACTTCCAAATTAGAGCGCCAAAAGCTAAGCGATCCAAGCCGTTGAATCAGAACTGTCCATCAACCACAGCCGTTAGATCATGGGCGAGAGTAAAAGCGAACCAGAGAGTGGCATGTGCTACGCTTGGTCACCTATGTGGTTCATCTTTAACCATGGTGATGCAGCGTTTAACTGCGACATGTCAGCCACGTGTCCACTCGTTTGAAGCCACGTCGTGTTTTAACCACTCCGCTCTGCCACGTCTGCATCAAACCCTAAACCTATATAAGGGGGACTGTACTCACTGCAGAAACTGATCACCCCCCCCCCCCCCCCCCAAATTTGCCGTTCTCGCGAAATTCTCTCTGCAACTCTCTTCAATCTGCAAACTCTTTCTATTTCACGAGAACTCTCTATAAATCTCTCTCAAACACCACCCTCTCATTTATCATGGGAAAGAAGAAGGAAACCACCATGGAGAATTTCCTAGCCAATGCCGATAACCTCACTAATATTGAATCCCATCTCGACGAAGCTCTCGTCGAACCTACCGGATTTTTCCGAAGGGTGGTGACAAATGCTGGACTGTGGAAGTTTGTCACTGCAAAGCCATCCAAAATCCTTACAAGAGCCGGAGCAAAATTCCTTCTAAATATCCGAGAAGGAGAATACACAACAAGCATCACCGATCCAAGCACGGGGGAACCCGTATATGTAAGTTTGATTGAAGTAGCCAAAGTGTTTGAGCTTCCAGATGAAGGAGAGGAGAATCTGTCGAACGTTGGCCTTGCAGTAGAAGAAGAGTACATTCGCTTTGCAGAAAAGCGATCTGCCGTGTGGAGCCAACGTGGTAAAAACAATAGAGAAGATCTGCAGAGCCCATTCAACTATATTGGTGAGCTCTTCACCAAGTTTGTCGCTTGCCATATTGGAGGGCTAGGGTAGATCACCGATTCCAAGATATTCACGATTACAGAAAATCGTGGATAGTCTCTCGGGCTCCATATTCAACTGGAGCAAGTGGTTCATCCAGCAGATTCAAGAGGCTGCTAAGGACTTTGAGAGGGAGCCGAAGAACCCTCACAAAATCTTGAGGAAGGGCAAGCTTCGCCTTCTAGGGAAGCTTTCTTACGCTCTGGAGAAGCTGTATCCATATCGTGAGTGGACAGACACCCTCCAGTACAAGAAGGTTAGCGTCTACACCGATCTCATCAAGAAGGATATGCCCTTGGTGGATGAAGGATTGATAATGGTGGATGTGCACCCCGCGGTGGCCATCCCAAAAGAGAACAAAGGAGAGAAAGAGAAGAAGCGAGCCACTTCGCTTGTGAAAAAGAAGAAGCAGGCGCTAGTGAAGAAAACCAAGCGAGTCGCTTCGCTTGTGAGGCCAAGCGAGGAGGAGGCCTCGCCTTCCGGCACATCTATGGGTGTCTCTGAGCTCAAATCTTCCGAGGAGAAGCGAGCTGCTTCACCTAATGATGAGGAAGTGGAACAACCCCATATCCAACCCCAAGCGACCTAACCCCAAGCCGTCCAAGGAATCCGTGTGAGCAGACAAGTCATCTATGATGATGAGGAATCTGTAAGCAGTCCCCCAATCACAAAAATCCCATTCCTCGACACCAAAGAAACCGAGCCTACGAAATTTTTGAATCCCCCTCACAATCACTCCACTCAAATATCCCAGAAACTCCCACCAACTCAAATATACAAGAAACCCTACCCCTACAAAAAGCCTATGAAACCACTTCCATAACACCCCAAGCCAAAGCTCTCAAAAAATACTACGAGGAATGGGAATGGTCCGTGAAGAAGGTGAAAAAGAGGTATCCTTCTGTCCAAATGTCGGACGACTTTGTTAAGAAAGCGGCCAATTTCCTCACCTAAGTCGCTTACCGGGGAACAAAATACTTCAATGTATTTAGTCTCATCAAAGCTTTCTCTGAGGAGACTGTGGCGGAGCAGGAAGCTGTCCAGTTGCAATTCATCGGCGTTGATGGGTTTAAAGCTCTCATCAACAAACCAAAGTGTCTAGAGCTACTTGACGCCAGAGAGAAAACTTTCCGAACACGAGCAGAAACTGAATCAAGAAATATATTTAATCTGCAAGGAGCTATAAGTAAAGGAGAAGAAGAAAAATTTCAACTTAGCAAGGAAGTTGCCAGTCAGAAGAGGAACCTCGCTACAAGGCAAAGTGATATGACTGCACAGATCAAGGATGAGTAGAAGAAAGTGGAGGATGCCAAACTTTTGCTTGAGGAGAAAGAGAAGAAGTTGGAAATTGTGACTTCCGAGCTTGCATTGAAGGAGGAGGAGTTGAAGAAGAAAGAGGAGGAGTTTTCCTCGCTTGTGGAGAATCACAAGGAGGAAATGAAGGCAGAGAAGGAGAAGTACGAAAAGTTGATAGAGGAGAAGGAGGAAGAAGTGACGACAATTGGTAGAGAGCGCAATTGAGCCTCTGCAGCCAAGCTAACTCTGGAGAGTGAGAAGGCAACTCTCCAAAACAAATTTGAAGAGATGATGAGTGAGTTGGAAAGCAAACGAAGAGAATCTAGAGCCTACACCATGAAATTCCTTGATCTGGACGTTAGAAACACAGTAATTGATAACCAAGTTGTTGAGCTCAAGATGTGTGAAGCGGAGTTTGCTGCTTCACAAACTTTCTTTGATTTGAAATTGCAGGAAATGAAGTAGGAGATAAGGGCAGAGATCGAAGCGGAGTTCGACGCTCGATTCAAAGATGTTGAGCCACTTGAAGGGCTCATGAGAGAAGTAGTCCAGCATGAGTATGTTTTTGCCAAGAGAGAGAGGCAATCCTTTGTATTGATGGAACAGATTTCACAAAGGACGGCAGAGCTCATGATGATAAAGGAAGGCTCTTTCACAGAGCGTACTGAAGGTGCCTTGAAGGCAATCACAGAGGAGTTCGCTAGCTTGCGAAGGGCGATTGATGCAAGGAGCATAGTTCCAGCACCTATTGGCGATGATGCCAAAAAGGGGGAAGAGAAAACCCCTTCAAGCAGAGCCGATAAGGGCAAACAAGTGGTGGTTCACCAAGAAAAACCTAAGAAAGCTGCCGAGCCATCCAAGCTACTCGCTTCCTCGACCTCCGCTTTTCACAAAGCATCAAAAAGAGTGTCTCTTCCTTTGGACACTACCTTTGAAGCGATGCAGTCGTTCGAGCTCATGGACAAAGGGGTAGTGGAACTGCAGCAAGTGAAGCCGATCCAAACCGTACCGTCAGAAGCTGTTGCTGCTGCTAATCAAGCTCTTCCTGATAGTGCTCAAGCAGGTCCTGCTAAGCCTGCTCAAGATGCCCCATCCAAAGCCATCACTAAGCGGCCTGCTCCAACTATCGAGGAAGCGGACCCCGCGGCCAAGCACCAAAAGGTGAAGAATGATCTGGCTTTCAAAGCGAGCCGCTTAGAGCAAGAGAAGAAGAAAAAGGAGGATAGGCTGGAGAAAGCCCAGAGGATGAATGCAAGGGTACAAGCTAGATATGAACGAATAAGGGAACGGATCACTCGATTGCTCGACGAGAATGTTCTTGTTCAAAGCAGTCTCATGCGAAGCGGGTATATTCCCTTCACTCCAGAGGAATCCGAGATGTGTGATCTCGAAGCCACTCTCCAAGCGTGCAAGAAGTCTCAGATAACAATGGAGAGGATGAAGGGCTATTCCAATGAAGAGTATGACTTCATGAGGAAAATTATCAACAGTCGGATGCCCCTCTTCGACATTGTACTAAGTGAGAAGTTCAATATCATTATGAAGGAGATGGTCGAAAGGCCACTTGATTAATTGGAGAAAAGAAGAGCTCAGCATCCAGATGCACGTTTTATTGAGGATTTCATTACTGATGAACTGAAGGAGAGATGGGAGGTGTGTCGAGTGACATTCATCAAAGCTTACTATTTTTGGCAGGTGATCTACAACCAAGCGACCTGCTCGAAGCTTGACGCCTTGCACAATTTTATGGCCGCCTATGACGAAAAGCTTTGGAGAAAGATCTTGATTCAAGCAGAGCTTGCTGAGCCCAAAATAATCTTGAAGATTCCAGAGAGGATGTTCTTTCCTAAGCCAAGAGTTGCAGGCAAAGTTATCCTTGATCGTAGAGTGATAGATGATGAGATCGATGAAGCCCTGCAATTGGACAGACATCACAAGCCAAGCTCAGCAACTTATAAATCAATGAAGCCGAAAGTTCTATCTGCTTATATATTGATGAGTAACTCTCTCTCATTCTCCCTGTGATTCGCTGGGATGCCATCTATGATATTTACTTTTCTGTCAAGCATCTTGTCTCATTTACTTATAGTATTTACTAGAGTTATGTGAAGTTTATCCTTATGCTACAAGCCTACACGAAACCATAAGAACTAAAAAAAAATGGATAAGACAGAGAAGGATTCAGTCGCTTGAAGGTTCTTTTAGTGGTTAAATGTTGGGTTTTGGCATCATCATAAAGGGGGAAATTGTTGGGAATTGTTAAGGATTCACTTGTTAAGGGGGAACCCATTTGGGACGCTTTAATAAAATCTTATTATGTATTTTGATTAGATCCCAAAACCCTCTGTGCAAATCCTATTCCCAAGTGACCCTATTTTGATTAGATAGGTGACAGGGTGCATTTTTACCGTATTTTCTAAGTGTTTAATTGTCATTTTCTTATCTTATTTTGATAGTTTAGCTCATGTTTGTATTTTTTACGTTATTTCGAGCTAGATTACGCTTTTGGGTTGTTTTGAGTGTTTTTAGGGCTTTTGAGTCGAGACAACCCAAGATGAGATGAGAGACGACGAAACCAAGGAAGATGATCCCAAGATCTTACTTTTCACGATTTTATTGCAAAGTCATTTTTGAGTAATGAATGCAGAATATCGAAGTGGATTTCGATAGGAGCATGTAGGCGAAAACGGAGGTCAATTCGTGATGGGAATTGTTAAGGATCACTTGTTAAGGGGGAACTCACAATGGGACGGTTTGAATGTACAAAGTTATATTTTTGATTCGATCCAAAAACCCTCTATGTATCATATTCCCAAGCGACCCTATTTTGATGTAGATAGGTTAGAATTTTTCTAAGCCTATAATGTTAGGATGGCTTTAATTTTGCTTTAGATGCTTAGGTTTAGACTGCAGGATTTCCAAGCGAAGCAAGTCTAGCGAGCCGAAGCAAAGCGTGCCGAAGAAAAGCGAAGCAAAGCGAGCGCTACAGTAGAATCAAAGCGAGTCTACTAAAGCGAAGCGAAGCGAGTGCTACAATAAAAGTCAAAGCAATCAACAATTACTAACGCGGATGCTTAGAAAATCTATTTCAAAGCAAACGCTATAGTATGACTTAAAGCGACTCGATTTAAAGCGGACGCTCCAAATCAGAAGCGAAGCGAGCCCCTACCTAACAGAAAGCGACGGCTCAATTCCCACTCCAATTTAAACGACGAGTTCATACTTCAGTCAAGTGAAGATCGACGCATTAATTGCATATCTCCACGTGTCGATTGAAGAATGGAGCAACGGAGTTGATGTGGGATATGCTTGAAGATGATGAAGAAGTCAAAGACTCAAGTGATCAAATTGCTCAAGAAAAGGTGGAAGTTGCCCCCAAAGTCAATGAAGTGACTGCAGGCCAAGCACCCGCTTCGGTCGCTTCAGATGGAAAAGGAAGTGACCCGCTTGAAGAAGAAGCAGAAGCTGGAGGATCCAAGCGAGCGTGGCTCAAAGATCATTCACCAAGCCAAATCATTGGAGATCTATCCAAAGGCGTGGTGACCAGAAGCCAAGCGATTGGAGAAAGCGCTATGTTCAGTTGCTTTCTATCCAATATCGAGCCGGTAAGCGTGGAGGAAGCTCTAGCAGATTCAAATTGGGTGATAGCCATGCAGGAAGAGCTGAATCAATTCACCAGAAACGACGTATGGTATCTTTTGGATCGTCCTAAATTCCAGCATGTGTTTGGCACCAAGTGGGTGTTCAAGAACAAGACGGACGAGGACCACAACGTCGTGAGAAACAAAGCTCGACTCATCGCCAAGGGCTACTGCCAAGAGGAAGGGATCGATTTCGATGAGACCTTCGCTCCAATGGCCAGGCTTGAAGCTATTGGACTATTTCTTGCCTATGCAGCGACTAAGAAATTTAAGGTCTATCAAATGGACGTCAAGAGCACGTTTCTCAATGGAGAGCTCAAAGAAGAAGTGTATGTGGAGTAGCCACCGGGTTTAGAGCAAGGAAATAAGGTGTAACGATTGAAGAAGGCCTTGTATGGATTGAAGCAAGTGCCTAGAGCGTGGTATGATATGCTATCTCAATTCCTAGTGGATAATGGATTCCGCAAGGGCAAGATAGATCGGACTCTCATCACCATTAATGATGGGGAAGACATGCTATGGGTCCATATCTACGTCAACGACATTATATTTGGTTCACCAAACCAGTCGCTTAGCGAGAAGTTTGGAGAGCTAATAAAGACCAAGTATGAAATGTCGATGATTGGCTTGATGAGTTGCAACCTAGGTCTCCAAGTGAAGCAACAAGATGATGGAATTTTCATCAATCAAGCGAAGTATACTCGAGATATGCTTGCCATGTTTGGTGTTCAGCATGCTAAAGCTGTGAAGATTCCGATGAACACCAATTGGAAGATGGAGCCAGACCTAGAAGGGAAGTCTGTGGATGCTACAGGCTACCGAGCTTTGATCGGATCACTTCTCTATCTCACTGTGACTAGATCTAATTCTAGCCTAGCAATAATACCGAACTAGCTAGTAGTCCGAGTCGAACCACAAGGAGTGAATATGGCGATAGCATATCAAGTAGTTCACGTAGTCCCTATCATACTATCTAAGCACATGATCATGATTTGGTTTGTTTTCTAAACTAGGCAAAGAGTAAAGTGGAATGTAAACTCAACAATGTGAAGTAGACAAGACAAGTAAAAGGCAAATGTAGAATATCAATAGTAAAAGGCATGGATCCAAGTGATTTCCAATATGATGATGATGATAGTCTTAGAATCTAGATGCTTCAAGCCAATTTAATCCACCTTGGATGGTTTCTTATATCAAATATGCTAACCTACCTTACTAGGGTGATTAACAAGTTGATTGATAGAGCAACAAATGCTTTCTAAGCCTTTAAATACTCCATCAACTCCAAATAGCACAAATTATGTCTAAGATAACCTACCAACTCTCTTCCAACTCATCTAATTCTTTCTAGGAACTATAAGAGATGAAATCAAGTGATATGGGTATGGATTGATGCCAAGTGCTATGAAAGGAAGCTTCCTAGGCATTCCCTCAAACACCTTAGATGCACTCCTAGTGATCAATTATTCATGCATACAAATTAAAGTCCCAATCCATAGGCAATCCAAGAGGAAGGTAGATCAACATCCTAGAATCTAATACCTATCATCTACATCAAATTATCCATCACTTGGAGCCATATGCAAGCTTAGCTAGCCATAAATCTAGCAATCAAACCATGGAAAATAAGAGAATTTATAATAGAAATGACAAGGAAAGTAAAAGGAATAGAAATTCTTCAATAAACTTTAATCTCCAAGCTTGATCATCCACAAATATTTGAAAAATACCAAAGTAGAAAGAGGGAAAATAGCTAGGGTTCTAAGAGAAAGTGTCACAATGAATTACAAGTGAAATTAGATACCAAATAAGGAAAAGAGGGCCAAATTGCAAATACTAGAAACTTGAGATGAGAAGGTGGGGTAAAATCTGTAATTTCTGGAAAGTTGAATTAAGAGTTGACTAGTCCATTTTCGGTTGACTCGTGTACTTTCCGCCCACATTTGACAGTTTGCGCGCTCTCACGGTTTTGGCTCGTTCTCTCTCGTCCGGCATCGGAAAATTAATCCGCAAAGTGCTACGGCTTCCTCTTTCGATCCTCTTCGACATAGGATAAGTCAAACTTGCCCAGAAAATTGCCGCAACACCTGAAATCAGCACGGAAACCGAGAGAAAACGCAAAGCATATAGAAAATGCATAAATTGTAAAAACCTATCATTTCCTATTCATTTAAGCACAAATCCGAACCAAAACACGTATCGAGACACACTCTAAAGCATGCTAAATATGTGGTTATCAAACTCCCCCAAACTTAAGCCATTGCTCGTCCCGACAATGGAACGAACAATCAAAGAACATAAGCACATATGGGTATGCAAATCAAGATTATCGATGCCTCAAAGCTCACTCAATAAAATATTTCCAAGCATGGAACTCCCAAGGTGCACTAAACAATCCATAAGCACACAACACTCTCAACCAAGAAATCAATCACTCAAACACAATGAAACTCCAAACCTCTCTAGATGTAAGTGTATCACTCTTTCTCTCAAGTGTATGGTAGAAATGTTTACACTCATCGAACTCATGCATGCATTGCTCTTACCATAAGCTTGCCCTAAACCTCAAGATCTCCATCGCTTGGTTGTGCACTCAAACTAAGATCAATTAAGATCAATTAGGTCTTTTATTTAGGCTTATAATGTGGGGACATTGGTTTAGGTAGGGATTTTTAGGCTAAGTGACTAAGAAATCTCATAAGTACTTTCACCTTCTCTTTTCCACTCCAAGTATGGATTTCTCCACCTTCTACCTTCACCATTTCACCTCTTTACACTCTTAAACACCCAAGTTTGATTGAAGCTCCTAAATATTCATGGATAACTCCTTTATGCTCTCATACACAACTAACTTTATTCAAACTTTTTCCTTTCTTTTCAACTCTTTTCTTTCTTTTTTTTTTTTTTTTTTTTCTTTTCTCATCATTTTTTTCCACTTCTTTTTTTTTCTATGAGAATTACATTCTCATCTCTTTCATTTTTTTTTAGAGCTCATAGGAGTATTCTCATCTCAAAACGACCTCTTCAATCAAACCACTCAAACCTCGTCATCTCACTACTTCACAACCTCTTAATGGATTCCCTTAACCAACCTTCACCCCCTTTCATCCGGTTTAGCAACAAAGGTTTCAAAGGCTCAAGGGGGACCACAAAGTTAACGTTTTATTTGGTTAGTGTTTAGGGAATAATGAGGCTAACAAGTGATGGCCTAAAATCCTTTCTAAGTTCTCGTGGCACATATAGCAACCTCGATCGAGATTGAAGGCAAGTTCTAGAAGATAACAATGCACTACATGGCAAACTCACGAGAAAGAAAAAGTAACGTTATTAATGCAACGTTTTGGCTCAAATCTCACAAGCTTTTGTTTAGAGTTCATGTGCCTAAGATCAATCATTCCTAGCCAATCATGTTATGCAACCATTTCATGCTCAATACACACATGAGACATTCCAAAAATATGATGCATTTTTCGCTCAACATCATCGACATCTCTCTTGAAAGCAAAGGAGTGATAACCACAATATCTAGCCATGTGAACAAAAAAAACACTATAACTCAAGTGATGCTTTTTAAAATGAAATTCGAAATAATTTGCACCTACGCAATTAAACACCCTTATAAAGCATGAAAACATCACTTGAATTATTTGCACACACCAAATCAACTCATCCTTCAATATACACAAATTCCACCACCAATTCACTCCAAACAAAACACAAAAATTTGAAAACAAACAAAGAAAGAAATGCGATAAAAATAACTTGAAGAAATATGAAAAAGTAACTTGAATATCTTATCCCATCCCCCTCCCCCAAACTTATTTTTAAAAATAAAATCAAAAATAAGGTTGGAGGGACGAATATACATAAGATATTTAAGTTACTACTCACAAACGTCCAAGCTATTTAGGGAAGGGACGAGGTGGGGAATGATTCCCGTTTCCATGTGATGAGTCTCAAGACGGACCCCACAATCGCAAGTCTTTCTTTTGATGGCGAATCCCCCGTCATGTCCTTGCATGTTCTCCCCCTTTCGTCACCACACAATTCTTCGTCCACTTGACTATAAGCAACAAAATCACAAGGAATTTTAGAATCCCACAATATTTTGCACAAAAATTAGAAGAAAAGTGGGTGAGAGAGGAGAAATTATGCAATTGAAATTGTAAATTTTTTAAAAATGTTTTCCAAAGTTTTAGAATTTTTTTTTTTTTAAATTTGTAGATTTTTAAAAAAAAAAAATTTCAATTTTTTTAATTTTCTGAATTTTTTAAAATTTTTTCGATTTTTTTTTTTAAATGGACGGCCCGGCCCGAAGGACCCGGCCCAGCCCGTCAAACCCGGCCCAGACCTAGATCTGGGCCCGAAATGAACCCAGCCACCTTTGCCGGAACAGGGGCGCTTCGCCGGAGTTCGCGCCGGAATCGCGAATAGGAACGGGCAGAACACCCCCAAACTTCGCCGGAATCGCGAGCTGCTGTACTTTCCCGACGGCGACGCAGCTGCTGCCTGTTCCGGCCAGCAGCAGGCCGTAGCAGATCCTTGAAGAAGAAGCACAGCCGGAATCGCGACAGGGAGGCTGCCGCTGATGAGAACTCCGCCGGCGACCTGGCTGTCGCCGTTTTGGTCGCCGTTTGAAGGCAGTAGCCGCCCGGCGACCCACAGCTCGCCGTCTCGGTCGCCGGATCGAGGCAGTAGCCGCCCGGCGACCCACAGCTCGCTGGTTTGGTCGCCGGTTTGGTCGCCGTTTCGAGGCAGCTCGCCGGCTTGGTCGCCGGTTGAACAGGGCCTACTCGCGCCGAAGCTGCTGCCGGAATGCTGCTGCTCGGATTGCTGCTGTTCGCCTGCAACTCGCCACCGGTGTTGTGGCCTGCGAAGAAGATGAGCAACGTTTTTCATTTTTTAATTTCTTTTGTTTTTTTTTTTCATCTTTTTATCTATTTATTTATATTTCTTATACTATGAACAATTAACCTATTTTCATACTAAAATTATGGACAAAAATTTCCCTATTTTTTTCCATTTTTTTTTTAACAAAATTAAACACTCACCTACTTAAATCTATATATCTAATAGTAGTACTTAGAGGAAATAGAAAATAAAAATAAAACGGAATGAAATAACAAAGAATAAACGAAAATAAACACGCTAAAGAAAAAAAGATACGTGTTAGGGTGCCTCCTAACGAGCGCTTCGTTTAACGTCGCTAGCTCGACGATACCTCAATGAAGCTCATGGTACATCAAACGAATCCTTGCCTCGAAATTTGACGTCTCCACATTCGTCTTGAAATGGATCTCCTATCTTCCAAGGAGGTTTTGCTTAATTCATCCTTGTACCTCCTCCATGAAACGGATACACAAGCTTCACCCGAGACTCGACCCCGATCATGTAGCACTTCTCTTCACTCGGAATTGGCAATTCAATCTCAACTTCCGGCTTATGAAACGTCGTCTCATCTCCATTAACTCGAAAATTGAGGCTTTCATTACATAATTCCCCCAAAACTCGACTTGTAGGCACGAAAGACAAACCAAGGATCAACGGATCACCGTCATCCATTTCCTCCTTCCTTTCGTCTACATCCTCAAAGAACTTCACAACTTCTTTATGAGGGGTAACACCCCCAAACTTAGCTTGCTCCTCATCATCGTCTTTCTCGACGTTCAACTCAAAAGAAATTGCAACATTTTTCATGCTATTCAAATCGACACTTCCTAAAGAGTCCTTAGGAATTAAAGTATGAGAAATACCTTCATCCTTAGAGCTCCAATCTTGGAGTGGATTCTCTTCGGTGTCATGCTCATGTTGAGAAGACGAGATAATTTGTGGGTCCATGGGAGACGAAGACTCTTGAGACTCCATAAGAGCTAGGGTGCTCAAAAGTTCATCACAAGCCTCATCGAGCTCGGAGTATGCGGAGTCTTTGAATTCCAAACGATCCTCTCTTTGAGATGGTGATACAACCCCTATGACATTGCACTCCTCAAAGTCGTGATCCTTTGATTTCTTCATTGAATCATAGATCGAAATGGTGAGGGTTTCGTTGTTGACTCGAAAGGTGAGATTCCCTTCATGCACATCAATCAAGGCTCTCCCGGTTTCCAAAAACGGTCTCCCAAGTATGAGAGGCATCTCTTTGTCTTCCGGCATATCAAGAACAACAAAATCCACCGGGAATATGAAGGATTCTACCTTCACTAGCACATCTTCAACTATTCCTTGTGCATAAGTGATAGAACGGTCCGCCATTTGTAGACAAACCGGAGTGGGACGAAGATTTCCAATGTCAAGCCTCTTGAAGATAGACAAAGGCATCAAATTAATCGAAGCTCCAAGATCACAAAGAACATTACCAAATTTTTGACCTCCAACAAAGCAAGGAATGGTAAACGATCCCGGATCCTTTTGCTTGAGTGGTAGCTTCCGTTGGAGAACCGCACTACACTCTTCACTCATATTGATGGTTTCAAGCAAATCAAACTTCCTTTTGTTAGAAATGGCATCCTTCAAGAATTTCACATACCCGGGCATATCTCTCAATGCATCCAACAAAGGAATGTTAACTTGCACCTTGCTAATCATGGCCAAGAATCTCTTCATCTTCTCATCCATCTTGGGCTTTGGTAGACGATGAGGGAAATGTGCCTTGGTGATGACATCCTTTGTAGGTAAAGGAACTTCCACCACATCATTTCTCTTGAGAAACACCCTCTCAAGAATAGGATTTCTCACTTCCTTCTTCTTTGTCTCAACCACGTGGTCTTCCTCTTCATATGGCAAATCCTCAACTAATGGCTCTTCATCGACATCCACAACTTTCTCTTTGCTTCCATATGCTCTTCCACTTCTTGTAAAGATAGCACTACAATTCTTCTTGGGATTCACCTCCGTATTGCTAGTATATTGCCCTTGCTTGTGTTGAGAAGCAACATGGTTAGCCATTTGACTAATTTGACCCTCAAGCATCTTGATGTGCTTGTCCATAGAAGAAATCGTGTTCTCCAATGTGGTGACCTTTTTGCCCCGTTTGGGCAATGAAAGTGTTTTGTTGAGCGGCCATTTGCTGAATGATACTTTCCAACCCCGGTTGAGGAGGCTTCTTCTCTTCAACAACTTGATGTGGAACACCAAATCCGGGAGAATAAGATTGAGGAGCATTGATAGCATTTTGCGGATTTCCATATGAGAGGTTTGGATGATTGTTGAAGGTAGGACTTCCATAATTTCTTTGAAAATTACCTTGATTCTAACGGTTAACGTACTTCACCTCCTCCTCATTTAAGACCTCATCATTCTTATACTTCTCAATGGCTCTTATCTCCATCATGTCTCTTCGGCCCTTATCATAATCACTCTTAAGAGTAGTGATTAGTGAAGTCAATTCATCATATCTCTCATCCGATAGAGAGGCAACCTTCTTTGTGGAAGTCCGTTCCATAGGCCATTGGTAGGCATGAGCCGCCATCTCCTCAATTATCCTCAATGCTTCCTTGGCATGCTTGTTCAACAAACAACCCCCCGCGGTGGCATCAACTACACTTCTTGTGTGAGAAGTGAGTCCACTATAGAAGTGAGTTACTTGTTGATCTTCACTTAAACCGTGTTGAGGACATTTCCGGATGAGCTCTCTATACCTTTCCCAAGCTTCAAATAAGGTCTCATCCCCATGTTGAGAGAAATGAGAAATCTCCGAAATCATCTTGTGAGCCTTTGAGGGAGGGAAGTACTTTGATAAGAAGGCTTTGCAAAGATCTTGCCAAGTGTGAATCTCCGACTTATTCAATCCTTTGTACCAATCTTTGGCTCTATCCCTCAAAGAGAAACCGAACATCCTTAGTCGAATGGCATCACAAGGGACACCATTTAGCTTAATGGTGTCACATATCTCCAAGAAAGAAGTGAGATGTGCATTTGGATCCTCCAAGGGGCTTCCTCCAAATTGAGCATTCATCACCATTTGAATCAAGCCGGTCTTCAACTCGAAATTGTTGGCATTGATAGTGCCCCACTCTCCTCCTTGATATTGATCCGTTGGAGCTTGATACATAAAGTTGATAGGAGGTGGTGGCGCCTCATTAGCCTTCCTCTTTTGCTCATCAATTTCTAATTGCATCTCTTCCATCCTTCTCATGATAGCCTCCATATTCGGGTTATGATCACCCATTTCTTGCTCTTCTATAGATCTCCTTCTTCTATGTCTTCTCTCAAATTGCAAGACAAGTGGCTCTACAAGTCTCCCCTTGGACCTTGCGAGCATGTACCTTCAAAACACAAAGAAAAAGGAAATTAAAAACAAGCTTAGATTAGTAACAAGTGACTAAACAAACTATTGAAATGTCTATCTAATCACTCCCCGGCAACGGCGCCAAAAATTGACTAGAGCTATTTCTAGCCTAGCAATAATACCGAACTAGCTAGTAGTCCGAGTCGAACCACAAGGAGTGAATATGGCGATAGCATATCAAGTAGTTCACGTAGTCCCTATCATACTATCTAAGCACATGATCATGATTTGGTTTGTTTTCTAAACTAGGCAAAGAGTAAAGTGGAATGTAAACTCAACAATGTAAAGTAGACAAGACAAGTAAAAGGCAAATGTAGAATATTAATAGTAAAAGGCATGGATCCAAGTGATTTCCAATATGATGATGATGATAGTCTTAGAATCTAGATGCTTCAAGCCAATTTAATCCACCTTGGATGGTTTCTTATATCAAATATGCTAACCTACCTTACTAGGGTGATTAACAAGTTGATTGATAGAGCAACAAATGCTTTCTAAGCCTTTAAATACTCCATCAACTCCAAATAGCACAAATTATGTCTAAGATAACCTACCAACTCTCTTCCAACTCATCTAATTCTTTCTAGGAACTATAAGAGATGAAATCAAGTGATATGGGTATGGATTGATGCCAAGTGCTATGAAAGGAAGCTTCCTAGGCATTCCCTCAAACACCTTAGATGCACTCCTAGTGATCAATTATTCATGCATACAAATTAAAGTCCCAATCCATAGGCAATCCAAGAGGAAGGTAGATCAACATCCTAGAATCTAATACCTATCATCTACATCAAATTATCCATCACTTGGAGCCATATGCAAGCTTGATCATCAAACAATCATCCACAAATAAGAGAATTCATAATAGAAATGACAAGGAAAGTAAAAGGAATAGAAATTCTTCAATAAACTTCAATCTCCAAGCTTGATCATCCACAAATATTTGAAAAATACCAAAGTAGAAAGAGGGAAAATAGCTAGGGTTCTAAGAGAAAGTGTCACAATGAATTACAAGTGAAATTAGATACCAAATAAGGAAAAGAACTAGCTATTTATAGTTATCCCACAAATTGGGGCCAAATTGCAAATACTAGAAACTTGAGATGAGAAGGTGGGGTAAAATCTGTAATTTCTGGAAAGTTGAATTAAGAGTTGACTAGTCCATTTTCGGTTGACTCGTGTACTTTCCGCCCACATTTGACAGTTTGCGCGCTCTCACGGTTTTGGCTCGTTCTCTCTCGTCCGGCATCGGAAAATTAATCCGCAAAGTGCTACGGCTTCCTCTTTCGATCCTCTTCGACATAGGATAAGTCAAACTTGCCCAGAAAATTACCGCAACACCTGAAATCTGCACGGAAACCGAGAGAAAACGCAAAGCATATAGAAAATGCATAAATTGTAAAAACCTATCATTTCCTATTCATTTAAGCACAAATCCGAACCAAAACACATATCGAGACACACTCTAAAGCATGTTAAATATGTGGTTATCACACTGCAAGCAGGCTGGATATTGCATTTGCAGTTGGAGTGTGTGCTCGCTTCCAAAGCAATCCCAAGCATAGCCACTTTGAAGTTGCCAAGCGAATCCTTCGCTATCTCAAAGGCACCGTCAATATGGGGCTATGGTATCCTGCTGAAGATAATCTGGAGCTCACAGGATATTCCGATGCTGACTATGGAGGATGCCGAATTGATAGGAAATCAACTTCGGACACGTGTCAGTTCTTGGGAATCAAGCTTGTCTCGTGGTTCTTGAAGAAGCAGACAAGCGTGGCTACTTCAACGACTGAAGCCAAGTATATGGCCCCCCGGAAGCTGCTGTTATCAAATCTTATTGCTTCGTCAGCAGTTGAAGGATTATCGAGTTGAAGCGAATGAAGTTATAATCTTCTGCGACAACAACAATGCTATTTGTATCTCGCAGAATCCAGTGCTTCACACCAGATGCAAGCACGTGGAAATTCGACATCATTTTATTCGAGATCATGTCGAGAAGAAGGATATCAAGCTCGAGAAAATCCATACAAATCTCCAGCGAGCAGATATCCTCACCAAGCCTCTAGCTGAGTCTCGCTTCAACCAGCTATGCATGGAATTAGGGTTACTAGACCCTGGTGAAGAATGCTAGTTCGAGGATGCACAAGGGAGTGGAAGCTTGTTGTTAAGCGTCCCTCGCCTTGGATCTTCACCAATTCAAGCGAGTCGCTTCAAACCTTACTCACTTGTAGAAGGAGAAATAAGGTGGAGAAAGGTGGAGTGTTGGAAGACGTTCCCTACAAACTAACAGGTTAAGGCTATGGTTAAGGGGGAACTATCGATTGCTCTCAGAGTAGTCTACTTCCAAAGCGAGCAAGGAAAGCTGCTACCAAGCCTAGGATTCCTAGCAAGTGGGTATAAACACTTGCAAGTACATTTTCTAGTAAAGGTTGTGGGGTCTTGTATCGGGCCTTCCCACGTAAAAACGGTGAAAGCTTAGGCAGGGCTGGCACCTAGACCTTGCGTCCTCTTCCCATCTTTCCGCCGAAGAGGAGCATGTCCTCTCATCTCCTTTGTCGTGAATAATCACTCACTTTTTACTCACTCTTAACGGAGTTGAGCTGCCGGGTGTTTATTCATTTTTCTCCCACCCTGAATAATGCATCGCTTCAATTTTCCCTATTCTGGGTCAAGCGAGCCGAATGTTTATTCATTCTGTATATCTTAAGTGGAGAGCTTGAAGGGTTCCCTTTACTTCTAAAGGTTGCATGAATGGTGACATGTCTTTGCGTAAAAAATCGAGAATGGCTTGTCAGAGCTTCTCATTGTCATCCAGGCCTATTCCGACTTGAGATAAGGACTTGTACTCATCTCCCATTCATCGTGAATAGCACTCAAGCGAGTACCCCTTCGGCTTGAATAAAGCTTAAGTGTATTATTCATTTTCTCCCCCATTCACTTCGATGGAGGACTCTCTAGTTCGTAGAGGAAGATGGAAGAGATGAATGCCAAGAAGATCAAGCTTAAAGAGGTCTACATACGTGGTATCAATCTCCTACGAAGTGAGATTGACTGGTAAGTGTTTCACTTCAAGTACACTAAGCAAAGTGAAGCGTTCTAGAAACCTTCACTTGCTATGTGGAAAATATAAAATGAATCTGACACAAATACAAAGAGGAAAACACTCTTGTTTATCCTCGAAGTATGTTAGTCAGAGACATTTTAAATTAAGTCAAAGAAATTTCAATTTCGTAAACAAGTCGCTTCAGATGGTCAAGCGAGTGCTTCGTCACTCAAGCGAGCCATCGCAAGCGGGTGTGGAACAGTCACACCAAGCGAGTACTTCGCAAGCGAGTAAAAGCCAAGTGGCCACACTCAAAGCGAGCAAGTACAAAGCGAGCGTATGAGCTGTACACACTCAAGTGCAAATTTTACTTTTACTTTGCATTAAATGCAGATGAAGTACAGGACCGAGAATCCAGGCGCGTGGTGCACACTTCAAATTTGAAGCGCCAAATTCGCGAGAGATCTAGCCTTGAATCTCAACACTTCACAAATCTCAACCGCTAGATTAGCGCCTTTCGAGCGAGCGAATCGCGGGAGGCCACGTGGAGTGCCAACTCACTTTGCGGCTCACTTTTTACTGTGGTGATGCCGGACACGTCAGTCACGTCGTCGATAGCCGCCGCCTATGCACAGAAATTTCGAGGAAATTACCGCGCCTCCCTCGCCACGTCAGCCAAACCCTAAATCTATATAAGGGGATTGAAGCAGAACTGCAGAAACTTTATCACCCCCTGATGTGTCTTGTTAATATTGTATTTATGTGGCTATTTGTATAGATTTATTAGCTATGTTTTGCAATTTATGTGTGCTTTTTGTGTAGTAATGTGGGAGTGTCGATGAAGGATGAGCTTGGAGAGAAGTCATGGATTATTTGGGGATAATTTTGCAAATACGAGAAGAATCGAGGAGTCGAGAATCAAGCAAAGACTTATTTATATTAGGATTAATATAATTAGTATTATTAGTATTATTATTATTATTAGTATTTAGTTTTTATTCTCCTGGGCGGTAAAACAATTTTTAAAATTTAAAAACAGCACAGGAGTTAGTCATTTTTTGGACGGGAGTTTTCTTCTTCTTTTTGCTTCTGCTGCTTTCGAACAACGGTGGGGAGAGGAGGAAGAGAGCCGAGTTGTTGTGCCGGATATTTTTGAATGCTAATTTAATTTCTTGTTGCTTTACGGTAAATTGAAGGAGAAGTCAATTGCTATTTTAATTCCTTTACTTGAAGTTCTTTAAGTTGGTGTTTGTGGATAAAATTTTTCGTAATCATTACTACTTGATGAATTATATCTTCTTCGTGTTTAAGTTTGCAAGTATGAGTAGCTAGATTTTTATTCGGCAGGAATAATGAATCGCTATGCTAAAGCTCTATGAGACGGAATCGTTTTATAATTGATTTATGTGGGTTCCGAGTTATTCCTTGTTCGCAGTGTTTATTTCCGATTTGTTTAAGCCTGATCAACTTAGATTTAATCGGGATACAGTCAATTAGTTCCCCCAATCCGTAATTGTTGGAATAGGGCTAATTAGTGGCAAAACTATCGTATGAGTAGTAGGAATAATTTGGCAGACGAGTTGCTACTTGCGTTCTTGGGTAATTTGTCTGATTTCGGGTTCCTTCTTGTTTAATGCTATCGAAACACTAAATCTAGAACTGGCCTTACCAACTAGGTTGTGTTTTGATAAGAGAAATAGCTAGTTCAGCGTCTCTTGCTAGCTATCGAAGAAGTACGTAGGAATTGGGGTACGCCCGTTGCATTCACGGTATCCTATAACCGATTGATCCATATGAGTTGATTTATCTTTGCGTCGATGATCGGAGCTGTTAGACTAGTGAGAAGTTATTCTATGCCGAATTGTTTTTATATTGATTTATAATTCTCTGTGCTTTAGTTAATTATGTGCTTTCGTAGTTGTTAATTCCAAACTCTCACTTTAAGGCGTGGTGGCTACACCGAAATCGATCCTTAGGAAAATTAAGTTGATTACTCCGTTCTCTGTGGTTCGACTCTGCTTATCGCTTTACTAATTGTAGTTCTTAGCAGGTTGCAGGAATTATTTGGTGAAAATGACGTTCACCAAAATGGCGTCGTTGCCGGGGAACGGTTGTTAATTGTTTCTTATTTTTCCTACTGATTTTTTGTTTTTGTTTTGTGTTGTTTATGAGCAGATCTTCCAAGCCGAATCTTGTTTTTGATTCTGAAATCGAGAAGACTGTGAAGGGGTTAAGGAAACAGCTTAAGTTGCTAAGATTGTCTGAATCTCGAACTATTTTGTCTGACCAGGTGGAGCGAGTTTCAGAAACTGATAGCTGTACAGAGACTGAATTTGATTTAAGCCATCTGTTTGCCCAAACAGAGGGTGTTCAGGAAGTCGAAATAGAGGAACCAGTCCATACTTTTCTCGAGGATATTGAAGGTGAAATGGCTGATCCAAGATTGTGTGATCTTGCAAGTCACGATGAAGAAGATCCTCCAACACCGATTAGGATGACTGAGATTGAAAGGTCGATTGAGATTAAGCTCGAGCTTCTCAATGTCTTACCTAAGTTCTATGGGAAGAAGAACGAGGATCCTTACAACTTTCTGAGTGAGTTCATTAAGATTTGTAAGGTGCAGAAACGCCCTGAAGGAATTACAGAAGATCAGTTCAAGTTAGCTGCATTTCCGTTCACTCTCACAGCAGAAGCGAACGCGTGTTTCAATAGTCTCGCACCAAACTCTGTCACTTCATGGACTGCAATGAAGAAGCTGTTTTTGGAGCATTTCTTTCCTCCAACCAAGACGAATGCTCTGAAGAAAGAGATTACAGGAGTTCCTCAAGAGTTTGAGGAGTCGTTGAGCAGCTATTGGACAAGATTCAAGAAATTGGTGGATAGTTGTCCCAACCACAAGTTCTCTGATGGTGATTTGCTGCAATATTTCTACCAAGGAATGAACTCCGAGACTAAGAATCTTGTGAATTCATCGAGTGGAGGAGGATTTTCTCGCAACACTGTGAGCGAAGCCAAGAAGTTGATTCAAAACTTGGTATAAGCAACGAGGGAGTATGATGAGCCTAATGTACGTTTGCTTAAGAGAGTTGTGCAAACAAGCTCCTCTAACTTTGAGGAGAAGTTCGAAGAGAGGATGGGAAGAATTGAAAAGGTGCTGAACACTGTTGTTGAGAAAGTAGCAAGTGTTGGACAGAAGGAGATACCATGTGGCACATGTGGAAAGCTTGATCATTCAACCATTCAATGCCGCATGACTGAAGGAGATAGTTTTACTCAAGAGCATGTCGATGGAGTTTGGGAATCTCAGCCGCCAAAAAGGGATCCATTTTCGAACAGTTACAATCCCGGCTGGAGAGATCATCCTAATTTCCGTTGGGGAGGTCAAGGCAATCAAGTGCAGCAACAACCTCAACATGCACAGCATCAACAAAGTTATAGACCCCCTCATCAGAGGGGATTTCAACCAGCACCATCCCATCCACAAGGAAAGCAAGGAAAATCTCTTGAAGATATGATGGGAGATTTAATAGGCTCACAACAGCTGCTCACAAACAATCTGCAAACCAACATTGAAGCAGTTCATAAACTTCAACAAGCACAAAAGGAGCAGAAGGTGTGCATTGATGGACTAGCTCATCAAATATCTCAACTCGCAGTGTCTGTGAACGAGATAAAAGGGAATCAAGGCAAATTACCTTCCCAAGTTCAAGTGAATCCAAGGGAGCAAGTGGGCGAAGTCACTTTGAGAAGTGGCAAGGAGTTGAAAAATCCATCAAGGAACACATTGGAAAAAAGTTCATGTCAAAAGTCTGAAGGCAGTACCTGTTCATCCAAGAAGGCTGAATTTTCTGAAAATCAGATTGGAGATACCATCAATTTGCTCAGACAGGAGGAATCTCTGCTGAAGGAAAAAGAAGTTGAAGAGGAGAACAAAATGGAAAAGCTGTTGAACCATCATGAGAGCTTGAGTCCATCAGATATTGTTACTCCAGCACCATTTCCTCGAAGATTAGCAAACAAGAAGCCAGTGGAGAACACCATCGATTTTATGAAGGCTTTTGGAAAGATGGAGATTAATCTTCCATTCCTCCAAGCTATCAAGCTAGCTCCGTTTAGCAAATTCATGAAGGATTTTATTGCTGGGAAACATAAAGAGGTGAGCAAGGTTGTGATGAGCGAGAACGTGTCAACTGCCATTCAAAAGAATTTGCCACCGAAATGCAAGGATCCAGGTATGTTCACTTTACCTTGCTACATAGGAGACACAAAAATTGAGCATGCTATGTGTGATTTAGGAGCTTCTATTAATGTCATGCCTTTATCTGTTTATAATAGATTAAAGGGTGTAGAGTTGGTAGAAACTAGAATTATCATTCAGCTTGCTGATCGATCATGTGTATATCCTGAGGGTCTTCTGGAAAATGTTCTCGTAAGAGTGAATAATTTTGTCTATCCTGCTGATTTTTACGTGGTAAAAATGAGTGATGTGTCGTCCAATAATTCTACTGGTGTTTTGTTGGGTCGTCCCTTCTTGAGAACTGCTAGGACAATAATTGATGTGAGTAATGGTACCATATGCTTAGAGTTTAATAAAGACAAATATACTTTTAGCATTGATGATGCCATGAAGAGTCCTATCGATGTTGAAAATGCTTTTGCTATTGATGTCATTGACCCTCTTGTCCAAGAACATCTTGAGACTGAATTTTTGCAGGACAAGCTAGAGCTAACCTTAATTAAGGCGCTGACTGATTTTGATGTTGATGAGTCGACGGATGAAGAGATTAAAGGGACCATCATGTCTCTTTATACTCAGCCTGAGTTTTCAGCACCTGGAAAAGCATTCAGCTTGCCCAAACAGGATTCCAGTGACAAACCACTGCCCTCTGATGTGTCTCCACCCGAATTGGAACTTAAACCTCTACCTGCAAATCTGAAGTATGCTTACTTGGGGGATAATGAGACTTTACCAGTCATTATCAGCAGAGAGTTGAGCAAAAGTCAAGAAGATAAGCTAATTAGCTTATTGAAGAAGCATAAGAAGGCTATTGGATGGACCCTCGCTGATATCACAGGAATAGCCCCCGATGTATGTATGCATTACATATTGTTGGAATCTGATGCTAAACCTTGTCGTGATCCACAACGGAAGCTTAATCCAAATATGAGGGAGGTTGTCCTTAAGGAGATACTTAAGCTGCTGGCCTTGGGAATAATTTATCCTATATCTGATAGCAAGTGGGTGAGCCCCGTTCATGTGGTTCCGAAGAAATCTGGATTTCAAGTGGTGAAGAATGATAATAATGAGTTGGTTCCGATGCGTCTTGTCACTGGTTGGCGCATGTGTATTGACTATCGAAAGTTAAATGCTGCCACACGCAAGGACCATTTTCCCCTGCCGTTCATCGACCAAATGTTGGAAAGATTGGCAGGGCATTTATACTTTTGTTTCTTGGATGGTTACAGTGGGTATTTTCAGATCTATGTACATCCAAAAGATCAAGAGAAGACGACTTTTACGTGTCCATTTGGTACATATGCCTACCGAAGGATGCCGTTTGGTTTGTGTAACGCACCCGGTACCTTTCAGAGGTGTATGATGAGCATTTTCTCAGACTTGATTGAGAAATGCATTGAGGTATTCATGGATGACTTTACAGTCTATGGAGATTCGTTTGAGGAGTTTCTGGAGAATTTGGATCAAGTTCTCACTCGTTGCGTGGCTAAGAATTTGGTCTTTTATTATGAGAAATGCCATTTTATGGTAAAAGAGGGAATTGTGCTTGGACACGTGGTTTCAGAAAGAGGAATTCAAGTCGATAAAGCATAGGTGGACTTGATAGCAAAATTGCCCTACCCCACAAATGTGAAGGAGATCAGAGGTTTCTTGGGGCATGCCGGATTTTATAGATGGTTTATCAAAGATTTTGCAAAAATTGCACAACCTTTGACAAAACTGCTGCAGAATAATGTTCCGTTTGTCCTAACTGATGACTGCAAGGCTGCATTCGATCTGTTGAAAACGAAATTGACTTCATCTCCTGTTATGCAACCTCCTCAATGGGGACATCCTTTCGAACTAATGTGTGATGCAAGTGACTATGCAGTGGGTGCGGTTCTTGGCCAGAAGTTGGATAAGGAAAGCCACGTTATTTACTATGCCTCCAAGACGCTAAATCCGGCTCAATGCAATTATGCTACGACTGAGAAGGAGCTGTTGGCAATTGTTTTTGCTTTTGAAAAGTTCCGGTCGTATATCTTATGCTCAAAGGTCATTGTTTACACAGACCACTCGGCCTTGAAGTACTTGCTCACAAAAAAGGAGTCGAAGCCAGGTTTGATACGGTGGATACTTTTGTTGCAAGAGTTCGATTGGGAGATTCGAGACAAGAAGGGAGCTGAGAACCATGTTGTTGATCATTTGAGTCGTCTGATTCGAGAAGACGACAAAGTCCCTATCAAAGAGACTTTTCCAGAAGAGCATTTATATGCTGTGAAACAAGGAGATTCATTCAGTTTGCCCAAACGGAGCATATTTCTAGGTAACTCAGGTAAATTCCCTTGGTATGTAGATATTGTAAATTATTTAACTGCTAAGGAAATTCCTCCCACTTTCACACAAGCACAAAAGCATAAGTTAAATAGTGATTGCAAGTATTATTTTTGGGATGAGCCTTATTTGTGGAAAGTTGGTGCTGACCAAATCATTCGTAGATGCATCTCAGAGGAAGAACAATGTGATATCTTGCTGCATTGTCATTCTTTGCTTGTGGTGGTCATTTTGGTCCTAGACGAACTGCTAGAAAAGTTTTGGATTGTGGTTTTTTCTGGAGTACATTGAATAGAGATGCATATATTTTCTGTAAAAGCTGCAAGAGATGTCAATTAACTGGAAATATTTCTCGTAGAGATGAGATGCCCCAAATTCCGATGATTTTTTGTGAAATATTTGATGTTTGGGGAATGGATTTTATTGGGCCTTTTCCTAGTTCACATGGAAATCTTTACATTTTGCTTGCAGTAGATTATGTTTCGAAATGGGTGGAAGCAAAAGCCACCCGAACTAACGATTCTAAGGTTGTTGCAGATTTCCTGAAAACTAACATTTTCAGCAGATTCGGAGTTCCAAGAGCGGTGATATGTGATCAGGGAACACACTTCTGCAATCGAACCATTGAAGCACTAATGAAGAAATACGGTGTTCATCATCGGCTGGCCACTCCATACCATCCACAAACGAATGGCCAAGCAGAGGTGTCGAATAGGGAGATAAAGCAAATTCTTGAAAAGACAGTGAACCCCTCTAGGAAAGATTGGAGTTTACGTTTGGATGATGCCTTGTGGGCATATCGAACAGCCTATAAAACTCCGATTGGAATGTCTCCTTACAGATTGATATTTGGGAAGATGTGTCACTTGCCGGTCGAATTAGAGCACAAAGCCTTTTGGGCAGTGAAGCAAGTGAATATGCAATCAATCAAGTGTGAGGAAGAAAGGAGGTTTCAACTTCAAGAACTTGAAGAACTTCGTTTGGAGGCCTATGATATTGCTTTGTGGCATAAGGAACGAACAAAAATGTGGCATGATAAGAATTTGAGAGGTAAATCATTCCAAGTTGGCCAGAAGGTTCTCCTGTACCAGTCCAAGCTGAGGTTGATGCCTGGGAAATTGAAAACGAAGTGGATTGGTCCCTTTGAAATACTGGCTGTTTGCCCAAATGGATCAGTGGAAATCAGGAGTCTGAATACGAACAAGCAGTTTACAGTGAATGGTCATAGATTGAAGCCGTATTTCGATGCATCTCAAATCACAACGGTGGAAGCAATTTCACTGTTTCCTCAACATGATCGTTGATGGCATCGTAAAGTCTAGCCAAAGACTTTAAATGAAGGCGCTTGTGGGAGGCAACCCACATTTCATATTATCATATTATATTAGTTTTATTATCATATTATATTTTTCTATTTCTAAGTTCATTTGTTGTTTGTTGTTATTTTAGGTGATGGAAGGAAGATAAAAGGCATGAGTAAAGCATGGAGTTTGTTAAGCAGAGGAGAAGGCATTCACTACGTGGAGAGGCTCGATTCTGTTAAGGAGATGTTCTTGGCGTAATTCATAAAAAGAGGGAGTTAGGGATTTAGGATATTAGGAATTTAGTTTTCAAAAAAAAAAAAACTTTCCATACGGCAGTAGCTTAATTAGGAGTGATGTAAATATTTTTAGTTTAATTTTTGTAGTAAAATAGTCTAATTTAGAAAAGAAAAATACAAAAAAAAAATTTAAAAGGAATAATAAAAAATAGTAAATATGTATATATATGTATGTATAAATATTGCCCTAGTTCCTTTTAACCATTATACTTGCAGAAGCGGGAATTGACGCCATCACTACCGCCGTCCACGCCTATTCCTCCGAACACAACCATGCCTCCAAAAGCTACGAAGAAGGGTGTAAAAACCAAAGCTACTAAATCCTCGTCAGCAGCTCGACCTCCACAGCCGGAAAGTTCACTGCGGGTTCCTGCACGGGTCACTAGAAACTCGTCGATTCCAGCTACCACCGCCACCACTACCTCGCGTAAGCGCAATTCTTCCTCCAATGTCGCCGATTGTTGGGAATTGTTATGGACCAATTTGTTAAGGGGGAACTCTGAGGGATACTTGATAAACGAAGCCATTTGTTTTTGATTGGATCCCAAAACCCCAAGTGTCTAGCTCCCAAGCGACCCATTTTGATGTAGTTAATAGGTTAGAATTTTTCTAAGCCTAAATCTGTTAGGATGGCTTTATTTTGCTTAGCTTTAGACTGCAGGAATTCAAGTGAAGGCCACTCGCTTGAGTGTGTTCTTCCAAAGCGAAGCGAGTCTAGCAAACCGAAGTGAAGCGTGCCGAAACTAGCGAAGCGAAGCGAGCGCTACAGTGGAGTCAAAGTGAAGCCACCAAAGCGAAGCAAAGCGAACGCTACAAAGAAAAGCAGAAGCGAGTCAATGCGGGTCAACACTTATTAAAGCGGTCACTACGAAACTTCGTTTCGAAAGCGACCCGCTACAGTATGATCCTGAAGCGACTCACTTCAGAGCGGACGCTACAACTTAAAGCAAAGCAAGCCACTACCTACCAGAAAGCGACAGCACAACTCCCGCCATATTTTGAACTCCAGTCAACAGGAGATCGTAGCATTAATTAAGAGATCTCCACGTGTCGAAAGCAGAGTGGAGCGGAAGAGTTGACTGCCAGGCCGACAAAGGCACCGCAACAGTACTGGCTCGCCCCAGTTACTGTTAAGTTTGTAACTTAGCCATTTTCGGCAAAGAGACAAACTGGGCACCTGCAAAAGCTACTGCCTGCGCAAGTACTGTCGAGAGGAGGAGGGACAAGGCCACCAACCAAACAACGGATCTCAGCCATCCCTTCGCCTATAAATAGTGAAGGATGAAGACGAAAGAAAGAGAGAACACTACTTGAGCATTCGAGCGCATACAGCAAACAAACACTCCCCAGCCTTCGAGCAAATTTTCGAGTCTTTGTTTCCAAGTGTTCTCCGAGTTTCCAGTTCATCGGAACTCGTCTTCACAGCCTTCACACTTAGATTCTAAGCCCACTTCATATATCCGAAGCTTAGAAGAAGAACTCTAGCCAATCTTTGCATCTACTGTAAAGAGTTCTTCATAGTGTGTCGTCAACCAAAAACCCTATACTTGTCTGTTAGGTTTTTGAGTGTTGTCGTTAGGTTGTTTCGATCCAAGGCTCTTCTTTCATCGATTGAAGAAGCCTCGATCATAGAGTTGAGATCCAAGCTTACACTTACACCGTTTGTGTAAAGCTCGATCGAAGCTAGGCTGTAAGGAGAGCCCGGAATCTCCCTGTTGTTCGGACAGAAGCGAGTGAAGCTTCGTGTCCAGTTTAGGTCTTAGTAGTGAACCCGTAATCACTGCACTGTTCGTCAGATCCAGGCGAGTGAAGCCCGATCTCGATAAGGTTTTTGAAGGACCCGTAACCTTCAAGTTCTTGAGTGAAAAGAACAGTTGCCGTCGTGCAACAAAGTGGACGTAGGAGCGTTATCTCCGAACCACTATAAATCTTCGTGTCGTATCTCTCTAACCCTAAACTTTTTACTTTGCTTATCCATTGCACGTGCATCTAAACAACTTAATCTGGAAATTTCAATTACTTAGGAAAGAATTTTAGCTCACCAAATTCCGCACAAAGAGTAAAGTCTCACTCTTGATCAAGTTCTAAGCTTAGGTCAAGAGATTCGTGATTGCTTAGGTCTAGCCCTCGGCTAGGTTTTAGTATTTCCAAAGAGCACTTTACTTTATACTCTGAGTTAAGGAATTGAAGTTGAAAAACTTCAAAATACATATTCACCCCCCCCCCCCCTCTACGTATTTTTCCTATAGCAAACCGGGACCAACAAGTGGTATCAGAGCAGCGGTTCTTTCGAGCCTCTGCTTTGCATATCCGAAGCGAGTCCCCACTCGCTTCACGTTTTCTCACTGAACCGGATCCTATTTTCCTAAGTGCATCAAAACCTCACCCACGCATATTGCATTTACTGCTGATAGTTTGCTATGTCTACATACAGTGCATCAAATCTTCCACAGTTCTCGATCGAAGGATATGAGATATGGAGTTTCCGAGTCGAGAGCTTCCTATGCTCAATCCATGACCGGATGTGGGAAGTCATTGAAGACGGACCAATCGAAATCAAGAAAGCAATATCTGTGGAGGTTCCAGCCGCTGAAGGTCGTCCAGCCCACGTTCGACAACAGTACGTGGAGAAGGATAAGGATGAGTATACTCCAAATGACTTCAAAGTTGCCAACCTCGACAAGATTGCACGTCATACGATGCAGAGCACCGTGTCGGACTCCTATCTACCACGAATAAGGAAATGTGCAACGGCAAAGGAAATGTGGGAAACCCTAGCCCTCATTTCTCAAGGTACAGACAAAATCAAGGAAAACAAGCTCGCCGTTCAGATGCGGGTGTTTGAAAATCTGGTGATGAAGTCAGGAGAGTCCATCGACGCCTTCGAGCTGAGAGTTACCAACATTACTGCAACTCTCAACTCGCTTGGGAAGGAACTCACAGACAAGGAAGTAAACCTGAAAATAGTCCGTGCTCTCACAAGGAAATGGCAGACTATGAAGGAGCTATATCTAGCTACCAAGGATCTAACGAAGCTCACGCCAGAAGTGCTGTTTTCCGAGCTCAAAGCTCACGAGTTTGATCTGAATCGAATGAGCATCGACGACGAAGATGAAGCGCCCACTACGTCAAAAGGAGTAGCATTCAAAGCTGCCGAAGGGCCAAGCGAGCAGTCGCTAGCCAAAATGACGAGAGAAGAATTGGAAGAACACGTTGCGTTCTTATCCAAGAACTTCAACAAGATGAACTCTCGAGTGGGCAAGTACAAAAGATTATACAAGCAGTACAAGGGGAGGAGCACTGATGCTCGAGAAGGAAAGGGAAAGAGAGAAGAGACGACCAAGTCGATCCCGCGAGACATGATGGATGTGGAGTGTTACCACTGCCACAAGATGGGCCACTACAAATCCGATTGCCCAAAGCTAAGTGCCAAAGAACGCGAAGAATTGAAGGCCAAGAGGGATGCCCCAAGGCGAGCGCTCGTAGCAAGTGAAGTGCCGGTCGCTACAACTGAAGATCCACCAAGCGACTCAGATGCATTCACCGATCCAAATTCCAGTGATGGTGAGGATCTTGGATTCATGGCGCTCACCGAAGAAGAAACAGGAGAGGTATTCATCTATCCCTCACCTAGTTCAATTACACTCGCACACACACACCAAGAGGAAGCAAATTCCTCTGCATGGAGTGAGTTGTTTGACAAGCACGTTAAACTGTCAAGTGACCACGAAGTGCTGCAACAAGCTTTGTCCCAAAGCAAGAAGGAGAACCGAAAGCTAGCCACTGAGCTTGACCAAGTCAAACTTAATCTAAGGGCTATGACTAGTAAGTTCGAGGATCTCTTCGCTAGACATCAAAGCTTGGAGGGAAGGTATGAAACCCAATCCACTCTAGTCGCCAACTTAAATAAAGCATCATACGCTAGACAGGCACTAGAGAGTTCTCTTCTACCTTTTGGTAGAAAGGGAGGACTTGGATATGAGGGTGGACCTTCCGAGCCAACTGTCTTTGTTGGTGCTTCAAACACGACACCATCAGTCACTTTGGAAATGCCCACTGCATCCAAAGCGACCACTAACAAAGACAAAGGCAAAATGGCTGAGAGCCCTAAGAAGAAGCCAATGAAGATGTCTATATCTTTAAGGACTGAATCTAAGGGTAAGCAAAATACAACTATCCCTAGCACTCACAATGCTAAAGACTACCAATCCAAAGGTAAAGGGAAACCAGTTGTAGCTTCTAAGCCTCAAGCCATGACACGAGAGACAAAGGATCTCCCTTTCAAGAAACGGAGTAATGTCTATGTGTCACGTTATCCGGACTGGAGATGGTCCAACCGGACTAACATTGAGGGGGAAGAACTCGAAGGACCAAAGAGGCCGCTTCGAACTTCCAAGGTTACTCAAGCGAGTCGGGGTCAAAACCCTAGTTGGACCGCTTTGAGGAAACCAAGCGAGCCGCTTCAACAGACTAGAAACCCTAAATCAGTCTCTAAACCCAAAGCTAATCCGAAGCGAGTCGCTTCAGGATTTAAGCAAAGTGGGAAGAGCATAGGTAGAACTGGAGCGAGCCGCTACCCCTCTTGCACACACTGCTGCATATGTGAAGCTGCTTTAAGGCAGAAGTCACAGTTTTCGAAGGTCGAGAAACCCAAAGCACAAGCTTTCTTTCAAAAGAAAGTGAAGCAAGTGTGGGTACCTAAGGGAACTAACCTGCAAGGACCAAAACTGATTTGGGTACCAAAATCTGTCTAATTGCAGGTGGGCGCCGTGGATCCCATGCCAAGTGAGGGTCATCAAATCTGGTACTTGGACAATGGATGTTCGAGACACATGACCGGCATGAAAGCTCTACTTCAAGACTACATTGAGAAGAAGGGTCCACACGTTACTTTTGGTGATAACTCTCGAGGAAGCACCAAAGGGTACGGCGCACTGAAAGTTGGAAAACTCACAATTGAAGAAGTCTCCTACGTGGAAGGACTTAAGCACAACTTGTTATCCATTTCACAATTCTGTGACAAGGGATACAAGGTAGAATTCATTTCCAACAAGTGCATAGTAAAGAGCAAACTTACATCTCAGATTGTGCTTACTGGAGTCAGACAAAGAAACGTCTATATAGCACAATGGGATAGCTGCAAAGAGGAAACGTGCTTAGTAGCAAGGAGTGCTGCAGAAATAGGATGGCTATGGCACAGACACTTGAACCATCTCAACTTCAAAGCCATCAATCGCTTAGCTCGTAAGGGTTTGGTGCAAGGCATACCAAATGAAGTCTTCATCAAAGACCATCCATGCTCACCATGCCAACGAGGGAAGCAGACAAAGACGCACTTCGCCAGTCTTGAAGAAGCCTCTTCCAAGCGAGTGCTCGAGCTGCTTCACATGGATCTGTTTGGTCCAGTCACTCCAGTTAGTATAAATGGTAGGAAGTACACTCTAGTTGTAGTCGACGACTTTTCTCGCTACACTTGGGTCGTATTTCTCTACAGCAAGAAGGAGACTCTGATTAAGCTACCACAACTGCTCAAGCGATTGGCTGTGGAGAAGAATCAAGCTATCGTGACCATCCGCTCCGATAAAGGCACAGAGTTCTTGAACTCTACCATTCAAGCTTACTGCACGGAGCATGGCATAGCACATCAGACTTCCTCAGCACGCACACCACAGAAGAATGGAGTTGCTGAAAGAAGAAATCGAATCATCAAGGAAGCTATTCGAACAATGATTGCAGACTCAAAACTTCCAATGAAGTATTGGGTTGAAGCTGCCAATACAGCATGCTACACGCAGAATCGAACACTTCTCTGCAAACGACACGACAAAACACCATATGAAATATGGACAGGGTGAATTCCTAACATATCTTATTTCCATATTTTTGGTTGTAGGGTCTTCATCCATGACAATGGGAAGTCACAGTTGAAAGCCTTTGAAAGCAAAGCTGATGAAGGAATATTCTTAGGATATTCTACATCAAGCAAAGCTTACAGGGTATTCAACTGTAAAACCCTAATCGTGGAAGAATCACCCCATGTCGTATTTGATGAATCTTCGTTAAGTCATCCACAGGAACAGGATCAATCTAAAGACGGAAAGTCAAGTGAGGAACCCATCAACACTCTTACTTGGGACATACTTGAGGATGAAGAAGAAATCAAAGGCTCAAGCGAGCAGAAGGTCCAAGGAAAAGATGAAGCTGCCCCCAAGACTCCTGAAGCGAGTACAGGCCCAGCACCCAATCCAGTCGCTTCAGACGGTGAAGCGAGTAACAAGGAAGACGATGAAGATGAAGCTGGCGGATCCAAGCGCGCGTGGCTCAAGGATCACTCACCAAGTCAAATTATCGGAGATCCATCCAAGGGTGTAGTGACCAGAAGTCAAGTGTTTGGAGAAAGTGCCATGTTCAGTTGCTTTCTCTCAAACATTGAGCCGACATGCGTAGAAGAAGCCTTAGCCGATTCAAATTGGGTGATCGCCATGCAAGAAGAGCTGAACCAGTTCACCAGAAACGACGTATGGTACCTCGTGGATCGTCCCAAATTTCAGCACGTCATTGGCACCAAATGGGTGTTCAAGAACAAGACGGACGAGGACCACAACGTAGTAAGGAACAAGGCGCGTTTCGTTGCCAAAGGCTACTGCCAAGATGAAGGAATCGACTTTGACGAGACTTTCGCTCCAGTGGCACGACTTGAAGCTATCAGATTGTTTCTAGCGTATGCAGCAACCAAGAAGTTTAAGGTCTATCAAATGGATGTGAAGAGCGCGTTCCTGAACGGCGAATTGAAGGAAGAAGTGTATGTGGAGCAGCCACCGGGTTTCGAGCAGGGAGATAAAGTGTATCGCTTGAAGAAAGCCCTATACGGGTTGAAGCAAGCTCCCAGAGCTTGGTACGATACACTTTCTCAATTCCTAGTGGAAAATGGATTTCACAAAGGAAAGATAGATCGAACCCTATTCACCATCAACCATGGAGAAGACATGCTATGGGTTCAGATCTACGTAGATGACATCATATTTGGGTCACCAAACCAGTCGCTTAGCGAGAAGTTTGGGGAGCTAATGAAGACCAAATATGAGATGTCAATGATTGGCTTGATGAGCTGCTTTCTAGGTCTTCAAGTGAAGCAGCAGGATGATGGTATCTTCATCAATCAAGCGAAGTATACTAGAGATATGCTTGCCAAGTTTGGTATTCAGCATGCTAAAGCTGTGAAGATCCCAATGAATACCAACTGGAAGATGGAGCCAGACGAAGAAGGAAAATCTGTGAATCCTACAGATTATCGTGCCCTAATTGGGTCACTTCTCTATCTCACTGCAAGTAGGCTAGATATTGCTTTTGCAGTTGGAGTCTGTGCTCGCTTCCAAAGCAACCCCAAGCACAGCCATCTTGAAGCTGCCAAAAGAATTCTTCGATATTTGAAGGGCACTATCAATATGGGGCTGTGGTATCCAACGGAGGACAATCTGGAGCTCACTGGATACTCAGACGCTGACTATGGAGGGTGCCGAATTGATAGGAAATCAACTTCGGGCACGTGTCAGTTCTTGGGAAGCAAGCTGATCTCATGGTTCTCAAAGAAGCAGACGAGTGTAGCCACTTCAACGACTGAAGCCGAATATATGGCCGCAGGAAGCTGCTGTTCTCAAATTCTATGGCTTCGTCAGCAGTTGAAGGACTACAATGTTGAAGCGAATGAAATTCCGATCTTCTGCGACAACAACAGTGCTATATGCATCTCGCAGAATCCAGTGCTACACACCAGATGCAAGCACGTGGAAATCCGACATCACTTCATTCGTGATCATGTCGAGAAGAAGGATATCAAGCTCGAGAAAATTCATACCGATCTCCAGCGAGCAGATATCCTCACCAAGCCTCTAGCTGAGTCTCGTTTCAATCAGCTATGCATGGAATTAGGGTTGTTAGACCCTGGTGAAGAATGCTAGATCCAGGATGCCTAAGGGAACTAACCTGCAAGGACCTAAGGGAATTAAGGCAGAAGTCACAGTTTTCGAAGGTCGAGAAACCCAAAGCACAAGCTTTCTTTCAAAAGAAAGTGAAGCAAGTGTGGGTACCTAAGGGAACTAACCTGCAAGGACCCAAACTGATTTGGGTACCAAAATCTGTCTAATTGCAGGTGGGCGCCGTGGATCCCATGCCAAGTGAGGGTCATCAAATCTGGTACTTGGACAGTGGATGTTCGAGACACATGACCGGCATGAAAGCTCTACTTCAAGACTACATTGAGAAGAAGGGTCCACACGTTACTTTTGGTGATAACTCTCGAGGAAGCACCAAAGGGTACGGCGCACTGAAAGTTGGAAAACTCACAATTGAAGAAGTCTCCTACGTGGAAGGACTTAAGCACAACTTGTTATCCATTTCACAATTCTGTGACAAGGGATACAAGGTAGAATTCATTTCCAACAAGTGCATAGTAAAGAGCAAACTTACATCTCAGATTGTGCTTACTGGAGTCAGACAAAGAAACGTCTATATAGCACAATGGGATAGCTGCAAAGAGGAAACGTGCTTAGTAGCAAGGAGTGCTGCAGAAATAGGATGGCTATGGCACAGACGCTTGAACCATCTCAACTTCAAAGCCATCAATCGCTTAGCTCGTAAGGGTTTGGTGCAAGGCATACCAAATGAAGTCTTCATCAAAGACCATCCATGCTCACCATGCCAACGAGGGAAGCAGACAAAGACGCACTTCGCCAGTCTTGAAGAAGCCTCTTCCAAGCGAGTGCTCGAGCTGCTTCACATGGATCTGTTTGGTCCAGTCACTCCAGTTAGTATAAATGGTAGGAAGTACACTCTAGTTGTAGTCGACGACTTTTCTCGCTACACTTGGGTCGTATTTCTCTACAGCAAGAAGGAGACTCTGATTAAGCTACCACAACTGCTCAAGCGATTGGCTGTGGAGAAGAATCAAGCTATCGTGACCATCCGCTCCGATAAAGGCACAGAGTTCTTGAACTCTACCATTCAAGCTTACTGCACGGAGCATGGCATAGCACATCAGACTTCCTCAGCACGCACACCACAGAAGAATGGAGTTGCTGAAAGAAGAAATCGAATCATCAAGGAAGCTGTTCGAACAATGATTGCAGACTCAAAACTTCCAATGAAGTATTGGGTTGAAGCTGCCAATACAGCATGCTTCACGCAGAATCGAACACTTCTCTGCAAACGACACGACAAAACACCATATGAAATATGGACAGGGAGAATTCCTAACATATCTTATTTCCATATTTTTGGTTGTAGGGTCTTCATCCATGACAATGGGAAGTCACAGTTGAAAGCCTTTGAAAGCAAAGCTGATGAAGGAATATTCTTAGGATATTCTACATCAAGCAAAGCTTACAGGGTATTCAACTGTAAAACCCTAATCGTGGAAGAATCACCCCATGTCATATTTGATGAATCTTCGTTAAGTCATCCACAGGAACAGGATCAATCTAAAGACGGAAAGTAAAGTGAGGAACCCATCAACACTCTTACTTGGGACATACTTGAGGATGAAGAAGAAATCAAAGGCTCAAGCGAGCAGAAGGTCCAAGGAAAAGATGAAGCTGCCCCCAAGACTCCTGAAGCGAGTACAGGCCCAGCACCCAATCCAGTCGCTTCAGACGGTGAAGCGAGTAACAAGGAAGACGATGAAGATGAAGCTGGCGGATCCAAGCGCGCGTGGCTCAAGGATCACTCACCAAGTCAAATTATCGGAGATCCATCCAAGGGTGTAGTGACCAGAAGTCAAGTGTTTGGAGAAAGTGCCATGTTCAGTTGCTTTCTCTCAAACATTGAGCCGACATGCGTAGAAGAAGCCTTAGCCGATTCAAATTGGGTGATCGCCACGCAAGAAGAGCTGAACCAGTTCACCAGAAACGACGTATGGTACCTCGTGGATCGTCCCAAATTTCAGCACGTCATTGGCACCAAATGGGTGTTCAAGAACAAGACGGACGAGGACCACAACGTAGTAAGGAACAAGGCGCGTCTCGTTGCCAAAGGCTACTGCCAAGAGGAAGGAATCGACTTTGACGAGACTTTCGCTCCAGTGGCACGACTTGAAGCTATCAGATTGTTTCTAGCGTATGCAGCAACCAAGAAGTTTAAGGTCTATCAAATGGATGTGAAGAGCGCGTTCCTGAACGGCGAATTGAAGGAAGAAGTGTATGTGGAGCAGCCACCGGGTTTCGAGTAGGGAGATAAAGTGTATCGCTTGAAGAAAGCCCTATACGGGTTGAAGCAAGCTCCCAGAGCTTGGTACGATACACTTTCTCAATTCCTAGTGGAAAATGGATTTCACAAAGGAAAGATAGATCGAACCCTATTCACCATCAACCATGGAGAAGACATGCTATGGGTTCAGATCTACGTAGATGACATCATATTTGGGTCACCAAACCAGTCGCTTAGCGAGAAGTTTGGGGAGCTAATGAAGACCAAATATGAGATGTCAATGATTGGCTTGATGAGCTGCTTTCTAGGTCTTCAAGTGAAGCAGCAGGATGATGGTATCTTCATCAATCAAGCGAAGTATACTAGAGATATGCTTGCCAAGTTTGGTATTCAGCATGCTAAAGCTGTGAAGATCCCAATGAATACCAACTGGAAGATGGAGCCAGACGAAGAAGGAAAATCTGTGAATCCTACAGATTATCGTGCCCTAATTGGGTCACTTCTCTATCTCACTGCAAGTAGGCTAGATATTGCTTTTGCAGTTGGAGTCTGTGCTCGCTTCCAAAGCAACCCCAAGCACAGCCATCTTGAAGCTGCCAAAAGAATTCTTCGATATTTGAAGGGCACTATCAATATGGGGCTGTGGTATCCAACGGAGGACAATCTGGAGCTCACTGGATACTCAGACGCTGACTATGGAGGGTGCCGAATTGATAGGAAATCAACTTCGGGCACGTGTCAGTTCTTGGGAAGCAAGCTGATCTCATGGTTCTCAAAGAAGCAGACGAGTGTAGCCACTTCAACGACTGAAGCCGAATATATGGCCGCAGGAAGCTGCTGTTCTCAAATTCTATGGCTTCGTCAGCAGTTGAAGGACTACAATGTTGAAGCGAATGAAATTCCGATCTTCTGCGACAACAACAGTGCTATATGCATCTCGCAGAATCCAGTGCTACACACCAGATGCAAGCACGTGGAAATCCGACATCACTTCATTCGTGATCATGTCGAGAAGAAGGATATCAAGCTCGAGAAAATTCATACCGATCTCCAGCGAGCAGATATCCTCACCAAGCCTCTAGCTGAGTCTCGTTTCAATCAGCTATGCATGGAATTAGGGTTGTTAGACCCTGGTGAAGAATGCTAGATCCAGGATGCACGAAGGAGTGGTCGCTAGTTTTTCGTAGCGTCACTCGATTCGGATCTTCACCAACTCAAGCGAGTCACTTCAAAATCTCACTCGCTTGAAGAAGGAGAAATAAGGTGGAGCAAGGTGGAGTGTTGGAAGACGTTCCCTACCCGCTTACAGGAATTGTTAAGCCATTGGTTAAGGGGGAACTATTGTTTGCTCTCGGAGCAAGCTACTTCCAAAGCGAGCAAGGAAAGCTGCTACCTAGCCTAGGATTCCTAGCGAGTGGGTATAAACACTCGCAAGTGTCGTTTCTAGTAACGGTTGTGGGGTCTTGTATCGGGCCTTCCCACGTAAAAATGGTGAAAGCTTAGGCAGGGCTGGCACCTAGACCTTGTGTCCTCTTCCCATCTCTCCGTCGAAGAGGAGCAAGTCTTCTCATCTCCTTCATCGTGGATAAATGTCTATTTCTTACTCACTCTTCACTGAGTTGAGCTGCCGGATGTCTATCCATTCCCCTCTCACCTTGAACTTTGCATCGCTTCAATTTGCCCAATCTTGGGTCAAAGCGAGTCGACTGCAAGTTCATTCTGTAGCATGTAGGAGGATGCTTGAAGGTTTACCTTTTTATACAAAAGGTTGCAGGGCTGGTGACATGCTTCTGCGTAAAATACGAGATTGTCTTGTCAGAGCATTCTCATTGTCATCCTGTCCTTTCCTGCTCTGAGATAAGGACTTGTACTCATCCCCCATTCGTCGTGAATATGTACACTTACGTGAAGCTCCCCCTCTGGGTTGAAGTAAGCTTGTGTACTATATTCATTTTCTCTCTCATTCACTTCGATGGAGGACTCTCTAATTCGTAGAGGAAGATGAATGCCATGAAGACGAACGCCAAGAAGATGGGACACACAACAAGTGATGAACATTCCAACAAGTGGGTTCAACATGAAGTCCAAACCTAATGAAGTCTTCAAATTGTGGTATCAATCTCCTAGGAAGTGAGATTGACTGGTAAGCGTTTCAAATTTAAGTACACTAAGTGAGGTGAAACGTGCTAGAAACCTTCACTCACTACGTGGAAAATATGAAATGAATCTGACACAAATACAAAGAGGAAAACACTCTTGTTTATCCTCGAAGTATGTAAGTCAGAAACATTTTAAAATTAAGCAAAGAAATTCAATTTCTTATTCCAGTCGCTTCAAATGGCCAAGTGAGTGCTTCGTCACTCAAAGCTAGCCATCGCAAGCGAGTGCGGAACAGTCACTCAAGCGAATGCCTCTCAAGCGAGTCAAGGCCAAGCGGCCCAACTCGAAGCGAGCGGGCATGAAGCGAGTATGAGCTGTCTGCACTCGAGTGCCTATTTCACTTTCTGCCAAGCATTTAATGCAGTGGCGCGTAGAGGAAGAAACGACAGGCGCGTGGACGTCAAAGCCGAGGAAAGCGGGAAAAATCGCACTCAATCCAGCCGTCGAATCTGAACCGTCTCGAAATCTCAACCGCTGGATTGACTACTGTTGGGAGAGACGAATCATCAACAGCCACGTGGCCACGTCAAGCGAAATTGGCGGTTCACTTTTCCAGTGATGACGCCGGACACGTCAGTTCCATCACCGGAGGTAGCCGCCCACGCACAAAACCCTAGGAGTGATTTTACCAGAATACCCCTGCCACGTCAGCCAAGACCTAACTCTATATATTTGGGACGAGGCAGAACTGCAAACCTTTCACAGCCTTCAAAAACTTCCATTCTCGTGCTTAGATCTGCAATTTCTGCAACTCACGAGTCTCAACCCCTTTCTATTTCATCGTAAAAATTCTCTTCAAATTTCTTTCAAATTCACCATGGGCAAGAAGAAGAGTACAGAAACGATGGAGAAGTTCATGACGAAAGTTGGCGATCACATCAACGTCGAGCCCCACCTCGACCCTATCGTCATAGAGAAGAATGGTTTCTTCCGTAGAGCCGTGACCACGGCCGGTCTATGGAAGTTTGTAACTTTGATACCGACAAAGATTCTGGCGAAAGCCATTGGAGAGATTCTGCTGAATCTGAAGAAGGAACAAAATACATCTTCCTTCACTGTTCCACGGACCAGGAAGCCGGTGGAGGTTGATATGAGTAAACTCATCGAGGTGTTCGATCTACCAAGAGAAGGAGGAGATTCTTTGCTAGATCTAGGTCTTTCGGCCGAAGTGCAGTATGTTCGATTTGCAACCACCAGAGCAGATCCGAACTTCAAGGAGGCCAACATTCGCAAAAGTCTGAAGGAACCGTTCAATCTCATCTGCGAACTCTTTACGAAGAGCATTGCATGCTATGTCGGTTCCCTCGACACGCTGTCAGAGACGAAGCTGATCGGCACCACCATGATCATCGACAGCCTCACTGGAACGAAATTCAACTGGCACGGGTGGCTTCTCAAGCAAATCCACGAAGCTGCTGACGATTTTGCATTCGTACCAGGAACTCCAGATAAGATTCTGCGCAAAGGAAAATTGAAACTCTTCTCAAGGCTGTCTGTCGCACTGGAAATGAAGTATCCAGAGATGATATGGCCGGAATCTGACACGATCATATACAACAAGCACACCATCTTCTATGAAAAGTGGAAGAAAACAAAAATCCCAATGGATCAGGGACTTCTAGTTGTAGAAGTGCCCGCAGCAAGGCAAGTTGTGAAAGCACAAGCTGAAGCTTCCCAAGCAAAGCAAGCCGCTTCATCTTTGAAGCAAGTGGCTGCAAAGCAAGGGAAGAAGAGATTGAAGCAAGACACTTCACCTGTCCAAGAAAGCGAGGCTGTGGAGAAGCCGCTTGAGGACATTGAAGTTAACAAATCTCAATCCTCACCTACTAAAGCTACCCAAATCCCTGAAACAGAGCAAACTCAGCCAGTCACAGAACCTACCCATATCCCTGACACCCCTAAAGCTACACCATTCCAATCCCCTTCAACATCGGCGGGAACAGCCGATACCGCCCATACTTCCATGCTTCCCCAGTTCCAAATCTCCAAAACCCCCACACGGATGAATGCTCTCAAAAGATACAAGAGAGACAGAGAGCAAGCAGCTGAAACCCTCAGAACTCGATATCCCTCAGTGCCAATGTCAAATGACTTCTTCACCAAGATGGTCGATTTCTTGACATATGTCACCTACCGCGGCACAGAGTTCTACAAAGTCTTCAAGCTTCTGGAGGCCTTCTCAAAGGAAGACCTCATACAGATGGAAGGAAAGCTCCTGGACTTCATCAGTGAGAATGGTTTTCATGCATTTCTCACTGGAACCAGCTTCTGGGATACGCTGGACGCAAAAGTAAAGCGTGCCTATCCGAACGCTAAAGTCCCTAAGCACACCCCAACCATTCATGAGAAGAAACTAATGAGGGATCACGCAGAGGAGATGGAGGTTAAGAACGCAGAGATCTTAAGTATACAAGACGAGATCACCAAAAAGAAGATGGAGTTGAAGGAGAAGGAGAAAGTGCTGGAGGCACAAGTAAATCTAGTGAATGATCTCAAGGACTCGCGTGACGCAGAAAGGAGCCGCTTGAGAGAGGTGAATACCAAACTTGTCACAGTTGGTAAAGAGAAGGAGACGTTGGAAAAGGAGGTGAAGGAGCTGAAAAAGAAAGTGGAGAATAAGGAGGGAGAGTTGGTGATGAAAGAAAGCGAACTCCTCAGTACCAAGAAGACTCTTGACTTACTTCGAACCCAATTGAAGGAAGTCAAAGAAGAGAGTGCCATTGACAAGAGAGAGCTTGAAAGTCTAAGGAGAAATGCACAGGCTCTTGACTTGAAGAATGTTGAATTGTCGGAAAAGCAAGTCTTCGCGTCTCGAACGGAAGAGATGTTTCATGCTGTACTTGACAAGATTGAGGTACTTCACAAGTCTCTTACTGGAAAGACAATCGTCCCAACCCCTGGTTTTGATGATGCCAAAAAGGGGGAAGGGATGGTACTGAAAAATGCCAATCTCTTGGAGCCACAAGGTGGAGTAATTGGAACTCTTGAAGTAGAGAAATTGTTGGAGGAGAGTAGTGGTACTGGAGAAGAGGAGAGAGAGGCGAAGTCTGCAAAGAAAGGCAAAGAAAAGCTCACTGAGGAGGAACCGCTGAAAAAGCCTGAAGAACCCCGCAAGCCACTTGGAGATAAAGTGCTTGCCTCTTCCATTGCTCGACATCCTCCAGTCACTGTGCTAACAAAGGAGGAAAGGCGGAAGCTAGCAGAGGCGAGCAAGACTATGGCTTGGGAGATCGAGCGCCAGTTTAATTTGAAAACTCTTGCAGGTACTTCAAGCTCTCAAGCGCCCACTTCAGACGAAGCACCCACTTCATCTCCCCCATCATCAAAGCAAATAGTGAAGCGAACTGCTCCAGAAACTAAGAGAGATGATTCAGCGACCAAGCGCCAAAAAGTTGAGAAGGCAGTTGTTCCAAGGGCAGAGAAGGAAAAGAGGATAAGGACAAAACGACTGCAAGTCATTGACGAACGAATTGAGAAACACTTCAATGAAATGAATGTCATCCAGTCCGTCTTGGTCAGAAGTATCTTTGTTCCAATCACGCCAGAAGAATCCGATGCATGCCTAGGTCAGGCTATGATCGATACATGTCACAAGACTGCGAAAGAAATGATTGACTCTGGCCGCTACCCTCTCAGAGAAGAACGCAATTACATTCGCAAGCAACTCAACCAGAAGCTTCCTTCCTGGAGCGGCGAGTCAGGAAAGAAGTTCAAAACGATCATAGCACAGATGTCCAGCCGGTCGGAGGAGGAGTTGGCTGTGCGCAGAAATGAGCACCCTGATGCCCGTGAGATCGAGCAGTTCATTCCTGACGAACTACTCGAGCAATGGCTACATTACAAGGAGAAATTTATCAAAGCATACTACTATTGGGAGGTAGTGCCATTGCAGACTGAATGCTCAAGGGTCACTGCGCTCAACAACTTTCTTAGTGTCTATGATGAGAAATTTAGGCAAGAAGTCTTTGCTCTTGCACAGCTTGGAGAGCCTACACCATTAATCATCAAGATACCAGCCAAGAAGGAATTCATTATGCCATTCCTACCTGGCACCAGTATCCTCAATCGCAGCATCATTGACACTGAGGTGGATGAAGCCTTCCAACTGGAAGAAACTTGGAGGATACCAATCATCCACAGTGTTGATTCGATGGAAGCAAGGGTTTTCAGTGCATACACCATACCCGAAGAAATGATTGCAAAGGATTTGGAGGCAGATAAAGAAGAGAAGGAGAAGGAGGAAGAAGGGAAGTGACGAAAGAAGGAAAGGAGGATGACAGGGAAGGAACTGCAGGAAACCTCTGAGTTTCAAGTTCCTTACATATTTTTTTGTGTGAACTTCTTGTTCATATATCCAAATTTCAATTTCTGTCTCTTCTCGTGTCATTTACTCGCTTTGTGAATGACTTTACCTTTTTGCTACAAACTCAAATAATTTAACCAAAAAAAAAGGAAAGGAACTTAAAAGAAAAATTACAAACGAAGCTGCAAAGGAAGCAGTCGCTTGGAGTTCCCTTCACGGTTAGATAGGCTGGAATTTTCTAAATCTTAGCCTTTGGGTTTTGGCATCATCAAAAAGGGGGAAATTGTTGGGAATTGTTATGGACCAATTTGTTAAGGGGGAACTCTGAGGGATACTTGATAAACGAAGCCATTTGTTTTTGATTGGATCCCAAAACCCCAAGTGTCCAGCTCCCAAGCGACCCATTTTGATGTAGTTAATAGGTTAGAATTTTTCTAAGCCTAAATCTGTTAGGATGGCTTTATTTTGCTTAGCTTTAGACTGCAGGAATTCAAGTGAAGGCCACTCGCTTGAGTGTGTTCTTCCAAAGCGAAGCGAGTCTAGCAAACCGAAGTGAAGCGTGCCGAAACCAGCGAAGCGAAGCGAGCGCTACAGTGGAGTCAAAGTGAAGCCACCAAAGCGAAGCAAAGCGAACGCTACAAAGAAAAGCAGAAGCGAGTCAACGCGGGTCAACACTTATTAAAGCGGTCACTACGAAACTTCGTTTCGAAAGCGACCCGCTACAGTATGATCCTGAAGCGACTCACTTCAGAGCGGACGCTACAACTTAAAGCAAAGCAAGCCACTACCTACCAGAAAGCGACAGCACAACTCCCGCCCATATTTTGAACTCCAGTCAACAGGAGATCGTAGCATTAATTAAGAGATCTCCACGTGTCGAAAGCAGAGTGGAGCGGAAGAGTTGACTGCCAGGCCGACAAAGGCACCGCAACAGTACTGGCTCGCCCCAGTTACTGTTAAGTTTGTAACTTAGCCATTTTCGGCAAAGAGACAAACTGGGCACCTGCAAAAGCTACTGCCTGCGCAAGTACTGTCGAGAGGAGGAGGGACAAGGCCACCAACCAAACAACGGATCTCAGCCATCCCTCCGCCTATAAATAGTGAAGGATGAAGACGAAACAAAGAGAGAACACTACTTGAGCATTCGAGCGCATACAGCAAACAAACACTCCCCAGCCTTCGAGCAAATTTTCGAGTCTTTGTTTCCAAGTGTTCTCCGAGTTTCCAGTTCATCGGAACTCGTCTTCACAGCCTTCACACTTAGATTCTAAGCCCACTTCATATATCCGAAGCTTAGAAGAAGAACTCTAGCCAATCTTTGCATCTACTGTAAAGAGTTCTTCATAGTGTGTCGTCAACCAAAAACCCTATACTTGTCTGTTAGGTTTTTGAGTGTTGTCGTTAGGTTGTTTCGATCCAAGGCTCTTCTTTCATCGATTGAAGAAGCCTCGATCATAGAGTTGAGATCCAAGCATACACTTACACCGTTTGTGTAAAGCTCGATCGAAGCTAGGCTGTAAGGAGAGCCCGGAATCTCCCTGTTGTTCGGACAGAAGCGAGTGAAGCTTCGTGTCCAGTTTAGGTCTTAGTAGTGAACCCGTAATCACTGCACTGTTCGTCAGATCCAGGCGAGTGAAGCCCGATCTCGATAAGGTTTTTGAAGGACCCGTAACCTTCAAGTTCTTGAGTGAAAAGAACAGTTGCCGTCGTGCAACAAAGTGGACGTAGGAGCGTTATCTCCGAACCACTATAAATCTTCGTGTCGTATCTCTCTAACCCTAAACTCTTTACTTTGCTTATCCATTGCACGTGCATCTAAACAACTTAATCTGGAAATTTCAATTACTTAGGAAAGAATTTTAGCTCACCAAATTCCGCACAAAGAGTAAAGTCTCACTCTTGATCAAGTTCTAAGCTTAGGTCAAGAGATTCGTGATTGCTTAGGTCTAGCCCTCGGCTAGGTTTTAGTATTTCCAAAGCGCACTTTACTTTATACTCTGAGTTAAGGAATTGAAGTTGAAAAACTTCAAAATACGTATTCACCCCCTCCCCCTCTACGTATTTTTCCTATAGCAAACCGGGACCAACACCGATTTACCGCCGGCCACTCGCTGCAAACTGTCGAAATCAGCGGCACCTCAATCCGAGTCAGACGACCCCGATTTTGAAGCAGAGGGTACCCATACATCTGCGGAGGAGATGTTGGATGATTCCGAGACAACGACGGCAGTGCCAGACAGAATTCTCGAGCCCAGTGTTGTCGAGCTGTTGAACTTCTCAAATCCAGCTTGGAAAAAATCGATGCTTTTGCGAAAGAACAAAAAGTTCTCCTCAGGTAAGCTCCTCGACTTCGCATCTCTACAGCGTCTAAAAGTCCATGATGAATTTGTGAAATATTTTGATAACATTGGGTGGTCTTGGTTGCTTTCGATTCCTGAATGTGATATTTATCAAGAAGTAGCCACTGAGTTTTTCACTACTTTTCATTTAGATGTGAAGAGCATTTCATTTCGATTATTTAATGAACATCATTTGTTGTCATTAACTGAGTGGGATGTTAAATTGGGAATCGTTACTGATGAGGAAGCGCTTAGTGATTCGTATAGGAATGCAATGTGTGGTTTACCTTCTTTGATGAATTGTTCTGCAAATTCACAATCTGTTTGGGAGAAACTTGCTCATGCCTCTGCTGAACCGTTTGATGCTTCTCGTTCTGTTGCTTCTAATTTGAAAGACCCTGTTTTGCGGATTTGTCATCTGCTTCTTGGTTATAATTTGACGGGTCGATCCAAAAGTTTTGCAAAGATGGGGTGTAATGATCTTTATTTCTTGTGGTGTATGCATCAGAACGTTAAGGTGAATTTGGGTTACTGGATTGCATATTCTATGCATTTAATCAGTTCACATCCTTCTCGTCACCTTACTTTATGTCATTTGCTTGGTGCATATGTGTCTCGAACTGTGGATTTGCTTGTTGATGACTCTCTCACTCTCTGCAAACCACCTTCTCAATTTGATATCGACACTCTTTTGTTATCCAAGGTTATTTTCATTAACTCTGAGGGTGAGCCTCAATTTTTCCAGCCGGGAGATTGTCTTCCGAGTTCATGTCCCTCTACAGGTACCATATCCTTGGATAAGCTCTATGCCGAAGTGCAGACACTGAAGAAAAGCATTGCAAGTTTGAGCAATGAGGTCGATTCGATTAAGAAGTTAGGGAAGACTATTCTCGAAGAGCTGAAAAGGAAATAATCCAGGTGAAATCCTTCCTTTTATTGTTTGTTTTCTTTATTATCTATGTGTGTCTATGGTGTTGTGTGTTTCCATTTCTTCATACTTTTTTTTTTGTTTGCTTGAGGGCAAGCAAGGTTTAAGTGTGAGGATGTTGGTTCATGTTTTTATATGTGTATTGGTGTTTGAGTCGTTCAATTGTGTCAAGTAAAGCCAAGTTTGCCAAATCTGTCAACGCCCGTGGTTCTTTCCCTGATTGATTGAGATCAAGTTACTTACTTTGTGAATAAATATGCTTTCAATTGGTGAATTGAGATTCACGATGTTGGTGAAGTATTGAATGAGACTTGGGATGACGAAAATGGCAGGAATTGAATATTTTAGCCTCACTTACATCAGGTTTGAGCCTTAGAGTAGAGCACTCTCTACTGTTGTTCGTTCTGAGAGATCTTTCATCTTCACAAAGTTGCAATATCATGTAATCCATTAGTAACGAATGATGGAAGGCACTAGGATGAACCAAAATTTGGCCTGAGTTTCATAGCCCTACCCTTTACTTTTATCCCTAGTGTTGGGAATTGTTAAGAACGACATGTTAAGGGGGAACCTATAAGGGATATCATAGTGTTTTGATTTGATCCCAAAACCCCAAAGCGTTCTGTTCCCAAGCGACCCATCTGATGTAGTTGATAAGTTGATAAGTTAGAATTTTTCCCAAGCGATCGCTACAGTAGATTCAAAGCGAGTCTGCCAAGGCAAAGCGAAGCGAGCGCTACAGTTCAAAGCCAAAGCAAAGCGAAGCGAGCGCTACAGTTAAAAGCCAAAGCAAAGCGAAGCAAGCGCTACAGTGAAGAGTCAAAGCTAGTCAACTCTAGTCATCAATTTCCAAAGCAGTCACTAGGGAACTTTATCTCCCGAAGCGGCTCACTACAGATTGACTACGAAGTGACTCAACTAAAGCAGACGCTACAACTTCAAAGCGAAGCGAGCCACTACCTTCCAGAAAGCGACAGCGCGACTCCCGCCCATATTTTGAACTTCAGTCAACAGGAGATCGTAGCATTAATTACAAGATCTCCACGTGTCGAAAGCGGAGTGGAGCGGAAGAGTTGACTGCCAGGCCGACAAAGGCGCCGCAACAGTACTGGCTCACTCCAGTTACTGTTAACCTTGTAAGTTAGCCAATTTTGGCAAAATGCCAAAACTGGACGTCTGAAAAGGTGCCAGCCTGCGCAAGTACTGTCGAGAGGAGGAGGGACAAGGCCACCAACCAAGAAACGGATCTCGGCCATCACTCCGCCTATAAATAGTGAAGGATGAAGACGAAGAGACGAAGAACACTACTTGAGCATTCGAGCCTACTGCAAACAAACACTCCCAAGCCTTCGAGCAAATCTTCGAGTCTTTGTTTCCAAGTGTTCTCCGAGTTTCCAGTTCATCGGAACTCGTCTTCACAACCTTCACACTTAGAGTCTAAGCCCATTCCATATCCAAGCTTAGAAGAAGAGCTCTAGCCATCTTTGCACTTACTGTAAAGAGCTCTTCATAGTGTGTTCGTCAACCAAAAACCCTAAATCTATTTGTTAGGTTTTTGAGTCGTCGTTAGGTTGTTTCGATCCAAGGCCCTTCTTTCATCGATTGGAGAAGCCTCGATCATAGAGTTTAGATCCAAGCTTACACTTACATCGTTTGTGTAAAGCTCGATCGAAGCTAGGCTGTAAGGAGAGCCCGTAATCTCCCTGTCTGTCCGACTGAAGCGAGTGAAGCTTCCAATCTAGTTAGGTTTTTGGTGTGAACCCGGAATCACCCAGCGTCTGTCAGATCCAAGCGAGTGAAGCTCGATCTTGACCAGGCTTTTGAAGAGCCCGAAATCTTCAAGTTCTTGAGTGAAAAGAACGGTTGCCGTCGTGCAACAAAGTGGACATAGGAGCATTATCTCCGAACCACTATAACTCTCTGTGTCGTATCTCTCTAACCCTAAACTCTTACTCATTTGATTATCCATTGCATATTGCATCTAAACAAACCTAATCTGGAAATTTTAAATTCTTAGGAAAGATTTTTAGCTCACCAAATTCCGCATTCACGAGTAAAGACTCCCTCTTGATCAAGTGCTCACTTCGGTCAAGTAGGCAAGCTACGTACTGTAGATCCAGCTTCAGCTAGGTCTTAAGTCTCAAGCGAGCTCTTTACTTGTTACTCTGAGTTAAGGGATTTGAAGTTGAAAAACTTCAAAATACTTATTCACCCCCCCCCCCCCCTCTACGTATTTTCCTATTAACAAACCGCGACCAACAAGTGGTATCAGAGCAGCGGTTCATTTGAGCCACTGCTTTGCATACCTGAAGCGAGCCACCACTCGCTTCACGTTGTCTCACTGAACCGGATCCTATTTTCTTAAGTGCATCAAAACCTCACCCACGCATACTGCATATACTACTGACTGTTTGCCATGTCTACATACAGTGCTTCTAGTCTTCCACAGTTTTCCATTGAAGGGTATGAGATCTTCCTGTGTTCCATCCACGACCGAATGTGGGAGGTCATTGAGGACGGACCAATCGAGATCAAGAAAGCCATATCTGTGGATGTTCCAGCCGCTGAAGGTCGTCCAGCCCACGTTCGTCAACAATACGTGGAGAAGGATAAGGATGAGTATACTCCAAATGACTTCAAAGTCGCCAACCTCGACAAGATCGCACGCCACACGATGCAGAGCACCGTGTCGGACGCTTATTTACCAAGGATAAGGAAGTGGGCGACTGCAAAAGAAATGTGGGAAACCCTAGCCCTCATTTCTCAAGGCACAGACAAAATCAAGGAGAACAAGCTCGCCGTTCAAATGCGGGAGTTTGAAAGCCTGATAATGAAGCCAGGAGAATCCATCGACGCATTCGAGCTGAGAGTTACCAACATCACTGCAACTCTCAACTCACTTGGGAAGGAACTCACAGATAAGGAAGTCAACCTGAAGATTGTCCGAGCTCTCACAAGGAAGTGGCAGACAATGAAGGAGTTGTACCTAGCTACCAAGGATCTATCTAAGCTCACACCGGAGATTCTATTTTCCGAACTCAAAGCTCATGAATTCGATCTGAATCGAATGAACCTCGACGAAGAGGATGAAGCTCCCACAACGTCAAAAGGAGTAGCATTCAAAGCTGCCGAAGGGCCAAGCGAGCAGTCGCTAGCCAAGATGAAGAGGGAAGAGTTGGAAGAACACATAGCGTTATTGTCCAAGAATTTCGACAAGATGAACTCTCGAGTGGGCAAATACAAAAGATTCTACAAGCAGTACAAAGGGAGGAGCACTGATGCTCGAGGAGGAAAAGGAAAGAGAGAAGAGACGACCAAGACGATCCCGCGCGACATGATGTAAGTGGAGTGTTACCACTGCCACAAGATGGGCCACTACAAATCCGATTGCCCAAAGCTCAGTGCTAAAGAGCGCGAGGAATTTAAGGCCAAGAGGGATGCTCCAAGGCGAGCGCTCGTAGCGAGTGAAGTGCCGGTCGCTAAAACTGAAGATCCACCAAGCGACTCAGATGCATTCACAGATCCAAACTCCAGTGATGGTGAGGATCTTGGATTTATGGAGCTCACCGACGAAGAAACAGGAGAGGTATTCTTCTATCCTTCAATCACTTCAATTACATTAGCACACACTGTCAATGAGGAAGAACAATCCTCTTCATGGAGTGAGTTGTTTGACAAGCACCAGAAATTGTCAAGCGACCACGAAGTGGTAAAACAAGCTCTGTCTCAAAGCGAGAAGGAGAACCAAAAGCTAGCCCGTGAGCTTGACGAAGTCAAACTTAATTTAAGGGCTATGACTAGTAAGTTCGAGGATCTCCTCGCTAGACATCAAAGCTTGGAGGGAAGGTATGAAACCCAATATGCTCTAGTTGCCAACTTGAACAAAGCATCATATGCTAGGCAGGCACTAGAGGGCTCGCTTCTGCCTTTTGGTAGGAAAGCTGGCCTTGGATATGAGGGTGGACCTCCCAAGCCGACTGTCTTTGTTGGTGCATCTCACACTACACCATCAATCACTTTGGAATTGCCCACTGCATCCAAAGCGACCACTAACAAAGATAAAGGCGAAATGGCTGAGAACCCTAAAAGGAAGCCTATGAAGATGTCTATACCTTTAAGGGCAGATCCTAAGGGCAAGCAAAGTTCAACAGTCTCTAGCACTCAACATGCTAAGTCTTACCAATCCAAGGGTAAAGGGATTACTGTTGACGCTTCTAAGTCTCAAGCCAAGACACGAGAGACAAAGGATCTACCTCCTAAAAAGAGGAGTAGTGTCTATGTGTCACGTTATCCGGACTGGAGATGGTCCAACCGGACTAACGTTGAGGGGGAAGATTTTGAAGCTTCCACTGGGTCGCTTCAGATTCCCAAGGTTTCTCAAGCGAGTCAGGGTCAAAACCCTAGTTGGACCGCTTCGAGGAAACCAAGCGAGCCGCTTCGACAGACTAGAAACCCTAAGTCAGCCTCTAAACCTAAAGCTAATCCGAAGCGAGTCGCTTCAGGATATAAGCAAAATGGGAAGAGCATAGGTAGGTCTAAACCGAGCCGCTACCCCTCTTGCACACACTATTGCACGTGTGAAACTGCTCTAAGGCAGAAGTCACAGTTTTCTAAGGTCGAGAAGCCCAAGACACAAGCTTCATCTCAAAAGAGAGTAAAGCAAGTGTGGGTACCTAAGGGAACTAACCTGCAAGGACCCAAACTAATTTGGGTACCAAAATCTGTCTAATTGCAGGTGAGCACCGTGGATCCCATGCCGAGTGAGGGTCAACAAGTACGGTACTTGGACAGTGGATGTTCAAGACACATGACCGACATGAAAGCTCTACTTCACAACTACATAGAGTAGAAGGGTCCACACGTAACCTTTGGTGACAACTCTCGAGGAAGCACCAGGGGATATGGCGCACTGAAAGTTGGAAAGCTCACAATTGAAGAAGTCTCCTATGTGGAAGGACTCAAGCACAACCTGCTGTCCATTTCACAATTTTGTGATAAGGGGTACAGGGTGGAGTTCATCTCCAACAAGTGCATTGTGAAGAGCAAACTCACTTCCCAGATTGTGCTCACTGGAATCAGGCAAAGAAACGTCAACATAGCACAATGGGACAGCTGCAAAGAGGAAACTTGCCTAGTTGCAAGAAGTGCTACAGAAATTGGATGGCTATGGCACAGACGCTTGAACCATCTCAACTTCAAAGCCATCAATCGCTTAGCTCGAAAGGGTTTGGTGCAAGGCATACCGAATGAAGTCTTCATCAAAGACCATCCATTCTCACCATGCCAACGAGGGAAGCAGACGAAGAAGCACTTCGCCAGTCTTGAAGAAGCTTCATCAAAGCGAGTGCTCGAACTGCTTCACATGGATCTGTTTGGTCCAGTTACTCCAGTTAGTGTAAATGGAAGGAAGTACACTCTAGTTGTAGTCGACGACTTCTCTCGCTACACTTAGGTTGTATTCCTCTTCAGCAAGAAGGAGACACTGACCAAACTGCCACAACTACTCAAGTGATTGGCTGTGGAAAAGAATCAAGCTATTGTGACCATCCGCTCCAACAAAGGCACAGAGTTCTTGAACTCTACAATTGAAACGTACTGCACGGAGCATGGCATAGCACATCAAACTTCTTCAGCACAAACACCTCAGCAGAATGGAGTTGCTGAAAGAAGAAATCGAATCATCAAAGAAGCCGTTCGCACCATGATTGCAGACTCGAAGCTTCCGATGAAGTATTGGGCTGAAGCTGCCAACACGGCGTGCTACACACAGAATCGGACGCTTCTCAACAAACGGCACGACAAAACACCATATGAAATATGGACAGGGAGAATTCCTAACATATCTTATTTCCATATTTTTGGTTGTAGGGTCTTCATTCACAACAATGGGAAGTCACAGTTGAAAGCTTTTGAAGGCAAAGCTGATGAAGGAGTATTCTTAGGATACTCTACGTCTAGCAAAGCCTACAGAGTGTTCAACTGTAAAACCCTAATTGTGGAGGAATCACCCCATGTCGTATTTGATGAATCTTCTTTAAGTTTTCCACAGGAACAGGCTCAAGCGAATGAAAAGGATCAAAGCAAGGAACCCTCAAATCAACTCACATGGGACGTGCTCGATGAAGATGATGAGATCAAGGACTCAAGCGAGCAGAATCCCAAGGGAAAAGTCGAAGGTGCCCCCAAGATTCCTGAAGCTAGTGCAGGCCAAGCACCCAATCCCGTCGCTTCAGATAATGAAGCGAGCGGCAAAGAAGAAGATGAAGATGAAGCTGGCGGATCCAAGTGAGCGTGGCTCAAAGATCACTCACCAAGTCAAATCATTGGAGATCCATCCAAGGGTGTAGTGACCAGAAGTCAAGTGTTTGGAGAAAGTGCCATGTTCAGTTGCTTTCTCTTAAACATTGAGCCATCAAGCGTGGAGGAAGCCCTAGCCGACTCTAACTGGGTGATCGCCATGCAAGAAGAGCTGAATCAATTCACCAGGAATGACGTATGGTACCTCGTGGATCATCCCAAATTCCAGCACGTAATTGGCACCAAATGGGTGTTCAAGAAAAAGACGGACGAGGACCACAACGTTGTGAGGAACAAGGCATGACTCGTTGCCAAAGGCTACTGCCAAGAGGAAGGAATCGACTTTGACGAAACCTTTGCTCCAGTGGCACGGCTTGAAGCTATCAGATTGTTTCTAGCCTATGCAGCAGCCAAGAAGTTCAAGGTCTATCAAATGGATGTGAAGAGCGCATTCCTCAACGGTGAACTCAAGGAAGAAGTGTATGTGGAGCAGCCACCGGGTTTCGAGCAGGGAGATAAAGTGTATCGCTTGAAGAAAGCCCTGTATGGGTTGAAGCAAGCTCCCAGAGCTTGGTATGATACACTCTCTCAATTCCTAGTGGATAATGGATTCCACAAAGGAAAGATAGATCGGACTCTCTTCACCATCAACTATGGAGAAGATATGCTTTGGGTCCTGATCTATGTGGATGACATCATATTTGGATCGCCAAACCAGTCGCTTAGCGAGAAGTTTGGAGAGCTGATGAAGACCAAGTACGAGATGTCGATGATTGGCTTGATGAGCTGCTTTCTAGGTCTTCAAGTGAAGCAGCAGGATAATGGAATTTTCATCAACCAAGCCAAATACACTAGAGATATGCTTGCCAAGTTTGGTGTTCAACATGCTAAAGCGGTGAAAATCCCTATGAATACCAACTGGAAGATGGAGCCAGACGAAGGAGGAAAATCTGTAGATCCTACAGATTATCGTGCCCTAATTGGGTCTCTACTCTATCTCACTGCAAGCAGGCCAGATATTGCCTTTGCAGTCGGAGTCTGCGCTCGCTTCCAAAGCAACCCCAAGCACAACCATGTTGAAGCTGCCAAAAGAATTCTTCGATATTTGAAGGGCACTGTCAACATGGGTCTGTGGTATCCAGCGGAGGACAATTTGGAGCTCACTGGATATTCCGATGCTGACTATGGAGGGTGCCGAGTCGATAGGAAGTCAACTTCGGGCACATGTCAGTTCTTGGGAAGCAAGCTGATCTCGTGGTCCTCAAAGAAGCAAACAAGCGTAGCCATTTCAACAACTGAAGCTGAATACATGGCCGCAGGAAGCTGCTGTTCTCAAATCCTATGGCTTCGTCAGCAGTTGAAGGACTACAAGGTTGAAGCGAATGAAATTCCGATCTTCTGCGACAACAATAGTACCATATGTATTTCGCAGAATCCAGTGCTTCACACCAGATGCAAGCACGTGGAAATTCGACATCATTTCATTCGTGATCATGTCGAGAAGAAGGATATCAAGCTCGAGAAAATCCATACCGATCTCCAGCGAGCAGATATCCTCACTAAGCCTCTAGCTGAGTCTCGTTTCAATTAGCTATGCATAGAATTAGGGTTATTAGACCCTGGTGAAGAATGCTAGTTCCAGGATGCACGAAGGAGTGATCGCTTGTTCTCTTGTGCGTCACTCGCTTCGGATCTTCACCAACTCAAGCGAGTCACTTCAAAATTTCACTCGCTTGAAGAAAATGAAGTAAGGTGGAGTATTGGAAGAAGTTCCTTACCAACTTACAGGAATTGTTAAGTATATGGTTAAGGGGGAACTAATGCTTACTCTCGGAGCAAGCTACTTCCAAAGCGACCAAAGAATGCTGCTATCTCGAATTCTTCATCGCTTCAATTTGCCCTAGCTTGGGTCAAAGCGAGTCGACTGCAGATTCTCTCCCTAGATTGTAGGAAAGCTTGAAGGTTTACCTTTTTATACAAAAGGTTGCAGGGCTGGTGACATGCTTCTGCATAAAATACGAGATTGTCTTGTCAGAGCATTCTCATTGTCATCCTGTCCATTTCTGCTCTGAGATAAGGACTTGTACTCATCCCCCGTTCGTCGTGAATAAGTACACTTACGTGATGCTCCCTTCGGGTTGTAGTAAGCTTCTGTACTATATTCATTTCCTCCCTCATTTACTTCGATGGAGGACTCTCTAATTCATAGAGGAAGATGAATGCCATGAAGACGAATGCCAAGAAGATGAATTACCCATTATGTGGTATCAACAAGCTTCAAAGCAAACAAGTGGATTCAACAATCTGAAGTCCAAATCAAATGAAGTCTTCAATTAGTGGTATCAATATCCTAAGAAGTGAGATTGACTGTTAAGCATTTCAATTTTAAGTACACTAAGTGAGCCGAAGCGTGCTAGAAACCTTCACTCACTATGTGGAAAACATGAAATGAATCTGACACAAATACAAAGAGGAAAACACTCTTGTTTATCCTCGAAGTATGTAAGTCAGAAACATTTTAAAACTAAGCAAAGAAATTCAATTTCTTATTCTAGTCGCTTCAGATGGCCAAGCGAGTGCTACGTCACTCAAAGCTAGCCATCGCAAGCGAGTGCGGAACAGTCACTCAAGCGAGTGCCTCTCAAGCGAGTCAAGGTCTATCGGCCCAACTCGAAGCGAGTATGAGCTGTCTGCACTCAAGTGCCTATTTCACTTTCCGCCAAGCATTTAATGCGGGTTCACGTACGGCGAAAATATTGGGCGCGTGGTTCTCACTTTGAATTCGAAGCGGGAAAAGGCGGAGAAGATCCAGCCGTCGAATCTCAACAGCCCCCAATCTGCAGCCGTTGGATTAGCACCGTATAAGACAACCCAATCACTTCATGCCACGTGGAGACACCGAGCAAGTGGCGGTTCACTTTTACTGTGGTGACGCCGGACACATCAGATCCATCACCGCACGTCCGCCGCCTACCTACAGGACTTTCGGCAATATTACCGTCCTACCCTTGCCACGTCAGCCAAGACATAACTCTATAAATATGAGACGATGCAGAACTGCAGAACCTTCACAGCCCTCAAAAATTGCCATTCTCGTGCTTAGATCTGCAACATCTGCAACTCACGAGTCTCAACCCTTGCTTTTCATCGTTAAAACTAAGCTCAAAATTCTCTCAAAATTCACCATGGGTAAGAAGCAGAAGAAAAAAACGATGGAGGAGTTTCTTACGGAGGTCGACAATCACATCAATGTCGAGCCTCATCTCGATCCAGCCATTATCGAGAAAAATGGTTTCTCCGTAGAGCCGTGACCAAGGCCGGTCTATGGAAATTCGTGACGGCGGTTCCGTCGAAAATACTGGCAAAAGCGGTGGGTGAGCTTTTGCTGAACTTGAGGAAGGAGCAGAATACATCCTCATTCACTGATCCACAGACCAGGAAGCCGGTGGAGGTGGATATGAGTGAACTCATCGGCGCGTTCGACTTGCCGAGAGAAGGAGGAGACTCACTGCTCGATTTGGGTCTTTCGGCCGGAATTCAGTACGGTCGATTTGCAGACGCCAAAGCAGATCCAAATTACAAGGAGGCCAGTATCCGTTCAAGTCTGAAGGCCCCTTTCAATCATATCTGCGAACTCTTCTCGAAGAGTGTCCCATGCTACATCGGAACCCTGGATACCCTCTCCGAGACGAAGCTGATCGCCACTGCAGTCATCGTCGACAGCCTCACCGGAACAAGCTTCAATTGGCATGGCTGGTTCCTCAAACAGATTCACGAAGCCGCTGATGACTTCGCGCTCGTGAAGGGAAGCACCAATCAGATTCTCCGCAAGGGGAAACTGAAGTTCTTCTCGAGACTCTCCTTTGCTTTGGAGAAGAAGTTTCCGGGGAAAGCATGGTCGGAAACTGACACCACCATCTACAACAAACAGTCCATCTACTACGACAAGTGGAGGAAATCAAAAATGTTGATGATTTGGGACTTCTGGAAGTTGAAGTGCCCGTCGCAAGACCGGTTGCCGAAAGGCAAGCCGAAGTGAGCCAAGCGAGGCAGGTCGCTTCACCCGGGAAGCGAGCCGCGCCCAAGCGAGGCAAGAAGATGAAGCGAGTCACTTCGCTTGTCCAAGAAAGCGAGGCGGTGGAGAAGCCGCTTGAGGACATTGAAGTGACTCAACCCCAGCCTTCACCAATCAAAGCCAAATCACCCCCACTCCAAATCCAAACCCACACCACCCAAATACCAGAACCTCAATCTTCATCAACCCAACAACCACTAAAACAGATAACCCCCCTCTCTCCCCATGAAGAAGAATCTGCATCTTCTTTTCATATCCCCACTATCCTATTCCTCAGCACAGATCAAGTTGCTGCCTACACTACCTTTCAACCACTTCAATCCCAGCCAATACAACCACCACCCACCGAAACCATACAACCACCACCCACTGAAGCCATCCAAATATCCGAAACCCAAGAAAACTCATCCCAATCCCCCTCGACATCGGCAGCTACAGCCGATACCGCCCAAACTGTTGGTGAACTCCCCATCATTCCACAGGCTCTTGAACGCTATGTCAAGGAGAGAGAGCAAGCCGCAGAGACAATCAATCTCCGCTACTCCAATGTTCCATGGTCAGACATATTCTACACCAATGTCGTCGATTTCCTGACGTACATCACCTATCGTGGAACGGAGTACTATAAGATCTTCAGACTCCTCAAAGCATTCACAGAGGAAGAACTGATCCAGATGGAAGCCAAACTGCTCAATTTCATTGGCGAAAACTGTTTCCATGCCTTTCTCGATGGGACCAGCTTCTGGGAGAAGCTGGATGCAAAGGTGAAAGAAGCCTATCCACTCGCTATAGTTCCGAAGCGAGTGCCCTCATCACATGAAAAGAAGCTGATCAGGGAGCATAAGGAGGAGATAGAATTGAAGGTTGCGGAGATCGCTAGTCTTCATAGCGAGATAACAAAGATGAGTGAGGAGATGGAGAAAAAGGCGGGGGAGGTCATCAGTCTTAGAGGAGACTTTGACAGGAAGAAGAAGGAGTTGGAGGGAACGGTGGAGGAGAAGGAAAGGTTGCTGGAGGAGAAAGAGAAAGCGCTGGAGGCGCAAGTGAAGCTGGTGGGAGATCAATCAGCAACAATTACCAAACTCAAGGGCTCGCTTGACGCGGAAAGGAGCCGCTTGAGGGAGGTGAATGCCAAACTTGTCTCTCTTGGCAAAGAAAAGAAGGAGCTGGAGAAGGAATTGAAAAAGTTGAAGGAGGCGTATGAGAAGAGAGAAGAGGAGTTGATAAGGACAGGAAGCGAGCTGCTGAGCACTAAAAAGACTCTCGACTCACTCAGGAATGAAATGAAGCTGCTCAAGCAAGAAAGTGAGCTCGATAAAAAGGAACTGGAGAGTCGGAGGAGAAGTGCGCAGGCTATTGACCTACAAAACGCTGAATTGACTCTTCTACTGGAAAAGGTCAAGGAGCTGGGTGAAGAGTACACTGAGAAGATGGCTGCAAGTGCCGAATTCCATCTCTCTCTAAACCACAGAGAGAGGAGCCTTGAAACAATGCAAGCTGAACTTCAAGCGGCTCAGGAATTCTGGTACTTCAATTTGCAAGAGGAGAAGGCGGATATAAGGAGGGAAGTTGAAGCGGAGCTGGAGGCTCGCTTCAGAGAAGTAGAACCGTTGGAGAGGATGATGACTTCCATTGTTGAGAGAGAGAAACAATGTGAATATTTGTTGGAGGAAATCTCCATCAAAACAGCCGAACTGATGGCTCCCACTGTGGGAAAAGCCGAGAAGATGTTGGAGGCCATCCTCAACACAGTCAATTCACTCCAACAATCCATCTCTGGAAAATCACTCATCCTAACCCCTGGCAGTGATGATGCCAAAAAGGGGGAAGGACAGATGGAACTAGGAGGAGTCGGAGGTTTAGGGGGAAGCAGAATTGGAGTTGAGAGAATGCTGGAGGGAGGCAGTCGTGCCGGTGATAAGGATGGTGTAGTAGATGAAGCGAGGGCTCTGGGCAAAACAAAGCTCACGAAGGAGGAGTTGTTGAAAAAGCTCGAAGAGCCCAGCAGGCCGCTTCAGGAAAAAGTGCTGAGTGCTTCAATTGCACGGCATCCTCCGGTGACCGTGTTAACAAAGGAGGAAAGGCGGAAGCAGGTGGAGAAGGATGCTGCCATGGCGTGGGAGATGGAGCGCGGTTTTGAACTAACTAAACAATCTGCTGCTGCAGGTGCTTCATCTAGTTCCCAAGCGGCCGCTTCACCCAAAGCGCCCGCTTCAGCCGCCGCGCCAGCTTCGTCAGCCGCACTCACTTCGACTACTGCCACACTCACCTCATCTGCAATTGTCCCCTCGAGTGCTGCTACAAAGAAAGACATGCCACCTCCCCCTCTACCAAAACTTCTTTTGAAGCGAACTGCTCCGAAGATAAAAGGAGATGACCCCGCGGCCAAGCGCCAAAAGGTCAAGCAAGCAGTTGCTTCAAAAGCTGGAAGGGAGGAGAGAAAGAGGAAGGAAAGAGAAGAATGGAGAAGCGAAGGCAAAAGGAAGAGGAGGATAGATGCCAGGCGACTCCAAGTAATTGACGCACGGATCGAGGAACACTTCAGTGAAGTGTTACTCATCCAGTCTTCTTTAGTGCGCAGTGCCTTCATTCCTCTCATGCCAGATGAGTCCGAAGCATGCGAAGCACAAGCCATATCTGATGCATGTGACGTGACGACAAAGGAAATGGTTGAGTCGGGACGCTACCCTCGCACAGATGAACAAGACTATATTCGCAAACGACTCAATGAGAAGCGTCCATCGTGGAACAGCGAGTCGGGAGCGAAATTCAAGAAGGTCATGACTCAACTGTCGAAGAGATCAGAAGAGGAGTTGGCCAAGCGGAGGGATGAGCACCTGGACGGAAGGGAAATCGAGGACTTTATTCCGGGAGATCTGCGCGAACAGTGGCTATACTACAAGGACTTGTTCATCAAAGCCTACTATTACTGGGAGGTAGTGCCGCTGCAGGATCAATGTTCTCGGATAAGTGCCCTCAACAACTTTCTCACCACCTATGACAACAGACTGCGACGAAAAATCTTTACCATGGCTAAACAAGCTCAACCCAAGCCAATTGTCGTCAAGGTACCAGCAATAAAGGACTTCCCCATGCCTTATCATCCAGGCACGGACGTACCTAACAGAGGAGTCACTGATGAGGAGGTGGATGAAGCCTTCAAGCTGGAGAGTGCATGGAGGAGGCCGAGCATTCACACCGTAAACACTATGGAATCAAGAGTTCTATCAGCCTATGCTCTTGATATTGCTGATGATGAAGAGAAGAAGGAAGAGGAGAAGGAGGAGAAGGATGAAGCTGCAGGAAATCATTGAATTTCAAGCTTCATATTTTGTGAACTGATGTTCATTTATCTCATTTCAATTTCCGTCTCTTCTGTGTCATTTACTCGCTTTGTGAATGACTTTACATTTTTGCTACAAACTCAAATAATTTAATCGAAAAAAAAGGGAAGGAACTTAAAAGAAAATTACAAACGAAGCTGCAAAGGAAGCAGTCGCTTGAAGTTCCCTTCACGGCTAGATAGACTAGATTTATTTTTATCTAAGTCTGATGGGTTTTGGCATCATCAAAAAGGGGGAAATTGTTGGAAATTGTTAAGAACGACATGTTAAGGGGGAACCTATAAGGGATATCTTAGTGTTTTGATTTGATCCCAAAACCCCAAAGCGTTCTGTTCCCAAGCGACCCATCTGATGTAGTTGATAAGTTAGAATTTTTCTAAGCCTACTCTGTTAGGATGGCTCTTTATTTTGCTTAGATTTTAGGCTTCAAAATTTCAAGTGAAGACCACTCGCTTGAATGTGTTTTTCGAAGCGAAGCAAGTCTAGCAAGCCGAAGTGAAGCGTGCCGAAGAATAGTGTAACGAAGCGATCGCTACAGTAGATTCAAAGCGAGTCTGCCAAGGCAAAGCGAAGCGAGCGCTACAGTTCAAAGCCAAAGCAAAGCGAAGCGAGCGCTACAGTTAAAAGCCAAAGCAAAGCGAAGCAAGCGCTACAGTGAAGAGTCAAAGCTAGTCAACTCTAGTCATCAATTTCCAAAGCAGTCACTAGGGAACTTTATCTCCCGAAGCGGCTCACTACAGATTGACTACGAAGTGACTCAACTAAAGCAGACGCTACAACTTCAAAGCGAAGCGAGCCACTACCTACCAGAAAGCGACAGCGCGACTCCCGCCCATATTTTGAACTTCAGTCAACAGGAGATCGTAGCATTAATTACAAGATCTCCACGTGTCGAAAGCGGAGTGGAGCGGAAGAGTTGACTGCCAGACCGACAAAGGCGCCGCAACAGTACTGGCTCACTCCAGTTACTGTTAACCTTGTAAGTTAGCCAATTTTGGCAAAATGCCAAAACTGGACGTCTGAAAAGGTGCCAGCCTGCGCAAGTACTGTCGAGAGGAGGAGGGACAAGGCCACCAACCAAGAAACGGATCTCGGCCATCTCTCCGCCTATAAATAGTGAAGGATGAAGACGAAGAGACGAAGAACACTACTTGAGCATTCGAGCCTACTGCAAACAAACACTCCCAAGCCTTCGAGCAAATCTTCGAGTCTTTGTTTCCAAGTGTTCTCCGAGTTTCCAGTTCATCGGAACTCGTCTTCACAACCTTCACACTTAGAGTCTAAGCCCATTCCATATCCAAGCTTAGAAGAAGAGCTCTAGCCATCTTTGCACTTACTGTAAAGAGCTCTTCATAGTGTGTTCGTCAACCAAAAACCCTAAATCTATTTGTTAGGTTTTTGAGTCGTCGTTAGGTTGTTTCGATCCAAGGCCCTTCTTTCATCGATTGGAGAAGCCTCGATCATAGAGTTTAGATCCAAGCTTACACTTACATCGTTTGTGTAAAGCTCGATCGAAGCTAGGCTGTAAGGAGAGCCCGTAATCTCCCTGTCTGTCCGACTGAAGCGAGTGAAGCTTCCAATCTAGTTAGGTTTTTGGTGTGAACCCGGAATCACCCAGCGTCTGTCAGATCCAAGCGAGTGAAGCTCGATCTTGACCAGGCTTTTGAAGAGCCCGAAATCTTCAAGTTCTTGAGTGAAAAGAACGGTTGCCGTCGTGCAACAAAGTGGACATAGGAGCATTATCTCCGAACCACTTTAACTCTCTGTGTCGTATCTCTCTAACCCTAAACTCTTACTCATTTGATTATCCATTGCATATTGCATCTAAACAAACCTAATCTGGAAATTTTAAATACTTAGGAAAGATTTTTAGCTCACCAAATTCTGCATTCACGAGTAAAGACTCCCTCTTATCAAGTGCTCACTTCGGTCAAGTAGGCAAGCTACGTACTGTAGATCCAGCTTTAGCTAGGTCTTAAGTCTCAAGCGAGCTCTTTACTTGTTACTCTGAGTTAAGGGATTTGAAGTTGAAAAACTTCAAAATACGTATTCACCCCCCCCCCCCCTCTACGTATTTTCCTATTAACAAACCGGGACCAACACCTAGTGAGCCACTTTGAAGCCTTGACAATTTTCTTTGATTTGAGCTACTAAACATTAAGCCAAGGCCTGTTTTGACTTTCTCTTGACCCTATTATGCAAGTTGTAAATTCAAAAATTCATCCATAGTTCTGTTTTGCTGGAGGAAAGGCATCATTGTCTATATGCTCAGTTTGCCCCGATTGGATGTATATACTGTCAGATTCATGTTTGTCCAGTTTGGTTAGACATATGGAAGTACTGTAACTCCTGCTCTATTTTGCTATTTGCTTATCATTGGGATACAGGATACAGTTTAAATTCAGAACAATATATTTGTTCTAGTTTGTAAAAAGAAAAAAAAGAAAGGTGCTTAAAAAAAAAAAGCAAAAAAAGCGAAAAAAAAAATAGAGAAAAGAAAGAAAAAAAAAAGAAAAATATATATAAAATAAAAAATTGTGTTGGGAATTGTTAAGGACTAAATTGTTAAGGGGGAACTTCATGGGACATTTGATAAATGAAGTCATTTGTTTTGATTAGATCCCAAAACCCCAAGTGTCCTATTCCCAAGCGACCCATTTTGATGTAGTTAATAGGATAGAATTTTTCTAAGCCTACTCTGTTAGGATGGCTCTTTTATTTTGCTTAGATTAAGCTTCAAAAGTTCAAGTGAAGGCCACTCGCTTGAGTGTGTTTTTCAAAGCGAAGCAAGTCAAGCAAACTGAAGTGAAGCGTGCCGAAGAATAGCGAAGCGAAGCGGTCGCTACAGTAGATTCAAAGTGAGTCTGCCAAAGCGAAGCGAAGCGAGCGCTACAGTAGAATCAAGTGGACCCACTAAAGCGAAGCGAAGCGTGCGCTACAAAGAAAAGCCGAAGCGAGTCAACGCGAGTCAACACTTAATTAAGTAGCGTCACGGGAAATTTATTTCTCAAGTGACTCACTACAAATATGACCGTGAAGCGACTCACTTCAGAGCGGCCGCTACAACTTCAAAGCAAAGCGAGCCACTACCTACCAGAAAGCGACAGCACAAATTCCCGCTCCGAATTTGAACTCCAGTCAACTGGAGATCTTCGCATTTATTACGAGATCTCCACGTGTCGACTCAAGAGAGGAGCAGAGGAGTTGACTGCCAGGCCGACAAGGCGCCGTAACAGTACTGGGTCGCTCCAGTTACTGTTGAAATTGGAACTTAGCCATTTCCGGCAAAAATCCAAAATTGCGCATCTGAAAAGTAGCCAGCCTGTGCAAGTACTGTCGAGAGGAGGAGGGACAAGGCCACCAACCAAGCAACGGATCTCAGCCAACCCTCCGCCTATAAATAGTGAAGGATCACAACGTGGAGAAGTAGAACACTACTTGAGCATTCGAGCCTACTGCAAACAAACACTCCCAAGCCTTCGAGCAAATCATCGAGTCTTTGTTTTAAGTGTTCTCCGAGTTTCCAGTCCATCGGAACTCGTCTTCACAACCTTCACACTTAGATTCTAAGCCCATTCCATATCCAAGCTTAGAAGAAGAGCTCTAGCCATCTTTGCACTTATTGTAAAGAGCTCTTCATAGTGTGTTTTGTCAACCAAAAACCCTAAACTCTGTCGATTAGGTTTTTGAGTATTGTCGTTAGGTTGTTTCGATCCAAGGCTCTTCTTTCATCGATTGGAGAAGCCTCGATCATAGAGTTTAGATCCAAGCTTGCACCTACATCGTTTGTGTAAAGCTCGATCGAAACTAGGCTGTAAGGAGAGCCCGCAATCTCCCTGTCTGTTCGACTGAAGCGAGTGAAGCTTCCAGTCCTTGTTAGGTTTGTGTAGTGAACCCGCAATCACTACGTCTGTCGTTTGATCTAGGCGAGTGAAGCCCGATCTCGACAAGGTTTTTGAAGGACCCGTAACCTTCAAGTTCTTGAGTGAAAAGAACAGTTGCCGTCGTGCAACAAGTGGACGTAGGAGCTTTATCTCCGAACCACTATAATTCTTGGTGTCGTATCTCTCTTACCTTAATCTCTTTACAGTATTCGATTATCCATTGCACGTGCATATAAACAAACTTAACTTGGATTTTCAATTACTTAGGAAAGATTATAGCTCACCAAATTCCGCACAAAGAGTAAAGTCTCACTCTTGATCAAGCTCTAAGCTTAGGTCAAGAGATTCGTGATTGCTTTAGATCTAGCCCTCGGCTAGGTCTTAGTATTTCTAAAGAGCACTTTACTTTATACTCTGAGTTAAGGAATTGAAGTTGAAAAACTTCAAAATACGTATTCACCCCCCCCCCCCCCCCCCCTCTACGTATTTTTCCTATAGCAAACCGGGACCAACAAGTGGTATCAGAGCAGCGGTTCTTTCGAGCCTCTGCTTTGCATACCTGAAGCGAGCCACCACTCGCTTCACGTTGTCTCACTGAACCGGATCCTATTTTCCTAAGTGCATCAAAACCTCACCCACGCATATTGCATTTACTGCTGATAGTTTGCTATGTCTACATACAGTGCATCAAATCTTCCACAGTTCTCGATCGAAGGATACGAGATATGGAGTTTCCGAGTCGAGAGCTTCCTATGCTCAATCTACGACCGGATGTGGGAAGTCATTGAGGACGGACCAATCGAAATTAAGAAAGCCATATCTGTGGATGTTCCAGCCGCTGAAGGTCGTCCAGCCCACGTTCGACAACAGTACGTGGAGAAGGATAAGGATGAGTATACTCCAAATGACTTCAAAGTTGCCAACCTCGACAAGATTGCACGCCACACGATGCAGAGCACCGTGTCGGACGCCTATCTACCACGGATAAGGAAATGTGCAACGGCAAAGGAAATGTGGGAAACCCTAGCCCTCATTTCTCAAGGCACAGACAAAATCAAGGAAAACAAGCTCGCCGTTCAGATGCGGGAGTTTGAAAATTTGGTGATGAAGTCAGGAGAGTCCATCGACGCCTTCGAGCTAAGAGTTACCAACATTACTGCAACTCTTAACTCGCTTGGGAAGGAACTCACAGACAAGGAAGTAAACCTAAAAATAGTCCGTGCTCTCACAAGGAAGTGGCAGACTATGAAGGAGCTATATCTAGCTACCAAGGATCTAACGAAGCTCACGCCAGAAGTGCTGTTCTCCGAGCTCAAGCTCACGAGTTTGATCTGAATCGAATGAGCCTCGACGACGAGGATGAAGCGCCCACTAAGTCAAAAGGAGTAGCATTCAAAGCTGCCGAAGGGCCAAGCGAGCAGTCGCTAGCCAAGATGACAAGGGAAGAATTGGAAGAACATATTGCGTTCTTATCCAAGAACTTCAACAAGATGAACTCTCGAGTGGGCAAGTACAAAAGATTCTACAAGCAGTACAAAGGGAGGAGCACTGATGCTCGAGAAGGAAAAGGAAAGAGAGAAGAGACGACCAAGACGATCCCGCACGACATGATGGAAGTGGAGTGTTACCACTGCCACAAGATGGGCCACTACAAATCCGATTGCCCAAAGCTAAGTGCTAAAGAGCGCGAAGAATTGAAAGCCAAGAGGGATGCTCCAAGGCGAGCGCTCGTAGCAAGTGAAGTGCCGGTCACTACAACTGAAGATCCACCAAGCGACTCAGATGCATTCACAGATCCAAACTCCAGTGATGGTGAGGATCTTGGATTTATGGCGCTCACCGATGAAGAAACAGGAGAGGTATTCTTGTATCCTTCAATCACTTCAATTACACTAGCACACACTGTCAATGAGGAAGAACAATCCTCTACATGGAGTGAGTTGTTTGACAAGCACCAAAAATTGTCAAGCGACCACGAAGTGGTAAAACAAGCTCTGTCTCAAAGCGAGAAGGAGAACCGAAAGCTAGCCCGTGAGCTTGACGAAGTCAAACATAATTTAAGGGCTATGACTAGTAAGTTCGAGGATCTCTTCGCTAGACATCAAAGCTTGGAGGGAAGGTATGAAACCCAGTCCACTCTAGTTGCCAACTTGAACAAAGCATCATATGCTAGGCAGGCACTAGAGGGCTCGCTTCTGCCTTTTGGTAGGAAAGCTGGCCTTGGATATGAGGGTGGACCTCCCATGCCGACTGTCTTTGTTGGTGCATCACACACAACACCATCAGCCACTTTGGAATTGCCCACTGCATCCAAAGCGACTACAAACAAGGATAAAGGCAAAGTGGATGAGAACCCTAAAAGGAAACCAAGCGAGCCGCTTCGACAGACTAGAAATCCTAAATCAGTCTCTAAACCCAGAGCTAATCCGAAGCGAGTCGCTTCAGGATATAAGCAAAGTGGGAAGAGCATAGGTAGGACTGAAGCGAGCCGCTACCCCTCTTGCACACACTGTTGCACGTGTGAAGCTGCTTCTAGGCAGTACACCAAGTTTTCGAAGGTCGAGAAGCCCAAGACACAAGCTTCATCTCAAAAGAGAGTGAAGCAAGTGTGGGTACCTAAGGGAACTAACCTGCAAGGACCCAAACTGATTTGGGTACCAAAATCTGTCTAATTGCAGGTAAGCGCCGTGGATCCCATGCCAAGTGAGGGTCAACTAGTATGGTACTTGGACAGTGGATGTTCAAAACATATGACTGGCATGAAATCTCTACTCAACAACTACATAGAGAAGAAGGGTCCACACGTAACCTTTGGTGACAACTCTCGAGGAAGCACCAGGGGATACGGCGCACTGAAAGTTGGAAAGCTCACAATTGAAGAAGTCTCCTATGTGGAAGGACTCAAGCACAACCTGTTGTCCATTTCACAGTTTTGTGATAAAGGGTACAGGGTGGAGTTCATCTCCAACAAGTGCATTGTGAAGAGCAAACTCACGTCTCAGATTGTGCTCACTGGAATTAGGCAAAGGAACGTCTACATAGCACAATGGGACAGCTGCAAAGAGGAAACTTGCCTAGTTGCAAGAAGTGCTACAGAAATTGGATGGCTATGGCACAGACGCTTGAATCATCTCAACTTCAAAGCCATCAATCGTTTAGCTCGTAAGGGCTTGGTGCAAGGCATACCGAATGAAGTCTTCATCAAAGACCATCCATGCTCACCATGCCAACGAGGGAAGCAGACGAAGAAGCACTTCGCCAGTCTCGAAGAAGCCTCAAAGCGAGTGCTCGAGCTGCTTCACATGGATCTGTTTGGTCCAGTTACTCCAGTTAGCGTAAATGGAAGGAAGTACACTCTAGTTGTAGTTGACGACTTCTCTCGCTACACTTGGGTTGTATTCCTTTTCAGCAAGAAGGAAACACTGACCAAACTGCCACAACTACTCAAGCGATTGGCGGTGGAAAAGAATCAAGCTATCGTGACCATCCGCTCCGACAAAGGCGCAGAATTCTTGAATTCTACAATTGAAGCGTATTGCACGGAACATGGTATAGCACATCAAACTTCTTCAGCACGCACTCCTCAGCAGAATGGAGTTGCTGAAAGAAGAAATCGAATCATCAAGAAGCCGTTCGCACCATGATTGCTGACTCAAAGCTTCCGATGAAGTATTGGGCTGAAGCTGCCAACACAGCGTGCTACACACAGAATCGGACGCTTCTCAACAAACGACACAACAAAACTCCATATGAAATATGGACAGGGAGAATTCCTAACATATCTTATTTCCATATTTTTGGTTGTAGGGTCTTCATTCACAACAATGGGAAGTCGCAGTTGAAAGCCTTTGAAAGCAAAGCTGATGAAGGAGTATTCTTAGGATACTCTACATCTAGCAAAGCCTACAGAGTATTCAACTGTAAAACCCTAATTGTGGAGGAATCACCCCATGTCGTATTTTATGAATCTTCCTTAAGTCTTCCACAGGAACAGGCTCAAGCGAACGAAAAAGATCAAAGCAAGGAACCCTCAAATCAACTCACTTGGGACGTGCTTGATGAAGATGATGAGATCAAGGACTCAAGCGAGCAGAATCCCAAAGGAGAAGTCGAAGCTGCCCCCAAGATTCCAGAAGCTAGTGCAGGCCAAGCACCCAATCCAGTCGCTTCAGATGGTGAAGCGAGCGACAAGGAAGCAGATGAAGATGAAGCTGGCGGATCCAAGCATGCATGGCTCAAAGATCACTCACCTAGCCAAATCATTGGAGATCCATCCAAGGGTGTAGTGACCAGAAGTCAAGTGTTTGGAGAAAGTGCCATGTTCAGTTGCTTTCTCCCAAACATTGAGCCATCAAGCGTGGAGGAAGCCCTGGCCGACTCTAACTGGGTGATTGCCATGCAAGAAGAGCTGAACCAGTTCACTATAAATGACGTATGGTTCCTCGTGGATCGTCCCAAGTTCCAGCATGTTATTGGCACCAAGTGGGTGTTCAAGAACAAGACGGACGAGGACCACAACGTAGTGAGGAACAAGGCGCGACTCGTTGCCAAAGGCTACTGCCAAGAGGAAGGAATCGACTTTGACGAGACCTTCGCTGCAGTGGCACGGCTTGAAGCTATCAGATTGTTTCTAGCCTATGCAGCAGCCAAGAAGTTCAAGGTCTATCAAATGGATGTGAAGAGCACATTCCTCAACGGTGAACTCAAGGAAGAAGTGTATGTGGAGCAGCCACCGGGTTTCGAGCAGGGAGATAAAGTGTATCGCTTAAAGAAAGCCCTGTATGGGTTGAAGCAAGCTCCCAGAGCTTGGTACGATACACTATCTCAATTCCTAGTGGATAATGGATTTCAAAAGGGAAAGATAGATCGAACTCTCTTCACTATCAATCATGGAAATGATATGCTATGTGTTCAGATCTATGTGGATGACATCATATTTGGATCGCCAAACCAGTCGCTTAGCGAGAAGTTTGGAGAGTTGATGAAGACCAAGTATGAGATGTCGATGATTGGCTTGATGAGCTGCTTTCTAGGTCTTCAAGTGAAGCAGCAGGATAATGGAATTTTCATCAACCAAGCGAAGTACACTAGAGATATGCTTGCCAAGTTTGGTGTTCAACATGCTAAAGCTGTGAAGATTCCTATGAATACCAACTGGAAGATGGAGCCAGACGAAGGAGGAAAATCTGTAGATCCTACAGATTATCGTGCCCTAATTGGGTCACTACTCTATCTCACTGCAAGCCGGCCAGATATCGCCTTTGCAGTCGGAGTCTGCGCTCGCTTCCAAAGCAATCCCAAACACAGCCATCTTGAAGCTGCCAAAAGAATTCTTCGATATTTGAAGGGCACTATCAACATGGGTCTGTGGTATCCAGCGGAGGATAATTTGGAGCTCACTGGATATTCCGATGCTGACTATGGTGGGTGCCGAGTTGACAGGAAGTCAACTTCTGGAACGTGTCAGTTCTTGGGAAGCAAGCTAATCTCGTGGTTCTCAAAGAAGCAAACAAGCGTAGCCACTTCAACAACTGAAGCTGAATATATGGCCGCTGGAAGCTGCGGTTCTCAAATCCTATGGCTTCGTCAACAGTTGAAGGACTACAAAGTTGAAGCGAATGAAATTCTGATCTTCTGCGACAACAACAGTGCCATATGTATCTCGCAGAATCCAGTGCTTCACACCAGATGTAAGCATGTGGAAATTCGACACCATTTCATTCGTGATCATGTCGAGAAGAAGGATATCAAGCTCGAGAAAATCCATACCGATCTCCAGCGAGCAGATATCCTCACCAAGCCTCTAGCTGAGTCTCGATTCAACCAGCTATGCATGGAATTAGGGTTATTAGACCCTGGTGAAGAATGCTAGTTCCAGGATGCACGAAGGAGTGTTCGCTTGTTCTCTTGTGCGTCACTCGCTTCGGATCTTCACCAACTCAAGCGAGCCACTTCAAATCTCACTCGCTTGAAGAAAATGAAGTTGGGTGGAGAAAGGTGGAGTATTGGAAGAAGTTCCCTACCAACTTATTGGAATTGTTAAGTATATGGTTAAGGGGGAACTAATGCTTACTCTCGGAGCAAGCTACTTCCAAAGCAAGCAAGAATGCTGCTATCTCGAATTCTGCATCGCTTCAATTTGCCCTAGCTTGGGTCAAAGCGAGCCGACTGCAGATTCATTCTCTAGAATGTAGGAAAGCTTGAAGGTTTACCTTTTTATACAAAAGGTTGCAGGGCTGGTGACATGCTTCTGCATAAAATACGAGATTGTCTTGTCAGAGCATTCTCATTGTCATCCTGTCCATTTCTGCTCTGAGATAAGGACTTGTACTCATCCCCCATTCGTCGTGAATAAGTACACTTACGTGATACTCCCTTCGGGTTGTAGTAAGCTTGTGTACTTTATTCATTTTCTCCCTCATTCACTTCGATGGAGGACTCTCTAATTCGTAGAGGAAGATGAATGCCATGAAGATCTAACTCAACGTGTAGCACTCAATGATTGGTATCTAATTCAACATGAAGTCTACAATTTGTGGTATCAATCTCCTACGAAGTGAGATTGACTGGTAAGCGTTTCAATTTTAAGTACACAAAGTGAGCTGAAGCGTGCTAGAAACCTTCACTCACTACGTGGAAAATATGAAGTGAATCTGACACAAATACAAAGAGGAAAACATTCTTGTTTACCCTCGAAGTATGTAAGTCAGAAACATTTTAAAATTAAGTAAAGAAATTCAATTTCTTATTCCAGTCGCTTCAGATGGCCAAGCGAGTGCTTCGTCACTCAAAGCTAGCCATCGCAAGCGAGTGCGGAACAGTCACTCAAGCGAATGCCTCTCAAGCGAGTCAAGGCGTAGCGGCCCAACTCGAAGCGAGCGGGCATGAAGCGAGTATGAGCTGTCTACACTCGAGTGCAATTTTACTTTCTGCTGTGCATTTAATGCAGGTGCAGGAACGACGAAAATAACGGGCGCGTGTTCACACGTTTGAATTTGAAGCGGGAAAACTCGGAGATGATCCAGCCGTCGAATCTCAACAGCCCCCAATCTGGAGCTGTTCGATTAACGCCGTATACGACAAGCCAACCATAGAAGGCCACGTGGCGACGCCGAGCAAGTGGCGGTTCACTTTTACTGTGATGACGCCGGACACGTCAGATCCATCACCGCACGTCCGCCGCCTACCTACAGGATTTTCGGCGTTATTACCGTCCTACCCCTGCCACGTCAGCCAAAACCTAACTCTATTTATATGGGACGAGGCAGAACTGCAGAAACTTTCACATCCCTCTAAATTTGCCATTCTCGTGATAGATCTGCAATTTCACTGCAACTCACGAGTCTCAACCCTTAATTTTCATTGTTAAAACATCAGTCAAACTCTTTCTAAATCACCATGGGAAAGAAGAAGAACACCGAGACGATGGAGGAGTTTCTCGCGGAGGTCGACAAACACATCAATGTCGAGCCTCATCTCGATCCAGCCATCATCGAGAGAAATGGTTTTCTCCGTAGGGCCGTGACCAAGGCCGGACTATGGAAGTTTGTGACGGCGGTCCCGTCAAAGATTCTAGCCAAAGCCGTCGGTGAGCTCCTGCTAAATTTGAGGAAGGAGCAAAACATATCCTCTTTTACCGATCCACAGACGAGGAGGCCAGTGGAGGTGGACATGAATGAGCTTATCGGCACGTTCAACTTGCCGAGAGAAGGAGGAGACTCATTACTGGATTTGGTTCTCTCGGCCGGAGTTCAGTACGGTCGTTTTGCAACCGCCGAAGCCGATCCAAATTTTAAGGAGGCAAGTATCCGTTCGAGTTTGAAGGCCCCCTTCAACCATATTTGCGAGCTCTTCTTGAAGAGTGTCGCGTGCTACGTCGGAACCTTGGATACTCTTTCCGAGACAAAGCTGATCGCCACAGCAGTCATCGTCGACAGCCTCACCGGAACCAGCTTCAACTGGCATGACTGGTTCCTCAATCAAATTCACGAAGCTGCTGCCGACTTTGCGTTCGTGAAGGGGAGCGCCGATCAGATTCTCCGCAAGGGGAAACTGAAGTTCTTCTCAAGGCTTTCCTATGCTTTGGAGAAGAAGTTTCCGGGCAAAACATGGCCGGAAGATGACGTCACCATCTACAACAAACAGTCCATTTACTACGACAAATGGAGGAAGTCCAAGCAATTGATGGATTTGGGACTTCTGGAAATTGAAGTGCCTTAGCGAGACCGGGTGCCGAAAGGCAAGCCGAAGTGAGCCAAGTGAGGCCGGTCGCTTCACCCGGGAAGCGAGCCGCGCCGAAGCGAGGCAAGAAGACAAAGCGAGTCGATTTACTTGTCCAAGAAAGCGAGGCGGTGGAGAAGCCGCTTGAGGACATTGAAGCGACTCAACCCCAGCCTTTACCCATCAAAGCCAAATCACCCCCACTCCTAATCCAAACCCACATCACCCAAATACCAGAACCTCAATCTTCATCAACCCAACAACCATTAAAACAGATAACCCCCCTCTCTCCCCATGAAGAGGAGTCAGCATCTTCTTTTCACATTCCCACTGTTCCATTCCTCAGCACAGATGAAGCTGCTGCCTACACTTCATTCACCCCACTTCAATCCCAGCCGATACAACCACCACCCACCGAAACTATCCAACCACCACCCACTGAAGCCATCCAGATTTCCGAAACCCAAGAAACCTCATCACCTACCCAATCCCTCTCGACATCGGCAGCTACAGCCGATACCGCCCAAACTGTAGGAGAACGTCCCATCATTCCTCAATTCACAACCCCTGCCCTCACCGTACACAAGCGGGCTCTCGAACGCTATGTCCTAGACAGAGAGCAAGCCGCTGAGACTATCAACCTTCACTACAATCTTCGCTCCGCGAATGTTGCATGGAGCGACGTGTTTTACACCAATGTAGTCGACTTTCTGACGTACATCACGTACCGAGGAACGGAGTACTACAAAATTTTCAGACTCCTCAAAGCCTTCACAGAAGAGGAACTGATTCAAATGGAGGCCAAGACACTCAACTTCATAGGCGAAAATGGCTTCCATGCCTTCCTTGAAGGGACCAGCTTCTGGGAGAAGCTGGATGCTAAGGTGAAAGAATCATATCCACTCGCTACAGTTCCGAAGCGAGTGCCCTCTTCCCATGAAAGGAAGCTGATCAGAGAACATAGGGAGGAGGTGGAGTTGAAAGATGCTGAGATTGCTAGTCTCCAAAGCGAGATTACAAAGATGAGTGAAGAGATGGAGAGGAAGGCGGGGGAGGTCATCAGTCTTAGAGAAGACTTTGACAGGAAGAAAAGGGAATTGGAGGGAAAGGTGGAGGAGAAGGAGAGGCTTCTAGAGGAGAAAGAGAAGGCGCTGGAGGCGCAGGTGAAGCTAGTGGATGACAACACCAAAACCATCACCGAACTCAAGGGCTTGCTTGAGGCAGAAAGAAGCCGCTTGAGGGAGGTTAATGCCAAATTAATCGCTCTAGTCAAAGAGAAGAAGGTGTTAGAGAAGGAAGTGAAGGAGCTGAAGGAGAAGGTGGAGAATAGGGAAGGAGAGTTAGTGATGAAGGGAAGCGAGCTCCTCAATACCAAAAAGGCTCTTGACTCACTTCGAACTGAGTTGAAGGAAGTCAAAGAAGATAGTGCTATTGACAAGAGAGAACTTGAGAGTCTAAGGAGAGGTGCGCAGGCACTTGACTTGAAAAATGCTGAATTATCCACTCTACTGGAGAAAGTCAAAAGACTGAAAGAGACTCTTACTGTAAGAATCACCGTAGATGCCGATTTTCACAACTCTTTCAATCGGAGGGAGAGGAGACTTGCCGTGATGAAGGCAGAACTTGAAGCTTCCAAGGATCACTTGGAACTCACTCTTCAAGAAGAAACAAAGAAAATCACCAAAGCTGTCGAAGCGGAGCTGGAGGCTCGCTTCAGAGAGGTAGAGCCATTAGAGAGTATGATGGCGTCGGTTGTTGAGAGAGAAAGGCAGTGCAAATATCTGCTTGAAGAGATAAGCATCAAGACTGCTGAACTAGTGGCGCCCTCCATGGATAAAACCCAGCAGATGCTTCAAGCTATCTTCAATACAGTCAACTCTCTTCAACAATCCTTTTCTGGAAAGTCTATCATCCTAACCCCTGGCAGTGATGATGCCAAAAAGGGGGAAGGACAAATGAGGGAAGGTCAAGTGAAGCTAGGAGGGGAAGGACAGCTTCACGGCAGAGGAGTTGGAGGTTTAGGGGGAAGTAGGATTGGAATTGAAAGAATGTTGGAGGGAGGCAGTAGTGATGGAGGTGGGAAGGAGGTAGTAGATGAAGCGAGGGCTCTTGGCAAGATGAAGCTCACGGAGGAGGAGTTATTAAAAAATCTTGAAGAGCCCAGCAGGCCGCTTCAGGAGAAGGTGCTTGCCGCTTCAATTGCAAAACACCCTCCAGTGACCGTGTTGACAAAGGAGGAAAAGCGGAAGCAGGTGGAGAAGGATGCTGCCATGGCGTGGGAGATGGAGCAACTAACAAAACTTTCTGTTGGTGCAGGTACTTCGTCTAGTTCCAAAGCGGCTGCTTTACCCAAAGCGCCCGCTTCATCCGCCGCGCCAGCTTCAACAGCCGCACTAGCTCCAAATGCCGCACTCGCTTCATCCGCAGTCGTCCCCTCTAGTGCCGCTACGAAGAAGGATATGCCGCCTCCCCCACCACCGAAGCAGTCATTGAAGAGAGCTGCCCCAGATTCTAAGAAAGTTGACCCCGAGGCCAAGCGCCAAAAGGTCAAACATGCAGTTGCTTCTAGAGCTGAGAAGGAGGAGAAAAAGAGGAAGGAAATAGAAGGAGGAAGGAGCGAAGGCGAGAGGAAGAGGAGGTCAAATGACAGGCGACTCCAAGTGATTGACGCACGGATTGAGGAGCAATTCAGTGAGGTGATACTCATCCAGTCTTCATTGGTGCGGAGTGCCTTCATTCCATTTATGCCAGATGAGTCCGAAGCATGCGAAGCACAAGCCATATCAGATGCATGCGACGTGACTACAAAAGAGATGGTTGAGTCGGGTCGCTACCCCAAAAAGGAAGAACAGAACTACATTCAGAAGCGTCTCAATGAAAAGCGTCCTTTGTGGAGCAGCGACTCAGGAAAGAAATTCAAAGCGACCATGGCTGAACTGTCAAAGAGGTCAGAAGAGGAGTTGGCCAAGCGAAGGGACGAGCACCCTGATGCAAGGGAAATTGAGGCTTTTATTCCTAGAGATCTGCTTGATCTGTGGTTATACTACAAGGACTTATTCATCAAAGCCTATTATTACTGGGAGGTAGTGCCGCTGCAGGATCAATGCTCTAGGATAAGTGCCCTCAACAATTTTCTCGCCGCCTATGATGACAAACTGCGACGAAAAATCTTCACCTTGGCTGAACAAACTCAACCCATGCCGATTGTTGTCAAGGTTCCTGCTCTTAAGGAATTCCCCATGCCGTATCATCGAGGCACGGACATTCCAGACAGAGGGAAAATAGATGAGGAGGTGACTGAAGCTTTCAGGCTGGAGAGTGCATGGAGAAGACCTAGTATCCACACAGTAGACTCTATGGAATCGAGAGTTCTATCAGCTTACGTGGATACTGCTGCTACTGAAGAATAGAAGAAGGAGGAGGAAGAAGGAAAGGAGAAGGAGAAGGAGGATGAAGCTGCAGGAAACCTTTGAGTTTCAAGCTTCCTAGTATCTCTTTTTGTGAACTGCTTGTTCATCTATCTAATTTCAATTTCTGTCTCCTCTGTGTCATTTACTCGCTTTGTGAATGACTTTACATTTTTGCTAAAAACTCATTAATTTAACCGAAAAAAAAGGGGAAGGAACTTAAAAGAAAATTAAAAACGAAACTGCAAAGGAAGCAGTCGCTTGGAGTTCCCTTCACGGTTAGATAGACTAGATTTATTTTTATCTAAGTCGTATGGGTTTTGGCATCATCAAAAAGGGGGAAATTGTTGGGAATTGTTAAGGACTAAATTGTTAAGGGGGAACTTCATGGGACATTTGATAAATGAAGTCATTTGTTTTGATTAGATCCCAAAACCCCAAGTGTCCTATTCCCAAGCGACCCATTTTGATGTAGTTAATAGGATAGAATTTTTCTAAGCCTACTCTGTTAGGATGGCTCTTTTATTTTTCTTAGATTAGGCTTCAAAAGTTCAAGTGAAGGCCACTCGCTTGAGTGTGTTTTTCAAAGCGAAGCAAGTCAAGCAAACTGAAGTGAAGCGTGCCGAAGAATAGCGAAGCGAAGCGATCGCTACAGTAGATTCAAAGTGAGTCTGCCAAAGCGAAGCGAAGCGAGCGCTACAGTTCAAAGCGAAGCGAAGCGAAGCGAGCGCTACAGTAGAATCAAGTGAACCCACTAAAGCGAAGCGAAGCGTGCGCTACAAAGAAAAGCCGAAGCGAGTCAACGCTAGTCAACACTTAATTAAGTAGCGTCACGGGAAATTTATTTCTCAAGTGACTCACTACAAATATGACCGTGAAGCGACTCACTTCAGAGCGGCCGCTACAACTTCAAAGCAAAGCGAGCCACTACCTACCAGAAAGCGACAGCACAAATTCCCGCTCCGAATTTGAACTCCAGTCAACTGGAGATCTTCGCATTTATTACGAGATCTCCACGTGTCGACTCAAGAGAGGAGCAGAGGAGTTGACTGCCAGGCCGACAAAGCGCCGTAACAGTACTGGGTCGCTCCAGTTACTGTTGAAATTGGAACTTAGCCATTTCCGGCAAAAATCCAAAACTGTGCATCTGAAAAGTAGCCAGCCTGTGCAAGTACTGTCGAGAGGAGGAGGGACAAGGCCACCAACCAAGCAACGGATCTCAGCCAACCCTCCGCCTATAAATAGTGAAGGATCACAACGTGGAGAAGTAGAACACTACTTGAGCATTCGAGCCTACTGCAAACAAACACTCCCAAGCCTTCGAGCAAATCATCGAGTCTTTGTTTTAAGTGTTCTCCGAGTTTCCAGTCCATCGGAACTCGTCTTCACAACCTTCACACTTAGATTCTAAGCCCATTCCATATCCAAGCTTAGAAGAAGAACTCTAGCCATCTTTGCACTTATTGTAAAGAGCTCTTCATAGTGTGTTTTGTCAACCAAAAACCCTAAACTCTGTCGATTAGGTTTTTGAGTATTGTCGTTAGGTTGTTTCGATCCAAGGCTCTTCTTTCATCGATTGGAGAAGCCTCGATCATAGAGTTTAGATCCAAGCTTGCACCTACATCGTTTGTGTAAAGCTCGATCGAAACTAGGCTGTAAGGAGAGCCCGCAATCTCCCTGTCTGTTCGACTGAAGCGAGTGAAGCTTCCAGTCCTTGTTAGGTTTGTGTAGTGAACCCGCAATCACTACGTCTGTCGTTTGATCTAGGCGAGTGAAGCCCGATCTCGACCAGGTTTTTGAAGGACCCGTAACCTTCAAGTTCTTGAGTGAAAAGAACAGTTGCCGTCGTGCAACAAGTGGACGTAGGAGCTTTATCTCCGAACCACTATAATTCTTGGTGTCGTATCTCTCTTACCTTAATCTCTTTACAGTATTCGATTATCCATTGCACGTGCATATAAACAAACTTAACTTGGATTTTCAATTACTTAGGAAAGATTATAGCTCACCAAATTCCGCACAAAGAGTAAAGTCTCACTCTTGATCAAGCTCTAAGCTTAGGTCAAGAGATTCGTGATTGCTTTAGATCTAGCCCTCGGCTAGGTCTTAGTATTTCTAAAGAGCACTTTACTTTATACTCTGAGTTAAGGAATTGAAGTTGAAAAACTTCAAAATACGTATTCACCCCCCCCCCCCCCCCCTCTACGTATTTTTCCTATAGCAAACCGGGACCAACAAATTGCACCTTAGTTGAATGGAGTTGAGATTGTGCAGAAGGCTTGTTTTATGATGGTTATGTTGTGTAGCCTGCACATGATTGTTGGTATGTTTGAGATGCCTAGTATTGTTCGTGGATGATGATTCGAGTTTTAACTTGCATAATATTTTGTTCTTATTTCTAAGCCTAGGAACCCATTAGATCCCACCAAATATTTACTGGTCCCTAGCCCCATTACAACCAAAAGAGAAAGTCCTTGTTGGTCCCAGTTTGCTATAGGAAAAATACGTAGAGGAGGGGGGGGGGGGGGGTGAATACGTATTTTGAAGTATTTCAACTTCAATTCCTTAACTCAGAGTATAAAGTAAAGTGCTCTTTGGAAATACTAAGACCTAGCCGAGGACTAGATCTAACGCAATCACGAATCTCTTGACCTAAGCTTAGAACTTGATCAAGAGTGAGACTTTACTCTTTGTGCGGAATTTGGTAAGCTAAAATTCTTTCCTAAGTAATTTGAAATATCCAGATTAAGTTGTTTAGATGCACGTGCAATGGATAAACAAAGTAAAGAGTTTAGGGTTAGAGAGATACGACACGAAGATTTATAGTGGTTCGGAGATAACGCTCCTACGTCCACTTTGTTGCACGACGACAACTGTTCTTTTCACTCAAGAACTTGAAGGTTACGGGTCCTTCAAAAACCTTATCGAGATCGGGCTTCACTCGCCTGGATCTGATGAACAGTGCAGTGATTACGGGTTCACTACCAAGACCTAAACTGGACACGAAGCTACACTCGCTTCTGTCCGAACAACAGGGAGATTCCGGGCTCTCCTTACAGCCTAGCTTCGATCGAGCTTCACACAAACGATGTAAGTGCAAGCTTGGATCTAGACTCTATGATCGAGGCTTCTTCAATCGATGAAAGAAGAGCCTTGGATCTGGACAACCTAACGACGACACACAAAAAACCTAACAGACAGAGTTTAGGGTTTTTGATTAACGAAACACACTATGAAGAGCTCTTTACAATAGATGCAAAGATGGCTAGAGCTCTTCTTCTAAGCTTGGATATGGAATGGGCTTAGACTCTAAGTGTGAAGGTTGTGAAGACGAGTTCCGATGAACTGGAAACTCGGAGAACACTGGAAAACAAAGACTCGAAGATTGCTATGAAAGCTGGGAGTGTTTGTTTGCAGTAGGCGCTCGAATGCTCAAGTAGTGTTCTACTTCTTCACGTGGTGATCCTTCACTATTTATAGGCGGAGGGCTGGCAGAGATCCGTTGCTTGGTTGGTGGCCTTGTCCCTCCTCCTCTCGACAGTACTTGCACAGGCTGGCTACTTTTCAGACGCGCAGATTTGGACTTTTGCCGAAAATGGCTAAGTTCCAATTTTAACAGTAACTGGAGCGAGCCAGTACTGTAGCGGCGCCTTGTCGGCCTGGCAGTCAACTCCTCTGCTCCTCTCTTGAGTCGACACGTGGAGATCTCGTAATAAATGCGAAGATCTCCAGTTGACTGGAGTTCAAATTTGGAGCGGGAATTTGTGCTGTCGCTTTCTGGTAGGTAGTGGCTCGCTTCGCTTTGAAGTTGTAGCGTCCGCTTTAGTTGAGTCACTTCGTAGTCAATCTGTAGTGAACCGCTTCGGGAATTAACTTTCCCTAGTGACTGCTTTGGAAATAGTTGACTAGAGTTGACTAGCTTTGACTTTCCACTGTAGCGCTTGCTTCGCTTCGCTTTGGCTTTGAACTGCTTTGAGTACTGTAGCGATCGCTTCGCTTCGTTTTGGCAGACTCACTTCGAATCTACTGTAGCGATCGCTTCGCTTCGCTATTCTTCGGCACGCTTCACTTCGATTTGCTTGACCCGCTTCGCTTTGGAAAACACACTCAAGCGAGTGGCCTTCACTTGAACTTTTGAAGCCTAATCCAAGCAAAATAAAAGAGCCATCCTAACAGAGTAGGCTTAGAAAAATTCTAACCTATTATCTACACCAAAATGGGTAGCTTGGGAATAGGACACTTGGGGTTTTGGGATCTCATCAAAACAAGTGACTTCTTTTATCAAATATCCCATGTAGTTCCCCCTTAACAAATTAGTCCTTAACAATTCCCAACAATTTCCCCCTTTTTGATGATGCCAAAACCCATACGACTTAGATAAAATAAATCTAGTCTATCTAACCGTGAAGGGAACTCCAAGCGACTGCTTCCTTTGCAGTTTCGTTTGTAATTTTCTTTTAAGTTCCTTTCCCCCTTTTTTTCGGTTAAATTAATGAGTTTGTAGCAAAAATGTAAAGTCATTCACAAAGCAAGTAAATGACACAGAAGAGACAGAAATAATAGTGAGATAGATGAACAAGGCAGTTCACACAAAAGATATGTTCAGAAGCTTGAAACTCAAAGGTTTCCTGCAGCTTCATCCTCCTTCTCCTTCTCCTTTTCTTCTTCCTCCTCCTTCTCTTCTTCAGCAGCAGCAGTATCCACATAAGCTGATAGAACTCTTGATTCCATAGAGTCTACTGTGTGGATACTAGGATTTCTCCATGCACTCTCCAGCCTAAAGGCTTCAGTCACTTCATCATCTATGATCCCTCTGTCTGGAATATCAGTTCCTGGATGATAAGGCATGGGGAATTGTTTTATGGCAGGAATCTTGACAACCCAGGGCTTGGGCTGAGCCAGTTCAGCTATGGTGAAGATCTTCCTCCGCATCTTCTCGTCATACGTGCAAAGGAAGTTGCTGAGAGCACTCATTCGAGAACAACGATCTTGAAGTGGCACTACCTCCCAAAAGTAGTATGCTTTGATAAACAGGTTCTTGTAGTCAAGCCACAGATCGCGCAGATCCCTCGGAATGAATTCTTCAATTTCCCTGGCATCTGGGTGCTCATTCCTCCGCTTGGCCAACTCCTCTTCTGTCCTGCTTGATAGTTGAGCTATGACCTTCTTGAATTTTGCTCCCGACTCGCTGTTCCACGACGGACGCTTCGCATTGAGTCGTTTGCGAATGTAATCTTGTTCATCCTTGCGAGGATATCGACCAGACTCAACCATCTCCTTTGTAGTCACGTCGCATGCATCAAATATGGCTTGAGCTTCACATGCTTCGGACTCTTCTGGCATGAAGGGAATGAACGCGCTTCGGACCAACGAGGATTGAATAAGCAATACTTCACTGAACTGCTCCTCGATCCGTGCGTCAATCACTTGGAGACGCCTGGCATGACTCCTCTTCTTCCTCTCCTCTTCGCTCCTTCCCTCCTCTCTTTCTTTCCTCTTTCTCTCCTCCCTTCCAGTTTTTGAAGCAGCTGCTTGCTTGGCCTTTTGGCGCTTGGCCTCGGGGTTATCTTGTTTGGAATCTGGAGCAGCTCGCTTCAATGACTGCTTCAGAGGTGGGGGAGGTGGCATGTCCTTCTTGGCAGCACTTGGAGAGACGACTGCTGACGAAGTGAGTGCAGCAGTGGTCGTAGTGAGTGCGGCTGTCGAAGTTGGCGCGGCGTCTGAAGTGGGCGCTTTGGGAGTAGCGGCCACTTGGGAACTGGATGAAGCACCTGCATCAATAGAATCTTTTGTTAGTTTAAACACCTGCTCCAACTCCCACGCCAAGGCAGCATCCTTCTCCACCTGCACCCTCTTTTCCTCCTTCGTGATCACAGTGACTGGAGGATGTCATGCAATAGAAGCACTCAGCACTTTTTCTTGAAGCGGCCTACTGGGCTCTTCAAGTTGTTTCAGTAACTCCTCCTCCGAGAGGTTTTCCTTCCCCTTCCTCGCTTCATCATCTACTCCCTCCTTATCTCCTCCATCACCACTTCCTCCTTCCAACATACGCCGCGCCAACTTCGACAGCCGCACCCTCTTTTCCTCCTTCGTGATCACAGTGACTGGAGGATGTCGTGCAATAGAAGCACTCAGCACTTTTTCTTGAAGCGGCCTACTGGGCTCTTCAAGTTGTTTCAGTAACTCCTCCTCCGAGAGTTTTTCCTTCCCCTTCCTCGCTTCATCATCTACTCCCTCCTTATCTCCTCCATCACCACTTCCTCCTTCCAACATTAACTCCACACCGATTCTCCTTCCTCCTGAACCTCCAGCTTCACCTTGCTCTACTTGCCCTTCCCCCTTTTTGGCATCATCACTGCCAGGGGTTAGGATTATAGATTTTCCAGAGAGGGTTTGATGTAGTGAATTGACTGTGTTGAGGACAGTCTGAAGCATCTGCTGGGTTTTGTCCATGGATGGCGCCACAATTTCAGCAGTCTTGATAGATATCTCTTCAAGTAGATATTCGCACTGCCTCTCTTGCTCTACAACATACGCCATCATGCTCTCTAAAGGCTCCACCTCTCTGAAGCGAGCCTCCAGCTCCGCTTCTATGGCTTTGGTGATCTTCTTGGTTTCTTCTTGAAGTGTGAGACCCAAGTGTTCCTTGGACGCTTCAAGTTCTGCCTTCATCACTGCAAGCCTCCTTTCCCTCCGATTGAGAGAGTTGTGAAATTCGGCATCTGCAGTGATCCTAACAGTGAGAGTTTCTTTCAGCCTCTTGACTTTCTGCAGTAGGATGGATAATTCGGCGTTTTTCAAGTCAATTGCCTGTGCACCACTCCTTAGACTCTCGAGCTCTCTCTTGTCAACTGCACTTTCTTCTTTCACTCCCTTCAACTCAGTCCGAAGTGAGTCAAGAGCCTTTTTGGTATTGAGGAGCTCGCTTCCCTTCATCACCAGTTCTCCCTCCCTATCCTCCAGCTTCACCTTCAGCTTCTTTACTTCTTTCTCCAGCTCCACTTTCTCCTTGCCAATAGTGATGAGCTTGGCATTAACTTCCCTCAAGCGGCTTCTTTCTGCCTCAAGCAAGCCCTTGAGTTCAGTGATGGTTTTGGTGTTGTCATCCACTAGCTTCACCTGCGCCTCCAGCGCCTTCTCTTTCTCCTCTAGAAGCCTCTTCTTCTCCTCCACCTTATCCGCCAATTCCTTCTTCTTCTTGTCAAAGTCTTCTCTAAGACCAATGACCTCCCCCGCCTTCCTCTCCAATTCATCGCTCTTCTTGGTAATCTCGCTTTGGAGACTAGCAATCTCAGCATCCTTCATCTCCATCTCCTCCTTATACTCCCGGATGAGCTTCCTCTCATGGGATGAGGGCACTCGCTTTGGAACTGTGGTGAGTGGATATGATTCCTTTACCTTGGCATCCAGCTTCTCCCAGAAGCTGGTCCCTTCAAGGAAGGCATGGAAGCCATTTTCGCCGATAAAATTGAGCAGTTTGGCTTCCATCTGGATCAATTCCTCCTCGGTGAAGGCTTTGAGGAGCCTGAAGATTTTGTAGTATTCTGTTCCTCGGTACGTGATGTACGTCAGAAAGTCTACTACGTTGGTGTAGAAAATGTCGCTCCATTCAACACTCGCGGAGCGAAGATTGTAGCGAAGGTTGATTGTCTCCGCGGCTTGCTCTCTGTCTCGAACATAGCGTTCGAGAGCCCGCTTGTGATCGGTGAGAACAGGGGTTTTGAATTGAGGGATGATGGGAAGTTCTCCGACAGTTTGGGCGGTATCTGCTGTAGCTGCCGATGTCGAGAGGGATTGGGTAGGTGATGATGTTTCTTGGGTTTCGGAGATCTGGATGGCTTCAGTGGGTGGTGGCTGAATGGTTTCGGTGGGTGGTGGTTGTATCGGCTGGGATTGAAGTGGGGTGAATATAGTGTAGGCAACAACTTCATCTGTGCTGAGGAATGGAACAGTGGGAATGTGGAAAGAAGAGGCTGATTCTTCTTCACGGGGAGAGAGGGGGGTTATCTGCTTTGGTGGTTGTTGGGTTGATGAAGATTGGGGTTCTGGTATTTGGGTGATTTGGAGTTGTGGGGATTGGGCTTTGGTTGGTGAAGGCTGGGTTTGAGTTACTTCGATGTCCTCAAGCGGCTTCTCCACCGCCTCGCTTTCTTGGACAAGCGAAGTGACTCGCTTCATCTTTTTGCCTCGCTTGGACCTGGCTCGCTTCACGGGTGAAGCGACCTGTCTCGCTTGGCCTTCTTTAGCTTGCCTTTCGGCAACTGGTCTTGCAATGGGCACTTCTACCTCCAGAAGTCCCAAATCCATCAGAACCTTCGTTTTCCTCCACGAATCGTAGAAGATAGTCTGCTTGTTGTATATGACGGTGTCGGAGTCCGGCCATATCATCTCTGGAAACTTCATCTCCAGTGCGACAGACAGTCTGGAAAAGAATTTTAATTTTCCTTTCCGTAGAATCTTATTCGCAGTTCCTGGAACCAACGCGAAGTCGTTAGCAGCCTCTTGAATTTGCTTGAGAAACCACCCGTGCCAGTTAAACTTCGTTCCGGCGAGACTGTCGACGATCATAGCGGTTCCAATCAGTTTCGTCTCCGACAACGTATCAAGGGATCCAACATAGCAGGCGATGCTCTTCGTAAAGAGTTCGCAAATGAGATTGAAATGGATCTTCAAGCTTTTGCGAATGTTGGCATCCTTGAAATTCGGATCTGCTCTGGCGGTTGCAAATCGAACATACTGTACTCCGGCCGAAAGACCCAGATCTAACAGAGAGTCTCCTCCTTCTCTCTGCAAATCGAACACTTCGATAAGTTCGCTCATATCCACCTCCACCGGCTTGCTGGTTTGTGGATTAGTGAATGAGGAAGTATTTTGATCCTTCCTCAAGTTCAGTAGGATTTCTCCCACTGCCTTTGCCAAAATCTTCGTTGGCACCAACGTTATGAACTTCCATAGACCGGCCGTGGTCACGGCTCTACGGAAGAAGCCATTAACTTCGACGACAATAGGGTCGAGATGGGGCTCGACGTTGATGTGCTCGCCAACATTCGTCATGAACTCCTCCATTGTCTCAGTATTCTTTTTCTTCCCCATGGTGGATTTTGAAAGGATTTGAAGAAAATTTAACAATGAAGTAGAAAGGGTTGAGACTCGTGAGTTGCAGAGTAATTGCAGATCTAGCACGAGAATGGCAATTTTAGAAGGCTGTGAAAGGTTCTGCAGTTCTGCCTCGTCCCATATATATAGAGTTAGGTTATGGCTGACGTGGCAAGGGTAGGACGGTAATAACGCCGAAAATCCTGTAGGTAGGCGGCGGACGTGCAGTGATGGATCTGACGTGTCCGGCGTTACCACAGTGAAAGTGAACTGCCACTTGTTCGGCGTCGCCACGTGGCCTGCTGTGGTTGGCTTGTCGTATACGGCGCTAATCCAACGGCTGCGGATTGGGGCCTGTTGAGATTCGATGGCTGGATCTTTTCCGCCTTTTCCCGCTTCAAATTCAAACGTGTGAGCACGCGCCCGTTATTTTCGTTGTTCCTGCACCTGCATTAAATGCACAGCAGAAAGTAAAATTGCACTCGAGTGCAGACAGCTCATACTCGCTTCATGCCCGCTCGCTTCGAGTTGGGCCGCTTGGCCTTGACTCGCTTGAGAGGCATTCGCTTGAGTGACTGTTCCGCACTCGCTTGCGATGGCTAGCTTTGAGTGACGAAGCACTCGCTTGGCCATTTGAAGCGACTGGAATAAGAAATTGAATTTCTTTGCTTAATTTTAAAATGTTTCTGACTTACATACTTCGAGGATAAACAAGAATGTTTTCCTCTTTGTATTTGAGTCAGATTCACTTTATATTTTCCACGTAGTGAGTGAAGGTTTCTAGCACGCTTCGGCTCACTTAGTGTACTTAAAATTGAAATGCTTACCAGTCAATCTTACTTCGTAGGAGATTGATACCACACATTGAAGACTTCATGTTGAATTAGATACCACTTGATGGGTTGCTACATGTTGAATTAGATCTTCATGGAATTCATCTTCATGGCATTCATCTTCCTCTACGAATTAGAGAGTCCTCCATCGAAGTGAATGAGGGATTGAAATGAATATAGTACACAAGCTTACTTCAACCCGAAGGGAGCATCACGTAAGTGTACTTATTAACGACGAATGGGGGATGAGTACAAGTCCTTATCTCAGAGCAGAAATGGACAGGATGACAATGAGAATGCTCTGACAAGACAATCTCGTATTTTACGCAGAAGCATGTCACCAGCCCTGCAACCTTTTGTATAAAAAGGTAAACCTTCAAGCTTTCCTATATTCTAAAGAATGAATCTGCAGTCGGCTCGCTTTGACCCAAGCTAGGGCAAATTGAAGCGATGCAGAATTCAAGATAGCAGCATTCTTTGCTCGCTTTGGAAGTAGCTTGCTCCGAGAGAAACATTAGTTCCCCCTTAACCATATACTTAACAATTCCAATAAGTTGGTAGGGAACTTCTTCCAATACTCCACCTTTCTCCACCTAACTTCAGTTTCTTCAAGCGAGTGAGATTTGAAGTGGCTCGCTTGAGTTGGTGAAGTTCCGAAGCGAGTGACGCACAAAAAGAACAAGCGAACACTCCTTCGTGCATCCTAGAACTAGCATTCTTCACCAGGGTCTAATAACCCTAATTCCATGCATAGCTGGTTGAATCGAGACTCAGCTAGAGGCTTGGTGAGGATATCTGCTCGCTGGAGATCGGTATGGATTTTCTCGAGCTTGATATCCTTCTTCTCGACATGATCACGAATGAAATGGTGTCGAATTTCCACATGCTTGCATCTGGTGTGAAGCACTGGATTCTGCGAAATACATATGGCACTGTTGTTGTCACAGAAGATCGGAATTTCATTCGCTTCAACTTTGTAGTCCTTCAATTGTTGACGAAGCCAAAGAATTTGAGAACAGCAGCTTCCAGCGGCCATATATTCAGCTTCAGTCGTTGAAGTAGCTACACTTGTCTGCTTCTTCGAAAACCATGAGATTAGCTTGCTTCCCAAGAACTGACACGTGCCCGAGGTTGATTTCCTATCAACTCGGCACCCTCCGTAGTCAGCATCGGAATATCCAGTGAGCTCCAAATTGTCCTCCGCTGGATACCACAGACCCATGTTGATAGTGCCCTTCAAATATCGGAGAATCCTTTTGGCAGCTTCAAGATGGCTGTGTTTGGGATTGCTTTGGAAGCGAGCGCAGACTCCGACTGCAAAAGCAATATCTGGCCTACTTGCAGTGAGATAGAGAAGTGACCCGATTAGGGCACGATAATCTGTAGGATCTACAGATTTTCCTCCTTCGTCTGGCTCCATCTTCCAGTTGGTATTCATAGGAATCTTCACAGCTTTAGCATGTTGAACACCAAACTTGGCAAGCATATCTCGAGTGTACTTGGCCTGGTTGATGAAAATTCCATTATCCTGCTGCTTCACTTGAAGACCTAGAAAGCAGCTCATCAAGCCAATCATCGACATCTCATACTTGGTCTTCATTAGCTCTCCAAACTTCTCGCTAAGCGACTGGTTTGGTGACCCAAATATGATGTCGTCCACGTAGATCTGGACCCATAGCATATCTTCTCCATGGTTGATGGTGAAGAGAGTCCGATCTATTTTCCCTTTGTGGAAGCCATTGTCCACTAGGAATTGAGAGAGTGTATCATACCAAGCTCTGGGAGCTTGCTTCAATCCATACAGGGCTTTCTTCAAGCGATACACTTTATCTCCCTGCTCGAAACCCGGTGGCTGCTCCACATACACTTCTTCCTTCAATTCACCGTTGAGGAACGCGCTCTTCACATCCATTTGGTACACTTTGAATTTCTTGGCCGCTGCATAGGCTAGAAATAAACGGATCGCTTCAAGACGTGCCACTGGAGCGAAGGTCTCGTCAAAGTCGATTCCTTCCTCTTGGCAGTAGCCTTTGGCAACTAGTCGCGCCTTGTTCCTCACTACGTTGTGGTCCTCGTCCGTCTTGTTCTTGAACACCCACATGGTGCCAATAACATGCTGAAACTTGGGACGATCCACGAGGTACCATACGTCGTTCCTGGTGAACTGATTCAGCTCTTCTTGCATGGCGATCACCCAGTTAGAATCGGCTAGGGCTTCCTCCACGCTTGATGGCTCAATGATTGAGAGAAAGCAACTGAACATGGCACTTTCTCCAAACACTTGACTTCTGGTCACTACACCCTTGGATGGATCTCCAATGATTTGGCTAGGTGAGTGATCCTTGAGCCACGCTCGCTTTGATCCGCCAGCTTCATCTTCATCCGCTTCCTTGTCGCTCGCTTCACCATCTGACGCGACTGGATTGGGTGCTTGGCCTGCACTAGCTTCAGGAATCTTGGGGGCAGCTTCGACTTCTCCTTTGGGATCCTGCTCGCTTGAGTCCTTGATCTCATCATCTTCATCAAGCACGTCCCAAGTGAGTTGATTTGAAGGTTCCTTGCTTTGATCCTTTTCATTCGCTTGAGCCTGTTCCTGTGGAAGACTTAAAGAGGATTCATCAAATACGACATAGGGTGATTCCTCCACAATTAGGGTTTTACAGTTGAACACTCTGTAAGCTTTGCTAGATGTTGAGTATCCTAAAAATACTCCTTCATCAGCTTTGCCTTCAAAGGCTTTCAACTGTGACTTCCCATTGTTGTGAATGAAGACCCTACAACCAAAAATATGGAAATAAGATATGTTAGGAATTCTCCCTGTCCATATTTCATATGGTGTTTTGTCGTGCCGTTTGTTGAGAAGCGTCCGATTCTGTGTGTAGCACGCCGTGTTGGCAGCTTCAGCCCAATACTTCATCGGAAGCTTCGAGTCAGCAATCATGGTGCGAACGGCTTCTTTGATGATTCGATTTCTTCTTTCAGCAACTCCATTCTGCTGAGGAGTGCGTGCTGAAGAAGTTTGTTGTGCTATGCCATGCTCCGTGCAGTACGCTTCAATTGTTGAGTTCAAGAACTCTGTCCCTTTGTCGGAGCGGATGGTCACAATTGCTTGATTCTTCTCCACAGCCAATCGCTTGAGTAGTTGCGGCAGTTTGGTCAGTGTCTCCTTCTTGCTGAAGAGAAATACATCCCAAGTGTAGCGAGAGAAGTCGTCAACTACGACTAGAGTAACTGGAGTAACTGGACCAAACAGATCCATGTGAAGCAGCTCGAGCACTCGCTTTGATGAGGCTTCTTCAAGACTGGCGAAGTGCTTCTTCGTCTGCTTCCCTCGTTGGCATGGTGAGCATGGATGGTCTTTGATGAAAACTTCATTCGGTATGCCTTGCACCAAACCTTTTCGAGCTAAGCGATTGATAGCTTTGAAATTGAGGTGGTTCAAGCGTCTGTGCCATAGCCATCCAATTTCTGTAGCACTTCTTGCAACTAGACAAGTTTCCTCTTTGCAGCTGTCCCATTGTGCGATGTAGACGTTTCTTTGCCTGTTTCCAGTGAGCACAATCTGGGATGTGAGTTTGCTCTTCACAATGCACTTGTTGGAGATGAACTCCACCCTGTACCCTTTATCACAAAACTGTGAAATGGACAACAGGTTGTGCTTGAGTCCTTCCACATAGGAGACTTCTTCAATTGTGAGCTTTCCAGCTTTCAGTGCACCATATCCCCTGGTGCTTCCTCGGGAGTTGTCACCAAAGGTTACGTGTGGACCCTTCTTCTCTATATAGTTGTGAAGTAGAGCTTTTATGCCGGTCATGTGTCTTGAACATCCACTGTCCAAGTACCATACTTGTTGACCCTCACTTGGCATAGGATCCACGGCGCTCACCTGCAATTAGACAGATTTTGGTACCCAAATCAGTTTGGGTCCTTGCAGGTTAGTTCCCTTAGGTACCCACACTTGCTTCACTCTCTTTCGAGATGAAATTTGTGTCTTGGGCTTCTCGACCTTCGAAAACTTGGTGTACTGCCTTGAAGCAGCTTCACACGTGCAACAGTGTGTGCAAGAGGGGTAGCGGCTCGCTTCAGACCTAGCTACGCTCTTCCCATTTGGCTTATATCCTGAAGCGACTCGCTTTGGATTAGCTTTGGGTTTAGAGACTGACTTAGGATTTCTAGTCTGTCGAAGCGGCCTGCTTGGTTTCCTTGAAGCGGTCCAACTAGGGTTTCGACCCTGACTCGCTTGAGAAACCCTGGGAATCTGAAGCGACCCAGTGGAAGCTTCAAAATCTTCCCCCTCAATGTTAGTCCGGTTGGACCATCTCCAGTCCGGATAACGTGACACATAGACATTACTCCTCTTTTTAGGAGGTAGGTCCCTTGTCTCTCGTGTCTTGGCTTGAGACTTAGAAGCTTCAACAGTTTTCCCTTTACCCTTGGATTGGTAAGACTTAGCGTGTTGAGTGCTAGGGACTGTTGAACTTTGCTTGCCCTTAGGATCTACCCTTAAAGATATAGACATCTTCATTGGCTTCCTTTTAGGGTTCTCAGCCACTTTGCCTTTATCCTTGTTGGTGATCGCTTTGGATGCAGTGGGCAATTCCAAAGTGACTGATGGTGTAGTGTGCGATGCACCAACAAAGACAGTCGGCTTGGGAGGTCCACCCTCATATCCAAGGCCAGCTTTCCTACCAAAAGGCAGAAGCGAGCCCTCTAGTGCCTGCCTAGCATATGATGCTTTGTTCAAGTTGGCAACTAGAGTGGACTGGGTTTCATACCTTCCCTCCAATCTTTGATGTCTAGCGAAAAGATCCTCGAACTTACTAGTCATAGCCCTTAAATTAAGTTTGACTTCATCAAGCTCACGGGCTAGCTTTCGGTTCTCCTTCTCGCTTTGAGACAGAGCTTGTTTTACCACTTCGTGGTCGCTTGACAATTTCTGGTGTTTGTCAAACAACTCACTCCATGTAGAGGATTGTTCTTCCTCATTGACAGTGTGTGCTAGTGTAATTGAGGTGATTGAAGGATAGAAGAATACCTCTCCTGTTTCTTCATCGGTGAGCGCCATAAATCCAAGATCCTCACCATCACTGGTGTTTGGATCTGTGAATGCATTTGAGTCGCTTGGTGGATCTCCAGTTGTAGCGACCGGCACTTCACTCGCTACGAGTGCTCGCCTTGGAGCATCCCTCTTGGCCTTCAATTCTTCGCGCTCTTTAGCACTGAGCTTTGGGCAATCGGATTTGTAGTGGCCCATCTTGTGGCAGTGGTAACACTCCACTTCCATCATGTTGCGCGGGATCGTCTTGGACGTCTCTTCTCTCTTTCCTTTTCCTTCTCGAGCATCAGTGCTCCTCCCTTTGTACTGCTTGTAGAATATTTTGTACTTGCCCACTCGAGAGTTCATTTTGTTGAAGTTCTTAGATAAGAACGCAATGTGTTCTTCCAACTCTTCTCTCGTCATCTTGGCTAGCAACTGCTCGCTTGGCCCTTCGGCAGCTTTGAATGCTACTCCTTTTGACGTAGTGGGCGCTTCATCCTCTTCGTCGAGGCTCATTCGATTCAGATCAAACTCGTGAGCTTTGAGCTCTGAGAACAGCACTTCTGGCGTGAGCTTCGTTAGATCCTTGGTGGCTAGACATAGGTCCTTCATAGTCTGCCACTTCCTTGTGAGAGCACGGACTATTTTCAGGTTTACTTCCTTGTCTGTGAGTTCCTTCCCAAGCGAGTTGAGAGTTGCTGTAATGTTGGTAACTCTCAGCTCGAAGGCGTCGATGGACTCTCCTGACTTCATCACCAGATTTTCAAACTCCCGCATCTGAACGGCGAGCTTGTTCTCCTTGATTTTGTCTGTGCCTTGAGAAATGAGGGCTAGGGTTTCCCACATTTCCTTTGCCGTTGCACATTTCCTTATTCGTGGTAGATAGGCGTCCGACACGGTGCTCTGCATCGTGTGGCGTGCAATCTTGTCGAGGTTGGCAACTTTGAAGTCATTTGGAGTATACTCATCCTTATCCTTCTCCATGTACTGTTGTCGAACGTGGGCTGGACGACCTTCAGCGGCTGGAACCTCCACAGATATGGCTTTCTTGATTTCGATTGGTCCGTCTTCAATGACTTCCCACATCCGGTCGTGGATTGAGCATAGGAAGCTCTCGACTCGGAAGCTCCATATCTCGTATCCTTCGATCGAGAACTGTGGAAGATTTGATGCACTGTATGTAGACATAGCAAACTATCAGTAGTAAATGCAATATGCGTGGGTGAGGTTTTGATGCACTTAGGAAAATAGGATCCGGTTCAGTGAGACAACGTGAAGCGAGTGGGGACTCGCTTCGGATATGCAAAGCAGAGGCTCGAAAGAACCGCTGCTCTGATACCACTTGTTGGTCCCGGTTTGCTATAGGAAAAATACGTAGAGGGGGGGGGGGGGGTGAATACGTATTTTGAAGTTTTTCAATTCAATTCCTTAACTCAGAGTATAAAGTAAAGTGCTCTTTGGAAATACTAAGACCTAGCCCTAGACTAGATCTAACGCAATCACGAATCTCTTGACCTAAGCTTAGAACTTGATCAAGAGTGAGACTTTACTCTTTGTGCGGAATTTGGTGAGCTAAAATTCTTTCCTAAGTAATTTGAAATGTCCAGATTAAGTTGTTTAGATGCACGTGCAATGGATAAACAAAGTAAAGAGTTTAGGGTTAGAGAGATACGACACGAAGATTTATAGTGGTTCGGAGATAACGCTCCTACGTCCACTTTGTTGCACGACGGCAACTGTTCTTTTCACTCAAGAACTTGAAGGTTACGGGTCCTTCAAAAACCTTATCGAGATTGGGCTTCACTCGCCTGGATCTGATGAACAGTGCAGTGATTACGGGTTCACTACCAAGACCTAAACTGGACACGAAGCTACACTCGCTTCTGTCCGAACAACAGGGAGATTCCGGGCTCTCCTTACAGCCTAGCTTCAATCGAGCTTTACACAAACGATGTAAGTGTAAGCTTGGATCTTAACTCTACGATCGAGGCTTCTTCAATCGATGAAGGAAGGGCCTTGGATCTGGACAACCTAACGACGACACACAAAAAACCTAACAGACAGAGTTTAGGGTTTTTGATTGACGAAACACACTATGAAGAGCTCTTTACAATAGATGCAAAGATGGCTAGAGCTCTTCTTCTAAGCTTGGATATGGAATGGGCTTAGACTCTAAGTGTGAAGGTTGTGAAGACGAGTTCCGATGAACTGGAAACTCGGAGAACACTGGAAAACAAAGACTCGAAGATTGCTATGAAAGCTGGGAGTGTTTGTAGCGTCCGCTTTAGTTGAGTCACTTCGTAGTCAATCTGTAGTGAACCGCTTCGGGAATTAACTTTCCCTAGTGACTGCTTTGGAAATAGTTGACTAGAGTTGACTAGCTTTGACTTTCCACTGTAGCGCTTGCTTCGCTTCGATTTGGCTTTGAACTGCTTTGAGTACTGTAGCGATTGCTTCGCTTCGTTTTGGCAGACTCACTTCGAATCTACTGTAGCGTTCGCTTCGCTTCACTATTCTTCGGTACGCTTCACTTCGATTTGCTTGACCCGCTTCGCTTTGGAAAACACACTCAAGCGAGTGGCCTTCACTTGAACTTTTGAAGCCTAATCCAAGCAAAATAAAAGAGCCATCCTAACAGAGTAGGCTTAGAAAAATTTTAACCTATTATCTACACCAAAATGGGTAGCTTGGGAATAGGACACTTGGGGTTTTGGGATCTCATCAAAACAAGTGACTTCTTTTATCAAATATCCCATGTAGTTCCCCCTTAACAAATTAGTCCTTAACAATTCCCAACAGTCGTTCTTGAGTTACTTATTGGCCACTGCATATTGTGACTGCGTGAAGCTTGATTATGAGTGAATAACCCGACTGGAATGATGAAAGTGAGTGTATGAGTGAACCTTTGAGAGTTGTTTGATTCCTGCTGATTTTGATCAAGTTGACAATATAGAGCCTTTATTCGATAATTTCAATTTGTCAATTGAAGGATGATATTCTCGTTGTAAGTCTCTTGATCTTAACATGAAAGGGAAAGGTTGTGGATAGATGCAGTTGGTATTACTTGGTTGTTTGGTGTCGAGTCAGTTCGTGTCTCATTTCTTTATCTCCCCACATTCTCTTTTTCAATTTTATTGAGTCTTTTTGTTATTCTTCACTTAATACTTGAGGGCAAGTATGATTCAAGTGTGAGGATGTTTGATGTGTCTTGTTAATATTGTATTTATGTGGCTATTTGTATAGATTTATTAGCTATGTTTTGCAATTTATGTGTGCTTTTTGTGTAGTAATGTGGAAGTGTCGATGAAGGATGAGCTTGGAGAGAAGTCATGGATTATTTGGGGATAATTTTGCAAATACGAGAAGAATCGAGGAGTCGAGAATCAAGCAAAGACTTATTTATATTAGGATTAATATAATTAGTATTATTAGTATTATTAGTATTATTATTATTATTAGTATTTAGTTTTTATTCTCCTGGGCAGTAAAACAATTTTAAAAACTTAAAAACCGCACAGGAGTTAGTCAGTTTTTGGACGGGAGTTTTCTTCTTCTTTTTGCTTCTGCTGCGTTCGAACAACGGTGGGGAGAGGAGGAAGAGAGCCGAGTTGTTGTGCTGGATATTTTTGAATGCTAATTTAATTTCTTGTTGCTTTACGGTAAATTGAAGGAGAAGTCAATTGCTATTTTAATTCCTTTACTTGAAGTTCTTTAAGTTGGTGTTTGTGGATAAAATTTTTCGTAATCATTACTGCTTGATGAATTATATCTTCTTCGTGTTTAAGTTTGCAAGTATGAGTAGCTAGATTTTTATTCGGCAGGAATAACGAATCGCTATGCTAAAGATCTATGAGACCGAATCGTTTTATAATTGATTTATGTGGGTTCCGAGTTATTCCTTGTTCGCAGTGTTTATTTCCGATTTGTTTAAGCCTGATCAACTTAGATTTAATTGGGATACAGTCAATTAGTTCCCCCAATCCGTAATTGTTGGAATAGGGCTAATTAGTGGCAAAACTATCGTATGAGTAGTAGGAATAATTTGGCAGACGAGTTGCTACTTGCGTTCTTGGGTAATTTGTCTGATTTCGGGTTCCTTCTTGTTTAATGCTATCGAAACACTAAATCTAGAACTGGCGTTACCAACTAGGTTGTGTTTTGATAAGAGAAATAGCTAGTTCAGCGTCTCTTGCTAGCTATCGAAGAAGTACGTAGGAATTGGGGTACGCCCGTTGCATTCATGGTATCCTATAACCGATTGATCCATATGAGTTGATTTATCTTTGCGTCGATGATCGGAGCTGTTAGACTAGTGAGAAGTTATTCTATGCCGAATTGTTTTTATATTGATTTATAATTCTATGTGCTTTAGTTAATTATGTGCTTTCGTAGTTGTTAATTCCAAACTCTCACTTTAAGGCGTGGTAGCTACACCGAAATCGATCCTTAGGAAAATTAAGTTGATTACTCCGTTCTCTGTGGTTCGACCCTGCTTATCGCTTTACTAATTGTAGTTCTTAGCAGGTTGCAGGAATTATTTGGTGAAAACGACGTTCACCACCCCCCCAAAAATTGCAATTCTTGTGAAAGCTTCTGCAACCCCTGCTATTTCACGAGTCTCAACCCTTATATTTCTTCACTCAAATCTCTCTCAAATTCAACCATGGTGAAGAAAATTGCAACCCAGATGATGGAACAATTTTTGGCCACCGTTTTAGACAACATCAACGTCGAGCCCCATCTCGATGAACGAATAGTGGAGCCTAACGGCTTCTTCCGCAAGGCCGTGACCACGGCCGGGCTATGGAATTTCGTTACTGCCAAACCAGAGAGGTTTCTGGCCCCTCAAGTAGCAGAATTTTTGCTAAACCTGAAAGAAGGGTAAATTGCATCGACCATCACAGATCCAGAGGATGGTGGATTAGTAGAGGTAGATTTAGCCGACGTCGCCGAAACTTTCAACTTAACGAGAGAAGGTGTGGACGCTCTCTCAAGGCTGGAACTGTCCGTGGAGGTGGAGTTTGCCAGGTTCGCCGCCCGCCGGAATGCAGTGTGGAAGGTGAAGGGCAGTAACATGAGGACAGATCTAGAGAAGCCTTTCAACCTTATATGCGAGTTGTACACCAAATCCGTGGTGTGCAACATCGGGACTCTTGGACAACTTTCTGATTCCAAAATCTTCGCCGTTAGTGCTATAGTGGACAGCCTGATCGGGAAGAAATTTAACTGGCATGACTGGTTCATAAACCAGATTCACGATACCGCCAAGGACTTTGAGTACGAGGAGGGAAGCACCGATGAGATAATTCGAAAGGGGAAGCTTCGATTCTTCGCAAAGCTATCCTATGCTTTGGAGCAGATGTTCCCAAATAGGAACTGGACTGATACAAAGGAGTACAAGAAATCGAGTGTCTTCTACGACTTGTACAAGATGGACAAGATCATCGTTGATCGGGGAATTCTGCAGGTGGAAGTACGTCCTGCAGTGCCTCTTGCCGAAAGGCAAGGAAGGAGAGTGAGGTGAGCTGCTTCACCCTCGAAGCGAGCGGCTCCCAAGCGAGCCAAGAAATTGAAGCGAGTCGCTTCAATAATAGAAGCAAGCGAGGAGGAGGAGCAGACGCTTGAAGAAGAAGTGGAAGTGACTCAACCCCAAGCCTCCCCAGCCCACATACAAATCCAACCTCATACATCCACAATTCCCCAGACCCAGCCTCAAAGCGAGCCAACCCCTCAATCTCAACCCGAAGCATCCACCACTCAACCCCAAACTTTCCATCACTCACTATACGAGGAAGGATCTGCTTCCTCAATCCCCATCCCTAAAATCCCATTTCTTCAATCGATCCAGATGCCACCTTTACTCTATTCGATCCTACCCAAGCCTCACAAACCATCCAAGCCTCAACCCCCAATTCTCCCACCGACACCGTCGATACCACCGACACAGCCGGAACTGAAATAACTATCCCAGTACCTACAAAACCCCCACCCCCAACCTCTGAGGAGAGAGCCCTACGACGCTACACAGCTGATAGGAATCTAGCCGCCGAGGAACTACAGAACCGCTACCCAAACCTCCAAATGTCTGAAACTTTCCGCAACCAAGCCACCGATTTCATTACATATATAACCTACCGCGGAACAGAATACTATAAAATCTTCACCCTCCGCAATGTTTTCTCAGAAAACACTCTTACAGTGAAAGAGGCGGAACTGCTCCAGTTCATATGAGTAGATGGCTTCAATGCCTTCATCAACAAAGTAAAATATCTGGAGCTGCTCGACGCCAAAGTGAAGCGTGCATATCCCAATGCAGTGCTCCCAGAACGAATGCCCTCTGCTCACGAACAGAATCAAATCAAGCAGCATGAGGCAGAGCTGCTGATAAAAGAGCAGGAGATTGCCAATCTGCAAGATGAGATAACCAGGAAATCGAAGGAGGTGGAGGAGAAGAGTTTGAAGGTCGAGAATCTGCGTAAAGATTTCGACAAGGAAAAACCGAGCTATCAAAAAAGCTCAAGGAGGAAGTGCAGCGAGTGGAAGAGGTCAAGCAGTCGTTTGAAGCCGAGAGGAGTAGGTTGAAAGAGTTCAACTCCAAGCTGGTCGCTTTGGAGGGTGAACTAAAGACTGAGAGAGATGAGAAGAAATCCATGAGTGACAAGTACAGAGAGAACATCAACAAGGCCTTTACCAATATTGAGAAGATGGATAAGCAAATCTCAAACTATGAAGGGGAGATAGTCAAGTTGGAAAGCGAGCTCAACCTTGCGAATCTAAGAATTTACAGCCTCGAGACGGAGATCAAAGTGCTGAACAGCAAGCTTGATGAAGCGAACAGCGAACTAGAGAGTCGGAGGAGGGTTGCTCATGATGTTGATATGAAGCAAGCCGAGCTAGGCGTGGAACTGGATGAAGTACGCAAGGAGAAGGAGAACTTTGCGATGAAAATTGTTGCCGTGTCCCTGATAAACACGAAGTTAAACATCAGAGAAGGGACACTCGCTGCACAACGAGCCGAGCTTGAAGCGACCCAAACTCACTTTGATCTGCTCTTGCAGGAAGAACGAAGGAGGATCCGGGCAGATATTGAAGTGGAGCTGGCCGCTCACTTCAAAGCCATCGAACCGCTCGAGAAGATGATGGCCACCATTGTACAACGGGAAGCATCGGTTAAGGAGAGAGAGGAGCAGTGCAAGTACCTGCTTGAAGAAATTTTCGAGAGAACGGCGGAAATCGTGCTTACCCAGGAGCACACTATTGCCAAGCGAGCGGAGGGGATGCTTCACTCCGTCTACAACGAATTTTCTTCCCTCCGCCACGCCATCGCCGGTAAAGCACTGATCACCATTCCCTCTGGCAGTCTTGATGATACCAAAAAGGGGGAAAGTAAAATAGAAGGTGGAAGCAGAGTCGAAGGGGGAAGTGGAGTGGAGAAGACTGGAGGAAAGGAGGCAGGTGCAGTGGAGGGATCTGCACAGAAGGGAGAAGGAGAGGAGGATGATGTAGCGCGAGCGGAGGAAGCGCGCAGGAAAGGGAAGGACATTGTGGTCTACCAAGAGAAGCGAAAGCCTCAATCTGAAAAGCTGCTAGCTTCTTCTCTTGCAGCTCATACTGCCTCAGCCGCTCAAATCCAACAACAAATTGCTGATGATGCTGCAATTGCTTTGGCCCTGGAAATGGAACAGAATTTTGAGTTGAGAGAAAAAGGAATAACTGATATTCCGTTGGTCAAGCCACTGCAATCTATTCCATCTCAAGCGGGCCCTTCAATCTCATCCAGCCAAGCGCCCGCTTCCACTCTTGCTCTTGCTACTCCTACTGTAGCCGCTACCCCTGCTAGCGAGAAGATTACCCCACCTACTGAAAAGAAAAGGATGGCACCACCACCACCACCTCCGGCACCTAAGACTAAGCTGAAGCGAGCTGCACCTACAAAGAAGGAATTGGATCCCGCGGCTAAGCGCCAGAAGATCCAACAATCCCTAACTACAAAAGCTTCGCGCTTATCTATGAAGAGAATGGAGGAAGAGGAGAAAAGAAGAAGGGCAGAGAAGGAGGAGAAGCTACGAGCTGCTAGAATAAAGAAAGTTGAAGAAAGAGCAGCGTAGCATTGGGAAGAAGTGAGGCTAATCCAGTCTACACTTGTTCGAATCGCCTATATTCCCTTTACTCCGGAGGAATCCGGCGCGTTCGCAACTCAGAGAGACATTGACGCGTGCCGCGTCACGATCAAAGAAATGATTGACTCTGGTCATTACACCGAGGATGAATTCGACATCATCCAAAAGATCAACAAAAGACTCCCACAGTTCAATTCTGAGATGAGTGAGAGCTTCAACAAAAAGATGAAAGAATTGACGGGGAGGACGGCAGAGGAGATCGAAGCGAGGAGGAGAGATCATCCAGACGCCTGCGAAATTGAAAATTTTATTTCTGATGATCTGATAGGCAAATGTATGCAGTGCAAAGAAAAATTCATCAAGGCCTACTATTTTTGGCAAGTAGTGCCTCTCCAGGATGAATGTTCGAAGCTGGACGCTTTTAACAACTTTCTGTGCTTGTACAATGAGGAATTGTGCAAAAAGATCTTCACCCAGGCAGAGCTCACGGAGCCCAAGAAGAAGATCATTATTGTGCCTGAGAAGAAGCAATTTCCTCTGCCCCTTATGCCAAGATCCGATGTGCCGAACCATAGATTGATCGAAGGTGAAGTGGATGAAGCGTTGGAGATAGAGAGCACACACAGGCAGAGCACCGAAAATGTCAAGACAATGGAGGTCAAGGTCCTTGCTGCTTACTTCACCAAAGCACCCTCCAAGGAACCTTCAAAGGATACATAAATTGCCATATCTTGTGAACTGTCTGTTTTATCAATCTATCTTTATTTTTCTGTTAAGCTTGTCTCAATTTACAAGCTTTGTGTGTGTTTTTATCCTTCATGCTACAAGCTCACAATCTTAACCGAAAAAAAAGAAGGGAAAGGAACTTAAAAAAAATGAACAAGTCTGCAAAGGAAGCAGTCGCTTGAAGTTCTTTTCACGGTTAGATTAGTTGGGTTTTGGCATCATCAAAAAGGGGGAAATTGTTGGGAATTGTTATGGATCACTTGTTAAGGGGGAACTCACAATGGGACGCTTTGAATGTACAAAGTTATATGTTTTGATTCGATCCCAAAACCCTCTATGTATCCTATTCCCATGCGACCCTATTTTGATGTAGATAGGTTAGAATTTTTCTAAGCCTATAATGTTAGGATGGCTTTAATTTTGCTTTAGATGCTTTAGATGCTTAGGTTTTAGACTGCAGGATTTCCATGCGAAGGCCACTCGCTTAAGTGTGTTTTTGAAGCGAAGCGAGTCTACCGAAGCGATGCGTGCCGTAGAATAGCGAAGCGAAGCGAACGCTACAGTAGAATCAAAGCGAGTCTGCTGAAGTGAAGAGAAGCGAGCGCTACAGTGAAAGTCAAAGCGAGTCAACGATTACTAACGCGGATGCTTAGAAAATCTATTTCAAAGCAAACGCTACAGTATGACTTAAAGCGACTCGATTTAAAGCGGACGCTCCAAATCAGAAGCGAAGCGAGCCCCTACCTAACAGAAAGCGACAGCTCAATTCCCGCTCCAATTTAAACGACGAGTTCAAACTTCAGTCAAGTGAAGATCGACGCATTAATTGCGTATCTCCACGTGTCGATTGAAGAATGGAGCAACGGAGTTGACCTCCAGGCCGACAAGGACGCCGCAACAGTACTGGGCGCTCCAGTAGCTGTTAGAATTGGCTCTTAGCCATTTTCGGCCAAGAGACAAATTGGCGCGTCTGAAAAAGCTGCTGGCCGAGGCCAGTACTGTCGAGAGGAGGAGGGACAAAGCCACCAACCATCAAACGGCTCTTGCACATCCCTCCCTCTATAAATAGTGAAGGTTGAAGACGGAGAAGAGTAGAACACTACTTGATCTTTCAGCGCCTACTACAAACAAATACTCCCAGCCTTCGAGCAAATTTCTAAGTTTTTGTTTAAGTGTTCTCCGAGTTTCTGCAACATCGAAACTCGTCTTCGCAACCTTCACTCTCTATAGATCTAAGCCTACTTCATAAATCCGAGCTTAGAGAAGAACTCTACCCATCTTTGCATTCACTGCAAAGAGTTCTTCATTTAGAGTGTCACCAGAAACCAAAACCCTAACCCTAGTATTGTCTAGATAGGTTTTGAATTCGTTGAAAGGTTCCCGTGTTGTAAGATCCAGGACTCTACTCTCCTCAATAGTAGAAGTCTCGATTGTAGAGTGTAGATCCAAGCTAGCACTGTCCTCGACTGTGTAAAGCTCGATCTTAGCTAGGTTTTTGGAGAACCCGAAATCTCCTAGTTGTTGTGTCGGATCCAAGCGAGTGAAGCTAGCACTGTCCTCGACTGTGTAAAGCTCGATCTTAGCTAGGTTTTCGATATCACTATCTCTTTAGGTAATGGTAAGGAAGCATGTGGCATGCTAGATTTAGGTGCCGGTATTAATCTTATGCCTTATTTTATCTTTAAGCAATTAGAGTTAGGAGAGCTTAAACCCACTCGCATGAGCCTTCAATTGGTGGATAGGTCTATTAGGTACCCTAGTGGTATTATTGAGGATATTCTTGTTCGCGTAGGGGGTTTGATAGTTCCCGTTGATTTCGTGGTTTTAGAGATAGGTGAGGTACAAGAGAATGGTATTGAGCACACACTTTTTCTTGGTCGTCCTTTCATGGCTACTACCAACACCTTGATTGATATGAAGAGTGGTGTGATTAAGATGTCCGTTTTAGGAGAGGATGTCTCTTTTTCTGTGCATAAGAGTCGGCCTATGTCATCGGTCAATTTAATTGATAATTGTTCTTTCATCGATAAGGTTGATGCCTTGGCCGAGTGCTCTTTTGTGCAGGATTTTGACACCGAGGAGGTGTGTTGGGGATCCGGAGATCAAATGGAATGGGAACAAATGGAGAGAGACATCGGGATCAAACTCTCATTTCCCCCTCAAGACCCCGAGCCCGGCTCAAAGATTCCGGAGCCGTTGGAGTTGAAAGAGCTGCCTTCGCATTTGAAATATATATTTTTAGAGGGAGGCAATCAAAAACCCGTAATCATCTTTTCTTTTTTGTCTCTTGCAGAGGAAGGAGCATTGGTGGGCATACTCAACGAGAACAAGCTCGCTTTTGGATGGAGTTTGGCGGATATTCGAGGAATTAGCCCAGCCACATGCATGCACCGCATCAATCTCGAAGAAGGCGCTCGCCCCAAACGAGATGGACAGCGGAGGCTCAATCCAATGCTCATGGAGGTCGTGCGCAAGGAGATTTACAAGCTATTGGCGGAGGGTATTATATATGCCATCGCCGATAGTGAGTGGGTTAGCCCGGTGCACGTCGTACCAAAGAAGGGAGGAATCACGGTGTCGAAAAACGAGAAGGATGAGTTGGTCGCCTCGCGCCCGGTTACCGGTTGGAGGATGTGCATCGATTATAGGAAGCTCAATGCTTCCACCAAAAAAGACCACTTTCCTCTCCCTTTTATTGATCAAATGCTAGATAAGTTAGCCGGGCAGGAATTTTATTGTTTCCTTGATGGCTTGTCAGGTTACTACCATATTGCGATAGCTCCCGAGGATCAAGCAAAGACGGCCTTCACAAGCCCCTTTGGGACCTACGCTTATAGGAGGATGCCATTTGGTCTCTGCAATGCATCGGGTACGTTCCAAAGATGCATGATGTCTATTTTTTTGGAATTTATCGGTGACTTTGTTGAGATTTTCATGGATGATTTTTCTGATTTTTGGGTCGTCTTTTCATGATTGCTTGATGAAAATAGAGAGAGTCCTTAAGAGATGCATTGAGAGTGGTCTTACTTTGAGTTGGGAAAAGAGTCATTTTATGGTTAAAAGTGGTATTGTTTTAGGCCATGTAGTCTCGAGTAAGGGTATAGAGGTAGACAAAGCGAAAGTGGAGGTGATTGAAAAGTTGCCACCACCTAGTGATGTCAAAGGTATTAGGAGTTTCCTTGGTCATGCGGGCTTTTATAGACGATTTATTAAGGATTTTTCTAAGATTAGCCAACCTCTTTGTCGTTTACTTGCTCAAGATGTGCCTTTCCACTTTGATGATTCTTGTATGCGTGCTTTTCTCACCTTGAAGGAAAAACTCATCTCTGCCCCGTTGTTGTGGGTCCTGATTGGTCATTGCCTTTTGAAATTATGTGTGATGCTTCTAATAATTCCGTAGGGGCTATTTTGGGTCAAAGAGTCGATAAGATGCTTCGTGTGATTTACTATGCTAGTTTAACGCTTAATCCTGCTCAAGTGAATTACACCACTACCGAACAAGAGATGCTTGCTGTTGTTTTTGCCTTAGATAAATTTAGATCTTACATCATAGGGTCTAAGGTGACTATTTATAGTGATCATGGTGCTCTTCAACATCTTTTGACTAAAGCCCAAGCAAAACCTAGGTTGATTAGATGGGTCTTATTATTGCAAGAATTTGATATTGAAATTCGTGATAGGAAAGGTAATGACAATCTTGTGGCCGACCATCTCTCTCGTCTCGACTCACCTCCCCCCTATGCTTCTCTTGATGATATTCGTGATTCCTTTCCCTTTGAGAATCTTAATGAAGTGAATGCTACTCCTTGGTTTGCCGATATTGCTAATTACTTGGCCGATAAGGACACTAAACCCGTCCTTAACGCTCAAGAAGAGAAAAGGTTTCTTCGTTTGTGTAGGCAATACTATTGGGAGGACCCTCACTTATTCAAGCTTGGGAAGGACGAGGTGATTCGAAGATGCGTTCCCGACCACGAGCAAACCGAGGTGTTGCGACATTGTCACGAGGAACCGAGTGGAGGCCATTTTGGTGGGCAAAAGACTGCACATAAGGTACTTCAAAGTGGGCTTTATTGGCCCACTCTTTTTAAGGATGCCCAAGCCTTCTACCTTTCTTGTGATCGTTGTCAACGTGTTGGCTCGATAAGTCGACGCAATGAGATGCCCTTGAATCCTATCTTGGTGGTTGAGGTATTTGATGTATGGGGAATTGATTTTATGGGTCCTTTTCCCAAGTCTCATGGATTCGAGTATATTTTGCTAGCCGTCGATTACGTGTCTAAGTGGGTAGAAGCCATACCCACGAAGACATGTGACTCTCACGTTGTCTTGAAGTTTGTGCAGGAAAATATTTTCTGTAGGTTTGGTTTCCCTCGTGTGATCATTAGTGATGGGGGAAAGCATTTTTGCAACAAATTGTTCGCCAAGCTCATGAAGAAGAACGCCATCACACACAAGGTGGGAACTCCTTATCATCCACAAACATCGGGACAAGCGGAGACGAGCAATCGACAAATCAAAGGGATCCACGAGAAGACGGTGAAACCATCAAGGAAGGATTGGGCCGACAAATTGAACGACGCTCTTTGGGCATATCGCACGGCTTACAAAGGCGTGCTTGGGATGAGTCCCTATAGGCTCGTCTATGGTAAGTCGTGTCATTTGCCCGTTCAGATAGAGTTCAAGGCGTATTGGGCCCTCAAGCGCATCAACTTCAACCTCGACGATGTCCATGATCGGAGGATTTTGCAAATGGAGGAGCTCGACGAGCTAAGGAACGAAGCCTACGACAATGCCAAGATCTACAAGGACAAGGTGAAATGTCTACATGATAGAGGCATAGCCTACAAGGAGTTCAAACCCGGAATGAAGGTACTTCTCTTTCACTCTCATCTTCGATTATTTCCAGGTAAGCTTAAGTCTAGGTGGGGAGGTCCGTACACGGTGGTACAAGTCTTTCCTCATGGCGCTGTAGAGATCAAGAACGAGAATTCGGGATACATCTTCTCGGTCAACGGGCAACGATTGAAGCCGTACATCGAAGGGACGACATTTCCTCACACGGTGGAGATGATTCTCATCTCCGACCTCCCACTCTCCTCTTGAGTATTTGGTACATCAAGCTAATGACGATAAACGAGAGCTTGGTGGGAGGCAACCCACGTAAAAAAATAAAAAAGATTTAGATTTGTATTTTTCATAGTATTTCTTGTTAATATTTGATTTTCGTGTGTGTTAGTGTGTTTTTGCAGGAATAGGCATCGGACACACAGTAGCTGATCTGGCCGATCAGCCAGATTTCCTTAGGGAATCTGGACGATCGGCCAAAAGATGTGCAAACGATTCTGGCCAGTAGCTGATCTGGCCGATCGGCCAGATTCTTTACGAATTTTGGCCGATCGGCCAAAACCCGTGGGCCCTACTCCTTGCCGAGTCAACCTTGAATTTAGGCCCATTAACTGTTTATTTGACCTACTCCTTTCCTCACCCCCTACCTCTCTTCTCCTATCTCTATTTCCTCCCACATCTCACACAAGAACCAGCCACCACCGAACGCTGCCGTCGTGAGCCACCACAACCACCGCCGCCGCACCTTCGCCGCCATCAGCCCCGCCGCTGTTAGCCACAGCCTCAACTGCCGCCGTCAGCACCAACGCCGAGGTCGTCCGTTCCAGCCGCCGTCAACCACCACGCCGCCGCCGTTGCAGCTCTCCACCTTCATCCACCGCGCTGCCGTCGCTCAGCCACCACCCCGTCGCAGTCGCAGCACCGCACTCGGCTAGCTTTCCGCGACCGGCCAGAAGCTCACTTGGCCGACCGGCCAGAATTCAAGGCAAATTTGGCCGACCGGCCAGATTGGAGGCTGCCCGTTTTTTGTCTTCATCGTTCGTGCTCCGTTCGTGTGCTATTCTTCATCAACTCCCTCACACCATCACCATGAATCGTACTCCTTTTGTTGTGAGTCTCGATCGCCACACACCGGGCCTCAACGAACAAGAATATGGGCGTCGCCAACGGGTTCCTTTTGAAACCGATAGGTACACTACTACAAATCTCTACCTTCGTTTGAAGAGTCTTGATATACGTCCCCCTAGGCATTATGACATGGATTTCTTGAGGCGTTTGCCTATTTTTGATACTATTCGAGAGTATGCTCTTCGTTTAGGTTTGATGCAATGCATGTCTAGGCAATGGGAGGCGCATGATAGTTTGTGTGTGGAAATGTGCTCTAGTTTTCGATTATCTAGAAATGATAATGAGCTTGTTATGAGGTGTACTTTTTGTGGTGTTTTGTGTGAAATTTCTAAGGAAACGATGAAAACGGTGTTTGGTTTTTGTGAAAATCCTAATATCTCTGACTGTGTGCCTGCGGATTTTAATGTTGATGAGGCTTGGATGGAATTGTCGGGTGTTAATAATTTCAAAACTTCGGGTGTGTCTAGTGCCTTTTTACACGATGATGTTTTGATCATACTCCATCGCTTTATATCTAACATGGTCTCCGGTAAAAAGGAGGCTAGTAAGGTAACGAGCATGGAGGTTTATTTGTTGTGGTGTGCTAGGTTCAATAGAAAGGTGTGCTTGGCTCCGTTCATATGGACGCAGCTCTCGAACGTGCAGTCGAAGAGAGGCACCCATCCCACACTTGGATATGTCACGACGGCTCTAGCTCGTCACTTTAGAGTGGATATCTCAGAGGCCGAAGGGTTGGTGCAGAGTGTGGAGATGTCGTCCACCGAGATGATCAATGCCCACTTGATGAGGAGTCCGACCGAGTTTACTCGAGTCAAGGACCGAGCCTCAGTTCGTGCATATCATGCTGACCCGCGTCATATCCGAAGAGCCGGGCAAGAAAGGGGAGAGGAGGAAGAAGCCGAGCAACAAGAAGAGGAAGAAGAAGGAGCCGAGGATGAGGATGAAGGGGACGGAGACGAGGAGGAGCAGCAGTATGTCCCGGACGACAACAAGCGTTTGGTTCACTACTGCACTAGGAGAGATCGAGTCCGGGCTCGTCGGAATATGGAGGCCGAAGTCCCGTCCTATTGGGCCGACTTTAGAGCTGATTTTACACACTTTCAACAAGGTGTGTTTGATCGGTTCGATTCGTTGTCGACCCAAGTGACGGGCTTGGATAGGAGGGTGTCGAACATCGAGGGCCACTTGATGCGGTACACCGACTTCTCCATTGGCTCCACCTCCGCTCCACCAAACCAGAATGATCCCCGTTGGCAAGACCCACGGTTCGGAGGTCCTTTCAATTAATCATAGCCTTGTTCTGTGTCTTTTCGTTTTGTTTTGAGTCTTTTATTTTGATTTCTTTATTTTGTTCGATTTTACGCTTTTGTATTTTGTGTTGTGTTTGTTTTGTAGGTGCTACTTGAGTCTCTCGGGATTACAAGTGTTATGGTTGGCTTCTTGCGATAAGTTTCTCCTATCCCTTCTCTATTTTATTTTCTTGCAATGAGGGCATTGCTAGATTTAAGTATGGGAAGGAGGCTTGAAACTTTTGGTATGAAGTGTTTTTGTTTGTGTCTTGATCGAGTCTTGTTTGGTTTGATTGAGTCTAGTTGATCGAGTCTTCATGTTCCCTCACTTAGGAATTTGTTTGATTTTGAGCTTATAAGCATGTGATTTAGGATCAATGTGAATGATTCGATGATGGAGTATTTAGTTGTTGGAATTGATTTGAGCATAAATTAGGTTGGTTTAATCTTGAGTTGTGATATATTATGATTTGATGAATTGTGAGGCATGAATTGAGTTGAGTTTGAGGAAAATGATTTATGATTTTTGGTTGAGTGATAAGTCTAGATTATTGCAATTTTGGATTGCTAGTTTACTTTCCCCTTAGAAAAAAAAAGAAAAAGAAAGAAAAAAGAGTTGTGTTTATGTGAATAAAAGAGTTGATAGGATTCTGCTCCTCTTACTTGTAACGTATGAAAATACTAGAGTAATGAGCATGGGAAACCACATGAAAAGGCTTCGAGAGACCCTCGAATGATCACATTTCATGAACTTTGTCCTAGATGATACTCGTGTATATTAGAATAAAAGTGTTCGTAGGCATTCTACCCCTCTTGACAATGGGTACGGGAAACCGCACTAGGAGGCTCGATGTGACCTATCGATGATTAAACCTAGTGAATTTTGTGCCATAAACGTTCACATGTTAAAAAAAAAAAAAAAAAAAAGAGAGAGAGAGAGTTGTTTGTTTGTTGAATAAAAAGGGGAAGTAGGCTAGTCGTCTAAAGTTGTGGTGATCAAGATACTGTGAGATGTGTGTTATCATTGCTTTTCCTCTTACTTGGATTGATTTATAAGCCGCATAGTTTGTTGATGATTGTTCTTAACTTGGGATAAAGTGACCTTGTTTGAGTTTGTCGATTCCGGTGATTAAATGTTCTATGATTTGGATTGTTTGGATTGAATCTAAGTTGTGTGTTTATATTGCTTGAGGACAAGCAAAGGTCTAAGTGTGGGGGATTTTGATTGGTGTTTAGTTGTTAGGTTTTTCGTTGTGTTTTCGTGCTCGTTTTCATTATGTTTTTGTTTCTTTTAGTGTGTCTTTTGGCTATGATTGTTTGTTTGGAGATTTGGTTATCGTGGGAGCAAAAGGTGAGAAATTGGATGAAAACGGGACGAAAAGTGCACGAAGAGAAGGAAAAGCCGTGAGATAGCCAGTACCTGATCTGGCCGATCGGCCAGATTCCCTTTGGGATCTTGACGATCGGCCAAATGCCTATGCTCGAGCTCACAGTTCCTGATCTGGCCGACCGGCCAGAATTCCTTCCGCATCTGGCCGATCGGCCAGAAGTCGGCGTCCAGCTGTTGTTTCCTTATTTAATTAGGTTTTCTTCCTAATATATATACTAGTGCCTTGGGACGAATTTTGTATCATCTTTATCATAATTTAGCTCTAGTTTTTCAGCACTAAACACTTTTATTAGCTTTCTATTGTTCGGATCCGGATTCTTCGTTTTTGCAATTTAATTCAAGACGTTTTATTTACTTCAAGTTCTTCGTTCTTCGTCTCAATTTCGTAAGTTATTTTATTGCTTTCGTTTACTTTCTTTAATTGCTTGCTTTCGTGTTAGATTCGTTTTCTTAATTGCTTTGTTTAATTCCCTTAGTTTAATTTCGTTCTTTCAATTTTTCACGTTCTTGTTTAGATTCGTTTTTCTTGCTTTCAATTCTCTCGTTTTACAAAAGCTTTCAAGTTAGATTAATTTGCCTTTAATTTCCAGATTTAATTTATCATGTCTAGATTTGTTTATGCTTCTTTCTTTGCTTTCGCTTTCTTCGTTGCTTCTTTTATTGCTTTCTTTTCGATTCTTGCCTAGGTAGTATAATCGTTTTAATTTAGTTTAATTCTTAGATTTATTTGCTTGTTCTTAGATTAGTTATTTACTTGCTTTTATTTATTGCTTTGATTTATTTTATTTGCCTAGGATTTAAAACCAAAAACCCAAAAATCTTATTTACTTGCTTTCCTAGATTTAGGATAGATTAGATTTTTACTACATAATTGATTGCCCTGTTAAGTTTTCCTTGAGATTCGATACTTAGGTTTTACTTGCTAGTGCTACGATAGATTTCGTCTATTGCGAACACTTTTTAGTGAAACAAATTTTGGCGCCGTTGCCGGGGATAACTTTAGGCGTTTGAATGTGTAGTATTTTATTTTATTTTTATTTTATTTGCTTTTTATTCGATTTCTTGTTTCTTCCACTCGGTGCGTTTAACCCTTTTGTTGAGTGTTGTTTATGCATGGTCGCCGAAGTCTTCAAAGGAATTTAGCACCCTACTTCGACAACATCCATCAAAGGAAGGCGATTTTAGCCACGAAGAAGGAGGAAGAAGTTGATCTCAAGGACTTCGGACTAGTCCTATTGTTTGCTGAGACCGAAGCGATGGCACGATATATGGGAGATTTTGCTCGCCCTACCTTCACTGCCACTACTTCGGCGATTGTTCTGACGGAAGCGGTCAGAAATCACGAGCTGAAACCTCACCACCTGGCATTGCTCCCTTCCTATCACGGGCTGGCCAACGAGGATGCACTGACGTTCATTCGGGAGTATTGCACCGTCGTGCAGTCTTTTCCGCTATCAGGCCTCACGGCGGATAACATGAAGATGAAGTGCTTCCCCTACACTCTGAAGGATCGGGCAAAGTCATGGTACCTGTCGCTCCCAGCCGAATCTCTCCGCACTTGGAATGAGGTGTGCGAGAAGTTTATGTTGAAGTATTATCCTAGCCGCAAGACTCAGGAGGTGCGGTCGCAAATCATGAATTTCTCTCAGGACCACGACGAGCCATTTCACGAGGCTTGGGAGAGATTTCAGGACCTACTTCAACAATGTCCTCACCATCAGATGGCTCCTGAGCTCGTTTGGCAGTACTTCTACGATGCATTAAACCAGACCTGCCAATTTATGGTGGACAGCTCGGCCGAAGGCAACAATGCGGTCAAGACAGCCGATGACATGAAGAAGATTTTCGAGACTCTTGCTGCAAGTTCCCAACAGAAGTCATCTAGGCCAAGGAAGATGGAGGCAAAAGCAGTCACGATGAGCCCTGACATGACGAAACAGATGGCCGATATGTTGAGAGATCTCGAGAATCTAAAGATGAAGCAGAACGCACCGGCACCTCAAGTGGAGAATAGGAAGCCGGACCAATACGAGGTTTGTGGATAGCTTGGGCACATCAAGGAGGTGTGCCACAACATGGGGGAGTTTCCATACGAAGGAGGAGCCGAGGTGTATGCAGCCCAAGGATTCCCGCCTCAAGTACCGTCACCACAAGGATATCAAGGAGGATACAATGGGCGCTATCAAAATCCGAGGCCGAGTCAAGGGCAAGGTAATCCTTCTACCTATCCTAATAGGCATCCTCCACCATATAATAACCCCTATCCTCCTCCACAAAATTCATACTACTCTCAACCACCACCATATTATCCACCTCCACAATATCCTCCCAATCCACAATACCCTCCAAATCCATATTATCCACCACCTCCATACTACCCACCTCAATCTACTCATACACCACCACCACCACACCCTACTTCTCGTCCCCAAGGACCACCTCAAAAGCCCCCCGTCGATGAGAGCCTTTCTACATTCCTTCATGAGGCTAAGTTGGCTCGAGAGGCTCAAGATGCTACCATCAAGAGGCTCGAGACGGCCATTGGCCAAATTTCTGGTTCCATGCACTTGATGCAACAACCGGGGCGGATTCCGAGCCAAGGGATTCAACCTCAACAAGCTCAAGAGGTACAAGCACCATACCCACCATATGTGCCTCCTTTTCCACCACATCAAGCCCAAGCTGTCTCAGTGTTGCGGAGCGGGAGGCATGTGGATAATGGAGTGACAATGCCACCTCAAGGACGCATGGGAGATAGATGGGGCCCGAGCCCCTGTTGGAATGGACCGAAAACGCCGGCGGCCCCTCCTCATCAACACGTCCGTCCAGTCTCTCATCTGGACGGTCGGCCAGATGTTGGCCGATCGGCCAAAACTCAGGCATTTGAGCCCCATCCAGTAGGTGATCTGGCCGGTCGGCCAGAATCTGGCCGCTCGGCCAAACCCCCAATCTCGCGCGACACTTCAGCGCCCAATCTGGACGATCGGCCAAGTCACCTCGACTCTGGCCGATCGGCCAAACCTGGCGAGCAGCAAACGGAGTCCGAGGAGCCCGAGAAGGAAGCCCCACCTCTACACAAGACGTCCAATCCTTATGTTCCTCCCATTCCTTATCCAAGTCGTGTGAAGAACAAGAAGCGCGATCAACAATTCATGGATTTATACAAGCTTCTTAAAAAGGTGGACGTGAACTTACCTCTCCTTGATGTTATTCGCAATGTGCCACCGTTCGTGAGGTTCGTAAAGGAGTTGACATCGAGGAAGAAGCCGTTCGATGAGATGGAGACGATTGCGGTGTCGGAAGTGGCGACATCAATTATGCAACATCCTCTTCCACCTAAGCAACGAGATCCAGGTTCTTTCGTTATCACTATCTCTTTAGGTAAAGGTAAGGAATCATGTGGCATGCTAGATTTAGGTGCCGGTATTAATCTTATGCCTTATTCTATCTTTAAGCAATTAGAGTTAGGAGAGCTTAAACCCACTCGCATGAGCCTTCAATTGGTGGATAGGTCTATTAGGTACCCTAGAGGTATTATTGAGGATATTCTTGTTCTCGTAGGGGGTTTGATAGTTCCCGTTGATTTCGTGGTTTTAGAGATAGGTGAGGTACAAGAGAATGGTATTGAGCACACACTTTTGCTTGGTCGTCCTTTCATGGCTACTACCAACACCTTGATTGATATGAAGAGTGGTGTGATTAAGATGTTCGTTTTAGGAAAGGATGTCTCTTTTTCTGTGCATAAGAGTCGGCCTATGTCATCGGTCAATTTAATTGATAATTGTTCTTTCATCGATAAGGTTGATGCCTATTTTTGATACTATTCGAGAGTATGCTCTTCGTTTAGGTTTGATGCAATGCATGTCTAGTCAATGGGAGGTGCATGATAGTTTGTGTGTGGAAATGTGCTCTAGTTTTCGATTATCTAGAAATGATAATGAGCTTGTTATGAGGTGTACTTTTCATGGTGTTTTGTGTGAAATTTCTAAGGAAACGATGAAAACGGTGTTTGGTTTTCGTGCAAATCCTAATATTTCTAACTGTGTGCCTGCGGAGTTTAATGTTGATGAGGCTTGGATGGAATTGTCGGGTGTTAATAATTTCAAAACTTCGGGTGTGTCTAGTACCTTTTTACGCGACGATGCTTTGATCATACTCCATCGCTTTATATCTAACATGGTCTCCGGTAAAAAGGAGGCTAGTAAGGTAACGAGCATGGAGGTTTATTTGTTGTGGTGTGCTAGGTTCAATAGAAAGGTGTGCTTGGCTCCTTTCATATGGACGCAGCTCTCGAACGTGCAGTCGAAGAGAGGCACCCATCCCACACTTGGATATGTCACGACGGCTCTAGCTCGTCACTTTAGAGTGGATATCTCAGAGGCCGAAGGGTTGGTGCAGAGTGTGGAGATGTCGTCCACCGAGTTGATCAATGCCCACTTGATGAGGAGTCCGACCGAGTTTACTCGAGTCAAGGACCGAGCCTCAGTTCGTGCATATCATGCTGACCCGCGTCATATCCGAAGAGCCGGGCAAGAAAGGGGAGAGGAGGAAGAAGCCGAGCAACAAGAAGAGGAAGAAGAAGGAGCCGAGGATGAGGATGAAGGGGATGGAGACGAGGAGGAGCAGCAGCATGTCCCGGACAACAACAAACGTTTGGTTCACTACTACACTAGGAGAGATCGAGTCCGGGCTCGTCGGAATATGGAGGCCGAAGTCCCGTCCTATTGGGCCGACTTTAGAGCTGATTTTACACACTTTCAACAAGGTGTGTTTGATCGGTTCGATTTGTTGTCGACCCAAGTGACGGGCTTGGATAGGAGGGTGTCGAACATCGAGGGCCACTTGATGCGGTACACCGACTTCTCCATTGGCTCCACCTCCGCTCCACCAAACCCGAATGATCCCCGTTATTGGTCTCCCCATGATCCCCGTTGGCAAGACCCACGGTTCGGAGGTCCTTTCAATTAATCATAGCCTTGTTCTGTGTCTTTTCGTTTTGTTTTGAGTCTTTTATTTTGATTTCTTTATTTTGTTCGATTTTACGCTTTTGTATTTTGTGTTGTGTTTGTTTTGTAGGTGCTACTTGGAGTCTCTCGGGATTACAAGTGTTATGGTTGGCTTCTTGCGATAAGTTTCTCCTATCCCTTCTCTATTTTATTTTCTTGCAATGAGGGCATTGCTAGATTTTAAGTGTGGGGAGGAGGCTTGAAACTTTTGGTATGAAGTGTTTGTGTTTGTGTCTTGATCGAGTCTTGTTTGGTTTGATTGAGTCTAGTTGATCGAGTCTTCATGTTCCCTCACTTAGGAATTTGTTTGATTTTGAGCTTATAAGCATGTGATTTAGGATCAATGTGAATGATTCGATGATGGAGTATTTAGTTGTTGGAATTGATTTGAGCATAAATTAGGTTGGTTTAATCTTGAGTTGTGATATAATATGATTTGATGAATTGTGAGGCATGAATTGAGTTGAGTTTGAGGAAAATGATTTATGATTTTTGGTTGAGTGATAAGTCTAGATTATTGCAATTTTGGATTGCTAGTTTACTTTCCCCTTAGAAAAAAAAGAAAAAGAAAGAAAAAAGAGTTGTGTTTATGTGAATAAAAGAGTTGATAGGATTCTGCTCCTCTTACTTGTAACGTATGAAAATACTAGAGTAATGAGCATGGGAAACCACATGAAAAGGCTTCGAGAGACCCTCAAATGATCACATTTCATAAACTTTGTCCTAGATGATACTCGTGTATATTAGAATAAAAGTGTTCATAGGCATTCTACCCCTCTTGACAATGGGTACGGGAAACCGCACTAGGAGGCTCGATGTGACCCATCGATGATTAAACCTAGTGAATTTTGTGCCATAAACGTTCACATGTTAAAAAAAAAAAAAAAGAGAGAGAGAGAGGTGTTTGTTTGTTGAATAAAAAGGGGAAGTAGGCTAGTCGTCTAAAGTTGTGGTGATCAAGATATTGTGAGATGTGTGTTATCATTGCTTTTCCTCTTACTTGGATTGATTTATAAGCCGCATAGTTTGTTGATGATGATTGTTCGTAACTTGGGATTAAAGTGACCTTGTTTGAGTTTGTCGATTCCGGTGATTAAATGTTCTATGATTTGGATTGTTTAGATTAAATCTAAGTTGTGTGTTTATATTACTTGAGGACAAGCAAAGGTATAAATGTGGGAGATTTTGATTGGTGTTTAGTTGTTAGGTTTTTTGTTGTGTTTTCGTGCTCGTTTTCATTATGTTTTTGTGTCTTTTAGTGTGTCTTTTAGCTATGATTGTTTGTTTGGAGCTTTGGTTATCGGAGGAGCAAAAGGTGAGAAATTGGAAGAAAACGGGACGAAATGTGCACGAAGAGAAGGAAAAGCCGTGAGATAGCCAGTACCTGATCTGGCCGATCGACCAGATTCCCTTTGGGATCTGGACGATCGGCCAAATGCCTATGTTCGAGCTCACAGTTCCTGATCTGGCCGACCGGCCAGAATTCCTTCAGCATCTGGCCGATCGGCCAGAAGTCGGCGTCCAGCTGTTGTTTCCTTATTTAATTAGGTTTTCTTCCTAATATATATATACTAGTGCCTTGGGACGAATTTTGTATCATCTTTATCATATTTTAGCTCTAGTTTTTCAGCACTAAACACTTTTATTAGCTTTCTATTGTTCGGATCCGGATTCTTCGTTTTTGCATTTTAATTCAAGACGTTTTATTTACTTCAAGTTCTTCGTTCTTCGTCTCAATTTCGTAAGTTATTTTATTGCTTTCGTTTACTTGCTTTAATTGCTTGCTTTCGTGTTAGATTCGTTTTCTTAATTGCTTTGTTTAATTCCCTTAGTTTAATTTCGTTCTTTCGATTTTCACGTTCTTGTTTAGATTCGTTTTTCTTGCTTTCAATTCACTCGTTTTTCAAAGCTTTCAAGTTAGATTAATTTGCCTTTAATTTCCAGATTTAATTTATCATGTCTAGATTTGTTTATGCTTCTTTCTTTGCTTTCGCTTTCTTCGTTGCTTCTTTTATTGCTTTCTTTTCGATTCTTGCCTAGGTAGTTTAATCGTTTTACTTTAGTTTAATTCTTAGATTTATTTGCTTGTTCTTAGATTAGTTATTTACTTGCTTTTATTTATTGCTTTGATTTATTTTATTTGCCTAGGATTTAAAACCAAAAACCCAAAAATCTTATTTACTTGCTTTCCTAGATTTAGGCTAGATTAGATTTTTACTACATAATTGATTGCCCTGTTAAGTTTTCCTTGAGATTCGATACTTAGGTTTTACTTGCTAGTGCTACAATAGATTTCGTCTATTGCGAACACTTTTTAGTGAAACATACTCAGTGAACACATGCCAAAACATTTAATTGTCAGCCATTAGAGCGAGACATAGGGGTTTTCGGAAAAACCTATGCTCACTAAAACATTTGAATTTAAAAGCGCTTGCACGCTAAGTTCTAGTGTAATCCATAATATCTGAGCTGTGGGTGTATCCGGTGAGGTTGACCACCCTTCCCGAATACCTTACCGCGCCACTTGCGTTAGCTAACGATAATCTGAGTGCACTAACTCACCGAGATCGTAACCCCGGTGAGCCCGAATCGTTCTGAAAATCTGAGGCATAAGCCTTCCCAGATAGATCTCATACAAACAAAATATTTATGGCATGACAATTCTTTGTAAAGAAAGAATTATAGCATAAATAAACATTTTAGTTGTATGAAAGCCCACCTCGACTGCATTCTGGAAATACTTAGATAACTCTGGGTGCTGCTTAGACTCGGCTTGCTCCTTCGCCTAACCTCGTTCAAGGAACGTGAAGTGAGTAACTTGAAATGGAATCGATAATCTTATCGATTTTTGCGAATGCTGACTTTTAATCGAGGTTATAATCTCTTGTTCTGATAGCGCTATCATATGTATTCCTTAATCGAGAATTTCTCGATTTTTGTTGAAATCAATCACCTCGATCGATCCTGGTATCTTACGGTTTTCCATCCTCGACAGAAATCGTAGGATATTGGAAAAATATCATTAATTAAGTCTCGTGATTTTATTAAGGAATATAAGTGGTCTACACTTATAAGATTCATACACTGGGCTTGATTTACCATTAAATCTAAGGTTACAATTAATTGGGCCCAATAGGATTGTTAGGGGTCTAGGCCCAATTATTTACTCTCGGTAAATTATTAAGTCGAGCTCGGTAAATTATCGTATGCGGTCCTCGTTCTCAGATTTAAATATTGGCCCGATTAATGAATAATCCCGGTCTATCTTTTAATTTGTTCTCGGCCCAACTGAGAGGCGGCCCAATTAAATAAGAATTTTTGGCCCAATTAATATTTAGTTCTCGGACCAAGTGGAAAATAAGTCCCGGCCCAATAATTTAATTCGTCGGTCCATTAATCGACTCGGCCCGTTATTGAACTCGGCCCATTAATCAACTCGGCCCGGCCCGTTATTGAAACTGCAAGAACACCCCCCCTTCTCTCATCTCTTCCTCTCGCGACCTCTCTCTCTCTCTCACAGAACTTCCTCCCTCTCTCACTCCACAGCTTCCCGTCGGCTCGCCTTGCTCGGTGGTGCCACCGCCGTCGATTTCTTCTCCCCCGGCGAATTCGGCCGCCGTCCTCCCTCGTCGGGCTTCTGCTCCTTCAATTTGGCTCGATTGGGAGATAAATCCCTAATTCGGGAATTGGGGGAAAATGGGGGAGGGGATTTCCCGTCGGCTTCTGCTCCTCCGACGTGAATCGCCGGTCGCGTCTCTCGTCTCGCCTCGTCGCTGCTCTTCCCCGGCCAGAGGCTACCATTCTCGCCATCGTTAGCCTCTGCCGTTGCTGCGTTGTTGTCGCGCTGGTTGTCGCCGCGGCGTCTGCCGGCGGCGTTCCTCCTCCCGGCCGCGACTTTGCCTCCTTCGTCCTTCGTCGCCGCCCTAGCCCTCGTGGCTAGGGTCTGTTGCCGTGACCGCCGCCGCCTCCCTCTCTCACTCTCTCTGTTTCTCTCCTGGCGCCAGTGGCGTTGTCGTCGTCGGTGTCCCCTCTGCCTCTTCTAACCTCCTTCGTCTTCTTCCTTTGCTTGCAGGTTGCCCCGCGGCAATTTCCGGAGCCGGGATGGCTCTACCGAGGCTGCCATTTGCTCGGGACACGGTCTCCGTTGCCGTGGGAAGGGCTGTGCTCCACCGTCGTCTCCTCACACCTTCGTTCCGACTCCGGCAGGTTTGGTTCTTCACCCTTTTCCTCTTGTTTATCTTTCGATTCAATTTATTTATGTATTATGCTTGTCGATTTAGAGGGTTAGGGGCTTGATCGGAAGGCATTTAGGGGCTGATTTTTCCTTGGTAGTTTATGCATGTGTTGGAAGCAAATTTCCAGATTTTGGTAGTCTTAAAGTTGGTGTCTTTGTTGTGTTGAATGGTTAGATTTGAGATTGTTATGCATGCAAGGCCTTAGGCTTGTTAGATAATGTTCTATATTATTTACATGCTCTAAAACTGATTTTTAGCCTTCAAAAATAACATGCATTGATTCCAAGTAATTGCTATGTTTCTCATGCTTCAATCTTTATGTTTTTTACTATGGTTTCATGCTTGAGAGGGCGATAGAGTACTAGATTGGTGTCACTAGTTGGTTCTTTTAGGTTATAAAAGGGGGGATTACATGTTTGAGGGTTTGTAGTACTTAGGGAGAGTAATGAGGGAGTCTTACTTGTAATCTTAGAGGTTGAAAATCTGACTTCTTGAGCTAAATGGTGGTTGCACGTTGTCCTTCGTTGCTCCCTTCCTCTCGTTCCTTCTCTATATCGATGGTAACTTGAAACCCAAAGTGTATGTTTAATCTCTAAGCATTAGAGCCTTGATAATCATGCTAGGGGGAAGAGTAGGGGTTCCTTCTTACCGTTAGAAGACTGAAATCGAGTCCCTAGCTTCCGAGTAAGGGCTGTCCTTTTCAAATCTTGCTCTGAATGCCTTCCCCTCCCTTGTTCTTCACTTCTAGAGATAGGGGTTTGATCTTAAGTTAGTGCATGTACATGCTAGGTTCTAGAGAGGGGTGAGAGGGGTTACCGTAGGTGAGGTGGTGCTCGAAAGGGGCTGTCGGCGGCTGCTTTTCCGGCGACTCTCTTGCTGGAAATCGGCTCCCTCTCCCTCTCTTTCTACTTGCTCTCTATTTTGCTCTCTTGTGTGTTTGCTTTAGTGAATGATTGAAGACTAACTTGTCTCTCTTGTTTTGTATAGAGTGAGTGACTCTTTCTTGTGAGATTGGAGTTCAATCATGACATGAAGAGAGAGAAAGGAGCTGGATTGGGGAGAGTTCTCTTCAAGAGTGGTTCTTGCATGGGTGATGTGGTGAGAGGAGAAATTGGGGACAAGGAAGATGAAGGGTTGGGCGGCTACCTCTAGCTCTCACTTCCCCATGCACCTTTGTAATCATATTTGAACTAATGGTGTACTAATCCTCCCTTAATTGTGCTTATTTGTATTTTTTTTCTCTAACTTGTTGTTAAGTGAGATTAGTAGAACTAATTCCCAGATTGTGTTTTACAGTGTTCTGCCGCATTCTTCATTTTTTTTTTTTTTTTTTTTTTTTCTTGTATATGTGGATAAATATATATCTACATGGAATATTATTGTGGGCTCTTATTCTTGGACCGAATAAAATCATGCAATTATTCGTGAAGTGGGCCTCGTAAATGTTTAAGTGGCCTCGGCCCCTTTTAAAAAAGAATATAAATTAGCGATTCGTTTTATTGTCCTTCTTTAAATAGTTCAACTCTCGTTTCGGGCAATACTAATGTTACTAAATGTGACACTACTAAATGTGACACTACTAATAGTAGTACTAAAATTTTGTTTTACTCATGATAATGATAATACTAATCCTAGTAACACTCTTAATAACTCTCTTACTATTAAAATAATGCCGAAGTTTTTATTAATTACTAAGAAAAACTGCGGCCATTACATTGTATGTCTAATTGAATTTATGTGAGTACGTTTGATTACAATTAGCCTGCCAATCTAGATGTATGTTTCATGGTGCTAATTCTCATGCATGATTAACTGGCCATTAATTGTGTGTGCATAGTTATGTTTTTATGCCATAGCCGGATAATTGCATAATTGATCTCATGAATACATGGTATGATGATTTAATTGTCTTAGCCGAATTAGATTATCATAGGTCTACATATAGTCGATATAGGTGTCGTAGTTGAACCTTGTTGATTATATTTATCGATACTTGTTCTATTTTGCACTTGATTTGATTTCTATGAGACCGAGAGGAGATTAGAATTTTATCGAGTGACGATCTATACTGCCTTAGCCGGAGTGTTTGGTTACTTTCGTGTATCGCATATAGATTGGATTAAATTGGTTAATTGAGTTAATTGTTACTTGTATAGATTTGATTAGATAGACTTCCCTAGAATCAACCTTGTTTTCTATTTGAGTTATTCGCTTCCTTATTTGCTTATTTATTTGTTTCCTTATTTTCGTTTTCTTATTTGTTTATTTTCTTTGCCTAGGATTTTAGACAACCACATTCTTATTTTTTAATTGCCTAGACATCAGTTTAGTTCTAGAGTAGAGGTATTGTGTGTGATTTCGACTTGTCAATCCCTGTGGATACGATTCTCGTACTTCTCTTTACTATACTTATTTTTGTGTGGAAGAAATAGTGCGATCAAATTTTGGAGCCGTTGCCGGGGATTGATTTGATTTCACATATATATTTTGAAATAGGATTAATAGGTGATTTAGGCATTTATTTTTCTATTTTTGTGTATTGATCTAATCGTTTTCTTTCGTTGATTGAAGTGATTGATACACCACCCTCGTCACCACAAAATTCACCAAAAGATCAAAGTTCAATGGCGGATCAAGGACTGAGGAGGACTCTCAACGATCGGTTCAAACCGGTTGTTGATCAATTCCAGAATGGAGGATGGGGGACTGTTGAGGCTACGGATTACGAGATCAAGACTTCCCACATCAACATGGTGCAAGCACATCAATATGGAGGCACGCCGATGGAGGATCCTAATGCTCACCTGAAGCAATTTCTCAACATATGTGCCACCTACAAGGCAAATGGAGTGACTGGAGACTACATCAAGCTCAGTCTCTTCGTGTGGTCTCTCAAGGATGATGCTAGAGAGTGGCTTGAGGATATAGAGAATCGAGCTGAGATAAAGACATGGAGCGAGCTGTGCACGCTGTTCTTAAATAAGGTCTTCCCACCTTCAAGGGCTCATAGGCTTCTAAACGAGATCAAAAAATTCCAACAATTTGAAGAAGAGTACCTATACGAAGCATGGGGGAGATTCAGAAAGATGCTTAGTGTCTGCCCCAATCATGGTCTGGACAAGGGGGAACAAATCTTCTGCTTCCATTGAGTATTGACCAAGCAATGCAAGAAGGAGCTCGATTATGCATCTTAAGGAGGATTCTTAGATAACGATGCAGAGACAGCTTGGGAGATCATCGAGCTCAGCGTCAACACAAGTTATGAGGAGGCTACCGACAGAAGAGTTGGGAGAAGAAAGGTTGCCACCATTGTGATAGGGATCAATATCATCCTGGCCACGTGGCATCCTTCGGCGCTGACTGGACCTGCACTCTAGAAGCCTCAGATGCCGTGTCTAATACTGATGCCTTACTCAGCGCAGAAGCTGCGATGCTTTATATGGATCCACTTCGTTGAAGAAGCTATCCCGGGCCCGCTGGTATCTGCCCGTACCCAGGGATCTGCTAAACATGTTACCCGCATGACTCTACGTACTCTAGAGTAAGGACCACTAAATTGATGGCGAAGGGAATCTTGTCCCCCAAAAAATTCCTTTCTTGTCCTTCCCACATACGTACCTTCAATTTTTCACCCCTTTCTACATCTATAAATAGAGAGTCATCTCACCACTTCAAGGAAAACTTTTTCACACTTTCCATGCTATTCCATTCACGCTCTCCTTAAGAGTTTTCTTGCTCTCTCAAACTAGAGCAGCAAAGGTCCTTCTTCAATGAACTTCTTCCTTTATTTCTGTCATCTTCGTTTCGTGGGCGCAAAGCATTCTCAACCCCGTTATCTAAAGGTATAATTCCTGTTACCAAGCGAGGACGAGTACGAAAGCGCCTTGCGTTTCCTGCTCCGTCCCCTTCTCCCTTCTTCTCCATCCTGGGTGAGCTCTGTTCTTCATGGATTCGGCAAGATCGATAGTTCAGATGCTTTGCGTTTGACCTCTATCTTGATGCCCTTTTACAAGAAAAAGAGGTGTATCATGGAAGTTGTGCTACTAAGACCAATATATCACACGAGTCTCTTTTAAATCTCCATTTATGGTCATTTGTACATGAATACTCTTTGGTAATCTATAAATATGATGAATAATTGTATAATTGTTGTGGATCTTCGACCCGGATCTAACAACTGGCGCCGTCTGTGGGAATTTTGAGTTTAAGACGCCGATCTCTTCTGTGTAATTGGAGTTTTAGCTCGTCGTTATAATGTTGTTAATGATTGTCTTTGTTATTTCCTTACGCAAGAAATATCCGAGAAATTGACGCTAGAATGGATGGATATATTGTGTTGGTTAAGTAGTTTATCAAAAATCTAGATGTGAATGCTATTGATTAATTTCTTTTGAGTCCTTCATGATGTCGAGCTCTGAAATATGACACAATCTTTAAATTATGTCCTCTTTGCGGTAGAAGTTATGATGATTGAACTGTGTTTTCCCTTGAATTAAAGGTTGTGAAGATTTTGAAGGAAAGTTGAATCAAATTTGGAGCAATTCCGAAGCGTACTCGATTCCATCTCTGACAATCGGTGAGTCCAAAGTTTTGCCGAAAGTCACAAATCATGAAATTAGCCTGCGGGTTATGAGGAATTGGTAGTATAGAGGAAGCACTGTGATACAATCATAGGCCCCCATATTATCATGAACCGAAAACCACACAGAGCAAACACTAAAAACAGAGAGCCGAAAATGACGAGGTCACCCCCCTCACCCTGATGAGGGGGCCCCATATTGGAAGGCATAAATCCTCTGCAAACGAGCTAAAATGCTCTCGAAAGCCCTATACAAATAGGCAAAATTCTCATAAGCCCTATCTAATAGGCAGAACCTTCAAAAAGTCATATCTAATAGGCAAAACTCTCATAAGCCCTATGTAATAGGCAGAACCTTCAAAAAGTCCTATCTAATAGGAAAACCTCTCGTAAGCCCTATTTAAATAGGCAGAACCCTCGAAAGCCCTATACAAATAGGCAAAAATCTCGTAAGCCCTAATAAAATAGGCAGAACCCTCGAAAGCCCTATACATATAGGCACCATATATCAAGCCCTATGCAAATAGGCACCATTCATCAAGCCCTGCATAAGTAGGCAACACTTATAAAGACTCATGCAGATGCAGTACATTTACAAAAGCTCTATGAAAAATAAACAACCTCTATTTACGTCCCATTTCATAACCACTCGGGACTAATGTACTGAAAACTCTTGAAAAATATGCAGAACCTTGCAAAGATGACTGCCAATTCAGATGCTATTTCAAAAGAAGCTCTCCAAGTTCCTAGAGGCTTAGGAAGTTCCCCACAGGGGAATAAGGGAAAAGACACTCTGGTGACAGAAGCTAGCGTTAATGCGGAGGTTCATTTTTCTCCTGCTATGTTCCTGCAAATGAAAACACTCATAGAAGGGGTGGTTGAGGGAGTTGTAGAAAAGAGGCTCCATGTCCTGGGAATGAATCTCAGAAGCTCAGATCCTCAACACGAACCCCAATAAGGTGGGGGAAGCAAAAGTACCCCTGCGGCACACAAGCAGAAGCCTAGAAACCCAAGTGTGGTTCAAGAACTAGTTACCAGATTGCCATCAATGGCCACGGTTCAAGAAGAGGGATTCCTTACTGATTGGGAATCCCCAGAAGAAGAAGATCCCCAAGAACACGGGGACGACCTTGGAGGAAACACCGCTGATGCATGGGCCAAGGAGTATGCCCAACAGCAAGAGCAAATGAAGCTTCTGATGAAAGAGGTAGAAAAGCTAAAAAAGTAGAAACAGATCCCGGAAAGGACCTCAAGAGAGGCAGAAGCAAATGAAGGAGAAATTCATATTGTAGATGAGGAAAGAAACCTAAATCACATCTCAATCCAAAAGAGTGGAGGACACAAATCAGAACTCTCCTCTGTTCACATTGATGAAAACAACCCATTCTCGGCTGATATCCAGACAGACCCCATACCAGGGAACTTTAAGACAGTCTCTTGTGAGTACCAAGGAAAAGGTGACCCAGAAGAGCACTTAATGAAATTTGAGAGCTTGTGCCTCTTACATCAATACTCAGAAGGCGTTAAATGCAGAGTATTTCTCACAACTTTGTCTGAAACTGCTCAGCACTGGTTCAAGCAGTTACCAAAGTCTTCTATACACTCCTTTCAGGATCTGAGTGAGGTTTTTCTACAGCAATTCGTCAGTGCCAAGAGGACTACTCGAAACTCCCTGCACCTGACGACGATCAAACAAGGTATCAATGAAAGTCTGAGAGACTACATGACACGTTTCAATGAGGCTGTCCTGGAAATACCAGGGGTGGAGCCAAAGTTAAAGGTGCACGCTTGTGTGGATGGTCTGAAGCCAGGGCAATTTTTCGCTTCTCTTATCAAAAAAGAAGCTACCTCTTTTGAGGAGTTGCCGACGAGAGTTCAAAAATATATTCACATGGAAGAAGCCATGAGCAACGAGAGGGCCGAACTCGCCTCTCAAAAGGAAAAAGGCCCGAGGAAAAGAAAAGATCAGCGTCAGATGCTAAAAGAACCGACACGAACAAACGATTCTTAAGATCCTTCACTCCACTCAACAAACAACCGGCTGATTTACTGAAAGTAGTCATGAGAAAACTGGGAGTTCAGTTCCCTGCGGGACACAGGCATCCGCCTAGAAACCCACCCTCAGATAAATTCTTTAAGTTCCATAATGACTTTGTTCATATGACCAATGATTTCCTAAATCTGAAGATAGCTATCAAAAAGTTGATCCAAGAAGGAGAACTCTTGGAATATGTCAGGAGAGAATCAGGACAAAATAAGAAGCGCCAAGAAGCTGATGACAAAACGTCGGGAATTGAACGAACCTCGGAACCCAAAGGCATCATTAAAATGATATATGGGGGCCCCACTATAGGAGACTCTAACAGAAGCCGGAAGGCATCGGCAAGAGAACTACACATGCATGAAAGACATGAGGTCTGGAAAGTGGAGAAGGGCTTACCCATGCCAGAGATATCATTCGAGCCTGACGATAATCCGGGTGTGATCCATCCGCATGATGACGCACTGGTCGTCACAGTGGAGCTAAAAAGATATAAAGTCCAAAGGGTCTTTGTGGACACAGGGGCCGCGGTTAATGTAATCTTCGAGAGCTGTTTTAACCAATTGAGCCCACAGAGGCCTCTGAACAGCGTAGCTATTGCTCTACATGGCTTCTCAGGAGATCCTGTAATGTCATTGGGCTCAATTGATTTGATACTTACCCTGGGTGAAGGATCTATGCGAGTATCAAAACCAAGCACCTTTTTAGTGGTGAGGCAGAAGTTACCCTACAACATTATCCTGGGAAGGGCCGCTCTAAATCCGTTCCAAGCCGTTGTTTCTACTTATCATTTAATGATGAAGTTCCCAGTAGGAAGCAGAGTGGGTCAAGTATCCGGGGATCAGACAATCTCGCGCAGATGCTATGTTCAGCCTGCGCAGACAGGAGAAGCCAAGAAGATGCCGATGACAGAGCCTATCGATGCTAAGGCTGAAATAAAGCCTGACGGGAAGAAACTTAGGGCCACAGATGTTGTGGAAGAGAGCCAGGATCCCTCTACCTCAATGGAACAATTGATGATTATAAACACAAACTTCTCAGGGAAGCCCACGCTAACCGAAGGCTCGAACCAACGGTCAATTAAACAAAATGACAAAGGCAAGGGATCTGAAGCTGGAATGGTTTTTATGCGGAGTGCCCCAACTATGAAGGGGAACTGGGAAGCTCTGGTAGCAAAAATAAGGGCGAAAACCAAAGATGCAATAAAAATTCCGGCCCAGGAAGGTACCAAAGAGTTTGCAAGTGAAGAAGGAGGAAGCACTCCCAAAACCATGGAGAATTAAGCATTACCTTTCAAGGAAAAAGGAAGAACAAGGTTAGCCATGCCCTCTATCTGAGTTTACTTTTTATTTCGGTCAACATGTGGGGAAAAAACAAACTATGTCGCTTGTTTTGAAATGATCGTTTTGCAGATAATACTGTGAATGAGATATAATTCCTTCGATTCCTTATACCTCACTTGGGGGGGGGGGGGGGGGGAGTAGGGGATACCCTATATACCTCACTACCTATATCTCATTATCTTAAAATGCTTTAGCAAGAGAAAGTCAAGGGGATGATAGGTCGTATTCTTTTACTTCAAAAAAGAAATAGCCGTTAAGGCCTAGGCGGTAATACACCAATGCCCTCATGATAGTGGTAAGATAAGCATCGTGTTATCAACAAGCAGAACCAAAAGGCATGAATGGGAAAGACCTTACCCTGAGTAGAGAATATCAAAATAAAATAATATACAAACTATCCCTATTGAAAAATAAAAGTGTTTTAAATGTTTCATCATGAGAGAGATACTCAAGGGCCAAGCATACCAAATGAACGACAAAAAAGATCGGAGCAGAACTTTTTTCAATAAATCCAAAAGAGAAACGGGGACCGATTAAGCACGGGGCCATAAAAAGCACCCAGTCAAAAAAAAAAACATAAATAAAATTGTTTTTGTGCCTCGCTGGCACAGTTTCAGAATTGTGAATCAAGTATTCCATCAAAAACATAAAAGGTAAATTGTTTTGAAGCATCAAACCAAAGGCAGCATGATTTAGAATTAGATAGAAGGATCTGAATCAGGAGCCGGATCTTCAGAGCTTGAGGAATGAGAGGATAAAGCCTGACCCTCGCAAACGGAAGAAGCCATAGATGAGCGCACAAGAGGATTACCCTCGGATTGGTCCGTGGAAATCTTCAAAGCATCTCCCTCTCCAGAACCACTCGCCGCTTCCATCAGAGTAGGTGCACAGGAAGTGGGCTCCCCGCTTCCGGATAGGCCCAGAGCATTTTTCTCTCTTAGCTCCTAACAAGAATAGAAAGTTGCTAAGGAAAAATGATAAACAATAGTAGACGAGCTTCATCGTAAATAATAATAATAATAAAAATAACAAAAAAGAAGAAGAATGAGAGAGGAAATACCTCGCGAAAAGCCTTTTGCATAGTCCTCATAACCATGCCGTTATGAGGGTAAACAGGAAGTAAAGGGGCGTCCCAAGTAGGGAGGTTTTCCAGGGATTTAGGAGGCTGACGAAGGATCTGGGATGATTCTCTCAGTACAGGCATGAACCAAGGCTCCTTAGCAGATAAGAGACAGCTCCTCCTGAGAGTTTCAGGATTTGTCTCAAACATCCTTACTATAGGTCCTACATTAATGGCGGCTGCTCGCTCGGGAAGACTCAATTGTTGACAGCACTGAAAGATGGCCGTCGCAGTTAATTCAGTAAGGGGTTTAACCCTCCTAAGCCAGAAATCAGGCGTATGGAGGTATGCCTCTGGCAGATGCTTTACCAAGGAATCAAAGAATGCTTGGCCATAGGGGGTCATTAGCAAATGAGATTTACAATCCTGGATCCCTGAGGAAGTGCCCTGATCTAGCCCCAGTCTCCTCCCTTGATTGAAGGAGGAAGCTTGTGAGTGCTCCAATTCCTGCCCATGAAGAATTACCAATTGCTTTGTTTCAACCGCATAAGCTTCCTGCATTTGCATCATTCGATCTGATGAAGCTTTCAAAGCCTTCTCGAGTTCTCCTACCCGTTCAGAGAGGGAAGACATGCATTGTCCAAGGACAAAGCAATGTTTTTCTCTGTCTTGTAAGTACTCCTTGAGATGGTGAACCTCAGCCTGCAGCTGCTCCCTACTCTTCTCGGATTGGGAAAGAAGTTTCTGCAGCTGCTCAAGAGTTAGTGCCTGAACATCAGTATGGCTTGCCAGGGCTTTATCCTTCTTCACAGCCAGGGGAAGGGAAAAATCACTCTTCCTTTTGAGAGAAGGTGATAATCCTGCGGAAGGAAGGTCAAAACCAGCGGAAGGAGGAGTATAAGTATCCACGTCAATAAAAGCTGGGGAAGATGAAATGGGTTGATTGGGAGTAGCCGGGTTAGGAGAGAAAGGCTTCAAGCGGGGTCCGATAGTCGCTATCTCCGGAAGACTCGCTGGAGGAGGTTTGAAACTCTCAGACACCGTAACTGCTGGAGAGGAGGTACCACCCGGGAAGGAAGCAGGGTCAGGATTAGCAGCCCTCGCCTGCTCTATTTTGCGTAGCAATTTTTCGCGAGCTTTTTTCCCTACGCTTTGTTTAGTGGAGTCCATGACTGCAGAACAGTAGAAAGTACAAATAAGTGATAAAAGAAAGAAAACAAAGATCTTTTCTCTACGAGAATATCAACACGGAGAACCACAAAGAGTGGCAATACGAAACATTGTTGAACAAATCTGGGCAAACCTAACACCAAAACATTAACAATAAACCATTTGTTCCATACTGAAACCCCTATTTCTTTCCCTTAAAAACTAGACTTGTAGATGAAAGTACCAAAACCGTTGGTGCTTCCCCTGGGAGATGTAAAAGAAAATGGTAGGAAAGCGGAAAGCTTTCTAACTCTAAAAACTCTCGAAATACAATTCATAAAAAAATAGGGAAGAATGGAAGAACAATACGAAGGGTACCTGTTTATCCCTGAAAGGAGGAGGAATGAAATGACCTTCTGAAGCACGAGAAAAACCAAGGAGACGAAAGCACTGTTCTTTTCTCTTGGGAGCAATATGAGAAAGGAGAAGAGGAAGGAGAAAAACAAAGAGGTTATGAACCTCTCCTAGAAAAAGGAGATGGAAGGAGAAAGGTCGAGAAGAAAGAGAACAGGGTGTGTGTAATAACCCGTATTTTTAAATACTAGAAAATAGGAAATAAATAGTTTCCTTTAATAAAATAAGCTTTTCATAATTTATATAGTAAAATGATAAAAGAATTTTAAATTTAAAAGCTTTGATATTATTAGTTATATAAATTTCTTAATAAAAGAATTTTAGAATATTTAATTTAATTAAAAATAGTTAACTAAAATATTATATCTAACTTAATATAATTCCAAAAAATGTAATGTTAATATATTTAACCTAGTTTTGACATTAAAAGAATTATGAAAGAAGTTAGGTATTTTTCGGATGAACGGTTAAGAAAACCCGAGTCGCCGTTTGTCTATTTTCGATCGTTTCGTTTCGTTAAAAATCTTCGAGCTATCAAATTCCTTCCGAAAATTCTTTAACCTATATCGTTATGTTCGATATTTTTCGTGGATTCCATAAACCCTTTGAAATCTAAAATCGGAACTCGTTGCCGGAAAAATATCTTTTCGTCCGGGAACGAGGCGTCGAACCGGAGACGGGATGGCCCCTATAAATAGAGGCCACCACCGCCTCAATTGTCATCAGCCCCTATCCATTTCCTTTCCTTCACTTTGAGGAAATCCAACCCACCAACTCTCTCTCTCTACCGACTCTCTCCCTCACCTCCCATCTTCGGCAGCCACCTCCTCCGCCATCCTCCATCGCCGATCATCACCTCCGCCTCTCCACCACCACCACCACCGATCATCATCATCTCCCCACCACCATCCATCAATCAGCCCCCTCTCCTCCATCATCTCCACCGATCATCCACCACCAGCCACCATCACCTTCGCCTTTCCTCTCCAAGAAGCCGCAAGGAGCAGCAGCTCCATCTCTCTCGCTCACCTCCGATCGCCACTGCCGCCGCCGTTCATCTTCTCCGATCAAGCAGCAGCCGCTGCCTTCATCCTCTTCAGCCTCTGCCGCCACCATCATCATCACCATCTCCTTCCTTTCAAGCTAAGAGCAGCCCCCGATCATCACCGATCGTTTTCGTGCATATCTTTCACTTCGATCATCGAAAAGGTATGTCGTTCGTTCCTATGAACTCGTAGGGAGATTTCGATTCTAGGAGTAGTGGCTGATCGTCGCCACGAGCTCCCGAAATGAGACATGCATCATCTTCTCTTCTTCTCCATCGCTGTGCAGCCGCCCTTTCTTTGGTGGTTGCCGGTGTTCCTTTTTGCATCCATATCACCGAATTAAAGTTGTTCGTAACCTAATAATTAACCACGTAATCGGAATGAATTTGTGAAAATGGATTGTTGTTGGTATACTTTTCTTGTTCATGGATAATGTTTCCCTGCATGTCGAGACTCTGTCCAAATGTTTTGAAAATATTAATATGGTTTCGAAATGAGATTAACTAGCATCCTATAAAATTTGGTAACGATCGGAATCACCGTTAATTTTCTAAAAATGAAACTGTGATCATTTCGATTCGAAGGACCCTTACCCTTTTTGCATGTCTAATATTTTTGCACCAAAATATTCTCAATGATTAGTTGAACAACTTTTGTGTTGATGTCTAAGCCATGCAAACGACGAAAACATAAGAAAATAATTATTGAAGGTTGATAAGTGTTTATATAATTATAAGGAATATATTAATATTTAAAAGAAAGTTATGTAAGTTCTAAGAATGAAACTGCGAACGTAAATTAACCTCAGAAAATATTTGTAGGAAGAATCTCCGAAGAAGCTGAACTAAGATTCGAACCAAAGAATCGAGTAACCGGTAAAGGTGGGGATCTATTTATTCGAACTTGTTAAAATCCTTGGGGATTCTTATTTCTTGATAACTCTTGAGCTAGTAAGCTCTATATTCTTCAAGTGCAGGCTTTGTTTTAGGATTAAATTGTGAATCACAGGTTTCCCAGGTTTAATGCTCTAATCTTTTACGATATCGGGTTGACATCGTTAGGTCTAACACACCAACGAGCAACTGGTGTACACCGGGATTGGGAGTGGGGTTTACCACGGAAATCTCGATCCCTAGCCGATAGACTTGCATATAACTTATTTATGCCGTCTAGCATAGCTGATGGGTTTATATACACTTTATGTATGTCACCCTGCAAATGTTCTTATAATCCGACGGGTGGTTTAACCGGGATTTGATTACGAGTAACCTCGGGAATACCTAAATGGGCACCTAAATGGTTTGGTCATATGGGATCAAGACTTATTCTTTCTCTTCTCTCTTTTAAAATCCTGAAAGCCCTGCTTTTGTTTTCCTTTGATTGGCAATGATTCCCACTGAGTGCTAGTTGTACTCAGCCCTGTAGAACTTTCTTTGTTTTGCAGATTGGGAGCCGGAGGCATAGTGACGGGGCGAGAAGAGAGAAAAAGAAGAGGAGGAATAAACAAGAGACGAGGATAATAAAACTTAAACCGTTAGACCCTTTTCCGTTTCTTAAACTTTTATTGGGTTATAAACAATTTACGTATGCTTTGGATCGTTAAACAATTTCCCTTTTCGTTATATAGATAACCGAATCATCATACTTAATAATTGAAATGGGAGTTATGGTTTAGTTAACTTAGAAAGTTGGTGTTCGTTAAAGT